>CM028701.1:38455604-39065304 GCA_016771965.1 Brassica carinata | reverse complement strand
TGAGCAAAGCTTACGCGTCAAGACCGCAAGAGCCGGTGTTTTCACAGCCTTCTCAACCACAACCGCTCCACCGGCTGTGCAGAGTTGTAACAACGTCGCAATAGCTTTTCTTTGCCTCTAGGTGTTCCACATCTCATCAGTTCCATGAGGCCCGTCACAGCTGATTCCTCTCGCCCTATACTCTCCGCTCCTAAAGCTTGAGTGGCCACCACTCCCAACACCGACGCAACTTTCTCCGCGACAGCCTCGTCCGCCAAAGCTCCAACGAGCAGACACTACTCCCCGTTCACCATCAAGCTGCAGAAATAGTTAGATTAATCCTACTGCAATGATTGTAAATCAGACTGAAATGTATATATATATTCCAATGTATACACTGTGAAACACTAAGCTAGATTCCTTAGATTTTGACTCAAGTGACAACAACAAAGCGAGCCAGAAGATAGATAGTCATATATTACAGTGAAATTTGTAATCGTACTTTTCTTTGTTTTCTTGCTGGTTCGCAGTTTCACCAACTCTTTATTTGGCCTCATCTTCGGCTCTTCCACATATGCGTGATCACAACCATTCAATCACAATACAAAACGGAAAATCCACATGGAACCAAAATAACCCATACAAACCAGCTATAGAATAAGAGAGACATTTCGACAAAAGAGGAAAAGAGTAACACAAATAATGTAGTTTCAAGACTTTTGCCTATTAAAGGCTGACTAAAAATGCAACGTTACCTTTTTCTAGAGAGAGCAGTTAGCCCCCTCCCCCCTTTCTTTTTGTTTTATAGCTGCTTTGTTAATGCATCCCAATTCAACTTTGGAAACATCAAAACAAGTACTTTGTTTAAGAATAAAGTCTCTACAATGAACCAGTAGATATGCAGTATAGAAAATGGGTTATACCTCACGAAGATCACTCATAGCAGTATCTGAAGGTGCAACCCTTAGCTCAAGTATCAAAATATGTCAGAGATCTTTACGCCCTATGAGTATCATATTTCAAAAGAACAAAATCAACTAAACGAAGGAAAGAAAGAAAAAAACCAAAAAAGGTTTAATAAGGGAAAAATAATAGATTACCTTGATAGCATAAGATTGCCCATCAACAGAGGTTTGATATAAAATCTGTTGTAAATGTCAAAAAAAAAAGAAAAAAGTTATTGGATGCTTTTGAGGGATACATTTAAAAGGATCTTGCTAGGTATTGTAAATGTGAGTAACACACTTACTACTTGGCTAGCTACAGATCAAATATTCACTGGTCAACAACATACTCATTGATCATCTTATTACCATCTTCATCCTGAAAATCAGACAAAAATAAAATAAATTTGAAATTAGCTAGGCCTAGAATATAAGAGATAGAGAGAAAGAGAAGCAAAAGAAGTGGCTTTAGCTCTCCACAAATAAGTTGGTTAGTTACTTCCAATGAAACTTGTCTGCAGATCGTTTAACGCATGCTAATCCTCTTAACAGCTGAAGTGAACACGGATTGTTTGTGATCAGCTGTGTGAAAAATAATAAGAAAAACTACTTTAGAAGCACAATATGAAACCGCATCTGAAGAGAGAATTTTCTTTAAAAATGCTTGCCAAAGAGATCACCTCTGAGTCCATAGTTGTCTTCAAAATTCTCAAGTGAATGGAAGCTGAACCTGTCTACGTCAATCTCCACTCGGTTAGCTTGAAGCTCCGAAAGGATAGAGTTGTGCGTGAGACAAATGTTTAAAGCAATAAAATAAATCAACACATCAGTTCATGTTTAGTTAATGGGAACAAATCGATGAAATCTAAAGAAATAAAATAAATCAACACATCAGTTCATGTCTAACATGTTCGTCAATAAGCAGGAGCACTAAACCAATTAAAAATGCTCTCTTGCCGTGTACCTCGCTTCCCATAAATGAGTTAGCCTCTGATTGTCCCAATCTGGGACCGACCTCGTTGAAGAACATAACATAGCTGTCAGTGCCTTGCCGGTTGATCTGGACGTTTGATTTGCAGTCGCGGAGGATGCGACGATCTTCTTGTTGGTCTTGCGGTCGCTGGAGATTGAAGAGTTTCCTTTGAGTTCCATCGGGATGATTGTCTGAGGGAAGCTTATCAATTTTAATCGAGACATAAGCTAAGAAAAAGAGATTTATAAATAGACAAATGGAGAGGAAGGTGAAAAGAATCCATTGAATGAGTTCAAGCAAAGGTTTGATTAGAGCAGCTAGTGGTGAAGGTATGCGTTGAAACGGATTTGGAGAGAAAAGTAATGGAAGATGTGGAAGTCGAAAAGTAAGAGAAGAACGGCGGAATCCTCAAAGAGAGAAAAGAGAATGAGTCGACAAAACTAAGAGACGAAGCCCAAACAAAATAAGGAAAGGTAAAAGAAGAAGTCCAAAACAAAATACGAACCCCAAATCAAATCAAGATTAATCAAAGATGACATGGATGATTGTTGCAATATTAGTGGCTGATTTTTTCATCTGACATTGACATGCTAAGAGGATTTCATATTCCTCTTTTAATATTGTTAGATGTACTCCATCTATATATCCAAAATCTAACTAATTTTTAATATTAATTTTGAGCATATGTTTGAATTTTGAGGGTTAAATCTTTTTTTTTCCATCTGAAGATTTTCATTGATAACATAGAAAAATACATGGTAAAACACTAAATCCGACAGAACACATATCGATATCCGGAAACCAAATCCCAACAGTAGGAAACTTAAGCTCAAAAGGATAGAACATGAGCAGCTAAACAACACAAATAAACCATAACTACACCTTGTTAAGAGAATCTAAGAAACAAGCTAACAAGAGATGATAGAACAAGAACTTAATTGACTTTAATTGACTACGACTAGCTGGTCTTCTTGCTACGAACAGAGCAAGATAGCACGTACCGCAGATGACTTCATGAAGAATAGCAGCACCTTCATCTGAACCACTCGTTCACGATGACTACAAACAAACCACTTTGCGAAACCAAAAACACCCAAAGAGAAGCAACACCCGATACAAATTAAACTTCCTACTCAACATACTCTTCATCTGGACGCTTCAAAGCCTTAACTTCTTTATACTGCTTCAACACACATAAGCCACTGATAAACAAAGAACAAAGTGCAACCAGGAAAATAGCCTTATTCAAGGGACGAAGAAGGCCTAGAATATAAGAGATAGAGAGAAAGCAAAAGTGGCTTTAGCTCTCCACAAATAAGTTGGTTAGTTACTTCCAATGAAACTTGTCTGCAGATCGTTTAGCATGCTAATCCTCTTAACAGCTGAAGTGAACCGGATTGTTTGTGATCAGCTGTGTGAAAAATAATAAGAAAAAACTACTTTAGAAGCACAATATGAAACCGCATCTGAAGAGAGAATTTTCTTAAAAATGCTTGCCAAAGAGATCACCTCTGAGTCCATAGTTGTCTTCAAAATTCTCAAGTGAATGGAAGCTGAACCTGTCTACGTCAATCTCCACTCGGTTAGCTTGAAGCTCAGAAAGGATAGAGTTGTCGTGAGACAAATGTTTAAAGCAATAAAATAAATCAACACATCAGTTCATGTTTAGTTAATGGGAACAAATCGATGAAATCTAAAGAAATAAAATAAATCAACACATCAGTTCATGTCTAACATGTTCGTCGATAAGCGAGAACTAAACCAATTAAAATGCTCTCTTGCCGTGTACCTCGCTTCCCATAAATGAGTTAGCCTCGATTGTCCCAATCTGGGACCGACCTCGTTGAAGAACATAACATAGTATCGGTGCCTTGCGGTTGATCACGGGCGTTTGATTTGCGATCGCGGAGGATGCGACGATCTTCTTGTTGGTCTTGCGGTCGCTGGAGATTGAAGAGTTTCCTTTGAGTTCCATCGGGATGATTGTCCGAGGGAAGCTTATCAATTTTAATCGAGACATAAGCTAAGAAAAAGAGATTTATAAATAGACAAATGGAGAGGAAGGTGAAAAGAATCCATTGAATGAGTTCAAGCAAAGGTTTGATTAGAGCAGCTAGTGGTGAAGGTATGCGTTGAAACGGATTTGGAGAGAAAAGTAATGGAAGATGTGGAAGTCGAAAAGTAAGAGAAGAACGGCGGAATCCTCAAAGAGAAAAGAGAATGAGTCGACAAAACTAAGAGACGAAGCCCAAAACAAAATAAGGAAAGGTAAAAGAAGAAGCCCAAAACAAAATACGAAGCCCAAATCAAGATTAATCAAAGATGACATGGATGATTGCTGCAATATTAGTGGTTGATTTTTCCATCTGACATGGACATGCTAAGATAGCTTCATATTCCCCTTTTAATATTGTTAGATGTACTCCATCTATATATCCAAAATCTAACTAATTTTTAATATTAATTTTGAGCATATGTTTGAATTTTGAGGGTTAAATCTTTTTTTTTCCATCTGAAGATTTTCATTGATAACATAGAAAAATACATGGTAAAACACTAAATCCGACAGAACACATATCGATATCCGGAAACCAAATCCCAACAGTAGGAAACTTAAGCTCAAAAGGATAGAACATGAGCAGCTAAACAACACAAATAAACCATAACTACACCTTGTTAAGAGAATCTAAGAAACAAGCTAACAAGAGATGATAGAACAAGAACTTAATTGACTTTAATTGACTACGACTAGCTGGTCTTCTTGCTACGAACAGAGCAAGATAGCACGTACCGCAGATGACTTCATGAAGAATAGCAGCACCTTCATCTGAACCACTCGTTCACGATGACTACAAACAAACCACTTTGCGAAACCAAAACACCCAAAGAGAAGCAACACCCGATACAAATTAAACTTCCTACTCAACATACTCTTCATCTGGACGCTTCAAAGCCTTAACTTCTTTATACTGCTTCAACACACATAAGTCATTCATATACATAAACGAAAGGGAAACAATTCAAGAAGCGAGAATGGATGGAAAGAGACGAACTTGAGAGTCGTTCTGGGTTCGACTCGTAGATGTTCACGCGATGAATCGGGACGTTTGGTGGTGGGTTCTTGTTGCTTCGCAAGAAAGGTTTCAAGTAATGCACGATGAGGTCTTCTTCGGATGGTACGAACTTGTAACCTGGCGGGAAAACGGTAGGTTTACTCCGAGGAGCACGAGAGATGTTATCAGCGGCGGAAGAAGAAGATGACGAAGATGGTGGTGGTGGTTGCGGTTCCGCCGGCGAGGAGGTATCTTCTTTGCGGTTGTTTCTTGACGGCATCGCCATTGAGTTGGTTTGTTAGAGATAACACAACTTAGACAAACGCTTTTCACAACGAACTGAAAATGCCTAACGTCTAATTTATAGTAAGTAATTAATATTGAGTTTGTTTTTGAAAAAGAAGAAAAAAAAACAAAAATATCAAAAACAATGGTTTAAGAACAATAGAAACATTATGCAGAGATCAACAACCATACCTTCATGTCCTTGTTTATATGCAACTCTCGCTTCATCTCTAACTCAACTCTTCATATCATCTCCTCGTTGAGCTGAGAGACTACCAAGATGACAATGTGGATGACCATCCATGTCCAGCAATGTCACCAGTAGTCGTTGCAAGAACAAAGACCACCTGCAAAGTGATGAAACCGAACTCTATCCCTCACAACAATCTCCCTGTTGAATGCTTTCGACACACCTTTTGTAAACGAATGGCAATCTCTGCAAACTCTAAGATTCTTTGTAATCCGGAGAGCTGTTCCTGCAGGGGTTCTCATCAATCCATAAGCAATGGCCAATTTTTCACTGTGAAACCCAGATCCTAAACACAACCGATCAGAGAGACCTGGACCAGTTACGTTTGACTCCTCTGGCTTGTAACCAGCTAGCATGGCGCGACGGATAACAACTTCCTGTAGTTCTGAGTAAATTTGTTCGGTCTCCGGATGCGTTTTGTCATCAACAACAAATTTGT
Organism: Brassica carinata; assembly: GCA_016771965.1. Classification (NCBI taxonomy): domain Eukaryota; kingdom Viridiplantae; phylum Streptophyta; class Magnoliopsida; order Brassicales; family Brassicaceae; genus Brassica; species Brassica carinata. The sequence goes on along the minus strand of CM028701.1, from coordinate 39,059,381 downwards.
GAACTTGATCACCAATCTCAATCCAACTCCACCCTGGAACTGTCCGTAAATCACGGCTTCTCATTAGCTTCCTCATGCTAGCAAAGCCTTGAGCATCATTCGCCGCGGAATATATCGAAGTCATAAGCACATAATCCCCTGCATTGAAAGCCTTTAACTTCACCAACTTCTTCATAGCTACTTCACCAAGCTCCAGATTCCTGTGGATCTTGCAAGAGCCAAGCAGGGTTCTCCACAACACAGGATCATCTTCCTGGCAGGAGGACACGTGTATCATCTCAATCGCCTTATCGAACTCCCCTGCTCGTCCGTACAGATCCACCATGCATCCATAGTGTTTAACGCTGGGGCTCAGGCCAAACTCAGAACTCATCATTTTAAAATGCTCAGCTCCTTCTTTGACCAAACCCTGATGACTACAACCTAACAAAACCCCAAGAAACGTGATGGCATTGGGTCTAACCCCAAAAGCCACCATCTTTCTAAAGAACGAGATAGCCTCCGTTCCTTTCCCATGAACTCCATACCCACCAATCATCGAGTTCCACGTCGACACATCTCTCTTCCGCATCCCATCGAACACACCAACAGCCTTCTCAAGGCTACCGCATTTCGCGTACATATCGATCAGAGCGTTTCCCACGTAGACACTCCCCTCGCAGCGAACATCACAGGCCTTCCTGTGTAACATAACGCCCATGTTCAACGCGCTGACGTGAGCACAAGACGATAACAGAGCAACGAGCGTGTAACCGTCTTCGCGGCACACGCCTTCCTCTACCATTCTCTTATGCATACCCAACGCTCGGTGGTGTAAACCGGCACGAGAAAGGCACGTGATCATCGCGTTCCAAGAGATTAAGTCTCTCACAGGCATTTCGTCGAACACTTTGAACGCAACGTCGATGCTTCCAATCGCAGAGTAGCAACGAACGAGACCGGTGGAGACGATGTTGTCGGTGTGAAAACCAGACCGGATAACCGAACCGTGGATCTCCCGACACTTCGGAACCGACCGGAGCCTCTCGCACGCCTTCAGGGCGAAACTGAAAGTGTAGATGTCGGGGCGTGTGCTGGAGAGGAGCATTCGGTTGTAGAGGAGGAGGGAAGAGAGAGGAGCCGGCGACGCGGAGAAGCCGCGGAGGAGGTGGTTCCACGCCGTCGTCGATGGATCGGAATCGTGGTGTCGGAAGAGGAGGAGAGCGTGGGGTAGAGAGCCCGTGACGGAGACGGCGCAGAAGCGGAGGAGGTTGTCGAAGATTGGAGGATGGTGTTGGAGACCGTTGGTGATGACGTGGGAGTGGATCTTAAGGAGTTTGGTCATGCTGTTGCAGCCTTGTAGCATTCTCACTATCACTCGAGCTTTCTCGCACATCGTCTCTCTCTCTCTCTCTGTCTTTCCCTCGCAAAAACACACAACTTCGATTTAATACTTGTTTGAATTTTAAACCCTTATATATATTTGAAGATAAATTTATTTGTTTGATAAATGATTTATAGTGCGATTTCCCAAGATTGAGTAAGATTAGAGTAGGTCTGGGCATTCGAGTCATCGGATCGGGTTTGGATCGGATCTTTTTAGGTTCGGGTTTTAGAATTTAGGATCCGATAGGATAATTCGAAATTCTCGGTTCCAGATTGGTTCAGGTCCTATCAGGTTCGGATCGGTTCGAGTCTTACATAGTTAGACCCAATAGGGTAATTAGAATTTGTTGGTTTGGATTCGATTCGGTTCGGGTTCGGTCCAAAAAATACTCAGAAATACAAAACAATATCTAAAAATATTTAAAATTTTAAACATTTTTTTCAAAATTTGTATTTTTGTTATATTAAAATGTATATATATATATTAACATATATGAGATACAATAACAATCTATTGTTTTTCAATGGTCCACTTCCTTATTCTCTAGACAATTTAATTAGTATTATTAATTCGGGTACCTGTTTTCGGGTTTTTGTCGGGTCGGGTCTTTCATGATAAGACTCTAAAAATATCGATTCGGTTCCTATCCGAATTAGATTTTTTGGATCGGTTTTAGGTCGGATCTTCGGATCCGGATAAAATGCCAGTCCTAACATTGTATGTCAACTGAGTTATCGTATTGTCTTTGTTAGGTCTAGTCTTTGTGTCCTCCACAAAAGGAGTTTAAAAGTTCTGTCCAAATTTGAAGGGTATATCCGTCAATGCACTTAATGTGATACGGATCAAAAGCCCTTCTTCAACTGAGTGACGCCGTCGTTGTTTCTGTTTTTCTCTCCGGCAAAACTATCAGACTGTAACTCAAAGAGTCATGGCCACAAGGTTGTCTCTATCTCTATAATCCTCCTCTGTTAATTGAATAGTAAACGTTCATTGCAATGCTCTCTAAACCCCTCTCTCTCTCTCAAATTGTCAACAGGAGGCTAAGAGCATTCAAGACATGGATGTCAGCAAACGGAGTCGACTGCAGCGACGCTCTCGACCTCGTCGAAGACCAAAACGACGGAAGCGTATCCGTCAGAGCCTCGCGCGACTTGAAGGAAGGAGACGTCGTCGCCAACATCTCCAAAACCGCTTGTCTCACCGTTAAAACCAGCGGAGCTCGTGAGATGATCGAGTCCGCCGAGCTAGACGGACCGTTAGCTCTCTCGGTGGCTATCATGTACGAGAGAGGATTAGGTGAAGAGTCTCCCTGGGCTGGTTACCTTCAGATTCTCCCGTTTCAAGAAGATTTGCCTCTTGTCTGGCCCGTTGATGAGTTGGACTCTCTCTTGTCTGGAACCGAGATTCACAAGGTTCGGTTCACTAAAAGAGATTCGCTTTATGTATGTATTGGATTTTTTACTCATCGAGGTTTGAGTTTTTGTTGTAGGCAGGATGTGAAGAAAGACCATGGTCTTGTGTATGAGGATTGGGAAGAGAACATTGTGCCACTTACCTCTTTACTTCCCGGGAATGTTGATCCTGGTTCGTTTGGTATCAAAGAGTATCTTGCGGCTAAGAGCCTGATTGCTTCACGGTCTTTTGAGATTGATGATTACCATGGATGGGGGATGGTCCCTCTTGCAGATCTGTAAGCTGCTCTTACCTCATGTTTGGTTTTGATTACTATCTAGTCTTTCTGTCTTGATAAAGCCAATATGTATCAACCAAATGCTCTCCTGTATCATCTGTTCTTGCACTTTGAGCTCTTAGATGAAGTTCTGTATGTTTGTTGAAGGTTGTATGCTTTAGCATGTAGACTTGTTTGTTGTTGACCGACCATGTAGTTATATATAGACTTTAAAGATCTCACTAGGCTCAGTCACTCGGTTTAGACCGAGTCTTTTTGAACTCCTGTCACTCTGTCAGTGATTGCATATGTTCTGTATATTCAGCCAGTTAATGTGCTGAGTTTTCCGACAAAAACCTGATGTTTTACTCTTTTGAATCTTACCTGTTTACTACTCAATATTGCAGCTTCAATCATAAAACCGGGGAGGAAGATGTTCATTTCACCGCTGAGTTACCTCACAGTGAATCCGATTCCGAAGCTGAAGATACTGACGACAATGATGATGCTAGTGAAGCCACTGATGAAGACGAGCCTTCCACTAAAAACTCTTCCTCGCCTGAACCATCTTTGGAGGGTGAAAACACTGACGAAGAAGCCAAAGAAGAGGAAAACTCTTCCATGTTGCAAGACGATGTGTCCAGTTTAGAAATGATTATGGTGAAGAACGTCCCAGCTGGAGTTGAGGTATGTATGTTTTATTCATCTTTCAACTGTTCTCTTAAGAATCAGTTTCATTTGCGTTGATGTTAATATAATTTTCTTTGAAGGTATACAACACATACGGTTTGATAGGTAACGCTGCGTTACTCCACAGATACGGATTCACAGAACTAGATAATCTTTACAACATCGTAAACATAGACCTTGAACTAGTAACCGAGTGGAGCACATCCTCATACACAAGCCGGTACACTCGAGCTAGACTCGCCCTGTGGAGAAAGCTAGGCTACAACTCGGAATACTTCGAGGTTTCTCCAGCCGGAGAACCCGAAACCGAGCTCCTGATTCTACTCAACATTCTTCTCTTACCAGACGAGACATACAGCAAACTCGACACAACAGGAGACTGCGTCTCTAAAGAAGGGAGAGAGATAACGATCGGGAAACACAAGGTCGTGTTCGGAGAAGAGAGTTGCAGCAGTGACGTGCTTCTCACGGATGATGGTGTATGCGAAGCTCTTCTTGCTATTGTGGATAAGAGAGAGAGTATGTATGGAACAACGAGTACTTTGGGAGATGATGTTGTTAGGTTGGAGAGTTGTGTTCTTCCGAGAGACAGGAGGTTGTATCACTCGCTTGTGTTGCGTGTGAGTGAGAGGAGGATTCTTGAGAAGCTTAGGAGCATTGTTCGTGAAAAGGTTGATGAGTTATCCTCCGGCGGGAAACGCCGGAAGAAGATGAAACTCTAGACACGTGCTTAATTTAGTTTCTTGAAATTTGCAGTTTTGATCCCCAAGTTTTCATTTTGTTTTAATTTGTTCCAGTAACATTGAATTTTATCTAAAAGAGCGTATTTTTTGGTCTATTTATAGAAGAAACCCTTTAGTATAAAAAGCAAACAAAAGGAATGTGTTTTCTCACGAGTATATTTAGTAACCTTCCGGCGGAAGCAAGGAGAGCGTGACAAAAAGGCCGACGACTGTCAGAGTGGCATAACTGTAAATACGGTGAAGTCTAGGGGTTATTACCAACAAGACACGTGGCACATGAGAGTTAAAAAAGGATTTATTACAGAACTTATTACAGAGGCTAAGGTATTTTTTTTTCTTTTCTTTCATTATAACCTTTTTTTTTTGGTAACAGCCAATACTGTCAAAGTGTCAATAGAGTGTGTCGGAGAGATTCCTCCAGGTTAGCTCTCTCTCTTTCGTCTTCATCCTCTAAAAACCAATCTCACCACAGCTTCTCTAGGGTTTCTCGTCTTACCTTGGGATCTTTGTCAAGGTATGTAACTCAATGAGTTTGTCTTCTTAACCGAAGTAACTACGCCGCGAATCTTTTTTTTTTTTTTTTGTGTGTTTTGGATCATTGGATCTGATTTGCTCAAAGCTTCGTAGCATTGAAGATTTTTCTTGTGGTACTTTTTTTTTTGGTTGTAATTTGCTCTGTTTTTTTAAAAACAAAATTGGATTTGTGGATATGGTGTCTCGTTTTTTTTTTCCCTGTGATCTGTTTTTTCTATTGATTTTATTTTGCTTTGATTAACCGTATGAAAGAATGTGTTTGATTTCTTCATGGTTTTCATTCAATGTCTCTTCGTTGCGGCGGTTCATTTAGATATATTTTTAGCTAGCTCGAAAGTGTTTGAATCAATGATTAAGCTACAGTTTGTCTATAAAGACAGATCACAGATTAGATTCAAAGACTTGTCGTGATGTGTTATGAGTTAGAATGTTCTAACGTGAGAGTGGAAGGTGTAGTATGTTGAGGGAAACATGACTTTTTCATGTTCTAAGGTCTGCTTTATTATTATTTTCTGAATAAGTGATGTGTAAATTACATTTGGATCTTGTGGTCTGCTCTGAGCTGAGATAAGCTTTGGAAAGTTAGGCATATGGACCAAAAAAAAACATCTTTGGTTTACCAACTTAAGCAACAAGTTAGCAGGAGTTTGGTCACCAGCTCTCCTACTGTTTTTTTTTTGGCAGGCTATTAACTAGTACTCTGACTCTGTCTGAACCAGCTAAAAAGCTTCCTAAGGAGATTGTGAGGATGTCAAGCGGTAGAAACACTCACTGGTGCCACAGATGCCAACGTGGCGTCCACCTTCGCGGTCCAGATTCTCTCTGCACCTATTGCGGAGGAGGGTTCGTCGAGGAAATCGACGTTTCACCCTTTGACACGCTTAGAGGAGGAGGATCCCACAGAGATCTCGAACGTGGTCCAACGTATGATCTCATGGAAGCCTTCTCAGCTTTCATGAGAAGCCGCTTAGCTGAAAGAAGCCACGACAGAGAACTCACTGGAAGAATTGGTGGTTCAGAAAGCTTCTCGAGTATAGCTGCTCCTTTCTTGATCTTCGGTGGCCAAGCTAACAACACTTCGGTCGAAGCATTGCTAAACGTCTCACCTGGTATCGGTATCACTCGCGGCAACAACGCTAGTGCTGGTGACTACTTTTACGGACCAGGTCTCGAGGAACTGATCGAGCAGCTCTCGTCGTCGGGGAGTGCTACTACTCACCATCGAGGTCCACCACCTGCGGCGAAGTCATCTATCGATGCGTTACCGACCGTGAAGATCACGCAGAAGCATCTCAAGTCGTCGTCGGACTCTCACTGTCCCGTTTGCAAGGAGGAGTTCGAGTTGAAGTCGGAAGCGAAACAGATGCCGTGTAAACATGTGTATCATTCTGAGTGTATTGTTCCCTGGCTGGTTCAGCATAACACGTGTCCGGTTTGTCGTAAAGAGTTGCCGACGTCGAGAGGAGGGTCGTCTTCGAGCGATGGGAGCAGAAGCAGCACCAACAGGAGAAGGAGCCTTTTCTCTAGTCTATGGCCGTTCCGGTCGTCTAGCTCAAGCTCGACTCATAATAACCGCAGAGAGACAAACAACACAGCCATTGCAGAAGAAGGAAGCGGCCAGTATAATCATCAGCAGCTACAACATCAGCAGCAACATGAACAACAAGCCCAGATGGGTTACAGTGGATGGCCTTTTGACTATTAAAGGGTAAAAAAATAATCTAGAAACTTAACTCCTTGTTAAGGTTTTTATTTCACTTTGGGTCTTTGTCTTTGTTCTGTCTCGCTTTCACTTTTTTTTTTTTTTTTACTTTAGTTCATTGTTTTACTTGTAGATCTGATGTTTATGTGGCTTATCGTTTATCAAATTTGTGTTTTAATGGATTTTATATATATCACACACATGTTAGCATGTTACTGAAATTTGTCTTTAAAAATAGTTTATGCTTCTTTTATAGAATGAATGAATGCATGACGCCAACCAATCATATACGGATATACCTAATACCTGTTTCTTTTTTCATTATATCTTTTTCTTCTTAATAATTCGGTTGGTCTAGATTTTCTACTTGCAAGCTTATTATTTTAGGTTTGTTTTACTTCAGAATTTGAAAGCAAAAGCTGATGTACGAGAACCTGGGAAGAATAATTGACCATTTTCGAATCTCATCTTTATTAGAAAAAGATTTTGTATTTTTTTTGTCTCAGCTTAGACGGAAAGGGATAGTTATTAAGATAGCCAAATTGGCGTTAGCTCACGTTAACGTCAGATTATTGTTTATTTTGTAGTTTAATGTATGTTTCTTTAATAGTATAAAAGTCCCCTAAAACAAAGTATAAATACGCTTTTTTCCACAAAATCTTCAACACTCTTCTCTCATTATAACTGCCACTGCAAACCCGTTCTTGCACCAGAGATTGTTCGAAGTTGAGCGTTCTTTCTCTAAACCACGAAAGATTAATCTCTCGCGCTTCCTCTGTTCCACAGATTCTCTCTAATGGCGGACGAGAAAGATCAAGACTCAAATCCTCCCGCGGGTACGTCTGTTCAAACACACTTCTCTTGATGTTTCTTCATCAGTTTCTTGGATCGCAGATTCACAGTAACTAGGGTATTCGAGTAGGGTTATTCAGTGGTCATGGTTTTACATTCCTCTGCTTTTCTTTTCTTTTTTCACTCCACTAGTGATCTTGATTCTGTTACTACTCCTTGTGAAGCAGAAGATGGAGCGATTCGCTGGCCATTAAATAAGAGATCAATGGATGAAAGATCAGTTTCTGAGGTTGATAGAGCACACGAGCCCGAGTTCAAGAAACCGAAACTCGAACAGCTCCAGAGAAAAGCTTATCACTCTGTTCTCTTTCCTTCCAACGCAGAAACCTCGGGAACATCACACGTAACGCTTTCTCACTCTTCTTCTTCTTCTCTCATTTGATTCGGTTTCCTGAGGTTATAGTGTGCTCATGTGTTCTTCTTCCTTTTCAGAACAAGTATCATATCATACAAAAGATGATGAACGAGTTGAAGATTGATCAAGAAACTCACATCTCTGTTTCGGATAACTCTGTAAGAATCTAATCCATAGTCAAGGAAGTTGACAAGTCTGAGTCTCTGCCCTCTTTTAAATTCCATTCTCTGTTAACTCTTTATCAGGAAAATAATGCAACTTGGAGTCCAAACTCTGTTGGTAAACGGGTCCATGCAAGATCTCCTTATGATGAAGATGATTCACCAACGAAAAAGAAGATCAAACTCCATAAACAGGCTTACGACCATGTTCTCCACTCCTTCCACGCAGAATCTCCAGCACTATCACACGTAAACCCCCACTTTTAATTCCAAAGATTCAGAGGTTTTTCTTTCTGTGCTCACTCATGTCTTGTCTTCTTTCAGTCAAGGACTTTGATCATGCAAGACCTTCTGGACGAAGGCAACAAAGCTCATACCTCCTCCTCTATTGATGATAACAACAAAGCTGATCCTCCACTGATCGAATCTTCCACTACCGCAAAGATGTGATCATCACGTTTTTTGTCGAAATCCTCTGTTTCTTACACCATTTGTGATGCCTTGGCCATTGATAGACATTATCTTATTTTGTCTTTTGTTTTGTTTTAGAGTGGAGCCAAGATCCAGACTCTTACCTGTGGACATATATTTTCGTCCAACAGATCTTCAGATGTCAATCTTCCTGAAACAAAAAGCTCTAGGACAGCCAATAGATGCATGCATCGTACCAGAAGAACGTCACGATATCTTCTCAATACCTCCTCGTGATTTGCCTGGTCAGATACCTTTTTATAATGTTGAATCATGTTTTGTTTTCTTTCTTTGATCTAATCTTTAGCTATCTTTCAGGCTATCCAGAAGAAACGCATTGGTACTACTATTGCATGAAACCTAAGGGACAAGAAGACCCTCGAAGTCTCTGGACAAGATTCCGTGAAGATACTGCTGTGTTCGATGATCAACAGGAGAACTGTGTCGGTATCAAACGAAGGTATACTCTCGTTGAGCCGGAAGAAGAATGCAACGATGACATTTTCTTGCCTGACGAGGAAGAACCTCCAGTGGAAGAATGGTTCATAAAAGAGATTAGTCTCCCATCCTGTGTTGCGGATACTGACTTGGTTTTGTGCCATGTCGTTCTCAAGAAGAGGGTGAAGCCTAATGAAGTAGAAGAAGAAGAATACTACGACGAAGAAGAAGGAGAGGAGGAGGATGAATAAATCGTTACTTGTAAGACATTATAAAAAAAAGGTTGATATAGTGTTGTGTAGCTTTTGTTTGCTGGATAAGCTTAGTCTCTTGATGTGTTGTGATGATTGATGAATGATGATACGTTGTTCCTCGTTTAAACAACATTGTGTGTTTTAATTTATATGGATTATATCTATATATCACATGTTGGCATGTTACTGAATAATATTTATGTTTTGGCTGGCGCCAACCAAAACTTCGATATGTTTCTTTATGATTAATGTATCATTCTTCGGTTGCTTTTGGATTACGTTTGTTTTTACTTGCACATTTTGTCAAGCAAAATTAAGCTGCTATACGAGAACATGAGAAGAGTTATGACTCGCTAGCAAAGCTTGACCAACCTCTGGAATCTCTCGATCTTCATTAATAAATATTTAGAGTTTTGTCTCAGTTTAGACGAAAGTGATAGTTAGATAAACCAATTTGCGTTAGTTCAATGGTACCGTCAGGTTGTTTGATGCTAAAGATATTACTAAGATATTCGATCTTTTTTTGGCCATTACGAATATGCTAGCCTAGAAATAGTAGATTCCTATCATTTTATTTTTTTGCCGATATAAAAATATTTTTCAGACTTTAGTGTTTAGTTATGTATGTTCACAAAAAAAATTATGGCAGTTTTACAAATTTATTTTAGGTTTACGGAACTATACGACCAAAGTTTTAAAACTGCAGAAATATCACAACTTTAGATTTATGAAAAATGTTTTAGAAATAAGGTTCCTAATTAAATCATTTGGTTTACTGTCATAAACCTATAGTTTGAAGTGATGCAAGGTTTTAGCAATCCATACAACAACATTTAGAAAAACAAATAAAAAGAAAAATGGGACCATTCTGCCTATAGAAAAATGATATTTAGTGAAAACCATAGCTAAAAAAAGAAGAAATTGAAGTTGGATTTAGGACCCAATCAAAATTAGATTATTGAGGTAGAGTAAGCAGTGAATGGCATAAGCCACATCACACATGGATGGTGTAGAAGTGATGATAAACTCCTCTTAAATCTTAAAATTTTAATGTCACCGACGAAGAGGAAGCTTTTAAAAAGACCCACAAGATTTCTCTGCCTTAGAGGGAAAGTGACAAAAGTCTTTGACCTAAACATTTTTTTTTTGTTTGCCTTGTCTCTTCCGTGATTGAAGTTGCACAACTACTTACTTGTCTTCTCCATAAGTTACTTACATAATTTCCCATCAACCATAAGTTACATATTTCTTTTTCACATTTGTTTCCACTTTTCTTCTTGTCAAACATTCAAATAGTGATCTAAACCAGTACCGATGTTATAATCTGAATCCAACTTCGCTATATCAGTGTATCATGAGTTGTATATGAGCAGGAAAACCATTTAGATAGTTTAAAACAGTGTTCTAAAATGCTACTAGCTGCTACGCTTAGATGATCAGATAATAGCTTACCAGATAAAGGACGCCTAAACGGGGTATATACGGATATATAATTTTATACAAAATATAAATATAAAATTAATATACATACATTATAAATATATTTAAAATAATTTTTTTTGTATAAGTATATAGTTTGACATATATAAATAGTCTTAAATTATAAAAATTAAAATCATTTTAAATATATAAAAATGACAAATTTAAAATGATTTTGCAATAATTAAACTAATATCTACAATCATATAAACACATAAAATAAGTAAATTTAATATAAATAATAACATTAATGTAATATAATAATAATATTAATAATTTTTTTGAATATTAATGTTCAAAATCCGCCTAGGCGTCCACAGACCGCGATAATGTCCGCTTAAACGCTTATTATACCGGATTATATAACCGCATAAAATATCAGATAACGGAAAACGGTGACGGTCGGCTATCAGATAGCGCCAGACGCCTAGGCGGTTTCTAATCAGATTTTAGAACACTGGTTTAAAAAAAACCATTTAGATAGTTGATTTCGCAGTTTACAGTGTTTAAAAAGAGCATTATGATTGTGTGAATTTTTTTATTACAACAAACTACGCATTAAACAGGTTTAACAAACAATTCTCCCTTAAATTTTTTACTATAAATCTAGTATACGATTCATAAATTAATTATCATATATCAAGAACATTGAATAACATATGCTAATTCTATGAAATATGAACTTCATTTTCTTTCTAAAGTATATAATCAGTTGACTTTTAGATTTTTCACTATTCCGAAACTGACTAAAAAAATCTTCCACTTCAACGTCTACAAGTTTTTTTTTTAAATAGTTCAATAACAACACTGAAAGTACCAACACCTCCGAAGAAATGTTGAGAATTGTAGAGAATGGTAATTGATTTTCTAAGAATTCGAAATTACCTAGTGAACGTGGCAGAATAGTGAAACTAGTAAAGTAAAAATTTAATTTAAAATATTTTGTTTGAATTAATTAAGCCTGTAATCCAAATTCGATTCTCCGATTTGGGTTGATTAATATACATAACTAAAATAATGATAAAAAAATCGATTTACAAATAAGCAACGGCATGTATTTAGGAAAGATGATGATGATATGTTTATGTCATTGTTTGTTTGTTTCTATCTTAATTTTTTTTTTTTTTGAAAATATAGAAATAAAAAAAGGTTTCGAAATTCAAAATGACACGAGCTCTCTCTCACACCCACTAGTACAACTGCTCTTAATTACTAAACAAATGTAAAAAGAAAAAAAAAAAAAGATAAAGCCAGAGAGAGAGAGAGAGAGAGAGAGAGAGAACACAATAAGCAAAGGAAGAAAAAAAAAAAGAGAGAGAAGGTTCCTTTCCTATTGTCACTTAACAGAGAGAACTCCGTCTCCCTGAGCCGCCCTGCATTCTCACTTCCGTCGTCACTAACCTCCGTCATCCCCCCCCTCTCAAAACCAATCTTCAATTTGTTTTTTTTCCGGTTAAGCCTTTTGATGGGAGCGGAAGAATCTGAGTCCGATCGGAGCGTCGTCGTTTGAGTTTTTTTTGTCAATGGGGAAGAACAGCGACGAGGAGCACCACAATCTCCCTCGCGACGGAGAGAATACGGTTAGGAACAACGGAGGAGTGAACAACAGATGCTCGGGGTGCTGCTCTGCTCGGATCTCTAGATGCGTTAGTCTCAGATGCGTTTTGATCCTCGCTTTCTCCGCTGCTCTGTTCCTCTCCGCCTTGTTTTGGCTCCCTCCGTTCCTCGGATTCTCGGATCCAAGGGATCTGGATCTCGATCCAAGGTTTAAAGGTATTATTTAAGCAATCTCAGCTCGATCTTCTAGGGTATAGGATTCATAGATCTAGGGGTTTCTGATTCACATGAGAATGTATGCAGAAACGAATCGAGATTGAGCAGCCTTTGATTAAATTTTTAATTGGATTTTTGGAGGAGATGAAGTAGGGGGAAATGTATATAAGTTTCATTGACTCTGTGGACTTAAGAAATTGCTATTTTTAGGAGTTTTTCTTGATATGTAAAAACCTAGTTGTTGTTGAGTTCACTAGTCAATAGAAGGATGTTGTTTGATAAGAACTCCATATTTAGTATTGTAATCAACACTTCCTAAAAGGTAGGATTTTTTTAAAAAAGCTTGGCTGAGCTTAAAAGAGTTTGCTTTACTGTTTCCTCAGTTTGCAAATGTTTCGTGAAAAGCAATGATTTGTTTCCGTTTATGTTCTCTCTACGTTTTCTTCATTTTGTTACTTTACATTCTATTGTTGATGCTCGTTGGTTGGTTGTTGGAATCAGTTAAGAATGTACTTTACTGTGTGTGACCTAATCTTAGTTGTTTTGGTTTGCGTAGGTTACTTAGACGACTGTTTTTAGTTTGAGATATGCAACTCTGTTAGTTTTATCTAATTTTTTGTTTCGTTTATGTTTTCATGATGTAGCAACTATGTCGCTTTTTTGGTGTTTGTTTCTGTTTGCAGGTCACAGGATAGTGGCGAGTTTTGATGTTGAGAAACCAGTTTCGTTCTTGGAAGACAATTTGTTGCAGCTTGAGAATGATATCACCGATGAAATAAGCGTCCCCATGATCAAAGTAAACTAACATTACCACTCATTATCTCTCACAATCTCACTCTCATGGTTTATATTGATCATTCTGTTTCTTTTCTTGAGCCAGGTTGTGGTATTAGCGCTTGAACGCTTGGAAAATCTGAACAGAACAATGGTTGTTTTTGCAATCGACCCCGAGAAGAAGAGTTCTAAGATACCTTCCGAAATCGAAAGTCTGATCAAGGCAGCTTTTGAAACCCTGGTCGAAAAGCATTTGTCTTTCCGCTTGACCGAGTCCTTGTTCGGGCAACCTTTCCTTTTCGAAGTGCTGAAATTCCCAGGAGGAATCACTGTGATCCCTTCCCATCCTGTATTCCCTTTGCAGAAAGCGCAGCTTCTCTTCAACTTCACATTGAACTTTTCGATTTACCAAATTCAAGCTAACTTCGAGGAACTCACTAGCCAGCTTAAGAAGGGTATAAATCTGGCTCCCTATGAGGTATGACGACGATTCTTATTCAAAAGATCAGTCTACTGCTAATATGCTTCAGAATCTTGAACACTGATCTCTTGTTGAATTGCAGAACTTGTACATAACCTTGTCGAATTCCAGAGGCTCAACGGTGGCGCCTCCTACTATAGTTCATTCTTCTGTTCTGCTCACATTCGGTATCTCATCAAGGCTGAAGCAGCTTTCTCAAACCATCACTGGCTCCCATTCGAAAAACCTCGGCCTAAACAACACCGTATTTGGTAAGGTTAAGCAAGTCCGTCTATCCTCACTCTTACCACATTCACCCGTTCAATCGTTACCCCCTTCGCCTTCCCCTCAACCTGAAGTCCACCAACAGCACTACCATCATCATCACCATCGTCATCATCACCACCATGATGAACTTGCTCCAGAACCTTCACCTGCAACCAAGAGCTTTGCACCAGCATCTGCGCCAACCAAACACTTACATTTACACCGGAGAAGCCCACCTCCTTGCCCTTACGAGCAGAGACGACCAAAAGGAAACAGTGCTCTGAACCATCACACTGCAGCACCAACGCCTGCACCACACCGGTCTAAGAAACACGCACCAGCACCAAACCGGTCTAAGCAACACGCACCAGCACCAAACCGGTCTAAGCAACACGCGCCAGCACCAAACCGGTCTAAGCAACACGCATCAGCACCAAACCCCACCCCGCCAAATCATCGTCATGCTATTCCAGTATCTAGTCCACTTCCACACGTCGTATTTGCTCATATCCCACCTCCAGCGAGAACCACCCCAGAATCAGGACCAACCGGTGAAAAGGCTCCCGCACCTTCTCCCACTCCATGTAAGTCTTTCATTCTTTTCTCACCACCTGCATCCATGGATTTTGTTGGTTCACTGAACTAAAACATCTGAAATCTGTTTCTGTAACAGCTTCAGCGAGCATAGGTCCAACCTTAAAAAATGCATCAACGAAGCTGCTTGTAATAGTAGCCGTTGTAATCATCTGTCTGTAAACAAAGAAAAAGCGCCGGAAGAAACTGCTTTAAACGATCAAGCTGTAAAAAAGAGAAGCAGCAGTTCGTAAAAGCAGGAACTCATCCGGTTACTTACAACATCCCAAGGTAATTGTATAAAGGAACACAATGCCAAAAAGAAAATGTATGTATGGAAAATTGAAGAGAGTTTTTGTAAAAGAGTTGTTGAGGTTTGCAACACAAAAGTGTGTCTTGCCACCTAACATCCGAGAAAAAAAGAAACAAAACTTATATATAAAAATCTCTGTTTTTGTATGTAAAAAGTCTCATACAAATTGTGTTCTTCACATCTCTGGACCATACATTCTCCACTGGAAGAAGATGATGTTCATGATCTCTCAGTAGTATTGAGAACTAAAAGTTAAATTACATGATCACAAACCAAACACAAACGGTTTCATTGTAACTAAGAAAAACTCTGTCTATTTTTGGCAAATTTTCATTTTGTTTTTTTTTTTCTCTCCTACAACAGCGGGAAAGTCAGAAACGTTAGATAAGAACAAAACATTTTATAGCACCTAGATAAATTTGGAGAAAAGAAGATGAAAAAATAGAAAATGAAAAACTAAATTTGAAAAGAAAAAAAGAGACAAAGGGAGGAAGGAAGTCTGGGAGGGGAGTCCCAGAATATTGTTTTTTTCTCTCCGGTGACAGTGTCGGTTCTCTGACGCTCTCTTTGTTCAATCTTTCTTCGTTCTTTCCCTGAATGCCTTCACCTGTATTCAGGGTACGCAACACATTCATCAAATGATACTTACTTGTTCTCCACGCAACCGTTCTTGATTTTTAGGGCTTCTCTAATTGTTTACAAATTTTGGCAGAAACTTGCGGCGATTTACAATTTGAGGAGCGAGAGATTATAAGGTCTCATATTCTCATTTCACATATATATATATATATAAATCCAAAGAACATGTTCTTATGTTCAAGAACTGAATAGAGACAGAACATGCAGGTGGTGCTATGGATATTAAAGCAAAGCCATTCAATGAACATTTTAAATGATTGAAGAATATCTATATCCAAGAGTGGCACAATTAATCTGAGAAACACTGGCATGAACTGTATGGCCTTGGCTCTCGTCGATCCACTAACCGACCGGTTCACACATTTTAACCGATCTTCTTCACAAAGATGCAGACTCCAATCTCTAACCAACCTCGACTTCAACTTTCTAGACTTCAACACCAAACCAACCACTCTCACCTCTTCTCACTCCTTCAACCACAGAAGCGTCTCCACTCCATGCTTCTCCGTTTCCTCTAAGAACCGAGACGCTGCTCCTGCTCCGGAGATAGAGATCCTCGGTGGTGGTCGAAGAGTCCCCACCA
The DNA here is from genome assembly GCA_016771965.1 of Brassica carinata. Classification (NCBI taxonomy): domain Eukaryota; kingdom Viridiplantae; phylum Streptophyta; class Magnoliopsida; order Brassicales; family Brassicaceae; genus Brassica; species Brassica carinata. Next base: position 39,043,285 of record CM028701.1, on the reverse strand, counting down.
TACGTGCCCTTGTAGCCGAAGTGACCATAGCCATGGTTTCAGGAGCTCAGCCTCTGCTTTTGCCGAGTGGCTTAGGAGGTGCGTATCTTTTGCAAACGGGACACGGTCGCAGCATTGCTGTTGCAAAGCCTGTTGATGAAGAGCCCTTAGCTTTCAACAACCCTAAAGGCTCTGGAGGCGGTTTGATGCTCGGGCAACCCGGTTTGAAACGGTCTATCCGGGTGGGTGAATCCGGGATCCGTGAAGTGGCTGCTTACCTCTTAGACCACCAAGGCTTCTCCAGCGTTCCACCAACCGCATTGGTCAGAATCTCACACGTTCCCTTCCATGGCAATGATGCTGCCTGTAAGGTAGCTTTGCAACGGTATGTAGGTCATGATTTCGATGCAGGAGAGCTTGGACCAGGGAGCTTCACTGTTGGTTCGGTTCATAGGATTGGGATACTTGATGTAAGAGTCTTGAACCTAGACAGACATGCTGGAAACATGTTAGTGAAGAATGAGAGTTGTTATAATGGAGTTGGAGCTGCAGAGCTTGTGCCTATAGACCATGGTCTGTGCCTACCTGAATGTCTTGATGATCCTTACTTCGAGTGGCTTAACTGGCCTCAAGCTTCGGTTCCATTCACTGATGCTGAGCTTCAGTATATATCTGATCTTGACCCTTTCAAAGACGCAGAGATATTGAGAACCGAGCTTGGGTCTATACAGGAATCTTCCATAAGAGTCCTCATCGTCTGCACTATGTTCTTGAAACAAGCAGCTGCTTCAGGGCTGTGTCTTGCAGAGATAGGTGAGAAGATGACTAGGGACATCATCAGAGGTGAAGAGAGTTCTAGTCTGTTGGAGATTCTCTGCACCAAAGCAAAAGCAAGCGTGGTTTGTGGAAGTTATCAAGAAGAAGAAGAAGATGGTGAGGATAATGATTATAGTAGTGAATGGGATGAAGTAGAGGCTGAGATAGAGTGTTGTATTTTTAACTTTGACGATGAGTTTGAAGATGTAAAATGCAAAGAGGTTACAGAAGAGATGAGTCATGTCTCTAAACCGCCTTTGTTTCCAAGAGCTCCATCCTTCTCTGCCAATCTATCTGCTCTCATGATGTGTTCTTGGATTGGTACTCATGATAGGAGCCTAGTGAGAAGCAAGAGCCATCCTATTTGTGTGAATCAAGATGACACAGAAGGTGTTTATTTCGGAGACATGAGTGCAGATGAGTGGGAGATGTTCCTGCAGATGTTCCAGATGCTTTTGCCAGAAGCACTTGAAGGGTCACCAAGCAAGGGACCAAAGCCAAGATTTGGATCTTCCTGCAAATTCTAAGGAAACAGTCTAAGAACAAACCAAAAAAGAGATGAAAGCATGGAAGGTTTAAGATTAAGAAAATGAGAAAAAAAAATGGAAGAGTGTAGGCTTAATACTATTGATTTGATACAATTAGAAGACAAATGGAAGATGAGACGAGCAAACTCTAAGGCCGTCCTATCCAAACTACTTGTTAAGTTCTTCCTTCTTGATGTTATTGAAACAGTAAATATCTACAAGAAAATGACTGATGTATTGATACATATATGCACTGGTGTAACTATATTTTCTATGGTTATTGTGTTTTTCCAAATGTTTTTCAGTTTAATACAATGTTCCCTACGTAGACGACATATAATATACACAAAGTGATGGTATTTTTTTAGTATGTGCAGATGGAACGATCGAACATGATTCCGATTCTAAAAAATGTTTTTTTCTTCAAATAGACGTATTATAAACTTTTAATTTTATTTTCATAATTATAAATTTAAAGGTGGTAATTTCAAAAAAAAAACGTTACATTAGTATAAATAAAGCTATTAAGTCTTTAAGACAATATAATTATTTTTAAAAAATATACAGTAAACATGACGTATAAATCATTTGAGACGGTGTTGAAATCATTTGAGATGAATTCTGAATTTATTTGAATGCATAACGACTGAGAATCTTGTGTAACATTGTTCCATGTTGGTTCAAAAGAATTTTTTATTGTTAACAACTTTCAGAATCAGAAAACAAAGTAGCAAGAGAACACAAACTCTATGAGTATAATTTGAATTGTGATTCTTATATATCCTAATGCATTTTCATTTAAGATGAACAAAGTTTTAAACTGGAAAACAAAGATACCAAATTTGTAAGGCTTTTTCAATAAAGTCTTATTTTTGAGCACCTTCAATCTTGGTTAGTTACAACCGACTTGATCATGTGCCTTGTCATGAGGTTAAGACAAAGGAGAAGGAAGAAGTCTGGGAGGGAGTCCCAGAATATTGTTTTTCTCCCGTGACAGTGTCGGTTCTCTGACGCTCTCTTTGTTCAATCTTTCTTCGTTCTTTCCCTGAATGCCTTCACCTGTATTCAGGGTACGCTTACGTAAATACATTCATCAAATCATGTTGACTTGTTATTCACGCAATCATTCTTGTTTCCTAGGGTTTCTCTAATTGTGTATTCTTGAAATTTGCAGAAACTTGCGGTGATTTACAATTTAAGGAGCAAGAGATTATAAGGTCTCATACTCTCAATGCACATATATGATGTTATCTTCAAGAACTGAATAGAGAAAGATTATGCAGGTGCTATGGATATTAATCAAAACCATTCTAAGAAATGAACATTTTAAATGATTGAAGAGTTCTACAATTAATCTGAGAAACACTGGCATGAACTGTATGGCCTTGGCTCTCGATCCACTAACCGACCGGTTCACACATTATAACCGATCTTCACAAAGATGCAGACTCCAATCTCTAACCAACCTCGACTTCAACTTTCTAGACTTCAACACCAAACCAACTATTCTCACCTCCTCACACTCCTTCAACCACAGGAGCGTATCCACTCCATGCTTCTCCATATCATCTACCAATCAATATGCTTCTCCAGAGATAGAGATCCTCTGTGGTGGTCGAAGAGTCTCCACCATACGTGCCCTTGTAGCTGAAGTAACCATAGCGTTGGTCTCAGGAGCTCATCCTCTGCTTCTACCAAGTGGCTTAGGAGGTGCTTATCTTTGCAAACGGGACACGGTCACAGCATTGCTGTTGCAAAGCCTGTTGATGAGGAGCCTTTAGCTTTCAACAACCCTAAAGGCTCTGGTGGCGGTTTGAAACGGTCTATCCGGGTGGGTGAATCCGGCATCCGTGAAGTGGCTGCTTACCTCTTAGACCACCAAGGCTTCTCCAGCGTCCCACCAACAGCATTGGTCAGAATCTCACACGTTCCCTTCCATAGCAATGATGATGGTGAAGCTGTAGCCTCTTTGCAACGGTACGTAGGTCATGATTTTGATGCAGGAGAGCTTGGACCAGGGAGCTTCACCGTTGGTTCGGTCCATAGGATTGGGATACTTGATGTGAGAGTCTTGAACCTAGACAGACATGCTGGTAACATGTTGGTGAAGAAGATACATAACCTTGTCAATTCCAGAGGCTCAACGGTGGCGCCTCCTACTATAGTTCATTCTTCTGTTCTGCTCACATTCGTATCTCATCAAGGCTGAAGCAGCTTTCTCAAACCATCACTGGCTCCCATTCAAAACCTCGCCTAAACAACACCGTATTTGGTAAGGTTAAGCAAGTCCGTCTATCCTCACTCTTACCACATTCACCCGTTCAATCGTTACCCCTTCGCCTTCCCTCAACCTGAAGTCCACCAACAGCACTACCATCATCATCACCATCGTCATCATCACCACCATGATGAACTTGCTCCAGAACCTTCACCTGCAACCAAGAGCTTTGCACCAGCATCTGCGCCAACCAAACACTTACATTTACACCGAGAAGCCCACCTCCTTGCCCTTACGAGCAGAGGCGACCAAAGGAAACAGTGCTCTGAACCATCACACTGCAGCACCAACGCCTGCACCACACCGGTCTAAGAAACACGCACCAGCACCAAACCGGCTAAGCAACACGCATCAGCACCAAACCCCACCCCGCCAAATCATCGTCATGCTATTCCAGTATCTAGTCCACTTCCACACGTCGTATTTGCTCATATCCCACCTCCAGCGAGAACCACCCCAGAATCAGGACCAACCGGTGAAAAGGCTCCCGCACCTTCTCCCACTCCATGTAAGTCTTTCATTCTTTTCTCACCACCTGCATCCATGGATTTTGTTGGTTCACTGAACTAAAACATCTGAAATCTGTTTCTGTAACAGCTTCAGCGAGCATAGGTCCAACCTTAAAAATGCATCAACGAAGCTGCTTGTAATAGTAGCCGTTGTAATCATCTGTCTGTAAACAAAGAAAAGCGCCGGAAGAAACTGCTTTAAACGATCAAGCTGTAAAAAAGAGAAGCAGCAGTTCGTAAAAGCAGGAACTCATCCGGTTACTTACAACATCCCAAGGTAATTGTATAAAGGAACACAATGCCAAAAAGAAAATGTATGTATGGAAAATTGAAGAGAGTTTTTGTAAAAGAGTTGTTGAGGTTTGCAACACAAAAGTGTGTCTTGCCACCTAACATCCGAGAAAAAAGAAACAAAACTTATATATAAAATCTCTGTTTTTGTATGTAAAAGTCTCATACAAATTGTGTTCTTCACATCTCTGGACCATACATTCTCCACTGGAAGAAGATGATGTTCATGATCTCTCAGTAGTATTGAGAACTAAAAGTTAAATTACATGATCACAAACCAAACACAAACGGTTTCATTGTAACTAAGAAAAACTCTGTCTATTTTTGGCAAATTTTCATTTTGTTTTTTTTTTTCTCTCCTACAACAGCGGGAAAGTCAGAAACGTTAGATAAGAACAAAACATTTTATAGCACCTAGATAAATTTGGAGAAAAGAAGATGAAAAATAGAAAATGAAAAACTAAATTTGAAAAGAAAAAGAGACAAAGGGAGGAAGGAAGTCTGGGAGGGGAGTCCCAGAATATTGTTTTCTCTCCGGTGACAGTGTCGGTTCTCTGACGCTCTCTTTGTTCAATCTTTCTTCGTTCTTTCCCTGAATGCCTTCACCTGTATTCAGGGTACGCAACACATTCATCAAATGATACTTACTTGTTCTCCACGCAACCGTTCTTGATTTTTAGGGCTTCTCTAATTGTTTACAAATTTTGGCAGAAACTTGCGGCGATTTACAATTTGAGGAGCGAGAGATTATAAGGTCTCATATTCTCATTTCACATATATATATATATATAAATCCAAAGAACATGTTCTTATGTTCAAGAACTGAATAGAGACAGAACATGCAGGTGGTGCTATGGATATTAAAGCAAAGCCATTCAATGAACATTTTAAATGATTGAAGAATATCTATATCCAAGAGTGGCACAATTAATCTGAGAAACACTGGCATGAACTGTATGGCCTTGGCTCTCGTCGATCCACTAACCGACCGGTTCACACATTTTAACCGATCTTCTTCACAAAGATGCAGACTCCAATCTCTAACCAACCTCGACTTCAACTTTCTAGACTTCAACACCAAACCAACCACTCTCACCTCTTCTCACTCCTTCAACCACAGAAGCGTCTCCACTCCATGCTTCTCCGTTTCCTCTAAGAACCGAGACGCTGCTCCTGCTCCGGAGATAGAGATCCTCGGTGGTGGTCGAAGAGTCCCCACCATACGTGCCCTTGTAGCCGAAGTGACCATAGCCATGGTTTCAGGAGCTCAGCCTCTGCTTTTGCCGAGTGGCTTAGGAGGTGCGTATCTTTTGCAAACGGGACACGGTCGCAGCATTGCTGTTGCAAAGCCTGTTGATGAAGAGCCCTTAGCTTTCAACAACCCTAAAGGCTCTGGAGGCGGTTTGATGCTCGGGCAACCCGGTTTGAAACGGTCTATCCGGGTGGGTGAATCCGGGATCCGTGAAGTGGCTGCTTACCTCTTAGACCACCAAGGCTTCTCCAGCGTTCCACCAACCGCATTGGTCAGAATCTCACACGTTCCCTTCCATGGCAATGATGCTGCCTGTAAGGTAGCTTCTTTGCAACGGTATGTAGGTCATGATTTCGATGCAGGAGAGCTTGGACCAGGGAGCTTCACTGTTGGTTCGGTTCATAGGATTGGGATACTTGATGTAAGAGTCTTGAACCTAGACAGACATGCTGGAAACATGTTAGTGAAGAATGAGAGTTGTTATAATGGAGTTGGAGCTGCAGAGCTTGTGCCTATAGACCATGGTCTGTGCCTACCTGAATGTCTTGATGATCCTTACTTCGAGTGGCTTAACTGGCCTCAAGCTTCGGTTCCATTCACTGATGCTGAGCTTCAGTATATATCTGATCTTGACCCTTTCAAAGACGCAGAGATATTGAGAACCGAGCTTGGGTCTATACAGGAATCTTCCATAAGAGTCCTCATCGTCTGCACTATGTTCTTGAAACAAGCAGCTGCTTCAGGGCTGTGTCTTGCAGAGATAGGTGAGAAGATGACTAGGGACATCATCAGAGGTGAAGAGAGTTCTAGTCTGTTGGAGATTCTCTGCACCAAAGCAAAAGCAAGCGTGGTTTGTGGAAGTTATCAAGAAGAAGAAGAAGATGGTGAGGATAATGATTATAGTAGTGAATGGGATGAAGTAGAGGCTGAGATAGAGTGTTGTATTTTTAACTTTGACGATGAGTTTGAAGATGTAAAATGCAAAGAGGTTACAGAAGAGATGAGTCATGTCTCTAAACCGCCTTTGTTTCCAAGAGCTCCATCCTTCTCTGCCAATCTATCTGCTCTCATGATGTGTTCTTGGATTGGTACTCATGATAGGAGCCTAGTGAGAAGCAAGAGCCATCCTATTTGTGTGAATCAAGATGACACAGAAGGTGTTTATTTCGGAGACATGAGTGCAGATGAGTGGGAGATGTTCCTGCAGATGTTCCAGATGCTTTGCCAGAAGCACTTGAAGGGTCACCAAGCAAGGGACCAAAGCCAAGATTTGGATCTTCCTGCAAATTCTAAGGAAACAGTCTAAGAACAAACCAAAAAGAGATGAAAGCATGGAAGGTTTAAGATTAAGAAAATGAGAAAAAAATGGAAGAGTGTAGGCTTAATACTATTGATTTGATACAATTAGAAGACAAATGGAAGATGAGACGAGCAAACTCTAAGGCCGTCCTATCCAAACTACTTGTTAAGTTCTTCCTTCTTGATGTTATTGAAACAGTAAATATCTACAAGAAAATGACTGATGTATTGATACATATATGCACTGGTGTAACTATATTTTCTATGGTTATTGTGTTTTTCCAAATGTTTTTCAGTTTAATACAATGTTCCCTACGTAGACGACATATAATATACACAAAGTGATGGTATTTTTTTAGTATGTGCAGATGGAACGATCGAACATGATTCCGATTCTAAAAATGTTTTTTTCTTCAAATAGACGTATTATAAACTTTTAATTTTATTTTCATAATTATAAATTTAAAGGTGGTAATTTCAAAAAACGTTACATTAGTATAAATAAAGCTATTAAGTCTTTAAGACAATATAATTATTTTTAAAAAATATACAGTAAACATGACGTATAAATCATTTGAGACGGTGTTGAAATCATTTGAGATGAATTCTGAATTTATTTGAATGCATAACGACTGAGAATCTTGTGTAACATTGTTCCATGTTGGTTCAAAAGAATTTTTTATTGTTAACAACTTTCAGAATCAGAAAACAAAGTAGCAAGAGAACACAAACTCTATGAGTATAATTTGAATTGTGATTCTTATATATCCTAATGCATTTTCATTTAAGATGAACAAAGTTTTAAACTGGAAAACAAAGATACCAAATTTGTAAGGCTTTTTCAATAAAGTCTTATTTTTGAGCACCTTCAATCTTGGTTAGTTACAACCGACTTGATCATGTGCCTTGTCATGAGGTTAAGACAAAGTCATACCATGTTATAAATTTCTAGACAATATCAGGGGCGGATCTAGAAAAATATCTTACATCGGGCATAATATACATATATATATATATATATATATATATTTAAACTAAAATAATTTTACAGTTTTTCTAATATTATAATAAAATACTATATTGTCACAATATGCATTTTGTTTCAACTGTCCATGGCGATACATCGCACACCTTGAAGATATATTCGGTATACATTGGTTAAGGTAGGAGTCTGGATTAGGATGAACTAAAGCAGTGGCTGCAGATGCTATTAATGCAGTCATGGAGATGATTGTGAATAAGACTGTGCAGCCATGGATTTGGTGACAGTAGTTTGATATAAGCCATGATAGATATATATTTATATTGTGAACGGATTCAATACTTCAAAATATATTTAGCAAAAATAGTTGTAACAGTTTGAAACGTATACTTGTATTTCCTAACGATGATGCGTTTTATAACGCCTACGTTTGTTTTGTAGCAAAAAGATTCATCTATGGGTCATGGCTCCTTGCCGCCACCTCATCATATACAATCCTTTACATCAAAAACTCTCATCACGTCAATAGTTAGACATCCTTAATATTAAAATAGAATCATTTTAACAAAATAACCTTATCATCATGTGTTAATAACAACAATGTCATTTCCTATGTGGCATCACCATAGCTCTTCTCAGCCCCTTTAATTAAAACTCCTCTTTTGACTTGCATAATTACATACATTGCCATTGTTATGGAACAACTTTATTAGACATTTTATTTCGTTACATTTTATACAGATGTGATTGTTAGGCCAAAGCATATGATCTTCTATCATGTGAACAACCGTAAAAATCGTCATATGGTCGAAACATATTTATATTACAAGTCCATGTATCCTATATTCATGCGACTGTTAATCATTATTTTTACAGTCGAACCATTATTTGATATAAATTTGTTTTATATTTTCCAGTCCATGTGTCTTATATAGTCTTATATAGTTATATATATATATATATATATATATATATAGTTATATAGACGAACCATAGTTATATTGGAAGTACGTCTTCGTATCTTAGCAATTATAAAAATCGTTATTATTTGTATGTTGTGATAATATATATGTTATTATTTGTTGTATATAACTATTTTATTATATGTCTTCGTATCTTTGTTATAATTTTGGCTGTAAGTGAGAAATATCTTAGTTCCAACCTGTTTGTTTATTGGTCTCTGATCAGTGTGAATAAGCCTTGCATTACATGGAACCTTTCCAAATTTTTGTTAATCTCATCTATCAATTTGGCATAAATCTCGTTTGAATTATAATGGACTATATTTGAGCGCCATTAATATATAATCTGATTTGTCTAAGAGATATAAAACATTCATTTAATATAATTTCCTACTAAATAAGAAGATTATAGAACAAAACTTAAAAGTAAAGGCTGGAGCAAGATATATATATAGAACAAAGAAAAAATTGCTCCTCTATTTAGCAAAAATAGTTGTAACAGTTTGAAACGTATACTTGTATTTCCTAACGATGATGCGTTTTATAACGCCTACGTTTGTTTTGTAGCAAAAAGATTCATCTATGGGTCATGGCTCCTTGCCGCCACCTCATCATATACAATCCTTTACATCAAAAACTCTCATCACGTCAATAGTTAGACATCCTTAATATTAAAATAGAATCATTTTAACAAAATAACCTTATCATCATGTGTTAATAACAACAATGTCATTTCCTATGTGGCATCACCATAGCTCTTCTCAGCCCCTTTAATTAAAACTCCTCTTTTGACTTGCATAATTACATACATTGCCATTGTTATGGAACAACTTTATTAGACATTTTATTTCGTTACATTTTATACAGATGTGATTGTTAGGCCAAAGCATATGATCTTCTATCATGTGAACAACCGTAAAAATCGTCATATGGTCGAAACATATTTATATTACAAGTCCATGTATCCTATATTCATGCGACTGTTAATCATTATTTTTACAGTCGAACCATTATTTGATATAAATTTGTTTTATATTTTCCAGTCCATGTGTCTTATATAGTCTTATATAGTTATATATATATATATATATATATATATATAGTTATATAGACGAACCATAGTTATATTGGAAGTACGTCTTCGTATCTTAGCAATTATAAAAATCGTTATTATTTGTATGTTGTGATAATATATATGTTATTATTTGTTGTATATAACTATTTTATTATATGTCTTCGTATCTTTGTTATAATTTTGGCTGTAAGTGAGAAATATCTTAGTTCCAACCTGTTTGTTTATTGGTCTCTGATCAGTGTGAATAAGCCTTGCATTACATGGAACCTTTCCAAATTTTTGTTAATCTCATCTATCAATTTGGCATAAATCTCGTTTGAATTATAATGGACTATATTTGAGCGCCATTAATATATAATCTGATTTGTCTAAGAGATATAAAACATTCATTTAATATAATTTCCCTACTAAATAAGAAGATTATAGAACAAAACTTAAAAGTAAAGGCTGGAGCAAGATATATATATAGAACAAAGAAAAAATTGCTCCTCTATTTAACAAAAAAAAAAAAAAATTGGACTTAAGACATCTAATTAAGCTCGTGGACATTTCTTTACTCACGAGACTACAACAAAGCCACCACCGTCTTAGCTTTCCCTGTAGATTGCATTTCAACATCTTCTTCCTCATCGATTCTTGGCATCGGGAGACTATAGTTTCCGCAGCCTTTACAACACTTGACAACTTCTACAAACACCTCCTCATCACTGTTCTCTTCTTCATCCCCTTCCTTTCCCCAAAGAACCGCACAAACTCCCACCATTAATATCACCATTCCAAGAACCCTAAGATTAAAGAATTGAATAACAAAAAAAATTGTACTAGTTTAGACACAATACGAGGATGGAGCTATATGACCTAATTAGTCAAAATCCATTGGTTGCTTACCCGCCAAGGTATAATCTTTGGCCGAGGATAAGGAAGCCAGTGATGGATCCAATAATGACAATAAGAGGGTTAAAAGCAGTGACAAAGACGGGGCTTTTTTGCTTTGTCATCATTCCTTGAACGTAGTACGCTATGCTCGAAGACATTATACCCTATAAAAGTATACGTTCACAAAACCACATTATTAAGTGTTATAATTCGATTTACTACAAAGAGGTTATATACGTAACCATGAAGAAGGACGAACCGCGTAAGCAGAGGCTAGAAGGTTCATGTCAAAGCCAATGTTCCATGCTGAAAGGTTTGGTTCCATCACAAACGATAGGGCTGTGGACTGTAACGTTCCCATGAAGCACACCATCGTGGATAATGAAAGGTGAGATGAGTATCTCTTCAGCGTAGCCGCCTAAAGAAATAAAGAATATATTTTTCCCAGACTCGTTAGAACAAAATGTTAATAAAATATTGCAATTATTTTTGACTAATAAATATTGCAAATTAAACTTGTACTTAATGAAGTACCTGAAGAACAAAGAAAGAAGCCCACGAAACTGAGGCAATGAGAAGGAAGACGGTGGCCTTGAGGTAGTCCTCGCCCGCCAGGGACGAAGCATCGTGGATGAGGTGAGATCGTAGGAAGATGACTAAAGGACTTTTGAATAAAATCATCAACATGGCTCCAACCACTATCACTAATGTCCCCACCACTTTTGCTTGGAATCTTACTTTTCTCGTCTCCACCTTCTCCATCCTTTTTTTTTTATAACCAAACCATTTGAATCATACATTAGTATATCAACGAAGCCTATTGTATAAAATAACCTATTTTATTTAACCTGCTATTATATATTTATACTTATTTTAAAAGTTATGCTTTTAATTTCTGTACCTGAAAATTATGGAGATGATAAAGGTTAAAGCAGGCACGATGCTGGTGACGGCGCCGGCAAAAGTCGGTGAAGTGAGTTTAAGACCAGCGTAGTATAGGTTCTGATCGATCACAGGCCTGTTTTAAAGAATTCACAAATATATATATATTTATATTAAAAAATATTCATTTATACATATAAAGCGAATAGTTTCAAAATGATTCAGATCAAGTAAGACTAACCCAAGGAGAGCTAGTAGAAATATTTGCATGAATATTGGGAAAGTCATCTTCGGCCTCGCTTTCCTAGAACATCCAAAATAACATTTACTTTTTTCTCAGTCATGTTTGAAATGCTTATGTATCTACTAATGAGAATCGAACTTTGCTTTGGAAGTTTCGATATATAGATAGACGTAGAACTAATATATAGTACTTACCTATCGGAGAGAAGGGCGAAAGGTGCGAGAGCGGCTGTGGCAAAGGCATTACGATAAGCCACGAGGACGAAATGGCTCATGCCACGGTCAAGCACAACCTTGGTCACGAGGTTCATGCCAACGTATCCGAACTGGAGGCATACCATTGCAAAGTAGGGCTTGGCCGATTCCGACATCTTTAACCACATGTTAAAAAAATCTCTATTATTATAAGTTTTGTTGAGGGTTGGCTTGTGCTCTTCCTACGAACAAAGTGGAGAGAGGTTCTTTGTATTTATAGAGCATCATATTCGGATGAGTTCGAATGCCTTTTTGTTTCTTTTCTGATAATATTTTTTTTTTCTTTTTAGTGACGTTCACATTTATTATTCCGCTTTCGATTCTCTTAGAATTATCTTCAATTTCTTTTGGGGGAATTGCACCAAACTATTCTAAGAGTCAAGAGTGAAGAAAGATGAAATGCATATAACATTGTAAGATTGTAACACAATAAACGTGCTAATAAGAAATCAATAAACTAAAAAGTTATCTCTTAAATCAAAGTGCATATAATGTTTTAACTTTTAACATTTGAGATTATTCTTTTTTTTAAACACATACATTTGAGATTATTCATTTTTTTAAGATATACGTGATATTTCTGTTAAAGTCATCTTGAATCAATGTGCTGTCAGCTGTGCGTATAATGTTTTAACATTTGAGATTATTCATTTTAAGATATATTAGTAAAATAATAGGGCTATATTATTTAAACAAAACAATGTTTTTTCTCATAAATTCCGTAAAATACTAAAATGATATATGTTAAAGTGTATTTTCTTAAACACAATATGTAAATATAAATTATCTTAAACATATTTCTTTTCTATAATATAATAAATACAATTTAAAAATGTATTATATGCAAAATGTATAAATGAAAGAAAAAACATATTTTTAAGGAGGTTCTCTATTTGATTATTTTATATTTTTATTTTATTGTACCTAACTCGAAAATATATTAGTAAGTAATAAAAATTAATAATAAAGTAAAATGTTTAAACAAATCATTATATATTAATAAGCTGAATAAGAAATATAAATGATAATATTATAGAGTTACACAATATATTTTTTGTTCAACAGAATTACACAATATATAATACTAAAATAGAAATTATATATTTAAAGATTTGTAATAATATCAAATGCATATATAAAATGGAAAAATATCTGCACGGACGGTCGGGTTAAAATCTACTATAACATTGTAAGATAGTAACACAATAAACGTGCTAATAAAAAATCATTAAACTAAAAAGTCATATCTTAAATCAAAGTGCATACATTGTTTTTTTTGACAAACACATAATGTTTTAACATTTGAGATTATTCATTTTTAAGATATACGTGATATTTTTGTTAAAGTCATCTTGAATCAATGTGCTGTCAGCTGTGCGTATAATGTTTTAACATTTGAGATTATTCATTTTAAGATATACTGTATGTGATAACTTTAAACCAAAAAAATAAACCGATGAAAATGGAAATATAAATGAATACTTAATGATCATTGAACACACAATCCCCTCCAAGCTTTGTTCAAATAAAAAACACAAAAAATTAGACCTGGGCACGGTTCGGATATCCGGATTTTTAAAAATATTTGTGATTTACTTCGTATGTCGCGAATATCTAATTTTTCGATTTGCTTTGCTTCGGTAAATTTGTTTTGTAAAATATTTTTTTACATGATATAAAAGATAAAAAGTAAAAGAAGTAGCGAATCTACATATTTTGTAAATTTTTTAAACTTAGTTAACAATTATAATAACACTAAACTTAAGAAAAAATATAATTGCCATAATTTTTTTCTCTTCTTTTTATGTAATACTTTTATATAAGTAATAATGAGAATATAATTTGTCAAATCATATATTAAATAATAATTATAAAATTTTATATATTTAAAATTTTAGATATAATCAAGATATACATGTATTTATATATTGTCGGATCGGATCGGATATCCGCTTCCCAAAATTTTAGTATTTGTGATTTGTTTCTATTTTAATGGATATTGAGTTTTAGTATTTGATTTGCTTCGAAAATTTACGGATTTTCTACGCACAATCCCCTCCAGCCATCACGAAGCACAAGTGGGCGGACTGAATTACATGTGGCAGTAGAAACAGCGTAGGACCCAAGCTTACGTTCTTTATGGTCCCGCAGATGAAATAATGTGATGTTGCAAAATGCTTTGAAGTGAGTGGTTTGGTTTTGCAGGGGCACTAACCATTATCCATAGAGATGTGATAATTGCAGCTTTCCCGTGAATGCTGATGCAATCAACTACTACTAATTGGCAGAAACACAAATAAGTAGAAACATTTAAATGCTAATTAGCTAGCAATTGATACTAAAACACTGCTCCATATGTTTCATAAAGAATGTCACTCTAGGTTTATTATTTTGTTTTAAAAATGTAATTCTACAATTTTAATACAACTTTTTATATTAAATCTATCTTTTTCCCTTTTGAATAACTAATATATTTTTATTTAATTAATTATACATTAAAAAATATTAATTTATTATACAATTTTTTTAACCTCCATAAAAAGTGTCAAAATGTACACTTTTAAAAAAATAGAGGAAGTAGAACATTTGATACTGTTTCGTATGATTCACAATTCATCCGTATTTATATATATGTTTTAATTTGACAGCTTGAAAAAAATGAAATCCTAAATAAAATATAGAACTAGACGAGCAACATGCAATTGCTTTTAGATTAATGGGTGCGTTTGTAGATTTAATCTGTATGGATCACATCAGTTATATACTTATATATCTAAAAAGTAGAACAAAAGATAAGATATTATTTAACAAAGACTTTTAAGAATAAAATATATTTTAATTAACAATATTGAATAAAAGATCTGCACATCTTGGTAATTAATCTATTGTGATATGTTCTTTTGAAACAAATTGTGTGCGCGGGGTGGGGGTGCTAATTTGTTATGTTGCTAGCGCTTTAGATGTTTTTAAAAATAAAATAAAATCAAGTTGGGCATGATCCATTACCTTCTCTAGAATATGCACTAATATTTACTTTAGCTAAGAGTATTTGGATACTTTACAAAGTTGGGGAAGATTTTTGCCAAACTCATCTCTCCCAATCAATTCGACGAAAGAGTGATTCATACTGTCATACATATATCTAAATAACATATGTCGTGTAACTATTGTATACTTGGTTAGAAGAGCTTGGAACATGGTGAAATCAACTAAGATTCATATAGAATTTAGATATACGCTTCAACCCAAAATAAAACTTTGTCCGCATGATATGATTGTCTTTTGAGTGTTAAGTAGATCTTGTCATTTTATTGGCATGAGAAATTATGAAGTTTAAGCAAAGAGAAGGCGGTTCAGGCGGATATGAGGTAAAGTTAGGGTTAAAATTGTTTACTAATAGGTGTTGCTTTTTGGAAATATGGTTGTCGTATATGCATCAGAGGTAGACAACCGGAGCCGTGCTGAATATGTATTTGAAAAAGCATTTGCCTCAAACCCTCAAATATACTAAAAATTTAGGGTTCTCAAAATTACTGAAATGCAGCGTGTTAAAATGATATTTCCGTTCGAACATTAATATGTGTTTTTCTGAAAAAAACTTATATAGAAAGAAAATTAGATTCTAAATATCATAATCCAAAAAACAGAAAACATAAATCTTAGTTAGATTTTAGATCTATTTTCTATTGGATTATCTTATGTTAAATTTTTTTTGATGTTTTAGTGACTGTGATATCCCTTGTTTGAATCGTTTTGTTTTGATGGCTACACAATGATAAGTTTTCTTTTCCTTTGTATTAATCCTTCTACACAGTGATACAGTGATAATTTTTCTTTTCTTTTGTTCGTATAGTTTTTACAGATTGTGGTTTTATTTTTATTATACTTTATGTTTTTATACTAACTATATCAAAGTATTCCAGTTTTTAATCTGCCTCAAGCCTCTTTACACCCTCGCACGGCACTGGACACAACATTTAATCCTTACATGTACGACTGATTAATTTCACCGGTGATTAACTCTTATGCATCGGACTACGTACCGCTAATATTAAGACCCCATCAATAGTCACTACAAAAATATATAGCTATAATTTTTTTTTTGTACCGGTTGTTTAGAGCATCCAATAAGGAATCCTAACTTAGAGGTTCTATATTGAGAAAAGCCAACATAAAATATTTAACCCCAACACTAGAACCCCTTTTGGAGGTGTTTTTATGCATGTGTAGTTGACATAACTGTTACAAATGCTTTGATATAAATCTATTGGAATATATTTTATGCTTAGAGATTTGGAATAATATGCTTCCAAATTCGCGGCTCACATAGATTCATAAATCGAAAATTATACTAGAACTGTCACACGAGATGGACTGACTGATGGGAATAAAACAAGGTATTATAAAGATGCTAAATTCTCGATTATAAAATTTACATAGAAGATTTGGTTAGACAAATAAAAATAATATAAATATAAAATTAAATAGACAAGAAGGATAAGTGGGATGAAGAATGTGGGTGCGTTTTTGGGTATCAGAGAGAAATGGAAACAAAGAGGCAAACAAATCCAATTGGGCATCTAATCATATTCCAGCATTTCCAATTTCATCTCTACCCACTCGCATTTTGGACCGACAATTTTATTTAATGACTTAGTGTTTGAAATTAACACATAGTCAACCCATTCTCTATCCATATTTCTTAATTTAATATGTTCCAAATTAGAATTATACATTTTGAGATTATATATACCTATAGTTCTAATCAGTGGCGGAGCCATAATATTTTCTTATCGGGGTCAAAACATATGCATATAAAATTGTTTAACAATTGCCAAAAATATTTCTATATATATTTTTCTTCATTTAATTTATTTTTATAAAATATTTTGTAACTTAAAATATTTTGTTGCGTAGAATATTTTCCATAATAGATATTATAAATTGAAATATTTTAATAGAAAATAGAAATAAAACTAACTTCAAAGGTTCTATAATTTCCAAAACAAAAAATTTCATGATAAAGTCAGTCAATTTAAAAATCTTAAATCATATCCATGAAATAAATCAATTATAAATGATTTATCATAGTTTAATAAAATCCAAAATGACATCTAAAAAGATAAATTAAATTAAACAATTTTTAAGAAATTCAACTTGAATATATTAAGTGTTTTACTTTTTCAGAAAAAAACAGTTAAGAAAATAATAGAAAGAGTTAATAATGATTTTTTCAAAGTTAGTATTTGCTTTATGTTTTTGATAGGAACTAGTTAGTAATCAATCATTTACGACCCACAAAATTATATACACTACTTATAATTGTATTAAATGGCTTAAACGAACCCAAAATCAAATTAAAAACATAAATCCAATTGTTTAGTTAGGTAATTAATTAGGCTTTAACGATTGTTCATTTTTGTTTTTATGGGGTCATGGGGTCATTAAAAAATATTTACTGGGGTCATGAATTTCTTGGTCAAAGCTAAATATTTTAATTTTTTTAAAACAAGTGGGGTCAGCTGACCCCTACCTTGCTGTGTAGCTCCGCCCCTGGTTCTAATGATGTGCTCGACTGGTAGAGTGTAATTTTAAGTTTTTACTTTAAGAATTTAAGATGTAGGTTTCGTGACCGTAGCTGTAGATTTTATTACTATAATTTGTTTCAAAAGTTCTTAGAACACTTAAAAACTGCCAAAGCTTACAAAAAAAAAACTATAAAAAATGATTTCCAAAACTAATATATTTCTTAAAAGAAATGTAACTTTCGATTATTTTTTAACTAAAATATGATTAGTATTTAAATGGGCCGTGAAAAAGAAAAATTATGCAACGTACTTATAGGCATAGCTATTACCAATCATCCCTATCACACAAATAACATCACACTTTTTGGAAGATACACTTCCTTAATTAAGACGGTGTACGTTCAGGCTTCATCAAATCTGTTTAAATACTTGTCCTCGACTCATCATTCATTTTTAGATACTTGTATCGACTCATCATGAAAATTGCAATTTGTTTTTAATTTAAGAAACTTTGTTAAATACTATATCTGATGGAAGTGCTCTTATACCAAAAATCAAAATTTAACTATCCAATCTAACTTAGATTTTATTTTATTGACCATTTTGTGGTTGGGTGGTAAAAAAAAGATTTGAGATGTTAATACGAATCAGACTCGATTCACCTACTGCACTAAAATTAAGTTACATTATTTTTAAGTACATATGCAGATATATAGGTCAATGATTTCGGTCCATTTACATATAAAAAAGTATGTATGTGAGCTACACCTGCCAAAATAAAAAACAGGGAATCAAACCAAAACTGAACTCTTATATATATCTTTATGTTTTTTTCTTACATATCATTCATATTTCGGTCTCCATATATATAGTTTTGTACAGAATCTATCCGTTTTGTTAACACGATTATCACGTGTAGACTTTTCTAAGTTGACGAGATAAATGCTTGCAGAAAAATATGTAGGGAAAAAATTAAACATAAACTATAGTCTATATTCCACCGGCTAAAGCATGGAGAGTCTGTAATACATGAAATTTTTTCATAATGTCCAACTTGAATTTCTGTCTATTCTAAGAAATATCATTTGGATTGTATAACTAACTATCTGTTTCGCTTACCTATTCTTATTTTTTCTTCTGTTAGTTCGGTATTAAAACATACAAACCGAAATGAAATGAACTTAAAAGTAGAATCCGATTTTGTTTAGCTCCTTTTGCTGGGTATATCCCGTATAATAAGAAACTATGGATCTTGTAAATTACAATGATTAAACTTACCAAATGATTAGTTTATGAAGCTGTTCAAAATACTGTAATACGATCTGTTGATGATGATGGTCAAAGATTAAGCTCAAACACGAGATTACATTTTCAAATAAGTATATAGAATTGTTTTTCACTAAAAAGGTAAAAAGAATCAAGTATATTTATTTTCAAAAGTGTTCAAAAAGAGAATCGCTTTTATAAATAATGAAGTTTGACTGATACATACATATACAATGCACGTAGATCAATCATACAACCATATTCATAAGCATTTATATGATAAAAAGTTATGATTTCTATATTTTTTTCTTCATCAAAGTAACTACACGCACCCTACTTTTCTCGTCGTATGTTCTCTTTATTTTCTCCTTTTCTCTTTTTTTTTTTTTTATAGATAATAAGACATATAACAACTTCTAGCTTTGCAATTTTAAATGTGTAGCGTTTAGCTAGCATACACATTCCTAAATAATAGAAAAAGTGTGTATGTTCGCGAGCTTTTGTCCATCTTTTATAATATATTATTATCCTTTTAGATAAAAAAAAAGAGTTGAAGATATGTTACATCTTTGTTATTTGTCTGTGCCCATAACAAGTTGTAGCATATCATCTCATCTCATCTCCAATACATCTCTACATGACTATATTTTGATTGTAAAGATCCTCAAAAATATAAATGTCTAGTGGTCTATGCACATTTTAGGTATGTACCACTCGGTTTCTTAAAAAAGGTAAAGAAATCAAGTCTCAAACTAGATATAGACCAAACCACACTAAATCTATCTACAACTGAGTTGTGCGATGTTGATTGTCAACTTTAGTTCTGATGTTGGAATTATCTACAAATTTATTGAAATATCTAATGGATGTATTGAGATATTGACATGTAACGTAAAGGTTATAAATGAGATTATAAGAGTAGAAAGATGTATGCGTGTGTTAAGAAAACACTTCAAAAGCGAAATCAATTCTTCATAAAAATGTATTATGGAAACCAGTTTGTTCATCTCGTGGTTGTAACATCAATTTCTTTACTAGTGCAGCAATGAAAAACAACAACACATAAGTGTTTTGGTCAAAAGAATCCATTAATTAATAAACATTTAATATCTGAGAATGACAAAAACATCTATATATGACTCTTTTAAGAGTCCAATCATTTGGGCAAACATGTGGAGCTTATCTTTCAAATAATTGAAGTAGATCTTTTTAGGGTTGAACGCAATGTATATCTATTTGTTAGCCTATTCTACTTCCTTCGCTTTGGCTCAATTTATAGAGGTAAAAAAAAGAAGGTGTTTGTCTATCTTTTCAAATACCAAATGGTGACCACCTTGAACTTAAGGAACGAGAAGGGATGTTACGTTCCTATTAATTGTTTTTTCTTTTACCATTCACTAGTAATTCTTGACATAAAATTATGGAACACACACAATTCCTCGTTATTCCTCTTTGTATATGGAACAATAGAATTCGCTATCAATTTTGACTATAGACATAACAGTTTATGGAAATTTAAACTATATTTACCATGGACAAAAAAAAGAGATTAGCAAGCATCAACAGTTAGCTTGGAATGTTATGGTTATTCAAATGTAGTAGTGTGACTATTAGTATCATCTATGGTTTTATTTGATGTGGATGTGTTTTCGGAGTTTAGCCCTAGATGTGTACACTCAAGTCAAAGAGGGGCACAATCTCACGGAACGACTCGGTGATGGCAAGAATCTACTTCAATCCTATATAGTAGAGCCCAAAGTAAAGCCCAAGCCCATTAAGTTCACCATAACAAAGCCCATAAAAAGTTGCCTTTACAATCTTTATGATCTCTCTATCAGCGATCCGACACTCAGGTCATTTTAACGATTCACTCCGTCGCGTCTGACTCGCGTGTGTATCTGACCGGCGATCACCGTCGATTGATTTCCACCCGGTGTGGATTCGGTTACCTCGTCCTTCTTCATAACCTTCCGTCTTCTACATTATCTCCCTTGACCTGAACCCTAAATTACAACAAGTCTCTGAATCCTTGGATGGTAAATACTGCTATTTCTTCGTGTTCGTTCCCTCGCATTTTCTCTCCGTCGTTTAGATCTTCAGCTCAATTATATTGTGTAGATGTTTACCGTTTGAATGCGTCAAGGATGATCAGATTGATTGTTTCCATTTGTTACACCTTTAGGAGTCTGAGTATTGGTTTGGTGAAATGCTAAAAAACGCGTTAGAGGTTCTTAGATTGGTTCAGGATTGGTTTGATTTTGATATTACGGTTTACCAATCTGAGAAAAATCGTTTGATGAATTTGTGATTGCTAATTAATTACTTGATTTAGTCTCTCAGAATCCTATTTGTTTTATTATACCTTTTACATTCTTTTTCTTGATTGATTGGTATATTATTTCTTGTCAGATTGATGGAGGCCAAACCAAAGAGAAGGATCGTCACAGAGAACGGAGACACAGGGGAGGATCTAGTTCTCGCAACGTTGATCGGAAACGGTGATGATGTTGGCCCTCTCGTTAGACACGCTTTCGAGATGGGGAGGCCTGAGCCTCTGGTCCACCAGCTCAAGAACGTGGCGAGGAAGAAAGAAACCGAGATCGAGGATCTTTGCAAGACGCACTACGAGGAGTTCATCGTAGCGGTCGATGAGCTCCGTGGTGTGCTGGTCGATGCTGAGGAGCTCAAGAGCGATCTCGCCACTGATAATTTCCGGTTGCAGGAGGTTGGGAGCGCGTTGTTGGTAAAGCTGGAGGAGCTTCTGGAGTCTTATGCGGTTAAGAAGAATGTGACTGAAGCGATTAAAATGTCGAAGATCTGCGTCCAGGCGCTGGAGCTGTGTGTTAAGTGTAATGGTTATGTCTCGGAAGGGCAGTTTTATCATGCGTTGAAAACAATGGATGTGATTGAGAGGAACTACTTGAAGATCATCCCGCTTAAGGTTCTAAGGTTGGCGATAGAGAGGAGAATCCCTGTGATCAAGTCACATATTGAGAAGAAAGTGTGCAGTCAGTTTACGGAATGGCTTGCTCACATTAGGAGCTCCTCGAAGAGTATTGGACAGACGGCTATTGGACTCATCGCTTCGGCTCGCCAGAGGGAGGAAGAGATGCTGGAGCGTCAGAGGAAAGCAGAGGAACAGAACACAGGTGGACTGGGAGAGTTGGCATACACTCTAGATGTTGAAGACTCGGAGCAAGATTCTGTTTTGAAGTTTGATCTCACACCTCTCTATCGAGCATATCACATCCACACTATTCTTGGAGTTCCAGAACGGTTCCGTGACTATTACTACAGTAATCGGCAACTACAGCTCGACTCTGATCTTGAGATCTCTTATGGACAGCCGTTTGTGGAATCGTACCAAACGTTTCTAGCTCAGATTGCAGGATACTTCATCGTGGAGGATCGTGTGATTAGAACAGCTGGAGATTTCTTATTGGCTGATCAAGTTGAGACGATGTGGGAGACAGCGATTGCCAAAATAGTGTTGGTGTTGGAGAACCAGTTCGCCAGAATGGATTCTCCTACTCATCTGCTTTTGGTGAAAGACTACGTAACTCTCCTCGGCGCAACGCTTAGACAGTACGGTTATGAAGTTGGTCCGGTTCTTGACGCCCTCGACAAGAGCCGAGACAAGTACCACGAGCTTCTTCTCGAAGAGTGTCGGAAGCAAATCGTGACTGCTATCTCAGAGGACAGTTATCAGCAGATGGTAATCAGGAAAGAAGCTGACTACGAAAACAACGTCTTGTCGTTTAATCTCCAGACATCAGAGATCATGCCGGCCTTCACATACATTGCGCCGTTCTCCTCCATGGTCCCTGACGTTTGCCGCATCATCAGATCGTACATCAAAGGATCTGTTGACTACTTGTCCTACGGTGTCAACACTAACTTCTTCAGCGTTCTGAGGAAGTACCTTGACAAAATCTTGATCGACGTGTTGAACGAAGTCATCCTCGAGACGATCAACAACAACTCCATCGGTGTGGCTCAAGCTATGCAGATTGCAGCAAACATATCATTCCTCGAGAAGGCCTGTGACTATTTCCTCCGCCACGCGGCTCAGCTCTGCGGCATCCCGAGCCGTTCCGTTGAAAAGCCTCAAGCGAGTTTAGCTGCGAAGGTCGTCCTCAAAACGTCGAGAGACGAGGCCTATCACGCGTTGCTGAACGTGGTGAACACCAAGCTGGACGAGTTCATGAAGCTTCCAGAGAACATTAACTGGATTACAGAGGAGATGCCACAAAGCCCTCACGAGTACATGAACGAGGTTGTTATATACCTCGAGACCGTTATGTCCACTGCACAGCAGATCCTACCAACGGATGCTTTGTACAAAGTTGGAGTTGGGGCGATCGAGCATATCTCAAACTCCATCGTCTCAACGTTCCTAAGCGACAGCATCAAGAGATTCAATGCCAACGCGGTCTCGGCTATTAACCATGACCTGAGGGTGATTGAGAACTTTGCTGACGAGAGGTATCACTCGACGGGGCTAGACGAGGTATACAAAGAAGGAAGCTTTAGAAGCTATCTGGTGGAAGTGAGGCAGCTGATAAACTTGCTGTCGAGTAGCCAGCCTGAGAACTTCATGAACCCGGTGATAAGAGAGAGGAACTACAACACTTTGGATTACAAGAAAGTGGCTACCATCTGCGACAAGTTCAAGGATTCTCCGGATGGGATATTCGGAAGTCTAGCGAATAGAAACACTAAGCTGACGGCTAAGAAGAAGTCCATGGACATGCTTAAGAAGAGACTCAAGGAGTTCAACTGATTCTACTATATATAAGTAAGCCACTAATAAGACCCAACCTTCCCACTCACATCATCATCACCGTTTAGTCTCACTATTCCCTTCATTTGCTTGTTTCTGGTTAGTTCTAGTTTGTTTTCTTTTCGTGTCTTCATGACGATCCATTTTATTAATCAATTTTCGAGTGTTGTCCTAATTGACAAAAGCCTCTCTTTATGGACCAAGTCTTCGTGCTCAATCTTCGACTCTCTATTAGTCTGCACAGGGGATTGATTGGAGGGTATTTTCTATGATGAGTTATGCATTTTAAGGTTGTGTTGTGTGGACAGAAGTCTCTTTTGTCTTATAATTTGTCTTTATCCAAATGTGATATTACCAGAAGCCGTTAACTTTCAACCTCTCCAAAACGAAACAAAATCTTTTGAATTCTTTAGATCATCTATAAAAGGTACTGTAAAAAGAAGACTGAAACTCGGTTCAGCTTTGATGGATAACAAAACTGACGAGTGTGGTGAGATCAAGCTTGGGTGGTGATCTCATTCTCTTTGGATTTGCACATGTCATCTGCTGACTTTACAAACTTCTTCGTCAGCTCTTCCACTTCCTTCTCCACCCTTTTCACTTCATCTTTTCGTAGACCTGAGGCTGCTTTCTTTACTGTGTCCAGCGCCTTTGCCGTGCTCTTCTTATGCTTTGCTTGACAACTTCACTAGACTTGGTTACGATCTTGCACATCGCCTGAACATGCTCCTTGGTCAACGGAGGGATAGATGCGATAAGTCTTTGGCCATCCAGTTTCGGGTTTAATTCCAACGGAGACGAGACGATTGCTTTCTCAAGCTCTTTAACAGTGTCAGGATCGTAAGGATTGATAGACAGAGTTTGGTTATGTTCGTACGGGAACTCGTCGGTGGGTCAGTTTTATTAATAGATCAACAGAGAGTTCGGTTACAACGGGAGAAATGGTTGGAAAATAAACCGGAGTTCGGGGAGTTTTAACCAGAAAAAAGTACAAGTCGGAAAGAAAAAGTGAAAATCCTAGTTCTAACCTCCAAATGAGTATGTGTGTTTTCGGATCCCCTTCTAATCACTCTCAGCCCTCCTCTTATAATACGTCACTGGACGTCATTCGTTTTTTGGAGGGAAAACGTTTCTTTTCTATTTTTATTTTTAAACGGATTTTGTTTCTTGAACAGCTATAATGTTACGGAAATAAAGGGAGGGAGGGGATTTAATAGCGTCAAATACAATTTTACCCAAATAAAAATGTATATTTGTGACCAAATGGTGACGTATGGTATTTAGTTTTTAAATTCCACTTTCTTCCAATCACGATTGAAATCGTAATGGGAAGGACTCGAACTATCATCTTCCAGAACCATGAATTAATGTTATTTTTATTTACAAACATTTTTGTTTTAGCATAGTAAAACAATGATATAAAAAAAAGCTTGTCTCTTTACAAATGGTATGGACAAATATATCGGAAGCATTATTTACATAGACAGATAAACATAAGGTCATGAGATTTTTCTTGTTGGATTATTGGGAGAAAATGTTTGATGATTCAAATTCAAACACCTGACTGACTCGAGTCTCATACTAGCTTCCCTCCTTATTTGCTTGATCATGATCTTGAGAGAAAATGTTAAGTTCTCTTTTCCTCCTATTGAAATCTCTTGGAGTCTCTGTTAATTTTAATCACTATCATCAATCATCATCTACTTACTCTACCTTCAATCTTGCTTCTTCCACGCTCTCTTCAGCCTCTCTCCTCTGCATCTCAACATTGCCCTGTCTCTTCTTCGTTCGTATGTATTTTGACTTATATCCTTGATTCTATTAAGCCCTTGGGAATCCGGAATAGCTTTTTCCTGAGAATGAACATATCAATGTAAGTAACTTAAAACAGTAAAAGAAGAGAATTAGATCTTGTTTCAGTTTTTACCTTTACTCTTTGGTCCTCCAGAAACTCGTCAGACTTTCTATGTCTAGGCTTCTGTACATTCTCTTGAGCTTCTCTTGTCTGCCACTCAATGCTCTCTCTCTGTCTCTCTACTTGCAGATTGTCCTCTTGACCATGTGCATCTACGTTTTCATTCTCTGGTATCTCCTGAGATAAAAGTAAAACCCAAAACAATAAATCAAAATGTGATACCAAGAGTAAGTTCTGTTCTCTTTTTTTTTTTTCCTCCCAAATTTACTTTGTTTCATCACGATTATCCCTAGTAAGAAAAAAAACATAAAACAGATCTTGTTTTTAGTTTAGTTTACCATCAAGCTTTGTTCCTGAGCAGTCTCTTGAGCCTCTCTCCTTTTCTTCTCAAAGTATCTCCGCCACTTTGTGGTGTCTCTCTGTCTATGTTCTTGCCCATTCTCTTGAGCTTCTCTCCTCTGCCACTCAGTGTTCTCTCTCTGTCTCTGTTCCTTCTCCTACGTTTATTTGTTTGAACAGAAAACGCAACGAGCTAAGTCAAGGAGAGGAAAAAGAAAAATAAGATGCAAAAGGTCAAAGTCTCTTTAATCAAATCTCTTTACCATCTTCTCTCGCTTGTAGATTGTGGTTGAGTTTTCTTTGGTTTTAGCTTGGTTTCTTCCATGGATATCGACTCTGTTCTTGAAGAGTAAGTTCTCGTATCTTCTTTTCCTTCAGCCTCTTTGATTCTCTTCTCCGGGTTCTTACTGTTGTAGTATATTCCCATTTTGGGTTTCTCTTTACTCAACGCCCTCTTCATTTCTCTCTTCTCTCTGGAAAACTCTTAAAAGTTTTGGGATTCTATAAATGCACAACTCTAAGGTTTCTTGCTGGGCAAGATAGTTTCCATAACTGTACTTTTTATAATACTCCTTCCGTTTCTAAAAGATTCATGTTTTAGAAAAAATCTTTATTTCTAAAAGATACATTTTTTAGATTTTCAATACATTCATTAATGAAAAATTGTACATTTCCGAAAATATAATTATATTTACTAAAATCTTATTGGTTCAAACTTATGGAGAATTGTTAATTGAGAAAAACAATACATTGGTAACAAAAGTTTTAGAAAAAAGTAGTAATAAAAGCGCTTCCAAGTGGTGAGATTTTGCTCCCAGGCACGTTTCTAGAGGTTGCTTTCTAAGTGATGTTTGACTTTACTTAGAGCCTCCTTTTACCCGCGAGTCTGTTACCGTTTTTAGCTTTGGTCACCTTTTCACACCTCTGACACGGGATAAAGTTTTTCGAATTGTTTTCCTCTTCGAGTTTTATTCACTGGATATTAGATCCAGAGGAGCTTTTCCTCCGATCAAGTGTGGCCGGAGCCACCGCCGGAAATCGATCAATCACCATGGAAATCCTCTCTCTATCTGCTAATTCTCCTGTCTACTTGTTAAGTCTCAGAACCAGAGAAGTCTCCGCCTAAAACCGAAGCCAGAGTCGACGGTACTCCTCTGGACGGTTCCCTTCTGGTCTCAGCTCCCCACGACTTGCACCTGCAGCTCTTCTGGCATCGAAACTCACTACAACTTCATCCCTACCGCCTGGTCCTACTGGTTATACTGTGCGTAGTGTTATCTTGCAGCTCAAGCTAAGTTCACACACGGTTTTTACAGTTTAAAACTGTTACAAGTTGCTCCACCTGACCTCGAAATGAGAAGATTCACCGAGGAAGAGAAAGGTAAAAACAAAGTTGCGGACCACCCCACCCGTCCACGTATCAGGATCAGAGCTTCCGACCTGGATACTAGTAGGCTCATTCGGGAGAATGCTCTTACTCTCATTGGCAGAGTCACCAATCGAAAGGAGCAAAATATGGCTGCTCTACTTCCTTACCTGACAAGGAAATGGAATCTAGTTGGAAGAATCCAAGGCGCTGACTTGGGAAACGGTTGCTTCCAATTTCGTTTCCAGGAAGAAAAGGAAATGAAAACAGTGCTGGAGAATAGGCCGTACCAGTTCAACAGGTGGATGGTCATAATCCAACAATGGGAGCCGGTTATCTCACCATCTTTCCCCTCTCAGATCCCATTTTGGATTAGCCTTAAAGGCATCCCCTTACACTTCTGGGATGACAAAATTCTACGCGACATTGGACAGGAATTTGGACATCTGGAAAGCTACATCCTGACTAAGACCTCTGCTCGAGTCCGTGTTATGATGGACGGACTCAAACCACTGCCTCAGGATACGGTACTGGAGTTTTCAGCGGGTGAGGAATGTGTCATTACACTTGAGTATGAGAAACTTGAGAGTTTCTGCTCCCACTGCCTAATGATCACGCACCTAGCTCAGGACTGCCCTACTAAAGCTACTGCAGAAGCTCAGGATCATTGCAAAAAGGAGAGGTCACACAACTCAGTGGAAGCACCGCTACGAACGCACTCAAGCAAAGACCACCACGGGAGACAACACAGAACGGAAAGGAGCTCACGTCCTCCCCGAAACGCTCGGGATACAGCTTTTCATCAGCGAGTAGATCGACACGGGAACCCTTTTGGGAAGCGAGCTGCAACATATCAAGCTAGGGGTCCACCGATCCGGAACAAGATTACACCAGATGTGGATCAGGAGTCTCCAAGATCCAGAGACTTGGAGCGGAGCCCTCTCCGTAGGAGAGGATCAATTGACATCTCCCCCCAGTACTCCACCCGCAGGGCTGGACCAACTAGAGAGCATCTGAACCAGAGCGTCAAGTCTCCTACTGAACAAATATGGAGAGCCAAGCTACAGCACGTTGACATTAGCGCTAATAAGGAAACCTCTGCAAATCGGAACCGCCCGCCTCTGGAAAGGAACCTGGACAAGGAAGACTTTCCTCCAATACAGTCAATATCCCTACCAGCACCCCGATCAACAGAAGAGGTGATGGAGGAACTAAGAGAGCATACCTATCAATACGTTAATGTTCCTGACCCGGTTGAGAGCGAGGCTAGGAGGCAAAGAGTCTTGGATGGAGAGCTCCAAAACTTGATGGAGCAAACAGCAGCGGGGATTATAGCGCGGGAACAAGAAGAGCATCAGATTCAAGTGGCTACAAGGATGAGTGCAACGGTGGTTGAGAATGAGATGGACGTGGAAACAAATCCTACGATCCTGTTGGATCAGCCCCAACCATCCCAGCACAGCAGAAGAAGAGGGAGGCCCCCGAAACCTAAACAACGAGATATGCGTATAAGTCCGAAAGTCTTCAAAGGTTCAAGCTCGAGGAAGCGTAATCTGACATCGGGGACAGCTCTCTTAGCATCATTAACAAGCCAGTCTAAGCACAGCGCTTCTGGATCAACTAGACGTGGTACAAAAACTGGAAACACTACAACAGGAACTAGTGCGTCTACATCGACACCACAAGCACGGGTCTTTCCAGCAAGCACTAAGCAGCCACGGGATTTTCCCCGGCTGTCGCCTCCTCTTCCTTAGCACTGCTAAGTTGGAACTGTTGTGGTTTGGGAAATCCCATAACAGTCCAACGGATAAAGGAGATCCGCAAGAAGATCTCACCCGACATAATTTTCCTGACAGAGACAAAGAACGTCGATTCTTTTGTCCTCAAAGAGCTGAATTTCCTGGAAACGGACAAACACTTCCTTCTCCCACCGACTAGACCAGGAAGTGGTGGACTTACACTTTTCTGGCGGCAGGATATTGATATACAAATTCTGAATCAATCCCAGAACTTTATTGATACTTTGATTTCATATAAGGGCAATGTCTTTCACACATCTTTCATTTATGGTGAACCGGATCAATCACAGCGAAAGGATTTTTGGTATTTTTTCTCTGCGATTACAAAAGATAGAGATACTCCTTGGCTCCTCACTGGTGACTTCAACGAGATCGTCGATAACTCCGAGAAGAGTGGCGGGCCGATACGAGCTGAAGGCTCATTCACCACTTTTCGCAACTTTCTGGCCAGTGGAGATCTTTTCGACCTTAAACACTCGGGCAATTATCTCTCATGGAGAGGAACAAGAGGCAACCACTTGGTCCACTGCAGACTTGACAGGTCTATAGTTAACAGCGCCTGGTCTGATTTATTCCCATCGGGAAGATGCCACTATATGGAGTTCGGAGGATCAGACCACAGACCTATCATCACTTACATCGATCCAACGAAGAAAAAGACGGGGGGACTGTTTAGATATGACAGGAGGCTCAGCGCCAACCCGGAAGTAAAAGCTATCATCACAGCGACATGGAATGCAGCACCGGAACAACCAGTCAGGCTCAGGTTATCTAGATGCAGACATGCGATAGCAGCCTGGAGCAAACGACAGACTACAAATAGCAGAGTTCGCATCGAACAGCTAAAGATGGAGGTCGAAGTGGCAATGTCGGATAAAGCAGGCGATGATCAGCTAGTCTCTCGGCTTAATATCGAGCTTCTCAAAGCCTATAAAGATGAAGAAGAGTTTTGGAGACAAAGAAGTAGACTCATTTGGCTTGCGGCTGGGGACAGAAATTCTGGCTACTTCCACGCAGTGTGTAAGGGAAAAAGAGCTAGAAATCGTATTGCTGTACTTGAAAATATGGCAGGGTCTGCTATTTATGAGGAAACACACATTGTCCAGGAAATTACCTCCTATTTTCAGACAATCTTTACAGCAAAGTCTTCTCCTGACACCTCCTTTGAGCCGTCTGATATTGTTGAGCAAGCTATATCACCTTGTATCTCGCCTGATATGAACGATGTACTGATCAGTATACCATCAATGGAGGA
The DNA here is from genome assembly GCA_016771965.1 of Brassica carinata. Classification (NCBI taxonomy): domain Eukaryota; kingdom Viridiplantae; phylum Streptophyta; class Magnoliopsida; order Brassicales; family Brassicaceae; genus Brassica; species Brassica carinata. Next base: position 39,012,808 of record CM028701.1, on the reverse strand, counting down.
AGTGCGAGTGGCCATGTTCTCTATACACCCAGACAAAGCTCCAGGACCAGATGGATTCTCGGCTTGTTTCTTCCAGTCCCATTGGGCTACAGTGGGATCCATCGTCGTTAAAGAAACACAAGATTTCTTCCGCACCGGCTTCCTCCCACAGCAGATAAATGATACCCATGTGAGGTTGATTCCGAAGATCCCGAGCCCAAAGCTGGTATCAGATTATAGACCCATTGCGCTATGCAACGTGGTCTACAAACTGATATCAAAGATTTTGACCCTAAGGTTGAAACCCATTCTACATGGACTAATCTCAGAAACGCAATCTGCGTTCGTACCGGGTAGAGCGATCTCCGATAACGTTCTCATTACACATGAAACTCTCCACTATCTTAAATCCTCAAATGCCACGAAAAAGTGTTCGATGGCAGTAAAGACGGATATGAGTAAAGCCTACGATCGGTTGGAATGGAACTTTATCCAGCTTGTCCTAGAGAAAATGGGTTTCCACAGCATCTGGATAGCGCGAGTCATGGCTTGTATTACGACGGTTTCGTATTCCTATTTGGTAAACGACTCTGTCCAAGGCTCAGTACGACCGACCCGAGGAATCAGACAAGGAGACCCGCTCTCTCCTTATTTGTTTATCCTTTGCAGCGAGGTACTGTCGGGACTATGCAAAAGAGCTCAGCGCGCGGGACTTCTTTCTGGAATCAGGGTGGCTAGAGGCTCTCCACGGATCAATCATCTATTATTCGCAGATGATACGATGTTTTTTATGGGAACAGACGAGATGAGTTGTAATACACTCCAGTCCATCCTCCACCGCTATGAAGCTGCGTCTGGACAGACCATCAATCCAGCTAAATCGTCTATCACTTTCTCTGCGAAAACTACTCAGGAGACTCGCTCTAGAGTCAAGTCTTGCCTTGGTATTGCAAGAGAAGGAGGAGTAGGCAAATACCTTGGACTCCCTGAACATTTCGGCAGGAGGAAAAAAGATCTCTTTACCTCGATTGTGGATAAAATTCGACAGCAGGCCAGCAGTTGGAAGAACAGATTCCTATCGAGTGCTGGTAAGTTAGTTATGTTGAAATCGGTACTGTCAGCCTCTCCAACGCATACTATGTCATGTTTTGAGCTACCGGTGAGCGTGTGTAAGAGGATACAATCTGCTTTGACTCGTTTTTGGTGGGACGGCAATGATAACAAAAGAAAGATGTGCTTGACATCTTGGAAAAAACTTTCCAAACCAAAGAAGCTTGGAGGACTAGGTTTTAGGGATATCCAACTCTTCAACAAAGCGCTGCTAGCTAAACAATCATGGCGAGTGCTTACGAACCCGGATTATCTTCTCTCAAGGGTGTTGAGAGGGAAATATTGCCACAAAGCCTCTTTCCTCAAAGTTGGGGCTCCGGTTAACTGTTCCCATGGATGGAGGGGGCTTTTACATGGACGAGATCTGCTTTTACCTAGCCTGGGAAGAGCTGTAGGCGATGGTAACACCACTAAAGTATGGAAGGATGCTTGGATCAGGGCGGATTCTCTTACATGCCCAGTGGGACCAGCACAAGAGGACGATCTCGACCTCTACGTCTCAGACCTGCTACTACGGGGGTCTAACGAGTGGGATAAGGCGAGAGTCCGCCGTCTCCTCCCTGCTTATGCAGAGTACATCCTGTGCATGCGGCCAAGTCGACTAGGAGCTACTGATTCGTGGGTCTGGATACCAAACACATCGGGATCCTACTCAACAAAATCTGGATACTTTGAAGCAGTTAAACAACAGAACCAAGAGGAGGAGCTGCAACTTGGAGCTCAAGGCAATCTCAACAACAGAGGTCATGATTTCAACTGGAATAAAAGCATATGGTCAGTGAAGACGGCTCCAAAGATTCAGATCTTCCTTTGGAAGATTGTACAAGACGCCCTCCCTCTAGGAATGGCTCTCCAACGACGAGGAGTTTTAACACAACCAGTGAGTTGCGCGAGATGTGGAGAGCCAGAGTCTGCTGAGCATCTATTTCTACATTGTAACTTCGCCAAGCAAATCTGGAGCAACCTCCCAACTGCGGCTCCTCTCAATACTATGGCGATGACCTTTGACCAAGTGTTAAGCTCCTCCGCTAGATTGATATGCCTCCCTCCAACCGGCATTTCAGGTAACATTTTCTCTTGGGTGTGTTGGTGTATTTGGACTGCGAGAAACTCCCTGGTGTTTGAGAACAGGACACTAGATTTCAAAGACACCTTATGCGCGGCCCTAAGGTTAGCTCGAGAATGGCAGTGCGCACAACAGATCAAATCCCAGCCGGTACGCAACCTAGCTCGCTTCAGCAGCCACGCCCCAGCTAATACCCCCATGATGCTATTTACCCTGTTTACGGACGCTGCATGGCGAGCACAAGATAAAGCTGCAGGGTGTGGATGGGTTATGCACAACCCATTGGATGGATCAACGACGAGCGGCACATCGACAGAACTCTGTGTTGCATCACCTTTAATGGCGGAAGCTCTAGCGGTCCGGGAAGCCCTGCTACACGCGAAAGCCTGCCATCTATCGCATATCTGTCTCAAATCAGATAACCAAGTGCTTATCAAAGCACTAATCTCGAAGCAACATCCGGTGGAACTCTACGGAATCAACTTGGATATCGAGAATCTATCCTCCTATTTTACTTCAATCTCCTTTGCTTTTGTCTCTAGAAATTTGAACTCTGCTGCAGATGCATTAGCTAAATCTGCTTTGTACCATTGTATCACTTGAACCTCTAGCTCTTGCTTTCTCCTTAATGAAATATTTGGTTGTTCAAAAAAAAAAGGTAACAAAAGTTTTATGTTTTTCTTAATAAGTGTGAAAAATCTAAAACATTGATCTTTTAGAAATAGAGGGAGTACATCTTTATTACTCAACACAGCGTCCGTAAAATATCACAGTTTGAAAGAGACATTTATGTTGTTAACAGAGATTGTTTATGTACACAAAGCTTATTAGCAGAGGGGAGTTAATTAAAATAGACATGATGAGCTGCAAGTGCTCTATTTCCTACACAGCCAGCTCCAACAACCTCCATGTTTATTAACTTCTTCAGATCCCTTTTCTGATATCAAGTCGCCTGTATGTTTATCAACTTCTTCTTCTTCTTCTGATTCAAAACCCGAGTCGCTCTGTTGATCAACTTCTTCTTCCGATTCAAAACCCGAGTCGCTATGTTGATCAACTTCTTCTTCTTCTGATTCACCTTCTTCTTCTGCTGATTCATCACCGCGTTGAACATTCTCGTCTTCATAGTTTCCTTCATCTCTTTCATCAATGTCGTCTGAGTAGATTACAACACCGCATTTCACAATCTCGTAGACTTCAGATTGCGCGCAGCTGAATTCGAACGATACCTCACTGTCCAACTCAAAACATCCACGTCTGTCGACGGAAAATAAACACAGATGTTCCGACTGTAATCCGCGGGACGGTCCAGTTAAGAAGAAGTGATTATAAACTTTGTTAACGAAGACACCGTTTTTGTCTATGAGAGTACACGATAAACTGATATATCCTGGTCCCTTTTTCGACCTGCGCGGGGAAATCACAAAGCAAGCTTTAAATCTTAAGGACTTGGAGAAAGGACTACCACCGTCAAGAGGAATGGTCAAGAAAGGTCCTGTAGCTTGGTGACTGAACTCTGCTGGCACTTCTCTTCCGGGTAAGATTCTCCGCCCGAAAGTTAGTTGGATAATTTCTCCTCGTGTTTGTTGGTTCAGTTTGAAGCAATTGATGAAATGGAGGCCCAGCGATGGTTTTGGGGGAAACGTGCATGAAACGCTCTCCAGTGACTCGCAGTCAAATGCATTTAACGCCATGAGCGAAACAGGAAGCTGTGGCAGCGATTTTAGTTTACAGCTCCCTATATGAAGGACCTGTAGCAAAGGAAGATCTTTGATCCAATCTGGAATCTTTTCAATAGCCGTCCACGGTAGGAGTAGATACTTTACACACTCGGGGACATGTGTTAATGTCTTAAAGTTTCCACTGCCCGATATATGGAGTGTGTAAAGACGAGTGAAACGCATAAGTGACGCAGGAAATTCCTCTACCAATGTGTCATCTATTATGAGTTTTGAGACGTTCGTAGACATTTCAGGTATGCTCCCTAATCGTGAGCATCCATTCATACTGAAGAAATCAAGAGATTCCGAGTTGATGAGAGTTGGAACAACTTCTAGTTTTGCGCAGTATGATAGAGATAGTCGCTGTAGTTTCTGAAGTTCCGACACGGAGGAAGGAATCTCTTCCAAACTCTCGCAGCAACACAGTACCAAATTCTCGATATTTGTAGCATTTGAAAGATCTGGTAGTTCCTTCAAACGATAGGATCTTGTCAAGTTCATTTTCTTGAGATTTGTAAGTGGCTGAGTGTACAGAAAATAATCAGAACATAAAAGAAAGAGAAATAAACGTATATATGTCGAGAGATAGTCAAAGTAAAGAATTTCAACCTGGGTTCCTTGCCAAAGCTTTTCAAGATGGCTGTCCTGCAAATTGAGTTCGACAAGATACTCTGGATGAAATGTACGAGGAAGCGCATTCCTTGGGTATGCTTCCCAGTGTAGTAACCTTAGTTGAGGTGGAAACTCCAACTCCTCAGGTATGTCCACTCGATCATTTTCAACATACCTTGTCTTGTAGACATGTAAGAAGCGAAGGTTACGCATTCTTTTCAAAGCTCTCTCATTTATGAGAACGTTGTTGATACCAGACGTATCCAACGATATACCTAAAGCAGCTCTATTATCCTAAAACAAATGAAAAATTTGTTAGTACATTAAAAAAAAAAAAATGTTTCCCCTGCACCAAATTAATTTACTTATCTAGATCGAAGAAAAAAAAAACTCACTGTATCATCATTCTCAAGGACATAACAAATCTCCTGAGCATCTATTAAGATGCGGCGTTTCCAAGGCTCTTGTCTTTGAATAGCTTGTCTACCCACTTGTTGAAGTAACTTGTGCATTACTATTTCCCCGTCCTTGGATTTATATATGAGTGATTTGTCGGCTAGGATTTTCAATCCTCGTTTGACATTCAAGTTACTGTCAGCGAGCATTGCCATCAACTCATCATCTTTCTTGTAGTTGAAAAATACCGCAATGTGGAGAAACAGAGCTTGTTCGTCCTCATGTAAGTTATCATACCCAACTCTGAGTGCTCCCTCGATATCTCGATCAAGATTGGTTTCTAGCCTGTCCAGTAGAAATTCCCACTCATCCTCCTCTTTCCCACGTAAAGCTGACCCCACAACACGGAGACCCAATGGAAGGTTATCAAAACTCTCTATTACTCTTTCTGCAAGCTTTTTGAAGGCATCAGGTGGACAGATTTTTCTAAAAGCGTATGTACAAAAAATCTCAAGAGCGTCTTGTCTACTTGGAAAACCCACATGGTAAGTAGTTTGAATACCATGTCGCTCCAAAATCTCATGATCTTCTGCGGTTACTATGATCCTACTTCCCGGACCAAACCAACTGGTTTCGTTGGCCAAAGCCTCCAGTTGCTTTAGATCATTCACATCATCAAGAATGATAAGCACCTTTTGGTCGCAAAATCTTTCTTGGATTGCACCTAAATGGTATATCCTCATACCATTTTGGTTCAGAATCCTTGAAAGAAGTTGCTCTTGTAAACGCAGCTTCAAACCATATTCGTCAAGACCACTATTATAGCTTCCCCTAAGATTCTCCACGAAACAACTCAGCTGGAAACTATTAGAGAGTAGGCTATGTAAAGCTCTGGCAATGGTGGTTTTACCAATGCCTGCAGGGCCACAAATTCCAATTATCATAGCTTCATCCTGATTATCTAAATCTAAATAATACTTTATTTTCTCCAGATGTGCATCAAGTCCCACCATGTCTTCAAAGTCCCTAGAGAATGTAGTGTTTAGCTTGTTTGAAATATCTCTAGAAATCTTTTCAATCATCTTTGATTCATTGTCCCTAACAAGAGAGAGAGAGAAAAAAAAAAGCAATCTAAAATTAAAATGCAGTTTTACAAAGAAAAAAATTGATTTAAATGAAAATAAACAAACCAGTTTTGAAAGTGTTCCCCCGCTATGTTTCCAACATCGTTCAAAGCTTGACTCCATGCTCGCCTCTTCTCTTTTGTTGTTCGAGAACATGTTTCACTGAAAGCCGTCCCAAATTCTCTGGTCTGTTTCCGCACATCAGATGGATCAACTCCGTAGAATACCGTCATGACTATTTGTCCCATAGCTTTCCTGCACTTGAGAATCTCCAACAACTCATCCAAACACCATCTGGAAGAAGCGTAGTTCTTTGATAGCAAGACGATTGCAATCCTTGACTCCCTAATCGCTTGTGTGAGAGCAGGTGCGATTGTTTGGCTTTTCTCGATCCCTTGATCATCGAACATTGTAATCCCATTATCGTTAAACTGTTTTCTTAAATGACTCAGAAATGTTTTACGAACGTCTGCTCCGTGGAAGCTCGCAAAGACGCGGTATCTCCAGGTGCGAGGTGAAGAAGAAGAAGAAGCCATGAGATAGTGTGGCGAGAAAAATTCAAGATCAAATGTACACAAATGTTTCTGCTAAAGCCATGAGAGAAGGAGATAATGGAAGTGGCGCCATTGGCTTTTAACTTTTTAAAAAAGGAAACTACCAGCTGTATTCCAGGATTAAGACACATTTAATAAAATAAATTCAAAAGAAAACACATTTGTAATTCAATAATCAAATTAGATGTGAATCAAATCTATACTACGATTCTTCTGCCCTTGGCTTTTCAAGTTATCTACAAAAAATGGCACTGCTTTTTCTATTAAAAATTTGATTCCACAACTACCGTAAATTATGGTCAAATTATGTATTCTTATTCTCCCCCATTGGCTTTTGCAAAACATTGACTCTTGGCTTTTTGAGAAAGAGAGATGAAGCTACCTAGCTGTATTTAATTTCAGAATTAAGAAACATTTAATAAAATAATTTCAAAAGGAAAAACGGTTGTAATTCAATAATCAAATTCGATCAAATCTATTCTAATAAAATTGAATTACAAAACATTGTTTACCTAATTTTAATTGGTTTTTTTACATTTTATTCATTTTTTAAAACTAATTTTAACCACTTCAATATTGTTTTTTTTTTCTTTCCAAAACATCTAACATCATTTATTACAAAAGCACAAAACATAACTTAAATATTTTAAATGTTTTATTATATCTTTTATATTTTTCACTCTTTCAAATTAATTCATAATTGTATTTACAATAATTAATCGACATAATTTATTTTACGTGTTAACCATAATAATAAATTCACATGTTTGAATGAAATTGTTCCATAAGTGACAAGAATTGAAACCGTTAACAAATAGTTTTTGTTTATATAATCAGTTAGACATATGTATTTATGTACATGTTCGGATAAAATCAGTTTTTTGGATATCGGGTTTTTTAAACTATAAAATTAAACTTCGTTCGGGTATTAAAAATTTTCAGACAAGATTCGAGTCGCATTCTTGCGGGTTTAGATAGATTCGTATAAAAATATCTAAATAACTTATTCTATATATTTAAAAATGTTACTATACAATTTAAGAAACGGTAAAAGATGATCCCACGTGGATGCACAAATTAAGCTCTAGTGTTAATTAAAACCAAAGTTCGAAAATTTGTTAGGCATAACGTGTACGATTGGTTTAGGCTTAGCGAATTATTAGAATAATGAAGAAATTCTGGAGTGTCTATATGATTCAAAGATCAGTCTCTTCATATGGCCTGCTTAGTTTACTCGAACATTCCTCTATTGATACTTCTTCACAGTGGGGTGTTTGATACTTCTTCTGTCTTTGGAGAGGTCCAGAAGAAGAATGTTTGGAGGTCCGTAAGTGTCAAATCTATCTTTCTCGATTTCTGTTTCAAGTGTACGTCTTCTTTTCAGGTTTTGTTTTGTCTCAAGGTGTTAATGGTGTAACTGAATTTGCTTATTCTTCTGTTTTCATTTTGTTTCTAGAATTGTATGGCCACACCGTTTTTATCTCTTCCTTGCTGGATTCATTAAATCTGATATTGGTTTTTGTTTTCATATTCTTCAGTTTGGATTATTTTGTCTCTTTTTCACTAGTAGATAGATGTTGTATTGAAAATATAACAGCTTTGTTTGTTGGGGTTTTTTGTGGATAAAGGTGAAGATTAGTGTGTAATCTGAGATAAAGATTGGATGGTGGGAAAAGAGGACGCGATGGGGAATGATGATGCTGCTTCCGGTTCTAATCTTTTTGATATATCATGTTCACGCCTTCGTCTGCATCATTCCGTTTATGTACGCAGACTTGGAATGTAGAGAGTGTGAGTGTGATCTCAAGGCATGTGTACTTTTACAAGGTGACTCAAAACATACCCGATTCTATTTAATAAACCTCTTATCCTAATTGACCTCAAAAGTTTATCATCTTAACTTACACAGAAAGAAGATCTCATGAATTCAGCTCTAATTGGTGATGGTGTAAGTTGTCCTCTGTGACACGGGTTAATTAGAATTGCGTTGTGTCTTTTGCGTTAATTATGTGGTAACAATAAAGGTTATCCACTTCTGCTTGAGAAGGTACTGCAGATATGGTTACTCCATGGCTCTCTTTTTCCACAACAGGATCAAGAAATTTGAAGTCTATACATTGGTAATTTCCCCTCAATATCAGACTGAAATACAGGAACTAGATTACTTGCACCAGAGGATGAAGTAACATGGAACATATACAACACAAAATATGGAAATCGTATTTAACTTTTCAGAGTCATCAGGTTACCAATCATTAAATAGGCTTGATGGATCTTTGAAAATCTGACCGAAGCTCTGGAGGGAAAAAAGAAGTCATGTAATAGGTTATATGCATATGCTGATAACACCATATTTAATCCATACTAAATATATTCTGTTATAACATGAGTTTGAAAGTGTGTGGCATTCAATATCTAGATTATAATATTCATTTCTCAACACTCAAATTTGCTACACTTTTAGAAAAATAAATACTTAGGGGAGGTGTATTCAATTGAGAGTTTTAGGTGATTTATATTAAAATGACAAATTCACTGTTCTTCAAACATGAATTTTAAAAACTCATTTAAAATCCACTATTATTAAACTTGACATTTCGTAAAGTACTCTAAAATCTACTGTTTTTAAACATAATATAAGTTATGAAGTCTTAAAGTTTTAAAGTGATTTTAGGGTGTTTGGGTGGAGTTTCTTAGTTAAAAAATTGAAATCCAAATCTCAGGGTTTTAGGTGATATTCTAGAGTGTTTTAACAAAAATCACTTTAATCTTTGCAACTTATTGAAATCATCTAAAACTCCATTAAAAATCAAATCACCTCAAATGTTAGATTGAATACATCCCCCTTAATTCTTTCATTTCAAATTTCTTTGAAGGAATTCTTTTCGTTAACTCTCTTTGAAAATGATTTATATTTCCAGCAAAGCAAATTTAAAAAGCTAACAATATAGAATCCAAACTAAGTAATTAGAGACGAAAGAAGCTATCAAATAAATTGAGGTTGAAAAAAATAAATTGAGGCTGAAAAACTCACCTTGGTATTGTCTAGATTGTAATACTCTTGCAACAGATTATTCTCAACTGGTGAAAATAGTTTCTGAACCGGAGGAATGGCCAGCTTTTGCAACTTACCTGGAAGATATCAGGATCCTTAAAGAAAGCTTCGCTAGTTTGGAGATCATTCATGTACCAAGAACGCAGAATACTAGGGCAGATGGTCTTGCACGCAGTGTCAGACAGCAATCATCATTTGTCGTTCACATGGATGCAGAGTTACCAGCTTGGTTCACAGAGTCAGCTTGAGTCTATCTTTAGCTTGATGAAAAAAAAGATTGTAATACTCTTTTAATGTTCAATATGTTACACTTTTTAAAAGAAAACAGAAAAGAAAATATTATTCATTACATTCCGATATTTAAAGTATTATATTTATATTGTGAAAAAAATTTAAAAATTTAACATAGTAAATCAAAATTAAGCATTTTAAAGCAAAACAACTAATGACACCTGAAGAAAATGATTTAAATAAAAAAATAATCACAAGTTAAATACTAATATACCCATAACATAGTCTCCCTTCTCGGAAACTAGTACATCCGTTAGACGAGTGCTACTGACCAAAAAAAACAACAAGAGATTTCCAACAATAAGCAACTTAACAATTAAGTTACAGCTAGAAGATTCTCCGGTACATCTTTATAAAATAAATATATTATAATTAATTAATATATACTTTTGGTTTTAAATTAATTTTTAATTTATATGTATAATTTATATTATTTAAATTATACATATGATTTTGGATAGGTTATATCTAACCGGTTTGGTTGGTTTTTGGATTAACAATCGATTTGTTTATCAGGTGGATATGTTATTTTGGATTTATTTATCTAACTTCAATTATAATATTTTAATCTAATATAGTTAATTTTGATTAAATTATTATTTGCATTTAGATTGGTTAATTTTATTAGATATGTAAATATATTACTGTAAGATTATATATAAAATAATATATTATGTTTAGAATTAAATAAAAATAAACCAAAATATCTGATTCAAAATTACATAAATGAAAATAATGATAATATTATAAAATTTCATGTAAAAATTAAATAATATTTTATTTTTATTTATTAGTGTGTTTTGAGTCATCATGTAATTTATACGTATAAATTCCTTCATCCTGCTTGCCTTTTTGAAAGATGGTCGCTGCTCTGCCTCTCAAACACTGCCGAGGTACGTTTGCGGGATCGAGAACGAACCAAGCTGAGAGCGATTCAACGGAGTTTGAAGTTTGGAAGTGACAAAGAGTTCTGATCAAAGATCAAACCATGCCGAGAGAAACAGCCTCCAATAGAGCTTCGCCGAGAGACTACTCCGTCAGATACCATGTAGATGTGTCGATAACCAGCTTGATGGCGTCAAGGACCGTCTGTTTCAGCAACAACTGTTTTGGCGGTGGAGATGTGGCGGTTCCTACAACTAAAACCTGCATTAGATTCAAAAAAGTCAGCGATAGTTTGCTCCTACAGAATCCTTTGTCAATGGCCCAAGCTATACCGAGTAACCGTCGTAAGATTCTAATATTATTAATGTACTCCTTCTACTTCTTTAAAATTAAAAAAAAAAAAACTATGGATCGAATCATCATGTAATATTCTATGTTCCGTGTTCAGTGTTTGCTTCAGTGTTTGATGCTGTGAAAATGTTGAGTCTTGCTTCAGCGTGTGCTGCTGTGTTTTTCCTTTTCGATTCTATGAAGGCGAATCTGTTGAATCTACATATTTTGGCATCTCTGTTTTCTGCAAACCAGGTTGATTGTTATTTCATATTCTTGTCTATTTTTAACCATGATTTTCTTGCCACTATTTCAGAGAAACTCTGACTTGGTAAATAAAAAAAAAAGAGTATTGGTTAGTTGCTTATTTTGTTTGTCACCAATGGTCAAAAAATCTACAGACATTTACTAAAAAATTGATGTTATTACTGTATTTGTTAAGAGACTTTCTCTACTATATGTTGTTTTATAGAAGAATCATCAAACTCTCAATATTTATGTTTTCAACTTCATGCTATCTAAATGATCAGACACGATAGTTTTTAAAGTGTTACAACTGAGCTTCTGTATAATATGATAAACGCGGCTTAAAGCTATTAGTATTGCTCGAAGAAACACATTGAACCAATGCTTAATCCCATCTCTCATATGCTGCAACTGTGAGCTTGTGTGTGTTTTAGTTGCATTAGTTAATATTGATATGAAAACTCTCAACGTATATATATTCTCCAAGCCATACTAAACATATTCTATTATGTATTTGTCCTTTTTTCATTTTTAACATGCTGCAATGGCAAGGCCTGGTGGAGATGCTGCCTTGCTGGGTTCTGATATGCAAATCTCTTGTGGTCTTGATTTTCTTCAAGTTTTAAACATATATCTCTTCTGCTTTTTTCTAATGAGTTGGTTCTGTAACATCTGTATTAAAACATTGGGACAAGTCTATTGTGAGAAGAAAGTTAAAGCCGATGGGCATGAAGTGTGTAGTGTGTCAACTGTTATTATCGTTTGGAGAGGTAAAATGGTAAGTTATAAAAACTACAGAAGAGATGTTAGATATTCAATTCGGATTTGATTTGGTTTTGATCCAGTATTTTTTTTTATGTTTTCATTATTTTGCTTTATTAAAACAATCTATCGCATTAAACCATATTTACATTGTTTTAGTTCAGTTTATATATTGTTAGTTCTCGATTTTATACCAAAAGGTTATAAAATATTCATTTTCATAACAATCTGTGAAATTAGTTTAAATAATTAAAAAACGAATATATTAAACACAGAAAAATATTTTGGGTGCTTTAATTTTAAACAGAATGTTCTTTCTGTTGTAATTAATTATGATAATTTTAATACAATAAAATAATATAATTAGAGATATGATAATACTGTCAAATAACTAAATTTAACATAAATATATGTCAATGATTATTATTTTTATTTCAATTGGTAAAAATGAAAACTAACTGCATTTACTTTTTTTTTAAGAAAGATATCAACAGTTTGTTCGGTTACAGTAAATTAAATTATCTATTATCACATAGTATATAATTTACATATAATTATACTATTATCTTTTAAGTAATTAGTTTATTTGATTTATTCGATTTTATCAGCTTATGAACTAAACCATATCTATATTTTGCACTTTCTTAACAAAAAAAAAGATTCATCTGAGTTATACGGTATTATCAAATCCAATCTACTTTCGTTTTTTTAGTTTAATTTAATTTTAGTAAGTTCATTTTTAACGTATTAAATATCTCTAATTGTTAGTAATATGATGAAATGATGACTAATTAAAATATAAAAGATAATAAATCTAACTACAACTTGGTTGAAACTTTTTTCTGAAAACGAGGTTTAATATATGGAAAAGTAAACATTAAAAAAACACAAAAAATGAAAAATATGCATTTAAATACAGACTTCAGCATTAAAAAAGTCGTAACAATACTTTCACCATTTAGATCATATGCCAAATTTGTAAATATATAATATCCTAACATCTCAACAACCAAGTGTTATGATAAATTAACTTAACAACATAATCATGCAATAGCAACCTACAAATAGATTCAATCTATGTTCATTTAAGTAACGCCTCAAAATTAATATAATTTTATTGTTGTAATTTCCGATAGATTCATCAAACTAATAGGCCTCTAACTACAGAAGAAAGAACGATATATGCCTCGAAAATTACAACAATGAAATCTATCTATACTCTCTTACTTGCGGTCATATTTTCCATTTCCGCTGCATTGATCAACGGCTTCGGACAAATATAAACTGTCTCATATGTAGGGAAAGGCATTTATGCTTTAGCATTGATTTTTAAAGGGGGTTTTTATGTTCTAATTTTCAGTTCCATTTAAATAATGTTTTTCATTTTCACTTTTTTTTCAAAATATATAAATGTTTTTCTTCATTTTCTAATATGTTTCATTGCCAGAATGAGTTTTTTACCAAAATAAAATAATAAGAAGATATAAACAAAACTTCATTACTTATGTCTAAGAAATAAAATTTCAAATGTCGTTCTTTCTATGCACTAAACACATGATACTTAACAGTATAAGTATGTTCTTTAAATAATCAACTTTACTTTATGTTAATTCCAATTAAATTAGTTTTGTTATGATTATCGCCTTTTTATTCTACTTTTACTGAATCAATTCGTCACAACCACTAATACTACTCCACTTTGAACTAAGCAACTTCAAAACAAAATAATACACCAAGGTTGCTAACCACAATCAAATGTATCAGAAAATATCATTTTATTTCAAAAAATTTCATTTTGACATTTTAGAACATATTTCTTTACTAATATACCATAAAATGAATTGTAAATTTATGTAAGAATAAAACATACGAACCCGGCGTGTAGCGCCGGAATACCACTAGTATATATATAAAACTCAGGTTAGCAACATACCTTGTATGATCAACACGAAAGAGATCGTACTATTTCATATAGCCGATATTGTCTGGAGCAAGCGCGAAGTTATAGAGTTTCTGCTAAGTCTTGGATATGTTAGATTCCCACAGTCGATTCATCTCTGTATGGAAATAAATCAGAACGTTCTCAGATATTCTCATACCCCCAAGTCGAAAGAATGAAAATCGTAGATGTTTGATCGGTGAAAATTAGAATTCATCATTTGACGCTAGAGAGAGGTTCCACAAGTGGTACTTCCTGATAAGAGGTTCCACAAGTGTACTTCCTGATACTATATTTGAAGCAGTTCTTGGATACCAATCTTAAGAATTAAACGAATTCTAAGCTTACACTTGAGTAAACTCCTATTTAATAGAGCTGTTTGTGCTAAGATCCACTCTATTTACATCATACAAACAAGCTTCTGTTTCGACTAAAGATGTATGGCTTCAAAATTTTCAGATAGAATAAAAACTCCTCTTACTACAGGACGTTTACTTAGCCAACATTTCGATACGGCTCTACCCAAACTTTTCTAGTTTACCCCAACATTTCCCACTTGTCCGACTGTTTCTGAGCATTTTTTGGATATCAAACGGACCTCTCCAGAAGGTAATTTTAATGTGGCCGATTTCCCCTCTTTTGCAATCAGTTTCGCTACAGCACCCACTGCTCTAGCTAATTGTCCACCCTTTCCAAGTGTGATTTCTATATTATGTATGGCCGTGCCTAAAGGCATATCGGTTGAAGTAGATTCTTCATTTTGATCAATCAAAACCCCTTCTCAAACTGTACAAGCTTCTTCCAAAGCATACGGCTTTCTGGATATAGATGATGATATCGATACGGATGGATCTTATATATATCGTAGAATTCTTCTATATATGGTAGAAGTACCACACGAGTGGATATATAGGAATCAAAATCTACCGAATAGCTTATGTTATGATCTTCTACATCCTAGTCTTCCCGTTCCGTCATCTGGCTGATGTTCTTCATGTAGCATTCAGACCGAATGACACTATGAAATTACGTCGATAGTTCCACATATTGGTAACGTAGGAGACATCTCTATTTTTTCCCGGTGGAATCTTTAGAACTACCATTGCTTAGCTTTCAATTCGACTCTGACCATCAAATGAAATGTGAATAACCCTCCTGGGAGGATCGTGTGATTAGAACAGCTGGAGACTTCTTATTGGCTGATCAAGTCGAGACGATGTGGGAGACAACGATTGCCAAAATAGTGTTGGTGCTGGAGAACCAGTTCGCCAGAATGGATTTTCCTACGCATCTCCTTTTGGTGAAAGACTACGTAACCCTCCTCGGCGCAACGCTTAGACAGTACGGCTACGAAGTCGGTCCGGTTCTCGACGCTCTCGACAAGAGCCGAGACAAGTACCACGAGCTTCTTCTCGAAGAGTGTTGGAAGCAGATCGTGACTGCTATCTCGGAAGACAGTTATCAGCAGATGGTGATCAGGAAGGAAGCTGACTACGAGAACAACGTCTTGTCGTTTAATCTCCAGACCTCAGAGATCATACCGGCTTTCACGTACATCGCGCCGTTCTCCTCTATGGTCCCTGGCGTTTGCCGCATCATCAGATCATACATTAAAGGATCTGTTGATTACTTGTCCTGTGGGATCACATTGTTGTCGAGTAGCCAGCCTGAGAATTTCATGAACCCGGTGATTAGAGAGAGGAACTACAACACTTTGGATTACAAGAAAGTGGCTACCATCTGCGGCAAGTTTAAGGATTCTCCAGATGGAATATTCGGAAGTCTGGCAAATAGAAACACGAAGCTGACGGCTAAGAAGAAGTCCATGGACATGCTTAAGAAGAGACTCAAGGAGTTCAACTGATTCTACTATATATAAGTAAGCCACTAATAAGACCCAACCTTCCCACACATATCATCATCACCGTTTAGTCTCACTATTCCCTTTATTTGCTTGTTTCTGGTTAGCCTTTAGTTTGTTTTTTTTTTTGTCTTCATTATGTTCTATGACGAACCATTTTATTAATCAATTTCAGTTGTGTCCTAATTGACAAATCTTCTCCATGGCTTCTTGCTCAATCTCCGACTCTTTGTATGATTCATCGTGTGAAGAAGGATTCAATCTCTATAATATTATTTGAGAATTCAGTTTCCTATGTGTCGTGTTCACGTTAATTCTCACGATGGTTGTTTACACTGATACCCTTATTGAATTAAAATATTATATTTAAATACTATTAATGAATTTTTATTTAGTTTCGTTTATAAAATTTTCCAAATAACATATATAATAAAAAGGAAACGTTTATAAAGTTTAAAAAAAAAAAGAATTTAAAAACAAAATTATATGTATAAATAATAAGATTTCATTAAAAAGGAAAGTTCACAAAATAGTAATATTCCATTAAAAAAATCTAATAACATAAAATATACTAAAAAAATACTTTTTTATAATTATATTTTCACATATAATCTTGATATTATAAAAGGAAATAATATTTCTTATAAAACATAATTTTAAACAGTACAGCAATATATTTCAAAGTAATAGAAATATTTTTTATATATTTATCTATTGTTTTAGATGATTACATAAAATAATTTGTAACATAAACTGATATATGTTTAGTTGACTAAAAATAGTTTATAATTAGTATTGTTGAAATGTTATTTTTTCTTCTATTTAGTTGATTGTAATATCTTTCATTTACAGCAAAAAATATAATTTAATAAATATTCATAAAATTATTTAGAAACTATAAAAATATTTTAATTATTGTAAATATTGATATGTCTTCGTGAGCCTCCAAAAAATTATCAATTACTTATGTATGTAACTTTCTATAGATCATTGCTTTTCTAATATCTTTAAAAAATAACATTTAATTTGATATATATATTATGAAACTTCATGCACATTTAATGATAAATATTAGATTTAACTACAATAAGTTAAAAGAATATATGTAACTCAATATACTCATAATATGAGTGACTCGACTAATCCAACTTAGATCTAAAATCATTGATTTAAACTACAATAAGAAAATATAATTTTGTAATAATAATAATTTATTTTATAAATATAAATTATAGGAAGACTCAAAACACATTAACAAATGAAAATAAAATATTAATCAACTGTTACAATTTAGTTCTTTGCAAAATTTATCTATATGCATGAGACTTCAAAATAATATCATTATACTAATTTACGTAATTTGGAATCAAACATTTTAGTTTATTTTTTATTTCATTCCAAGTACAATATATCTTAAGTTATACATAATCTTCCTAATATATATCTACATATCTAAGAAAACAACCAACATAAATACAAATAAGAAAATTAATCAAAATTTTAATAGATTTAGAATAAAAAAATATTATAGTTGAATTCAGATAAATAGATGCAATCCAATATACCCAAATGATAGTTAAATCGACTATATATAATCTAATATATCTAAAAACATATATCTAATTAAAGTAATATAATATTATTAATATATATTATGCATAAAAATTATAAATTAATTTAAAATCAAAATTAAATAGCAATAAATTATTATAATATATATACTTTATAAATATTTATATCCGTGTATGAGCACGAAAAAATTACTTACTAGTCTATAAGTGAAAAAGCTTGGAATACGAGCACATGAAAGTTTCCATCAGGACTCTGACCTTCTAAAGTTTACCCAACTGTTACGTGTCCATAATGTTGGATACAGAGCTTTTCAGTGCACGAGATACGAATCAGTCTTCTAAGTCCACACATATCATATATGTTTTATATACGTTGATTCTTCCAAACTCGTGAGACCCGACAAAAAATAATGTATTGACTGACTTGTGGATCTTCCAAAAGAGCAGAAGTATAAAAAACAGAGAGCGAGAGAGAGAACACCAGAGAGATCGGAACCCTAGCTCCGGCCGCCGCTTGGCGTAGCCGGAGGCTCCCCTTCTTCCCCTTCCTGTTTTTTTTTTGTTTTGCTCTCCTATCTCTCAGTTCCAGACCGGGTCGATATGCATTTGCGGCTCTGAAGAAGTTGAACCCTCCAAAACGGCGTGGTGTTGGTTGGTGTTGGGGAACCTGTTTGGAACGGCGGCGAGACTTTTGGCGAGGCTGAGCATAGGAGAGTCGGCTTTTAGGTTTGTAGATCTGACCAGATCTAATTTTGGTCCTTTCAAGATTTGGATGAAGATCTTTCCGATGATGGCGCGTGAAGAAGGGTAGATGTCTCCACCAGCTTGACTGTCTCTCCTCTTGAGGGGTGAGATAGACGGAGGAGAGGTGCGACGATTGGTGACTAGTGGGCTTGCGATGAGCTTCGTTTCTCAAAGCCCAACTCATAACCCTGATTCCGTTTTTCTATCATCGCAAACCGTCTTTCTTTCCGGATTAGTATGCGGCTTGGTCTCGACGGGAGGCAATGAATTACGGCGCTTTAATCCACTTCGGTTTTGCGTCTCCTCGGCGTTGATTCTGTTGGACATGGACACGACTCTTATGATAAGGAGCCATCAGAGGGAACTGACAAGAGAAACCGGCGGTTATGGCTAGCTGGAATTTCTACGTCTTCACCCCTCGGGACCTTTTAGGTGTTTCCATTCGGACCGTTTGTCCGCAGGCGTCAGAGGCTTGTAACAAGGAACACCAATGTCTAAGCTTTTTCTGGTAAAGCACCCTTGGGTGTAATGGCTATTGGGACAAGCACTGAACTCTTATCCTTGGTGTCCATATAGCTTGGTGTTGAAGTGTATTAACTGAAAGACTTGGGTTTGGTGTCTCCCTGCATACTTGGCTTATGTTCTGCCTTATGGTGTAAGGTTCGGAGATTTAGACCCCGGTGTGAAGGAGGCACTCGGGCAATACGCACTCAGCGTTTGTGTCAGGAGATCCAAGCATCTCATTCTGATTTTTAGGTGATCACTGCTAGCTCCAAATTGATGTCTTGAATGTCTCCTTTGGTCTTGTCTTCTGTAACTAAGGGTTTAATTATGTGGTTAAAGTGACTGGATGTTTCGGAAATGGTAGCGTAGGAACCAAATGAGTGTTTCTAGGTGATACTTGTTTTCTCATCCTTATGTCACATTGTGGTTAAAGCCTCTTTTGAGGCATTGTGGTCACAATCTGATTGTATTAGAATTATTGGATTAATGGAAAGTTGATGTTAAGCCAAAAAAAATAATAATAATGTATTGACTTAAATAGACACAATGTTACAGGTATGATATAATAACACTGCTTCCAACTGTTTTCTAAGCAATCCTCACAAGCTAGAGGAGAATTGACAAAACTCTCGTTTACAGACCAATTTGGCGGCGAAGGAACATCACAATCAATTTCAATGGCGTCCTGTTAAACAATAACACCAAAGCTTATGAGAAGTGTAGCAGGAGTACTAGTATCGAAATTAGATAAAAGGCCAAAAGGGAAAGTATCCGTAAGAAAAATGATACCGAGTGTTGATGGGAGTTGCAAGATGAATGAGTAACTTTCTTACTACTCTAATACACTGAACAGATTAGATAAGAGATTGCTTACCATAGAGGAAATGACGGTCTTTGGTTTTTGTTAACTTGCTGTTCAACCTCCTCATTGTCTCTTTGTGGATCTGTGTGGACAAGTCTTTGGAATTTTTCAGAGAGTGCTTTGTAAGACTGAATATCTGTTGGCTCCACTTGGCTGATCGCTGCTTTTAAATGCCGCATGCGTATTTCTTCTGCTTCAATACTCTCCTGATTGATTAAACAACGTGAGACACCGCAACTAAAAATGAGACACTTTTCATCTGACAAGAAAAGAAGAGGCCAACCTCGAGTGAAGCAATAGCTGCTTCTCTGCATATCAATGATATGTCAGCTCCTGTGTACCCTTTGGTAACAGAAGCTAGCTCTTTAAGACAAATATCAGAGCTGCAAGGGATTTTTCGCAGATGGATTTTGAGTATTGCTTCACGATCAGCTTCATTAGGAGGTCCAACATATAGCAATCGGTCAAAGCGCCCTGCAACATTACATAACATATTCAATATCACAAAACAAATGTTCAAAACATCGCTTATACAGGCGCTTAGAGCCGCCTATACCGATTTTTAGAACACTGCACAAACAAACTTTCATTTTTGTTTCCGAAAATCGAAAGAATCAATGAGAGAAAGAAACTAACCAGGTCTTAGAAGAGCAGAATCGATCTTGTCAGGTCGATTTGTAGCAGCAATAACAGTAACACCAACTCTCTGATGCAGACCTGAGTGTGAAAATCAAGCAAATCAAGCAATAGAACCTTAATATTTAATCTCAAAGGTTGATGTTACTAACCATCGAGCTCCACAAGAAGTTGGCTCATAACTCTGTCTGAAACCGAAACCCCATCGTTTTCTTTCCCTCTAATGGAGGCAAGACTATCTATCTCGTCGAAAAAGATAATGGAAGGGGCATTTGCTCTTGCCTTTGCAAATAGGGACCTCACAGCCTTCTCTGATTCACCAACCCATTTGCTGAATAGTTCCGGACCTTTGACTGCAAGGAAATTCAGCCTCGCTTCAGAGGCTACTGCACGTGCCATAAGGGTCTTGCTGCATCCAGGAGGACCAAACATCAGTATCCCACTTGGTGGTCTTGTCCCTATTCTCTTGAATGCGTCCTGATGTTTCTGAGGCCATTCTACTGCTTCCATTAGTTGGTTTTTCACCTCCTTCTGACCACCAACATCTTCCCAGTTAACTTTAGGTACCTCTAGTATCACCTGAGGATTGCATATCAACCAGAAATTAGATTGAGACGATCTATAATACAGAATTAGGCCTGTAGATTTTGTCCGAAGCAAACCAGCCCAACCGAACCAAAATTTTCAGTTTTGATTCGGTTTGGTTCAGTAGTTTTGAAAAATGATTCAACGAAAGTAACAGAACCGAAGTAACCGAAAATGACCAAATCTAACCAAAAATATCCGTTTTTTTTAGAAAACTATATCCAATCCAGTGCTAACCAAAAACAAAAAACGGTTATTTTCGGAAATAAAATTAAAAACCGAAACTAACCAAAAATCAAACTGATTTTTTCGGTTCACTTAGGTGGGATTGTGCCCGAACCGAATAAACCGAAACCAAAAACACCTGAACCGAAATAACCGAAACCGCAGGCCTAACAGATACTACGAATAGCTCATCATAAGGTCAGCTTAGGGGATATAATAAGAGTGGCTATACCTCACGCATGGCACTAGGTCTGATTTTGATCTTTGCTTTCTCAAAATCTTCAAATCCTACACTCAAGGTATGTTCTTCCTCTTTGCTAAGCATCTGTTCAGAGTTGCCACTGTTTTCAAAATTATCTGCTACTTCGGAGACTGTCCCGTTTAAACTAAATGAATCCCTTGCCACCGACGTCGTGGGTGAAACTGTGATACATGACGTTGCAGAATCCGAACCATCAGATGATACGTCTGCCATATCTGTAGAGGACTCAGAACCTCTACACTCAGAAGCAGTAACAGGTGTTTCTTCAAGAGGCAAATTGCTAGATGAACTTTCCTGATCGAGATGCTTTCTTAAACAGACAAAGGCTGCCTCACAGCACAGCGCAGCTAGATCTGCTCCTACAAAACCATGAGTTCCCACAGCAAGTTGTTCAAGCTGCGTGTCTGAAAGTGAATGCCGCATCCCACTGAGAATTGTTTGAAGTATTTCAAACCGTTGTGCAGAAGATGGCACACCAATTTCGATTTCCCTGTCAAGTCTTCCCGGTCGTCTAAGGGCAGGCTCAATGCTGTTAGGCCTATTGGTTGCAGCAACTACAACGACTCCATCACTCCTACTTATTCCATCCATTAAATTCAGTAATGTAGCTACCATCCTCTGTGACAACTCTTCGCCTCCTTCTTCTCTTGCAGGGGCTATTGCATCCAAGTCGTCAATGAACACCTTTACAAGAAACATAATTATTACTCACATCTCAATACACTTTAGGTATAGAATAAAGAGGAAGGTGCAAAAGTCTAACCACGGCAGGTGTAGCATTGCTAGCAGATCTGAAAACCTCTTCTAGAGCTTTCTCGCTTTCACCCACGTACTGCCTTATAATCTCAGCTCCATTCACAGAGAAAAAGTTGACACCGGAATCACGGGCAAAGCAGCGAGCCAAAGATGTCTTCCCTGTGCCTGGAGGTCCGTGAATAAGCACTCCCTTTGTAGGTCGCAAACCAAGACTGCCAGTTATAAAACACATGAACATATTAAAATGTAAAACAAAAGTCTGATAAGGTAAATGCTCAAGAAACTGTAATACATACCTTGATAAGGAACTTTTTGTGGACGAGGAAACAACTATGTCCTTTAGAATTGCGTATTCTTTAGAAAGACCACCCAACTTTGAGATTTCACATCCCATGTTTTCTTCTCCATCGTCCTCATCAAACTGCAGACCTTGCACAGATGTTCTCTCTCCAATTTCAGATGCTAAGCTCATTGTATGATGGAGGTATACTTTAGTTTCCCGGTTTATCGTAAAAGCATGGTTTCTGTTGGAGGTATCAAATGGCTTTTTGTTACCCCTCTTGACACAGAAGATACAGGTTTCCGAGAGAATTGGTACAGCAACAAAATTGCCATATAGCAAGCTACAAGGGTATAACCACGAAGCTGCACAAATCTGCAACAGTTTCTTCGAGCTTTCGTTACTCAAGACCTCTTTTAGATCAAGCAAACTTTCAGATGGAAACTGCTGCTTGATACTCATAACAGAGTCCCCTTTAACTGAAGAAGCCGGAGAGCTAGGCTTTTGAAAGTTTGATGGTGTCTTAGGTGTTGAGTTCCCATTCCCGTTCTGCTCGTGAGAGCTCTCAAGCGCAAGCTTCTCTTTAGAAAGAAAGTTATTTTCTGCTGGTGACATATTCCTAAACGGAGTCAACTCCAGACACAACTCTTTGCAGTCAAGCAGAGAAAGACCGTTGACACCATTCTCCTGCGATCCACCGTTCCCGTTGAACTGATCACTTAAAGAAGAAGGTCTACTAACAGGATAAACGAAAACAGTCCTGCCTGAAACAGGACAACCAAGTCCATAGCGAAGATTCACTGAAACACGAACACCATCTTTCAAAACCTGCAAGAGGTTAGGTTAAATTCAATGTCCACTGGAGAAAAGATCATAACTATAAAAAGAAAGATTATTGAGAACCTTTGAAGAAGGTAAAACAGTGGCGAGAACAAAATAGTTCCCAGGTTCATCATCTTCAGGGATGCTACTCTCGCATTCAACTCCATACTCAGCTTTAATCGAGCTGAGAGGAAAGCTCCGGTGACTTTCTGTGCAAGCAAGTGACACCTAACATTGAAATTCAGTTTCTTTCAAATTAGCATTCACAAAAACTAATAAAGAATCAAACTTTGCAGCATCTGAATGTTAACTTGGTACGAAAAAGATTCAATATAAGCTCTAGAGTCTAGATTTTGAAAAGGATCAAACATTGCAGCATTTGAATGTTAACTTGGTGATACAAAGCTTCACCTTAAGCTCTAAAGCTTAAAAAAGGATCAAACTTTGCAGAAATTGAATGTTAACTTGGTCATAAAAAACTTCACTTTAAGCTCTAAAGCTTAAAAGGATCAAACTTTGAAGCATTTGAATGTTAATTTTGTGATAAAAAGCTTCACTTTACCGATACAGTGGAGCCAGGGATGAGTGAAGCAGCGACCATTGAAGTTTCCGATAGCCAAATCTTGGACCCTCTGATTGAGTCAGAGGCAACATCACTCAATCTGCCGATGATTGCAGATTTGCCGATAAGACAAGGAAACGCAGCAGAAGCTTGTTCTATACCTCGTCTGAGCTCCTCTTCGCTGACGTAATCTGTATCTCGACTAAGGGTTGAAGACGTCGGAGTTCGTGGCGAAGCGGGCGGTTCTGAATTGGATAGCCGTGACGGCGTCCTCGGCTGCTTCTTCTTCGAAGGCATATTGTAGCTTTTGTTTACCTACACCGATACGAAGCTACAGTGTATAAATCAGACGAGGAGAAACCGCCGGCGATTGTCGCCGGAGAGTAGAGATAGAGAGAGCCAAAACCTTCGGGTTCTACAAATTTAGGGTTTAATTACAGTAATTTTGGTTTGGGTTATTAACAAACCGTGAAGCCTGTTTAACTTAATGAGCCCAAGCCCAAATATATGTAAGGATTCTATTTTTTATTTGCAGGCTATAAGAAACAAAACATCTTTTTCAATGCAGTGTCACACATATAGTGTGGTGGTTTTCTGAAAAAAAAGCGTACTAAGTGGAATGTAAACTGTTGATAGATTAAGTAGAAAATTCATATATAGCTGATACACTAAGTGAACACAAGCACATGTAGAATTATTATTAAAAGTGTACATAGGTCAGGAGCTTGAAATGTAAACTGTTGATAGATTAAGTAGAAAATTCATACATAGCTGATACACTAAGGGGGATGTATTCAATCTAATATTTGAGGTGATTTGGTTTTTAATGGTGTTTTAGATGATTTCAATAATTTGCAGAGATCTATGTGATTTTTGTTAAAACACTCTAGAATATCACCTAAAACCATGAGATTTGAATTTTGATTTTATTTAGCTAAGAAATTCCACCCAAACACCCTAAAATCACCTGAAAACTTTAAAACTCCATAACTTAAATTATGTTCAATAACAGTGGATTTCAGAGTACTTTATGAAATGTCAAGTTCAATAAAAGTGGATTTTAAATGAGTTTTTAAAATTCATGTTTGAATAACAGTGAATTTGTCATTTTAATACAAATCACCTAAAATTCTTAGTTGAATACACCCCCCTTAGGTTATTCATATTTAGTTTCTTAATTACATGAATAAATTAAAAGGCTATTATGGCTTGTGATATCACAAACTCGATCGTTTGCTTCAGAGCCTCATTTGCTGGAGATCTTCAATCTGTTTCATGGTTTGCTATGTGGCTGTGGGTGGAATATGCGGTACCTTATAAGAAGGCTACGCATTGAACAACTTGAGAATAGAAACAATCTCCCTCCTCTTCACCAGTGCCGTGCGAGCCGTGTAGGGGGCCTAAGGCAATTTTTTTGAATTTCTTTTCGAGAATGTATGCTTGTGTAGATTTACAAACAATTGAATTGGTAAATTTGCAACTTTGTGCACCTTACGTAGTTGTGGTAGTGGAACTTTAAAGTGCATCCGTTCAATTAAAATTCACAGACTCTCCAATGCTAATACTAGAAAGGAACCTATGAACTTCGAGGTTATTTATAGCGCATAAATATAACATGTCATATAATAATAAACTTCATGATATCGTAAATATATTTATAATTAAAATCTCAGAACGAGAGCTTAAACTAAAATGTAAAAAATATATTATTATAAATAATCATTCCATATCTAAATGTATATATGCAACGTCTTATAAATTATGGTGAATTGTCTACTTAAGTGGGGTCCTAATTTTGATTTTAAACATGGGGCCTGAGGCAATTGCCTTATTTTTTTATTATTTTTTTTGTTAACCCGGGTGTCCGGATCCCCATAGGAACCCGACTAGCGCCGACCACCGCCCCCACAATCTGAACCACTAAGGGCCCGGAGGGTTTTTACGGCAGCGGCGGCTTCACGGAGGCCCGGAAGGACCATGTGAAAACCCCGGTGGCCAACGCGGATCGAACCTGCGGGGAGCGTATTGGATTTTCTTCCTCAACTACCACTAGGCCAACCCGTGTTGGTTAGTTGCCTTATTTTTATAAGGGTAAGCACACTTCTGCTCTTCACTGTACTACCTGCGTTACAGCTACTATCATGTGTTCTCGTTGAAGAGATTCCTCCTAGCAATGAAGCGTTGCCTGAGCTGTTGGATTCAAACGAGTTTGAAAAGAGGAGCAGCGATAACTATGAAGACACAAACAAGTCCACTACAAGAAGAAGGAAATGGCATAAGCAGAAGAAATGTATAATAGGAGCTGTCAATGTAATGAGTGGAGACACCTAAGAAGCAGTCAAAGTCTTTAGCCTCAAAGTTGTTCCAGTCACTGAAAGCCGCCAGTTATGCCGTTCGTTTCAAGCAACCTATCATTTTGACTTTTGAGGTAATGCATGCTTTCTTGATTAGTCGTTTTTTTTTTGGAAGTTTTTTTCTTATTTAATTTTGTCCTCATTTTTCAGACCAATGGCGTGGTTTTTCATCGAGCATATCACTGTACCAAATCTCTCTACCGTCATGTTCTATTACCAAACCGAGGTCTTGCAATTGGACGCTTCTTTTCTAGGTACAACTCGTGTTGCCGGACTAAAATTTTATACTGTCCCAATCAAAATTTTAAAATTATGCCCATATACAAATTTTATAAACATCGCAAAACATTATAAAAAACTTAAATTTTCATTTTTTTTTACAACAATTAAATTTTCATTAAAAGGTCAAAAACCATAGTCTCTTATCAAAAAAAAAAACCCAGAGATATTCAAAACACTTATAGTTGAAATATAAATCTTACATTTTTTTCCTACAAAATCATTTATTAGATTTATATAGTCAAATGTGTCAATCATAACCGTTACAATTCATAAAATAGCCCACCTATTTAACATTTCTTGTGTTATAAATCCATTGTGTGGATTGCCATTTAACCAAGTAGAAGTCCAAGGAGGTTTACATCCGATCCGACTATCCGGTCCATCTACACCCGTCTCCGATCCGTCTACATTCCGGTTCGAGATTAGAAGACTCAGTCAACCTCGATATCATCACCTTGACCAAGTCTTCATGTATGACATCAATGTAGTCAATAACAATTAATGTGTAGATTTACTTCCTTGTAAAGCATTTGTAAACCCTTGTATCAAACCACTATATAAAGTGGTGTTGGCTAATGAGAAAAATACACAACACTTTCTCTCAAACATTCTCTCAAATTATAACACGTTATCAGCACGATTGTGCTCTCCACCTGAGAAGTCTCTCTCCACCTGAGCTCTTTTTCCGGCCATCTTTTCCGGCCAGAAAATCCTAAATTCAGGCGCAACTTTAAACCGACGTATCTCTCAAACCCTGTGGAGCCAGACGACGATCCACCTATCAATCTGAAGCCCAAGAAGAGAGGAATCCATTGCCGAAGACGGCTTGTCGATCTGATCTCAGACGCGTCCTAAATCGCATATACAATCCACGCCGGCCATCTCCCTAGTTATATCCGCCGGCCATCCCTCTCTCTCATGGTGGTCTATTCAGATCAATGTGGTAAAAGGTAAACAAATCAAAACCTGAAAATCTAAGAACATTATATCTGAAACAAATCTAGGATCTATATGAATCCAAATCTTATAAACAATCTATGGATCCAAAATATTAATCTTGTTTCTATGATCCATATGATCCATATGAAACTTGATTCTAAAATTATTTGAGTCCATAAACTTATAATTTTCTAAAGGTTCTAAGTATCTCTAAATTATTAAAACATCTAAAGATCTATATGAATCTTGTTTATAAAAACTTATGAATCATAAAATTATTAGAGAAAGCTTAAACCTTTGTTTCAAATCCCTTTGTTTGGCCATTTTATCAAATGTGATAAAAGTAAGTGTTTAATCTGGCCAAAACAAAATTCCATCAAATTCTTGTTGTGCCATTTTCGGCCAGATCCCCTAAAAATCAGTCAACCAAAATAAAATCGAAATTTAATCCAATCAATGCATATCTTTTCCTATTAATATTTGTTTTGTAACTGTCAAAGTTTTAAAATCTTTTATGATTTTTATAAATGCATATTCGATTTTATAAATGCTTGTTTGATTTTATTGAATACATATCTTTGACTGAAAATTATTTCTAAAGTTTTATAAGCCATAGTATCATTTTATATTGATATGTCATAAGATAGAATAAAATCAATTGAGGCAAATGTCACAAAGACAAATGAGTTCAGAAGAAGCCTTTAAACAATGGCATGAAAGGCTCGGCCATCCTGGTCTAACCATGATGCGCAAGATAATCTTGAACTCAACTGGCTATCCCTTGAAAGAAAGTAATATTATGCATATGGGCATTACATGTATTCCATACTCACAAGGGAAATTAATAATAAGGCCATCACCTGTAAAGGTAGTTAAAGAAACATTGAACTTTCTGGAAAGAATACAAGGTGATATATGTGGACCAATACACCCACCTTGTGGAACATTTCGATATTTTATGGTCCTCATTGACGATCGACCAGATGGTGCATGTTTGTCTATTATCATCTCGAACTTGGCATTGGCAAGATTATTGGCTCAGATCATAAGACTGCGAGCCCACTTTCCAGATTTTCCATTAAAGACTATACGTCTTGACAATGCAAGTGAATTCAGTTCCCAAGGTTTTAATGATTACTGTATGTCCATGGGGGTAAGTGTGGAACACTCCGTGGCACATGTACATACACAGAACGGATTGGCCAAATCCTTCATTAAAAGAATCCAGTTGATTGCTCGACCATTACTCATGAGGTCGGCTACCAAGATCAGCTTGGGGACATGCGGTATTACATGATTATTCAAATAAATTGCTTAGGTCCAATGCTCAGGACAGAACATACATCCGACTAGTTCTTGATCCATGCATTTACCCTTAGACCATTATGATTGATTTTCATCCATATTGCTTGATCTCAATTAAATGATGACTGATCCTTATTCAAATTCTAAAGGGCTTTAATACCCTATATATAATCAATCCAAATTTGAATTATGATTAAAAGGGATCACTAGATGCAATGATCAATTGATCATTGTCATACTAGAAATAATTAATGCAAATAGATTATATGATTTGGGGGAGCATTATTGAAAATTTGTTTGCATAGATTCTTTATGCTTGAAAGCAATGATAAATATTCAGATGTTGAAAATCTAAATCTTGGTGATTGTATCTAAATATCTCACTTTTGAGATAGATACAAGGCGATTTCTCTTAATCATACGCCATTCCTAAGGTACCAACCAATGGGTCTCGGGACGCCGAGCCTCATGGTACTGATAATGAGATCTCCATCCGAAAGTCTCATAGATTGTCCAGACAAGGCCGACATGGCCATTCCTAAGGTACCAACCAATGGATCTCGGGACGCCGAGCCTCATGGTACTGAGGGTTCAAATGATGAGATCTCCATTAATTATCTTATGTCTGAGACAAGATGGAGGAACCTAAAGATCCAAGACTATAAGTCTGTGGATGAGTTTAACTCGGCTCTTTTCATGATAGTCTCAAAGTTGAAACTGTGTGGAGAGACTATCACATATGCTGACATGTTAGAAGAAATTCTCTACATTCCACAAGCAATGTTTTGCTTCAGCAATAATACCGAGAAAAGGATTCCTCCACATATTTAAATTTAATCTCTTGTTTGTTGCTTGCTAAGCAAAACAATGAGTTAATCATGAAGAATAGTAAGATGAGGCCTCCTGGATTTATGCATTGCCTAAGGCACATGCTGCCACAGAGCCATATGAAAGAGTCAAACCATGGCCATGTGAAAGGCCATGGAGGATGGCAAGGATGTGCGTGGATATCACCCACAGTCACTCCATAGTCGAGACCAAGGCTAAGGTTATCAACCAAGCCATGGATATAAGTCCGATATCAAAAACCATGCCTCGACCAAATCTGCTTGCCATCAGTGTGGGATGAACAACCATTGGTCCAACCAATGTAGAACTCCCAAACACCTTATTGAACTCTACCAGGAGAGCATAAAGGGATAGAACCCTATGGTCCATTGGATCCATCACGATGGTGCGAATGATTTCGACCATGAGTATGATGATCATCTTGGATATGAGACTTCATATTGCCTTAAAGAGGCCAATTAGATTTCGACATCATTCTACTTTGTCTTTGCTCTCTACAGTGGATTAAGCCACACTATATTAAGAGACAAAAGATACTTTATTCAAGGCCACGGCCAGGCCAACCTCATGATGCCTAAAGGCACGCATCTAGAAATCTATGATGCATTATATTCCCAAAAATCAAAGTGGAATTCGTTAGGTTTCAAAGACATTCGTATGAATGATCTACATATTGAAACTATGGGCAAAGGAAAGAAAGAATTCCTTCTTATTTATGAAAATGCCCAAGGCCAGAGGAAAGTCCTAGAGACTATACCTATTATATCCATAGGTCTTCATTGGGCCAAGATAAATATGATTAAGGATTAATATCTCAACTCACTTTTCAAAGAGTTCAAAGAAGCCTTTAACAAATGGCACGACTTGCTCGGCCATCAAGGCTTAGTTATGATACGTAAAATACTCTTTACGCATTCCTTGAAAGAAAGGAAAAAGAAGCTCGACCATGGCATTGCCTAAAAGGCATTATATTCACCCTATAAGGTCCATTGAATTAAGAAGAGAAAATGGTTTCCAGCAATGGACAAAAGGTAATAAGAGTACCTAAATTAAAATCGCCTAAATGGTCGTGACTACATTCTCTATTGATCTAGAGATTAATATGATATTAGGCATAAGCCAGGGCAATCATGTTTGATTGACCCACGAAATTTATCACTTAGATGGCATTACCATACATAGCCATCCAGATTATGATGCAAAGATTTAAAAGGGCACAAAAGCTATCCCATAAGATCTCACGTTTGTGCAATATATATCTATGCACAAGGGAATTTATTGTCCCAGCACCACGAATTAGAGTATGTTCATGAGGGGAAGTGAGGACAAATCCTATGATACATGACCATACTAAAATCCGTGAAATATGGTCCACAACCATAATTACATATTGGTTGAATTATAAAAGATTAACTTGCATCAGGCCATTTATATCAGGCCATATAAGTGATCACAGATATTCCCACCTCAGACTAATACGGGTCATGAGTCCAGACATATATCATCTTAAGATATTGAGAATGAATCCACCACAAATATATGTGCCATCTAAGATCATATGACCTTAGAATCTCATAAGGAGGATTGGGAATATATGTTGGGTATATATATATATATATGAATATACTTTCTCCATAAGTTTAAAGAAACCTTGAGCTAAAATGGGTGATTTAATTATAGGCCAAGGAACAAGGATTACATAAGGTTTATGAATCCGAATATCCAACATTTGAAAGGAGAAAAGTAATAAGTTGGTAAAGAATGGTATCTACCATCTGGTATCAACCATCAATGTCTTGGCAAAGATCCTCAGACTAGAAAATAAGTTATAGACGTCCATATGCTACATTGATAGCAAAATAAAATGCAAGACACATTGACCCGAGAAAAGAATGACTAAGTCATCCCAGCTTAGCACCACACGGTTTTGATGTCTTAAAGACTCAACCAAGTTGCTACAGAGTCTAATATAAGACCAAATAAAGTTCCAAATAAAGTTCCATAATTCAAAGGAACCTCGGAAAGAAAGAAAGGTGCATGAGATAAATTCCGAGTTTTATAAAGGAAACCATTCCAGACATTGAGATATAAGGCTGGCCAGCTGAACGGCTAGGTACCATACCATATAACTTGGGACGCCAAGTTATAAGGTTACAAAGGTCCTAGATAATGAGAATCTCAAAATCGATTTTATACCAAGTCTGGAATTAAAAGGAACCATATATATAAGTGTGTCGACACATACATTCATAGAAAAGCGCAAGTATGTAGCACATGAATAATGAAACGAGGATCATGAACCCACGCAAGAGTACTCATAATTAATAATGAAAGAAACGTGGGTTTTCTAAAAGTGGTATATAATAGGCGTGTTGTATTGGCCATAAATATGTAAACGCCATAAGATGTCCAGTGAATAGATAAATCCTGAAAGAAGGATAAAATCGTGAGACAGACCAAGAGAGGTCTATATAATCCAAAGTGGTGGATACTACTACATATGTCACTACATATAATGTCTGGAAGAAATTCAAAAGATGTAGTATGTTTTATATGACTCACTGGATGATGATAATATTATTGGTACCTAAAGGTTTACCAAAATGTATTGAGCTCAGAATCATAAGATGAGAA
The DNA here is from genome assembly GCA_016771965.1 of Brassica carinata. NCBI lineage: Eukaryota > Viridiplantae > Streptophyta > Magnoliopsida > Brassicales > Brassicaceae > Brassica > Brassica carinata. Next base: position 38,980,705 of record CM028701.1, on the reverse strand, counting down.
AAGAAGTTCTCATGAACAGCATTTTTCTAAAGTTGTCTATGGACTGAATTAAATTGCTACATGTAAGCAAATGAAGAGTTCTATAAGAACAATTCAAATCAGTCCAATGAGGAATTTTAAATTCCTTGTGTTTTTATACTAACCAGCCTAAGATAGGTTAAATGGTTATTCATTAAACCTTATAAAGGTTATAGATCATCACCACAAATTAGCCAAATTTTTGGTAATACTTATGGCTGGTTAAATTCTCAGCATGAACCAACCAAGCTGTGGTATGAATGAATAAGCTATCATAATGATAAGCTATAAGATCAAAGTTCATCTTTGAACAAAAGGTGTAGGACCGCATTATGCGTCAATATGCGACCCAACGGATCCGACCATATTGTAAGATTTGGTCCATGATAAAGCTATAGATCATAGATGCCATTAGACATGAGTTTGATGATCTATTAGATCAGTTCTATGTCAAGGCCATGTCCAGCCTAGATCTGTCCAATCATCCATATATATATATATGTGCACGAACTGCCGACATATTAAGACTGAAAATGTCTTAGATTGATCATAGATAAACTATGGACATATGTAAACAAGGATCATGATCTAACCGATATGACCTATGTATAAAAGTTGTCTATGGCAAAAGAATATTATACTCATAAAGCTAAGGCATGTCCAGAAGTCCTAAAGAGCTAAAGTATCTCATACTTGATACAATGATGATCCATATCATATAAAGGATCTAAAGTACTAGCCGACCAATATGTATGGAAAGGCATATAAGAATGATTTGGTCAAAGACCATAATCAGATGACCAGAGTATAAAATAGTACATTTTATTTAAAGTACTAAAAGTGGTCGATATCAAAGTGGTACATTTTCTAAGTACCATCAGGATTCTAAGAGACATGATATGTCCGAACATTACAAGATTGTTCAAATAAGAATCCATGAACACCTATTCAGCAAGTGATGTTCAAATCAGGGGGAGTAATGTGTGTTGTACTCTTTTTCCTTAACTATGGTTTTGTCCCAATGGGTTTTCCTAGTAAGGTTTTAATGAGGCAACATTAGCACATTACAAGCCCGATATGGTTATGGCATCCAAGGGGGAGTGTTATAAATCCATTGTGTGGATTGCCATTTAACCAAGTAGAAGTCCAAGGAGGTTTACATCCGATCCGACTATCCGGTCCATCTACACCCGTCTCCGATCCGTCTACATTCCGGTTCGAGATTAGAAGACTCAGTCAACCTCGATATCATCACCTTGACCAAGTCTTCATGTATGACATCAATGTAGTCAATAACAATTAATGTGTAGATTTACTTCCTTGTAAAGCATTTGTAAATCCTTGTATCAAACCACTATATAAAGTGGTGTTGGCTAATGAGAAAAATACACAACACTTTCTCTCAAACATTCTCTCAAATTATAACATCTTGTGATATGATAGACCGTAAATAATTCTTTATCAGTTCCAACTTCAAAAAACTTCTTTCATCTACGGTGACAGACATCGAAATAGTCAACAATATGCGATATACAATTTTTGTGTGTTTGATAACAATCCTCCATTTTTTTCAAAAGTCAAGAATTTTGATAAGCTTTCGATTTTTTCGGGTGTTGATTCTCAAAGAATATTTAGTTCCATAAATAAATCATCACCAACTATGTCCGAGTGCATACCATTCATTCAAGAAAGTTTTACATTCAAAAATAATGCCCTCAATGTATTCCCACTTGCATCTGTTAGCATACTTTTAGAATTATTCAAATTAGATTTAAGGGAAACTAGGTGACCCACCCGCACAAGTATAATGCTGAGACAGGAGTATCGATTGAGTTCAAATGTGGGAGTTAGTGGAACAAGTGAGAGTTTCAAAGCTGAAACAAGATTTGCTCAAATCTCTAGGATGCAGTAGGGGTGGACAATTCGTTACTTTTTCGGTTTGGTTTGTTTAGTTCGGTTTTAATATATTTTTTTTCAACTGAAGTAAACCTTATTTATTCTCATTCGGTGTGGTTTTTGTCCAGTTTAATTTATATTCGGTTCGGTTTGTTTTTAGATCGGTTTAATTAGGCTCTTTGTTGCATAATTTTTTAAAAGAAAATTTATGTTTTAAAATATATACACATAAAGTATGTGAACTAAATTCAATATTAAACTGAAACAAAAACTAAAAAAGTCTCAAATCACCATTATATTTGTGGTTTTCTAAATGGATAATAGTTTTGGGCTTTTCTAACTCAAATCACCATTATCATATAAATTTGTGCAAGTAATTGATAGCAAAATAAGGTAATCATCATATTTCCGAATTAACTAATTAGGAAAATAAAAAACATACACATTTAATGCAATATCACATGTATATAGTTACCAATAAATGACATCATAAAAGAATAAGAAATTTAATTAATAGACATATATTTTCACGAAAATTTAACTTTTAAATTTGTCAACTAAATATATATTTAAAAAATACTTCATAAAAAGATTATTTCGTTTAGAATTATATATAATAAAAAAATTTAGAATATTTCAAATTTAAAAAATAATTACGAATTAATAATCATATTTTATCATTAAGTCTTATGGTTCCTGAAATATTTGTTATAAAAATTCTTGTAAAGACATTTCTTGTGATATATAAAGTCGTATGGTTCTTGTAATATTTGTTTCCTTTTAATAAGCATGAAGCAATTAAAGAAAGATATTAAAAATTGACTGTCATAAATTTGCAATAATTAACATGCCATTTAAGACAAGTAATTAATGGCAAAATAAGGTAATCATCATATCAACTTGCGCAAGTAATTGATAATAAAATAAGACAAGTTATTAATAAACGAATTAACTAATTAAAAACCTTTACCAACAAGGTATATCTTTCCTAATATCATAATGTGGGTATAAAAGAATAATAAATAGTTTTGATTTTGATATATTGTAAATCTATAGAAATATATAATAATTATGTTTTATCACTTATATTTAATATAGAAATTTTTATATAACCGATTTAATTCTAACATTAGTATTAGAAATATATATTAGTGTGTAGTTTTTTCAATTATTGGGTTTAATTTAAATTTAAATCACTATATTACATTACTTAGCAGTAACACTAACAAAATTACCTTGTTGTGTGATTAATAAAAATTACCTTGTTCGATGGTGTTGAGATCGTTGTTGATTTGGTTTGAAGCTTGAACCATGTGAGCTAGCTAGCGCATGGTGTTGAGATCGTTGTTGATAATGATACATGGCTCGTGCTCAACAAGTTTCTTATCTACAGAGGAAACAGAAACAAGTTAGGATCCAAGTTATAACTCTCAAAACCATAGCTTGTAAAACTTGTATCAAGGTTGTGGTTTATAATCAAAACTTACATGCATCGTGGTGAAATCGTTATAATAGGGCATCTGCATATAAACCAAAAGAAAAGTCAGCTCTGATGAAATATGTATATATAAAAGCTTAATGATGTAAAATAACAAAAACAATATCAACATAAAAAGTTCAGTGGCTTCGTTTCTCTTACTGTGAATGTCTTATATATAGTAAATTGGTGGACGTTTCTCAATGATTTAGCTTGCATGATAAGCTAAGAAATATAATATTCTCTAATAAATTATTGAGAATATTATATATTCTATACGATTAATCATATGAGAAACTGTATATAGAAACTATATATTAGAAACTGTATATTCAATATTAGTAAGGTAAGTTAATAATAACAAACAACCTAATTAGATACAAATCGATAAATCACACTAAACAATGTAATCAATATGATATCAAGAGTGGATTGTTTTCCGTATTTGTAATAAGGAAATTTATTAATACATGTATTAATTAATATTCTTGCGCAATTAATATCTAATAAGAAAAATTATTAATACATGTATTAATTATTAGTAAGGTTAGTAAATAATTAGTGATCGACCAATCAATTAAGAGTACTGATTTCGTTTTTAGTTTGTATTTAGTGTTAATTTCCTTTTTAGTATTGTCGATGATTAAAATACATTTACCTTTCAATCGAGAAAACACAAAAGGTATGTATTTAGTGTTGATTTCCTTTGTAGTATGTCGATGATAAAAAATCTAAAATATATAAGATAAAATATAAATAAAAATCAATTATTTCTACAAATAGCTAATCCAATAATTTTAGATTTTTTAAAACCACATAATCAATTTTAAATAGTTTTATAGATCCAATTAATCATAAATTTAACCCTCAGGGGAATACCTAAGTATAACACTAAATTTTTATCACAAAATATCATATAAAAATTAAAATGACAAAAATATATTTTGCTAAAGAGATAAATAACAATAATAATCTTACTTTATAGGTACGAAAATATATTTAAATAAATACTTTAACAAAATTTAGAAACTTTTATTTTGAAAAAAAATAATTTTGATTATAAATGTATTATTTTTATATTTCTCTATTTTCTATAACTTTAACGAATAAATTTTAGTAAATACAAATAATATCTCTAAGATTATAGTTTATTAATATTATAATTCAAATCTATAATGTACTATTATTATTTAATAAAAGTTTATTGAAAATGTAAGTAAATGAATTTTCTTAAAAAAATATAAGATCTAAAATCATTTTGAAATAGAAATAATATAATTTCCTGTCTCAGAATATGTTTTTAACATATTTTAGTATAAAATGTATGTGTGTGTTTTTCTTACCAGGATAAGAAATCACATACAATTTAGGTTTATGAAAATATATTATCGCATGTTGAAAAACATAATTATATTTTATATACAAATATAATTTATTCGTATATATATATGTAGTAATGTATGTGAATAGTTTATATAAGTAGTTGATAGTGTTTGGAAGCCTAAAATTAGTGGTTCTAGGTTAACTCTATCATTGAGAGTGTTTGAAAGTCTAAATTAAGTGGTTCTAGGTTAACACTTCCCTGGCGATTTAAAAATAAATCAAAAAGAAATTACCAAAAATCAACCAATAGAATTAAGAGAATTAATCTGAGAGTGTCCTTTATGAGTGCCACATAAGCAGAAATCACTAAAGTGACTTCTCTTTTAATATATAGGGGGACTAGAGCAAGACCCATGAGTGCGTTAAAATAATCATTCTTGAATTTTTTTTTTACAAAAATTTGTTTGTTTATGGATACTAATAAACTTTTTTTTCTAAAATATATCTCATTAATTTGAATGCCCTAATCGGCGGTTTGGGTGGCTTGCCCTTTGGGCCGGCCCTGCGTGTTATTGGACCGATTGATTGGTTCGGTCTCATGCTTGTAACCTTTATCTTTACCCGCTATTTGACAAATATCACTCTACGCAAGTCTCTCTTGTAAGTCTAAATCTTTTCCCCACACATCAAAAGTTCGTTGCATTTCAGTATCTCCTTAATCAACAAAAACATCTTCGCAGGTATGCTCATAACGATACACCTCGATAGGGTCCTAGTATCTAGATCAAATGTGGTTTATGGAAGTATCAGACAAGACTATGGCACTCTTCAGATCAGCTCTGCTAGCTGATGCCATCAATCAACTCAAGTACGTTGTTATTTTCCTTCTTTGTGATTTAATTAGATGTTCCTTTAAGAACTTTAAAGTCAAGCATGGTTTGTCTTAACCGCAGATGCATGCCGTTCTTGATCTTATCTGGTCGTCTATATCCCCTGGGATTGAAGGAACACTATTTGCGTTGTTTATGTCAATATATTAAAGAACTTTGGGAACACAAGTGGGTCGTCGTCCATGAGAGCAGGATTCGCTTCACTTCTTGGAATCTCTTCAGGGTCATTTGAGAATATGTTTGTTGGCTTAGCCATTCAAGTGTTTTGCACTTATTAAAATTTTATATTTTTATAAAATATAAATACAATAATTATAGTATCATATATATTTTAATAATAAAAATAAATAAATAGCTGAGAAGTAAACTTTATTCAAAGTACAAATTAAAAAAAAAATTAAATAATAAAAATAGGACATAATATTTTAAAATATGCATAAATAAAAATGTGTATAAATCAATTTTAGTTTAAATTTAAAAATATTTACAAAAACGAAACTAAATTATTAAAGTAAACTCACGCATAGCACGAGTATAAAATATAGTTTACTTAAGAATTTAGTTTTTATCATGCAAATATTTTTCTACTTTCAATAAGGAGACATCCATGAAATAACTAGAATAAGAAATATATATATATATATATAATATTATTTACTCTTTTTATTTAATAAAAAAAGACCATATAAAAGGTCAATGTAGGATTTTTGATGATATATATATATAAAATATCAAACAAAAAAAGTTTTATTTTAAAATTTTCATCATGTAATTTTAATATGATTATTTTGATAAAACATCAAAATAATATAATTTTATATGATTTCTTCATTATGTTATCTAAATATTAATTTTTATTTTGAATTTATATTATATTTTTGATTTAATTGTTGAAATAATTAATTTTATATATCATTATCAAAAAAAATATTCAGTTTTTAATGATAACTGGTAACCGACGAACCTAAAATTGTTCTTATTCAAAATTACTTTCCAAATAAAATAATAATAATATAATATATGGTAATTGAACTCATTATTGATTTTAGGGTATGTTTAGTTTTAATGCTGTGGACGAGGGATTTTGAAAATATTAATGGATGCGATTTCAAAAATCGTTAAGTGATTTATATGATTGGTATATCAGCATAATGTGGTATGTTTATGGAATAATTATAACTAGTTGACTATGAAATAATGCAGTGATTTAATAATAAAATATTAATATTAATGCATTATAAAATATTAAAATCATATTATTATGGTACAATAAACAAATATTGATTTGATATAATTAATAAATGTATCTTGTTTACTTTTTATTTTATTTTGTTTAGATGAAAGTAATATTTCAACTTTTATTTTGATTTATATTAGTTTTTTTGGAACAATTTTTTGGTTTTTATATATAAAAACATATATAACATATGTATTTATATGTCTAAAAGTTATAGTGAATATTTTTGATTTAAAGTTCTTATGATATAATTCTGTTCTTGTTAGTTAATATAAATTAAAATACAAAATTTATTTATATTTTTATTTATTATATCACAAATTTAAAATTTAAATTTATTATTAAAAATATTTTTATTTATTAAATTTTAATTTTTTAACATTAAATTATTGTATTTATTTATTTTTAACCATCGCCACTTGACAACATTAACGAGAATCAGTTTTGAGAGAGTTAGAGTGGTTTTAAATAGTTTACAATATTTTGTGTTGGTCATGAAACACATTAATCACTACCATCCGCAAAATCTATGTTCATACGAGTGATAGCGATATAATTAGTCGAATCCTTTAATTTCTCTTTTTCTACTAAGAAAAATTGTTTGTGAGTCTCATGTAGATTTTTTAACACTACTATTGATTCTTAGTCAAATCTAATTCCTAACTAATATAACAAAGAGAATAAATTGTATGTGATAGGTCCTGTTCAACTTCCCATTCCAAGTTACTCTTTATATGCAAAGAAAGTTATTTGTTACTCAAAAAACATGACAGCATCATTGTATAATTAAACAAATCTTTAATTTCAATGAATTAATTTATCATTCGTTGAATCTTAAGATCTTTTTTTCTTGTTTCAGTTCATCAAGTGCTTCATGCATAGATGGTAGATTTATTAACATTAGCAAATATTGCAAATCGTTTTACCAAAAAATAGTGAAAATCTGCAAAGCTTAATTACGACAAATAGTTGTTAAATTATATATTGTCACTCTTAATATTTTTTTCATAAATCACTGTTTCCTTTTTCATATATAATTATAAATAAATAAATTTATTTTGAAAATTTCTAATCATTCATTTTTAAATTGGTTCTTAATCAAAATTATTTTCAAAATAATATAATAGATTGTTTCCATTCAACTCACCATTGATTTTAAACTTATTTATTTGCTATGAAGATAAACTATGACTCAAAGAGTTGACCTATATAATTTACCATTCTTTGAACCTAAATATTCATTTTTATTAGTTAAAAACTTCAGGATGAATTTATCGATATTGGTGATGATTGGTAGGTTGATGTAAAAATTATGATGTAGGATTTAGTTTATAAATTTTTATTGTTGTAACTGTATGTGCTTTTGCAATAAAGAAAATAAAACATGAACAAAAAAGTAACTAAGGTTGTAGATATTTTATCTTTTATTTAGAACTCATTAAATTACTTAAAGACTGATTGGTAAGTAAATATTATAGGTTTAATTTTTAAAATAAAATTACATTATGATTGGTTAAGAACTTAAGATTAGTAATTTTAAAATAAACAAATCTAAAGAATTAAATTAAAGTCAAACCAATCATCGTCATTAACAAGTAGTGCCAACGTGAAGAACTCTTGAAAAATAGATTTGAGATTTTTATTCAACTGAAGCAAAAGCGGAAAATTCAAGTGAGTCGGTTTTATGAATAAATCAGAAATTAAGCTTAAATGTTATAGTTAAAAAAAGAAAGAATTAACAAGAAATCTTAAATATTATTGGACACTTGCTATTACATTTTTACATGAATTTACTTTATTATTTTTTGTTCCATCTTAGTTTTCAATCAATCTTACACGTGTGGCAAAGAAAAGAATGTGTACAACACAAAAGGTTTCATCATAGTGAGCAACAAGAGAAGACTGCATTAAAAATTGTGATAAAACCTCAAAATTATTCTAGGTATCGAGTAATGCCAAAGAGGCATTACCAACGAAAGATGGTGAAGGGTTCATAGTTGATTTCATTAATAAGTTTTCATTGATTTATGAAAAAAATAAATAATAAGAAAACATTTATGAAAAACTAGAATTGGAAATCTATCTGGCCATGCAAACTGTTGTCTCATGAGGTCAAAGATATGTTCAAACAGGATGATATTCATCTTTTTCTGTGATATAAGTTTCTATTCAAAATTTGCCACTCATAGAAGTTTTGTTATGGATACACCTGGATACACCTCTCAGATGACTAGATGCGAAAACCCTATCAAGCACAATATATTGAGAGTGTATATATATAAACCCTCTCTGTAGCGTCTAACATATCAGATAAAAGCCACAAACACCTCTCTTCTTCCAAAAATCCCCACTCTCACTTAGTCACAACAATGGATTCGAGTGCTCAACCTGACAGACTATCAGATCTACCAGATGTTCTTTTGGTCCTCATCATTTCATGCTTGTCTTTCAAGCAATGTGTTCAAACCAGCCTACTCTCCAAGCGGTGGGGGTCTCTCCATCTTGAGAGGAGGAATGTTTCCTTCAAGGAATCCGACTTTTTGAGCCCCTCTGTCTTCGCAGATCCCATAAGGCGTGTTCTGGCTAGGACTGCTTTTGTTGGTTACATGCGTCGATGGGTCGCTCGAATGGGTGATCAACCCATGGATACGTTCGGGATCTCTATCTCGGATCCACAGACTTACTTGGATGTGATAGAGTCCCTGATAGCGTTCGCGGTCCAAAAAAGGGTCAAGAGCTTGGTTCTTGATTTCTCAAACCCGGCGTGGAGAACCTTTCATAATGTAAACCGTGAAGAGCTGGTCGTTAAAATCCCACAAAGCGTCTATGATCTGACGACTCTCGAGTCGTTGAAAGTTTGCGCCTGCGATGACTTTGACCCCTCGAGACTATCAAACCTAGAGAAGCTCAAAAGCGTCTCGTTCGGGTGGATGGAACTGACGAATATTCAGCCGTTGCTAAAGAGGCTCGAGACTTTAACTATGCATGACTGCTGGGGACTTGATTTTGAAAGGATATCAGGAGACATGATCAGAGAACTTGCAATCAAGGACTGCGACTTTTTCCTTACTTGCATCTTAGACCTCCCAAGAGTTGACATATTCAAGTACTCGGGAGATATTTTGTGCTTCGAATTCGACAGGATGAATGCCGTCATAAGCGAAGTGGATTTGGATTTTCAGGTGTTGGAGACTGAACCTGGTGATCACAACGAGGCAACCGAAGGGGGAATGCTGTGTCAACTCCTTAATAACCTCCTTGATAATGGTCGTCGATGTGCTACGACCTTGACGGTCTGTCCGTTTCTACTCAAGGTATGTCTTAGATTTACATTACATTTTCACATTAGGTCATTCAGTGTAGGTTCATTTTCACATTAGGTCATTTCAAAAAGTAACAATTCCTACAAAACAAAAAAGAATCGTCTTTAAACCAAAATCTCACATAAGTTGATTTTGATTTTTGTTCCTAAATTATCATAAAAATTTAATAACTACTTTTCCTAAATTTTAGAAAATTTACTTGTTAAAAATTTGATTGGCTAGTAAAGTGTTTTTAGAAAAAAAAATAAAACCAAAATCTGAATTGAATTTTTAAAAAGTGTTTTTGAAAATCTAAAACTCAAATATGGTTTAGAATCTATAAAACAAGCAATTCCTATATTTTGCATTACATAGGAGACAATACTTCTTTCCATAGTGTTAATTAAAGTAATTTCTTAGTGAACGTAGAGCTAGACCCTAAAATTATTGTATATATTGAATGTTTAGAATAAAATAGTGATCTAGTGGATTTTTTTTTTCTTATGTCAGAGGATTCCATTAGCTGTATCTCCCCATCTTCTTCGCCGGATGAGAACAAAGCATTTAGTGCTCAAGACGAAATTGCATCCCGAAGAGTTCAATGGAATCAGGCTTCTCCTCATCAATTGCCCAAACTTGGAAACACTCACTCTAGATTTGCTTCCTCCCAGCCCCACTGCGGTAAGTTTTCTTAATGTAAAATTATATATATACCATCAAAAATGAATTATATATATCATATTATTAAACCATGCATGCGACAATGATTTTATATTTCCCAGACGGCTTCATCATATGCTGGCATCGATCCACAGACATACTGGATGCAGAACATATCATACAAGTGTCTAAGAGAGACATTAACAACAGTTGTAGTGAAGAATTTCACTGGTGGGGCAGAGTTAAACCTGGTGAAATATCTGCTCCGATCCTCATGCCATTTGGAAAAAGTTGAGCTATACATGCCGTTTGATTTGGACGACAGTCGGAAGATGTTTGCATCTGCCAGATCTGAAATGTTGCAACGCAGTTCGGAGAACGTTCGAGTTTGTGTGCACAATTCTTGAAGAGGTGATCTATTCAAGATTTCGCTACCCGAGTTACATTGCTTTTATTGATGTTTTCCAGTTTGCTTTAATAACTTCAAGAATGGATGTTCTTGTTTGAATGCAGTTAAGTTTGTTTCGGTTTATTTGTTTTATGAATAAGAGCCTCAGGATAAACGATCGAGGACTTGGTCATCGCTATGAACCAAAAATAATATATAAACTTTGATCTCTTTTGAATTAAATATTTGGTTATTTTTTCCCTGCTTAATTTCATTTTAGTTCATATTCTGTTATTGTTGTTCCTGCTTAATTTCATCTTTAGTTTATATTCTATTTTGGTTTTGTTAAATACAAGGAATGTGTACTATGAATATGTATTTGCAAAAACTCATTTACAATTTCTAGTTAGAACTAATAACATATATAACAACTTGGGAAAAATATAAGAAAAGTAAGAAAAATATATAAAAATATATAAAATGTATGCAAAATATAAGTAAAAACAAGGAAAGTTATAAAATATAACGTATATAGCATACTAGGTGATTTTCCCGTGCTCATGCACGGGTATAAATATTAACAAAACATATATACTATTAAAATTAGTTAATATTTTTTTTAATTATTATGTCATTTGTATGTATGATTATTTATAAATAATAATATGTTATTTTAATTATACATGTGATTTTGGATATATAATATTTAATTGTGTTGATAATTATTTAGGTATATTAGACTGTATAATTTTCTAAATTCAACCATAACCTTTTTTATTTTTAACAGATTAAATCTTTTATTCATTTAATTATTTGCATCTAGTTGATTGTTTTTTAGATTGGTAAATATAGTTTAATAAGTTTGTGTACATTCATATAAGAAAATATTTAAGTATATAAAGAAATATTTTTATTAATATAAATATATATAATATGTCTCATATTTCTGTTTATGTAATATATTGTATTTTCTTGTGTTGTGTATACGATTCTTTAACTCTATTTGTAATTCGGTATATCAATAAAAAATTTTAAACAATACATATGTATATAAAATTATTTAAGATTATTTTTAAAGGAAATATATAATTTTAATATCAACATTAGTTTTTGGAAACATTTTATTTGAAATCATATGATGTATAATATATATTTTGTCTATAAAATTTATCATTGTTCATTCAATTAATATTTTATTTCATCATATATGTTATTCATATATGTTATTTAAAAATAAAAATGAAAGGAAACAAAAATTAAAAACAAATAAAAAATTTGATAGTAAAAGTTAGATATAATATTTTAATTTATTAAGTTTACCTATGTAATTAATCATCATAAAAATTAAAATGAGTGATACACGTAGAATAACTTCAAGAATGGATGTTCTTGTTTGAATGCAGTTAAGTTTGTTTCGGTTTATTTGTTTTATGAATAAGAGCCTCAGGATAAATGATCGAGGACTTGGTCATCTCTATGAACCAAAAATAATATATAAACTTTGCTCTTCTGAATTAAAGATTTGGTTATTTTTTTCGCTGCTTAATTTCATTTTAGTTCATATTCCGTTATTGTTGTTTCTGCTTAATTTCATCTTTAGTTCGTATTCTATTTTGGTTTTGTTAAATACAAAGAATGTGTACTATGAATATGTATTTGCAAAAACTCATTTACAATTTCTAGTTAGAACTAATAATATATATAACAACTTGGGAAAAATATACAAAAAGTAAGAAAAATATATAAAATGTATGCAAAATATAAGCAAAAACAAGGAAAATTATAAAATATAACGTATATTACAAATATTAAGTATATGTTTTATAAACAGTTTATTTATCTTTCTTATAATAAAATTATTCCAAATATAAATTTTATATAATGTCATGTGTACTCCATAATATATATATATATATATGTATATTATCTCATCTGTCTTATAAATGATTATAAGATTTCCTCAAATATTATATCTTACAAATTATACAATGGAAAATTTTCAATTCTACCACAAGTTTGATACCACTTTTCAAATTTACCATTAATGAATGACTATTTTCACAAATACCCTAAATTTGTGATAAAATAACACTAGACTAATTTTTTAAAATATTTATAAACCCAACCCCAACCCCTTAATACTAAACCCTAAACAATAATCACTAAAGCGGTAAAGTCTAAACCCAAATGTTAATATTTTTTCTGATTGGTGGTATTTTTGAGAAATGGTACTTAACTTGTGGTATTTCTAACAATTTTTCTTACAATTTGGAAAGTAATCCACACAATATGTATATTCAAAAGAAAATTAAAATTATTATTTCATCAATTATTTAAAGTGTTCTATACATTTAATTTAAATTTAGTTTTTAGTTACAATTTATTTAAAGTTTTATAACATTAATTTCATCAATTTATTTAAAGTGTTATATCATGAAGTTTATTAAAGCAGGTAATGAATTACATCATAGAATTTGAATACTGGGTTAAACTGTAAATAGTAATATAGTGATAAAAGAATTTTAAATTGTTAGAAACTTATCAATATGTAAAACAAAAAGGTTTGATCACACTTTGTGATAATATATATATATATATATGTATATTATCTCATCTGTCTTATAAATGATTATAAGATTTCCTCAAATATTATATCTTACAAATTATACAATGGAAAATTTTCAATTCTACCACAAGTTTGATACCACTTTTCAAATTTACCATTAATGAATGACTATTTTCACAAATACCTAAATTTGTGATAAAATAACACTAGACTAATTTTTAAAATATTTATAAACCCAACCCCAACCCCTTAATACTAAACCCTAAACAATAATCACTAAAGCTGTAAAGTCTAAACCCAAATGTTAATATTTTTTCTGATTGGTGGTATTTTTGAGAAATGGTACTTAACTTGTGGTATTTCTAACAATTTTTCTTACAATTTGGAAAGTAATCCACACAATATGTATATTCAAAAGAAAATTAAAATTATTATTTCATCAATTATTTAAAGTGTTCTATACATTTAATTTAAATTTAGTTTTTAGTTACAATTTATTTAAAGTTTTATAACATTAATTTCATCAATTTATTTAAAGTTTTATAACATTAATTTCATCAATTTATTTAAAGTTTTATAACATTAATTTCATCAATTTATTTAAAGTGTTCTATACATTTAATTTAAATTTAGTTTTTAGTTACAATTTATTTAAAGTTTTATAACATTAATTTCATCAATTTATTTAAAGTTTTATAACATTAATTTCATCAATTTATTTAAAGTGTTCTATACATTTAATTTAAATTTAGTTTTTAGTTACAATTTATTTAAAGTGTTCTATACATTTAATTTAAATTTAGTTTTTAGTTACAATTTATTTAAAGTGTTCTATACATTTAATTTAAATTTAGTTTTTAGTTACAATTTATTTAAAGTTTTATAACATTAATTTCATCAATTTATTTAAAGTGTTCTATACATTTAATTTAAATTTAGTTTTTAGTTACAATTTATTTAAAGTTTTATAACATTAATTTCATCAATTTATTTAAAGTTTTATAACATTAATTTCATCAATTTATTTAAAGTTTTATAACATTAATTTCATCAATTTATTTAAAGTTTTATAACATTAATTTCATCAATTTATTTAAAGTTTTATAACATTAATTTCATCAATTTATTTAAAGTGTTCTATACATTTAATTTAAATTTAGTTTTTAGTTACAATTTATTTAAAGTGTTCTATACATTTAATTTAAATTTAGTTTTTAGTTACAATTTATTTAAAGTGTTCTATACATTTAATTTAAATTTAGTTTTTAGTTACAATTTATTTAAAGTTTTATAACATTAATTTCATCAATTTATTTAAAGTTTTATAACATTAATTTCATCAATTTATTTAAAGTGTTCTATACATTTAATTTAAATTTAGTTTTTAGTTACAATTTATTTAAAGTGTTCTATACATTTAATTTAAATTTAGTTTTTAGTTACAATTTATTTAAAGTGTTCTATACATTTAATTTAAATTTAGTTTTTAGTTACAATTTATTTAAAGTGTTCTATACATTTAATTTAAATTTAGTTTTTAGTTACAATTTATTTAAAGTTTTATAACATTAATTTCATCAATTTATTTAAAGTTTTATAACATTAATTTCATCAATTTATTTAAAGTGTTCTATACATTTAATTTAAATTTAGTTTTTAGTTACAATTTATTTAAAGTTTTATAACATTAATTTCATCAATTTATTTAAAGTGTTCTATACATTTAATTTAAATTTAGTTTTTAGTTACAATTTATTTAAAGTGTTCTATACATTTAATTTAAATTTATTTTTTAATAACAAAATATAAATAATCATAAAACCATACGAGTAGGAAGTCTCATTATTTAATAGAAATTTAGATTTTTACTTTTTACTGTTTGTACTCTTTTCAGGTATTTTGGATACCTTCAAAATCTATACTAATAAAGTAGGCTTTTTTATCTCTTTGGGGGAAAAAATGCCATGTGGCATTTTCTTTTTAATAATTAAAATATTTTCTCAATTTAAATTTAATGAATTTTGGTATTAATTGTGAAATAAATTGGGGTTTTAATTTTTTTCGTCATACAAGTCCAAACGTTTATAAGAGTGTTTTGAATCTGACCCGGATCCATAGTTGAACCGATAAATCCGGTGACCCAATATAAATCGAATTTGGATTTTGTGAAAAATCCATAAAACACACAAAAACTCACTAAAACCCGATACATGTTGCAGCACTGGTTGAACCAATAGATATTTTTTTTTTACTATTTTTAGTTCAAGTTATGTTTTAAAATTATTTTTTATATTATATATTTCTAATTAAAAATTTAAAATTTTCAGTTTTATTGTCGCTTTCTTTTCTTCTACACTATAATTTACGTTTGCAAGAAAGGTGAGTCATGATTGTGCTTGAGCATACGTCCTAGAAACAGACTAAAGCACGATGAGGCTTATTATTCCTCTACACTACAATTTACGTTTGCAAGAAAGGTGAATAAATTATTTTTTATTTAACTTAGTTTATAACAAATCATTACATTTTTTAATTTACAGATCAAAAAGAATAAAATCATATGATCATGTGAATTACAAAACAGAGTTTTGGATTGTTGAAGAAGAAAAACCTGGCGAGCTTGATTATAATAAATTAGAGAATGCTCTTGCTGAAGAAAAGCCCAAAGATGATGAAGTGACAAATTTATAAAATTTTGTTGGTAAGTTTTAAAATTTAGAGAAAACCAAAATTAGTTGATGTGATCTGGTGTTAGTTTATTTTTGTTATTGATAATTTATTACAATGATGTTTTAATCTTGGTTTATTTTGGATTGGAAGTTTAATTTTATGTCTTGATTTTTTTAGATGTCATAACTCTTATGTTACAATTTTTTTAAATAGTCTAAACTATTTCTTAATATTTTGTATGTACACTTAAAATACTTAACTTTAGTTTATATATATATATATTTGTTTTCATAGCTAATTAATATATTACTATATAATAAAACTAATACATTTATTAATCCATGATTCATCCGCGGTTGATCAATGATCCAGTGATCCGTAAATCATCGATTCAATGTCGGATTAGGTTTCAAAACACTGGTTTATAGGAATTCTTTGTATTTGATGTTGACGATGGAGAATATAGCCTCTACAATTCTTCTTCTTTAGCATGTCGGCGTAATTGTCATATAATCAATCCAGAAATCCCACTCATCCCACTATCTCTTATTGAATGCTTCTTTAGTTCCTGCTTTCTCAGTTTCATTGTATATGTATAGGCGGTGTGAGAGTTGGACGATAATCCCTTTACTTTTCCAATTCAATCATTGTCGAATTCTCAGTTTCATTGCTCGGAGTTGAAGACAAATCAGTGTAGAGATATTAAGACTAGGCTACAACAATTTTGGCAAGTCTGAAATATTAAGAAAGGGGTGAGATATTGGGGTTGATATGTTGTTGATTAATGGGAAGGTACACCGATTTCTTATTTCGGTTACCGGTTAATGATTGCTTACTTTACGGTAGTAGTTTTTATGCATCATTTCTTTTCTCGGTGGTGCTTTTACATGTTAATCAACTTTCTCAGGTTTAACACCTTCAAACATTTCTTGAAAGAAAGCTCAGTCTATGACATGAGTATTTAAGATTCCAACTAAATTAACTTTTCTACGACTATCGATTTTTATTCTATTTTTATTAATCGATTAGTAACAACTACTTATACTATTCTACTTTGAACTAAACAACTTCAAACAAAATAATATACTACGATCGCAAACCACTATAAAAAGATCAGAAAATATTATTTTTTACATATTTTTATTTAACATATTTTATTTACTAAGAACATATAATAAATTATAAATTTAAGTAAGAATACAACATATGAATCCGGCGCGTAGCGCCGGAATATCACTAGTATCTTATATATTTTGGATATTTTATGGATATTAAATGTAACAATAACTACTATATTTAAATATATAAATCTGATTCCGATATATTTGGATACCCATAATATATTGGATCAAATTGGGTTCGGTTTTGATTTTTTAGATACCAAAATTTTGAAATCATTCAGATATTTAATAAATTTTGGTTCAGGTTCGGCATTACTTTTTGGATCAGATTCGGTTTGGTTCTCCAGATTCGGGTTTTATGCCTAGCCCTAATAGGTACAATGGCAATTGGCCTAGTAGGCAGCCAAGCTCGTAAACATCATCTACCTTCTCTCTCTCCTTTTTTTTTTGCTTTTCGTGCATTTTTGGCTTAGTTGAATTGAAAATGTACAGGTGCTCTTGTTCTGAAATTGTTTATATTAGTATATTAATTGATATTCTTTCTCTCGCAAAAGTTGAATTTCTGCAAACATTTTTTATTTTTTGGCATCATATATATATATATTTATATGCCGATGAGATTTAAGAGCCTATATATCTTATTAAACAATCTAAGGGTTTGTTATAGAATTTCTCTCTCTCATATATAGGCCAAATGGCTCTTCACGTACAGGGTCCTAGTCTCCTAGATGCCTAATCATTTGTCCTTCCCCCATGAGATTCAGCTTGTCTTCAGTCTAGCATGAATCACGAAAACACCCACATTTCCGTGTTGTTTGTCTCTTCCTACTTCTGTCTTTGCTCTTCTTCTTTGTGTTTTGTTTCAAAATTTAAATTTACCCACCACTGCTACGTAAAAGCCATTGCTCCTCCAAATGCAACCAAAGATCTTGTTGCATTTGTATGTAATTTTCCAAGACAAACATCAAACGCATATATATATATACATGTATATGTATATATTGGCTCATAGCTGAGCTTTATCTTTCTCTTTCCCATAAATTGCCTCAAGCTGGTGTAATTCTCAATACTGGCCAAACATATTCACTTCATCGCTTTCTCCTGAAGACTGTGCTTGAAACTCTTTTCTAGAAAGAAGCTCAATGAAGTCAGGTTAAATCATGGTGATCGCTTGAACGTGTTTCAATTACTCAGTTTCTTACGCTTCCACGACGCTGTTACCTAAAGCATGATATTAGACAAACAATGCACACAAACAACTCTGACCACTGTGAGAATCTATTTCATCATGTTTATAGCTACAGTAATAACATATCAGGCTTTTTATCCTAAAACCTAGATATAAAACTGACTGTGTTTTAATATCTGATGCTAGGAGTTTTCAAGGCTCCTAAGACAAATGTTGTAGTATGAGTGAATGTCGAACCAGTTCTGAGGGATTCAAAGCACCAAGAATACAAGTACCTACTTAATCTAAGTGCAACCGATAATTTGGATGGTTTTAAACTACTACTAATGAGAGAATGCAATAACAGAATAATAAAACAATAAAAGAAGAGACTTTCTTTGGCTATGATAAATGAGAACTCATGGGTATAGGAATTAGACCTTGGGTGATCAAGTTTCGAACTAAGGATGGCAAATGATCAATCAAACTATCAACCTTAAGCTTAGACACAAACTTAAACACACTCTATGTCTAGATGAATGTTCATTTGCTAACACATTTCAAACATCAAATGTCTTTGGTTGAATAATATGAAAGCAATTATTACTAACAAGTTTATTGGCTATCTTAACACCTTTAACAACAAATATTTTTGGTAAAGTATGCTAAAAGCTTAGGAGAGTTATCTCATGCATTTCATTGAACACCTTGTGGGTGGGAAATGCCTAAAGATCAATTTTTGAGTGGCCAACTCAGAAGATGCATTATGAATACTCTACTAGCAAGGAATGAGAATGATCTACACCTAAACATCCTAGATCCAGCCTAATCACCCTTAATCTTCCTAACCCATGAATTCAAATGAGGATTACTCACTAATCTCCATGATTCCTCTTAAACCCATATTGGATTGAAGATTAATCATGTAGAGAAGAATAGATAATGGAATCCCAATCAACAAGATAACAAGAACAATAATCCAATAAATCCAAGAGGTTTTTGGTGGTTTTCTCAAAGGTAAAAGATAATCTGCCAATAATGGCTTACAAAAAATACTTAAACTTAGGTTTTCAGAGTCTAAAACGTAGAGGGGCAAAATGGTAAATAGTCACTAAATAGGGTAGCCAGCGGCCTGGAGGACGCGCCACAAGGCCGCTGGGGACAGGAGGCCGCTGGGACACTTCACCGTGGGGAGATTCTTGTTGTGGCGCGACTTCGTAGACCGCGAGATCAGGCCGAGTGAGCTGCCGGTAAAATGCCCGCGTTATGCGCAGGCCGCGCCAGCAGGCCGCGCCAACACTTGGGCATTTCCAACTTTGTGTCATGATTTACAGCGGTATAGGTGACGGGGACGCAAGGCCGCTGGGGCAGTAAGCCGCTGGGACACTTAGTCCTGGGAAGCTTTCTCGAACATGAATCATCCTTTTGCTCCAAAATCATCTCTAATGTCTTCAAAGTCACCAACTAGCATCTCCAATACCTGATAAGGACAAATGCAATGCAAATGCAACCTATATGTATTCTATATGGATTCTAAAGATCAAAAAGAAGCTAAAACAAGGATTAAAATCATGCAAATACACAAGATATCAATATCTTGCCTGGTTATACCATCCAAAGACACTGCCAAACAAAAGAATATCAAGACTTGAGGAAAAGGATGAGAATTAGTAACCAAACAAAGGAAAAACGTTAAAAAGCCTAAAAATCGCCTACAAAGCAAGAATTTTGTTTTGGCTTTTAGGAGATTTTTCTAAAAATAATATAAAGAACTAATTGATGTGTTGGACCAAGTGGATGCACATCAAAACAAACTTGAGCACTTATGAAACTCATGATGTGCCTGGTCCTAACAAAACCAAATCTTTTTAAAAAAAAATGACCATTACTCGGAATTGTTAAGAGCAAAGAGAATGTCAATGTCTTTTACTTAGCTATGCTTCGACTTGTCAAACTAGGTCTCTGCATCGTCATCGGAAGCTCAGTTTCATCAAGTGTTCGCTAAAGCATGTATTTTATCACTAACAAGTAACAACTCAAATTCAGTACGTCTATTTATGTATCCGCCAATCATTTCATTAAGTAACTAAAAACCTCAAGCATAAATAGATTGAAACTAGATATATGGCGTTTCCAGATAAAAGTTAATACTTAGGATTAGGAAAACCTAATATTTAGGAATTTTCAAATAAAGATATAAGAGCAAGATCATTGGAGGTTTATGGGGGAAACTCTCACATCGGAAAAAATATATTATAATAATCCATTTTCATGAACTCGTCTCGCAGCGCTTACTCCGGATGAATTCGGTTTATCTCTGTTTCGCGGGCCCCACGCCACGTGGCGGTCCGCGATTGGTCCGCTTATTTTTTTTCATTTTTTAAAAAAAGAAATCAAACGAAAAAATAATAATAAAAAATTAAAGTTATGACCCCCCAAGGTTCATTGATGCGCATGCCCTAACGCATCTGTATTATTTCTTGGGGGTAAAGAAAGGTGCAAAAAACTCAAATGAATGCCATTCCCAAAAAGTTCAATTTACAATTACATTGTTAGTTTTTTTTTTTCCAAAATACAAAGAAAAACTTGCATTTTCCTAAAGAATTGATGGAGAATGAATTAGAAACCGAATTGAACTTAGGGGGGTGTATTCAATCTAATATTTGAGGTAATTTGGTTTTTAATGGTGTTTTAGATTATTTCAATAATTTGCAGAAATCTAGGTGATTTTTGTTAAAACACTCTAGAATATCACCTAAAACCATGAGATTTGAATTTTGATTTTATTTAACTAATAAATTCCATCCAAACACCCTAAAATCACCTGAAAACTTTAAAATTCCATAACTTAAATTATGTTCAATAACAGTGGATTTCAGATTACTTTATGAAATGTCAAGTTCAATAACCGTGGATTTTAAATGAGTTTTTAAAATTCATGTTTGAATAACAGTGAATTTGTCATTTTAATACAAATCACCTAAAACTCTTAGTTGAATACACCCCCTAAGTGAACACAAGCACATGTACCAAAATTATTAAAAGCTGTTAATACATGGAGGATATTTTTTTTTCAGTTCATATCTTAAGCTCTTTTTCACTGGATCATTCATGAAAGAGTTCCCTTTTGAGACCCGGAAGATGAACGTTGACAATGTAGTCCTTCCAGTCAATGCACCAACCTGCCATCAAACTCAAACATCTTTCTCTCCTCCGTTGATAGCTCCTGTAGCAAACTTCTTGTTTGGTGTTGTCAAACCTAGCATTGACTATGAGTCAATAATCTGAATTGCTTTTTGCTTAATAAAAGAACAAGTCGAAGTGATGTTATTTCCCGAGCTTGAAAGAAGGTGTAAGGCTGATATGTTCTTGCTAGTGACACAAGATACTTTAGTTTCCTTTTCCCCTTCATGCTCAGCATGGTATGTGACTCACCTCTTCTGGTATTCATCTCTCCTTCTTGTTGTGCAATTCTGTTGGATACAGAGGAAGTGAAATACTCTAAGGAACTGTGGAATTTCATACACTCTAACTCCGTCACTGTTTCTATCAATGGAGAGTCACGCAGATGTTGACGAGAGAAGTCCATCAACTCCCAAGGGGTTGGCATGAAAAGAAGAAGTAACATTGTAAGCTTTCAGCTCTGAGACACCACAACCATGTTTTGCCATGGCTGCTATTGTCGCGTTCGCAACCATATCAACAGGTATAATGTCACAAGAAGAATGATAATCTCCCCACATGTCAGAAATAAAGTCTTTTCCATAGTCTAATATAATCAGGGAGGAGTCTCTAGTATTGTTCCTTCTTTATTTCCAGTCACATAAGCTATAAAAAGAAATTCATCTTGTGAGACTTTCCGTTTAAGAAACATATATTATTGACCAGACATAGACTCTTACTTACCAGTTGAAATATGGAGAAAAAGTTTCAGTTTCTTGCATCCTTTCCGAAGCTTAAGAGTCTACCAGGTCCAAGAGCATTAACGACTAAAGCAGAGTCATATCTGCTTTCGTTTGTTTGGATTAAAAGCAAATTTAAGAAACTAAAACTTGGTTGGCAAGAAAAAGAAAACCTATCGTCAAATGTTGTACGACCAGCACAACTTATAATGACATCAATCTCATCACTAATCTTGCATGCTATTTGAGATTCGATGCCAACATTGTCTTCTCCAATGTCTCCAACCACTGGAATCAACTTGCTTTTCATGAAAGCTTCGTAAGAGCTCCCATGCATTTGCTTCAAAAGCTTGAACAGATCCGAGCTTATTATCTGCATAGATTAGAAAGGATACAAACTTGGAAAAACAAAAGAGAAGAAGGTAGAGTAAGGCTCAAGGATGAGAATGAAAATAGAACCTCATCAGATAGTCTCTTATTGGCGAATTCCTGATCTTCGCATTTCACAAGAACAAAGATCTTACCGATCTCAGGAGTTTCTCTCATCAATTTCTCAATCAGCACGGCAACAAACAATGTTTCCCAATTAGAAAATTCAGTTTACTTGTGAAACAAGAAAGTAATTATTTTAGGGTTTTCTTATCTTAAGCAAGAAACTCTGTGTTTAGGGTTTTCTTACCTTTAGCAAGAAATCCTGTTGCACCAGTAGTCAAATAGCTCTTCCCTTTTAAGAAACGAAATGTTCCAATTCCAATTCCTTGACTGTCACTCTTTGTTTCTGTCTCAGGCTCATGCATCATAAAAGGCGTCCCTGATTTTAACGACGTCTCACGATAACAACAAGAAATTTTGATTCTTCGAGTTGTATGTGACAATTGAGGACCCAAGAAGTGGTCTGATTTGCCGGAGAAGGAACTAATGGTATTGGTTGCTAAGAGACTAGTAATAGCCAGTTTTAGTAACCAACCAAGTATGTATATAAAGAAGCTTTAAATCTGAAGGGCTTTGTGTGGGAATATATGATATAAATATTACATCTCCTTGTGACATCACTTTTATTAAAAACTACTAACACCTCATCACTCCTTTGACACACCTCATCATCACCTTCGACACCTTGACGATTCTCTAATTTATTTATCCTTGAAACGTTCATTATACTACACATATAGAAACCGGTGGCGGAAGGGAGAGATCATAAGCAAGGAATAAAAATATTACAGTATTTTGGAGTTATATGTCAGGTGAGTTCCAGAAAAGAAGCAAAGGTAATTGTGATATAATTAGGCACTACTAAACTCCGCAAGTTTTTACTGATCTTATACATGCGTTTATAGTTGAGTTTGGTAGTTTTTACTGGTCTTATATATGCGTTTATAGTTGAGTTTGGTAGTATCTCATAACAATTATGTATAAGTGTATATGTACAGTCAAATCGTCAATGGGTGTGTCCGTGTGTGTGTTAAAACCAGGACTTGTTGGATAAGATAGGGTAGTTTTTATGCTCAGGTTTTAAAAGTTATATTACCCTCGGTTATGTTAGGTAAGATAACTATTTAAGTTTAATTGTTGTCTTAATACAAGTAACACACAGAATTTTCAGATTCTATACTCTGTTGTTCTGTCGTCCAAGTAGATAATTATCCAAGTAATTAATTCATACATAAAAACTTATTTTGGTTATATAAACCAAAGTCATTTTCGCTTTTCTTTTATTTTGCTCAAAGGAAGCCTATCAGTATACTTCGTACACGAAAATGGTATAAAAGTTCTAACGTACGTACATCACAATTTACATAAGAAAATATAATTCAGGTCAGGACGCGAGCTTGGAATGTAGCATCCAATATATTGATCACATTTTGTTTTGGATGGATTCTTGTTGACTAAATGTTGATGAATCTAGGAAAAATAAATCATTAAGATTAGCTGATACACTGATGAAGGACACACAAGCACTCTTAATAAAATTATTGAAAGTTGTTCAAACTAAATGGAATCTTTTTTTCATTCATATCTTAAATCACCCTATCTTTGAACGATATGTTATGTAATTTGTACGTAGATGTAGGATCATCCGAAGTGGTCAGTGACTAGTACCATATATACTAGAGAAGTTATCTCAAACCTCTAACTGGTGATGGAGCTGTGTATTCACAATGAATTTGAAAGTGTGATACATAGTATTCAACTGATCTTGTGGATGTTTACAGTATAGAGATTAATGGAGGGTTATGAGTTAATAATTATTATTTTTACATCATTCTTAGATTTTTTTATCATGGATCATTCACTGTAGTTTCATAACTAAATAGAAAATATACATGATTAGTTCGTACATACCAAAAGTTTGATGAAAAGGCAATGAACAAAACAATATATAGAACGATCTATTTCACAAGTGACTCAAACTCTGATGATTTCCCTCACAAACCTTACTAATTAATATAACCATATATCATTTTTTTTGTTAAAATCATGTCTGGATTTCATAATTTTTATATTAATATGTACTTTAATGAAAACCCTAACAACTCTGGAAGATCTTCACACAGAATCGATTCTTCCAAAGTCATTCACATTGTAAAACCCATTCGAGAAAAAACCAGAAAAACCTGCCGACATCTGAGGCAAAAACATCTCTTCACCATCCAACGGCTCATAGTAGCCACCCACCCGATCATCGAACGGCTCCTGGTGAAGAACACGTGGCGCGAGATTCTCCGGCGGCGGCGGGGAAGGGCTGAGGTCGGAGACGGTGGAGGGTGAGAACACTGGCTCTGGTTGATCGACGGCGTCTTGGCCGGTGAGCTCTTGCACGAGCTCTCTAAACTTGGAAGCACATGTTTTGACCTTCATGGGGTTTGATATGTAACGCACTTTGATGGCTTTGTTCGTTGAAGCCGTCTTCTTCTTTTGCTTTGATGGTTTCCTCGAAACTGGTGATGGGTTTCCCTGGTCGGAGCTTGTGGCGGGGAGAAACATCGATGAATCCATGTTGTGCTTCCGGTGAGAGAATCTACTAATCTAGATGAGTTTGTGTCTTTTTTTTGGACTAACAGATGAGTTTGTGTCTTTTTGTTTATCATGTTAGTTAATGTCTAGCTTCATATATATAATAAACATTTTCGTTTTTCGTTTTTTTACTTTTTTTAATTTTTTTCCTTTTGCTTTTTGGAAGGAGAGTGGAAGTTAATAGGAAGGAGAAACGAAGCAAGAGAGAGAGGTCGTGGAGCAAAGGAAACAAACGAAATGAGTGACGGCGCGTGTACCTCACGTGGCTTCAGATAGGTGGAGCGCTCGAAGAAAATCTACACATGAATAGTTAATGTGATCACTCACGCGCATAAACAGTCGCGTGGTGAAAAACAAAAGATGAAGGAACGTTGAGTGGTGACCAAGGCGATCAGGAGGCGGCTCATCACGGAGCTATCGTTGAAGGTCCTCCACGTGAATACCGCTTTCACAAGAAAAATGACGTCTTTTATGACATCACCGTGTATCATTTGAGATGACGTCACGCGACCGGTCATTATAGTTGGAAAATTTGATACTCCTCACCCGTGATTCGAGAAACTTTTTTTTCTACGTTTTGTACAGGTTCGTTTGCCCTTCAACAGTCAAACAGATTCGAGAATAGGAGACACCATTAACAGTTTAATTATTAAAGTTTTTTTGAGGTGGTTGATTGATTTATATGTTGCATTGATTGCTTTTTTCACGTAACTATAAACTAGAATACTCTCGTCGATCGACTGTCTACATACAAACCTTTGTACTTAGAATACACTACTGTTTATAATGTTAGAGATGTAACGCTTTCAACTTCATCTAATACAAGTTATAGAAAGTAGTATTGACAAATAGTATGTTTGGGAATTCAAGTCTTAAGTTTTATTGATGAATAGATGAGTATATATACATACTCAACGAATAGAAAAGACCAAAGCTAAAGATAAATATGAAAATCTAACACAATCCTTATCTGAAACTCAATAGAACTTATACTAATTCATATAGGAGTTAATACTCCAATACCCCCCCCCCTCAAGTTGGAGCATGAATATTGTTGATGCCCAACTTGAGAATAAATGCATCGAACTCCTTTCGGCCAAGAGCTTTGGTTAAAATGTCTGCTAGCTGATCATGAGTGGAAACATGTTGAGTTCGGATAACGCCTTTGATGATTTCATCCCTTACGAACTGACAGATGATTCCCATGTGTTTGGTTCGTTCATGTAGAACTGGATTAGCACTGATGTAGAATGCAGATTTGTTGTCGCAGTAAATGAGCATCGGTTCCTTATGTTCAAACCCCATCTCGGCAAGTAACCCTTTGATCCATATAAGTTCTTGAGTCATCGCCTTAAGTGCACGAAATTCAGCTTCTGTTGAGGATAACGAGACACAATCTTGCTTCCTAGTCTTCCAATATATAGGAGAAGTCCCAAACTGTACTATCATGCCGGTTAGTGAACGACGTGATCCAGGGCATGCTCCCCAATCCGAGTCACACCAACCAGTTAGAGAAAGCGTAGTTTTGGCACGAAAATAGACCCCTTGTCCAATTGTTCCTTTTAAATATCGAGCCACTTTGAGAGCTGCTAGCCAGTGTTCTTCTTGAGGTTTCTGCACGAACTGAGTGAGAATATGGACACAATATGCTAGATCAGGTCGAGTAGCAAAAAGGTAAATCAATCTTCCAGTAAGACGTCGATAACGTTCCGGGTCAACCAGTAGAGGGCTTACAGACTTGGCGAGTTTGTGATTTTGATCCATCGGTGATCCAGCTGGTTTACTCCCAAGCAGACCACATTCTGTAATAATATCAATTGTGTATTTCTGTTGACATAAGTATATTCCCTGAGGTCCTCGAGCAACTTCCAGTCCAAGAAATTACTTAAGAGGCCCGAGATCTTTCATGTAGAAACACGTAGATAGATAAGCTTTGAACGCCAATATTGCTTCCGAGGAATCACCAGAGATAATGAAATCATCAACATAGACAAGAATACGCAAGTTAGTGTTGTTGCGTGAATAGATGAACAAGGAATGATCAGAATGAGTTTGAGAGAAGCCATATTTCTCCAATGCTTCAACCAATTTTGCAAACCAACACCGAGGTGCTTGTTTTAATCCGTAGAACGACTTTCTGAGACGGCAGACCCTGTTGTCGTTTGGCTCAGCAAAACCCTGAGGAATTTTGATGTATACTTCATCATGCATATCACCATGAAGAAAAGCATTGTGGACATCCATTTGGTGTATTTCATGGTTCTTCTTGGCTGCAAAATCAAGGAAAATCCGCACTATGGTCATCTTAGCAACTGGAGAAAATGTTTCGGTGTAATCAAGACCTTCTTCTTGCTTATTTCCCAGTACTACCAGACGTGATTTATGGCGTTCTATATCTCCGTTGGCTAGAAGTTTAATCATATACAACCACTTAGTTCCAAGAGCCTTTTTGCCTGGTGGAAGTTCTTGAAGATCCCACGTGTGGTTCCGTTCGCACTACAAGAAAACATGGCTTTAACAACTACACAATTGATAGTAAATTGGTCGTAAAAAGGGATTTACGACCAAGTTACTACCAATTGTGTTTGGTCGTTATACGCTGGTCGTAATCACTAATTGGTCGTAACTTGGTCGTAAATGTACGACTAACATAATTGGTCGTAAACTAGTTGTACATTTACGACTCCCGGATATAATTAGTAAATTAGATGTACATTTACGACTACCAAAGCTGGTCGTAAATTAGATGTAAAAAATGTAGTTGTAAATTAGTAGTTAAATACGTAGTCGTAAATTAGATGTAATATAGTCATAAATTTACGACTAAATTACATCCAATGCAGAAGTAAATCAGTCGTAAATTAACGACTATTTTGCATCTAATTATGACAATTTACTGAATTTATTCTGAAATTTTTATTTTTAAAAATAAAATAAAAATTAATAATTTAAAATTTTATATATTTTTATGAAATTGATAAAATTCCATAATAACATAATATATGACATTCATAAAATTAAAATATTTAAAACCGAAAAAACTAAGAATTTAGGTTTATTTCATCTAAAAGTTCAAAACTCATCTGTTCCGCACGCCGATGCAAATCCGCTTGCTCTTGAGTAGGGTCGGAGACGCAAAATTCGAACGTAGGGTCTGCCACGACGTAACCGACGGGTTGGCGTTGGGGGTTGAGGCTATCATCATATCGAAAACGCTGATATAGCCTTTCATTTGTCGTTGTTCTCGGCTATGGCTCGGTTCGCATTTTCCAAATCCCTCGGGCGAGGACTCTTCTTCCCTTCTAGCAGCGTATTCAACTCTGCCACAGGGACATCGTTCACACTCCGATTCTGGTATCGTCCCTTTTCTTGAGCAACCTTCAATTTATAAATAGATATTAATTAGTACATATGTAAAATATATGTAAACATAAATTAAAAGATCGAATATTTTACCTGCTCAAAATTATGTCTTGTTCGATGGCGAGAAAGCGAACCGGTGCACCGTCCGGATTTTCTTCGCGTCGGTGAGTCACGGACCTCTTGAATCCGAGCCTCTACATCGTTGCAGAGCTTCTGCTCGAGGATGAGAAAGTGCCATCGGCATGCTGGTGGGTCAACTTGTAAAGCCGGGCCAGAGTCGGTGGTGCTCCTTCTTCGGCTATATTAAAAATAAATTTCAAATGAATAAAACTATAGCATTTAATAAAATTTAATTATTATATATGTAATAAAAATTAAGAAATGTCTAAAACTTACAATTTGCAGTGCCCTTTTGGCGTGTGGAGTCTGTCGAAGTATGAGGTATTGGCGAGTTACCATCGACATTTCGGTCATCCGGGCATGAGCAAGTGAGAGACCTTTGGTGAGTCGGCAAAATCCAATAGGCCTTCAAACCAGTCCAAACCTCATCGCTGAGGTAGGTCTCTTTTGCGTCATCCCCAAATACTTCCATTTCTCCTTCCAGTCGCCAACAATGTTCTTAAAGTGAGCCATCGCCTTTTGTTGAACGCTGCCTTCACCGTCTCATTGACCCCAATAGACCAATTCCATTTTGCTACAAACAAATAATGAAAAATATTAATTACTTAACCAAATTATTTTTATTTAAATTTAAAAAATTATAACTAACCGCCAAGCACTTGAACCAAGTTATGCGAGCGTGGTCGGTGTAAGAGTCCGGTTTGGATCGCTTCCGGAAGTTTGATCGATGACATTCCCAACGCCTCGGCCTTTGCATTGTTAGTTTTAAACCTACAAAATTTGAAAGAATATATATATAGAATTAATTGTTATATATAAATTTAAAATTATATTTAATTAATTTAAAATTAATTACCAAGTTGTGTTGGGTCGTAGATCTGGATCAAGGATGGGTAAACCTTCTCGTCCGGCATCCGGAGAATATCTTCCACGGAATATCTTGCATCACGGTGCATTCGGTGGCACCAACAAATCTGGATGAAGACACGGAGCTGCGGGAGCCTGGTGTGGAGGCTGGTATGCAGCAGGCTGTGGGACCTGGTGTGGAGGCTGGTATGCAGCAGGCTGTGGGACCTGGTGTGGAGGCTGGTATGGAGGAGGCTGTGAAGCGAGCTGTGGATGATACTGATCATGAGGCTGCTGATCATCGTCTGCGGATCATGTGGCTGCTGATCATCGTCTGCGGATCATGTGGCTGCTGATCATGCCGAGGCTCCTCATAAGTAAAGTATGCAGCATCATCATCTGCGGAATGTATGGAGCTACATGATCACGACTTAGCGAACGCTAGAATTTGGCTATCGGGGACATTATGCGGGGTGCGGGAGGTAGAAGGTGCGAGATGGATCCGTCGACCGAGAAATGTACTCCGTAAGAGGTCCCTCGCCACGGTTTCTAAGTCCGCTTCTACCGCCAGCCATAACTACAATAGCGTCAATCTGAAAAAAACAAAATGGTTATAAAAATTCAAATAATTATTATTATTATAAAAATTCAAATAATAATTATTATTATAAAAATGTAATCTCACTAAACTAATTCCAACCTAATCTAATCACCTAAACTAATTCCAACCTAATCTAATCACCTAACTAACCACCTAGAACTAAAACAAAAAAATTACCTTGAGAGAGAAGGCAAATGGTTGTAATGGAGAGGGAGAGAGATGGGAGTGAGCAACCAAATGGCTACGATTTGCTTGCTTTATATAGAATTTTGCTTTGGTCTCTCATTGGTCGTAAAGGGTAGTTAATTAACGACCAATGTGAGACTAAGGAAGCATTGGTCGTAAATTGGTTGTTAATTTACGACCAATGAGAACTAATGTGGCATTGGTCGTAAAGGGTAGTTAATTAACGACCAATGTGAGACTAAGGAAGCATTGGTCGAAATTGGTTGTTAATTTCACGACCAATGAAGAACTAAACATTAACTTGGTAAATGGGTTGTTAATTTACGACCAATGAAGGACTATTCGCTCTACATTGGTCGTAAATTGGTTGTTAATTTCGACCAATGAAGGACTAAACATTAACTTGGTAGGTAAATGGGTTGTTAATTTACGACCAATGAAGGACTATTAGATCTACATTGGTGCGTAAATTAACAACCCATTTACCACCAAGTTTATATTTACAACCAATTTGTGACTAAAAGTGTATTTGAAAAATGAGAAGAGGTTTATCAAAAGTCATGATAAACCTCTATGAACAACGGTCCACTTAATGAACAACGGTCCTTAATGAACAACGGTCCACTTAATGAACAACGTACACTTAATGAACAACGGTCCACTTTAAATTTTACGAAAAAAGAGAAAGATCTTGGAATCACAAGTGGAAATAGAAAAGGCGAAATCACGAAGTCTTTTTCCACTTCGATTCAGATCTTTCTTTCTTTATTTTAATAAAATTTCTAAATATTTTCTATGATTTGAGAAAATAATTAGTGGGTATATATAGGAAATTAAGAGAAATTAGTGCGTACATTGGTGGTAAATGTACCACCAATTTACGACCAACATGTCATTGGTCGTAAATTGGTGGTACATTGGTGGTACATTTACCACCAATTTACGACCAGCCATGATTGTCGTACATTGGTCGTAAATGTACCACCAATTTACGACCAACATGTCATTGGTCGTAAATTGGTGGTACATTTACAACCAATGAGCTTCCTTTTCCCTATACCCTAAACCCTAAACCCCAAATCCTAAACCCTTAACCCCAAACCCCAAACCTCTTAAGTTTTATACACTTTCGTACATTTAAACCCCAAACCCAAAACCCCAAACCCCAAATCCCAAACCCCAAACCCCATACCCCAAACCCCAAATCCAAATCCAAACATCTTTTAAACATTTTCATACTCTAAAATACAATTTAAAAAAAAGACTAAATTCATATATAATTGAGCAAACATGATGATAAGTTATATATATTATTTGAAATGCAATACAAAGAAACTTAATTGATAATAGTAAAACACAATGAAACTTTATCACTCGTCATCATCAGAAACATCATCCACTTCATCATTTTCTTCAAATTCATCTTCGTTGGCCGTCCGTTGCATCATCTGGAAGTTCTTCATATCGGATTATGTGGATCAATAAGTAAGATAGCATCGTAGGTTGTTCGGTACTTCTACTTCATTCACGGCATCTTCTTGTAAAGCGGTTGTTCATCACTACTCAATACTGGCCCCGAGTTGTAACTTTATTGCGGCTAACCAAGATATTCCTGATTGTCGATCCTCGGTATGGAACAAAACAAACTTGGTCCGCTTGAGAAGCCAAAATGTATGGTTCAAATTTGTTGTACCTCCGTGTAGCATTTATATCAACAACACCAAACTTGCTATACCGAACACCTCTATTGGCGGTTGGGTCAAACCAGTCACATTTGAAGAGAACGATTTCAGCTTTACTACGGAAACTCCACTTCGATGATCTCTTGTAAGATTCCATAGAAATCTGTTTCACCTTTACACATACTCCATAATTCATTGTTGCTCGCCGACTTCCATATTCGTAAGTGTGAAATGTGTATCCTCGTGTGAAATACATAGATGCTGTCGTGACCTTACCGACCGGACCTTGTATCAATTCGTGAAACCACGAGGATAAAATTGATCATCATACTCAACCTGGAACATCAACATATATATATAAATATATAACTTCACTGAATATATTTGTTAATTATATAAATTGTGATATGTATACCTCGTTTTTAACCATTTCACAAAGTGTTGGGCCTTCCTTTGTTGAGATCATTGGTTGATATTCTGGAATAGCTTCTTCGACTTGGGCAACAAAATCGCTGTTTTAAAACAAAATGATCATTAAAGAATGCGTATATATGTGTGTGGTAAAATTTAATAGCAAAATAATTAATTTAATTACCTTTCAAATAATTCAATCTCCTCGCAGTTAAGGAGTATATATTGTGGGCTATGGTCTTCTGAACTTCGACCACCAAACTTCTTCGGTTTTCCACCTAGGCGTCCAATCGTGAGAATATATCCGAACATCTTCACCAAAATATGTCGGCATAACACCACCATCATCATATCTGCTCGTAGTCCTTTTCCGTGTCCGGACTTGTGACCCAAAGTAGTAGGACGTAAAGTGAGATGTTTCCTCATTCAAACTCCCAGCAACTATTGAACCTTCCATCCTTGCCAGATTTTTGCTTTCCCTTTCAAATATTTCATAGCTTCGCTCGTAAGGATACATCCATCCATTATGAACAGGTCCACGAAGCAGTGCCTCATACGGAAGGTGGATAACCAGATGTTCCATGACGTCAAAAAAAGGAAGGAGGAAAAATTTTCTCCAAATTGCACATCAAGATCCGGATATTCTCATCAAGTTGTCTGATGACATCTACAGTTAAGGTGCGTGCACTAAGATCTCTGATAAAAGCTCTGATGCCTACAAATAATTTACACTTATAAGTTTTTTCCAACAAGATAGAATTAATAATTAATTAACTTTAATTATTTGTTACCCGCAAGTGCTTCGTGAACATTTTTTGGAAGCAACTCCGCAAATGCAAATGGTAGAAGTCGTTGCATAAAAACATGACAGTCATGACTCTTCATCCCTGAAAACTTTTGTCCCTGATGATCAACACATCTTGATAGATTTGAAACATATCCATCAGAAAACTTCACGCCTCGATGCCACCCACTTGAACAACGCCGCTTTTGATTCTCGCTGACAATCTGAAAATGGGAACGGAATTCTCCCATCGTTTCTAATATGCAGCTCAATCCGAGAACATAATCGGCAAATCCAACCTTGAGTTCTTGTTTTCTTTTGTCTTGCGGGGCGTTCAACAATGTATTGATGATGTTGTCAAAGAAGTTCTTCTATATGCATCACGCCAAGATTGTGGTAGCAGTAAATCTTTCCAATATGGAAGTTCCCAAAATATACTCTTCTTGTGCCAATTATGCTGAGTCCGTAACCATCGGGCATATTTGGAGGAGTATGCCAATTACCACCTTTGCTGACTGTGTTTAGTCCACCATAGTAATCAATATCCTTCTCGATTTCCTCTCGGATAAATATGGTGGAGCGGTGTCCCGTACAACCCTTTTGACCGAAACAATTTCTTGTTCCTTGGTGCGGATGGTAAATGGGAAGAAATCTCCGATGACAATCAAACCAGGGCGTCTTCCTACCATTCTTCAACTGAAATGCGTCGTGCTTCCCATACAATATGGACAAGATAGCCTTCCATGCGTCGTCCAACCCGACAACATCCCATATGCGGGAAAGTCACTAATAGTCCACAATAGAGCGCTCGCATTGTAAAGTTTGTTTTCGTTGAACAATCATATGTGCACTTTGTTGACCACAATTCCTTCAATTCTTCTATCAAAGGTTGTAGAAAAACATCAAGGGACCTCTTAGGATGTTTTGGTCCAGTATCAATATACTCATGAAAAGCAATTCTTTTCCATACACATCTCGGTGGAAGGTTGTATGGCGCCAAGAAGACTGGCCAAAGCGAGTATTGTCTTCGGACATTCCAAATGGACTAAAGCCATCGTGCGAGCCCAAGATAAGCGTTGCGGGGTTGCTTGCAAAATCGTGGTACACCAATTCAAGTGTTTCCACGCTTTTGCATCGAGGGATGATTGATCTCTCCTTCCTTCGATCATGTTCGCATGCCATCTCATCGATGCTGCCGTCTTCGCAGATTGATATAATCTCTTCAATCTATCCTTAATAGGTAAGTACCACATCCGCTGGTACGGCACCCTATTCATGCGTCCTTGCGGTTTATATCGTGGCTTCTTGCAAAATTTACACTCTAACAATTCTCGTCTTTTCCCGGTATATCATACGGTTGTCTATACACACATCAATCATCTCGAAGGTAAGCCAAGACTATGAAAAGTTTCTGAATCTCATAATAAGATTCAGCACACAAATTCACTTCGTGCAAATACTCTTTAAACAACTCAGCCCATGCGTCCATACAAACTTCGGTAAGTTATGATCAGTTTTGATATTCATCATCCTAGCGCCAATGATAATTTAGAAAGACCTTCTCTACAACCTTCATAAATTGGCTCATTAGGCTGCTAGCATTTCATAAAATCTTTTGCATCCAAGTTAGGCCCTCTACATTTTCGACCTCCTCTATTACGATGTTGTTTCACGAAATGCATCGGTAACCATATCATGCATTCTATCATGATCTACCATATGATCTTGAATGACACTTTCGGAAGGCAAATGTGGTTCATCTCATTACGAACATTTTCAACCCGATTACTACTATTAGCTTCGTTCCTATTATCACCCTCTCCGTGGTTAAACCAAATATAGTAATGTGGAGTAAATCCTCTACTTACTATATGTTTCCAAACGGTTTCACTAGCAGCAAACTTCAGATTGTTGCATTTACGCATGGGACGTAACATTTTACCCGTTTCCTTTGTGAGAGGCGTCATCCGCCTGGTACATGAATATCTACGCTCCGTTGAGAAATTCGCCGATTACTCTTCCCCTTGAATCTTTATCGCATACATCCAACTCGAACCTCATAAATATTTCCAGACATTTTTTACTCTTTTGCTTTTTTTCCTTTTTCGTTTTTGGTGCATCTTAACAATGAGGAGAACATCATATTTATAGAAATTTCGATTTTGGTAGGTAGCAATGTTACAACGAATTTACGTTTAATCATATCTTAACTACCAAAGTGCAACTACATTGCTCGTACATTAGTCTTTAATTAGATGTATAAAATATTGGATGTAAATAAGTCGTAAATTTGCAACCAATTTACGACTACATGAAGCATTAGTCGTAAATTAGATGTAAATTTACGACTGATATTTAGTCAGATTTGAGTCGTGAATTTACATCTAATTTACGACTAAAGAATATACAAGTCGTAAATTAGATGTAAATTCACGACTCATTCTGACAACCTTCTTAGTTGTAAATTCACGACCAACTTACGACTAATTGTTTTCTAGTCGTAAGTTGGTCGTAAATTAGACCCAAAATTACGACCAACTTTTCCTGGTCGTAATTGTTGGTTGCTAAAGCAACGTTTTCTTGTAGTGTCGAGAGCGTCCATCTCTGTTCGCATAGATTTTCGCCAAACATCGTATTTCATTGCTTCTCGGAAACTCTTAGGCTCAACATTGACAGTTAGAGCGATGATATAGCTGCAATGTGATGGTGAAAACCGATCATATGAGATAAAATCTGACAAAGGAAAGAGCGAACCTGAGGAAAGCTGAGGAACAGATGAAGGGAGAGAAAGAGTGGAGACAGGGATTGTAGCAACTGTATTGACAACATAGTCGCGGAGTCGAGTCGAAGGTTTTCACGTACGCTGGCCACGTCCCATGTCCATGTGTTCTGTTGTTGGTGGTTCGTTTGAAGCTGCCATTGGTGTCTCTGTTTCAGTAACAGAGTCCTCTGTTTCTGTATTTTCACTATCTGTCTCACTGATCGTTGCAACCTGATCGTTATGTGCTATAGGCGGTCTTGTAGCTACTGTTTCCACAGGTTGTATGGTCGCTTCCTTCTCAGAATATGGGAATACATCTTCTTGAAATTCAACATCTCTTGAAATAAACACCTTTTCAAGCTCCAAGTCAAATAGTTTCCAACCCTTAGTGCCCGAAGGATACCCAAGGAGAATGCATCGTTGGCTTCGTGAGGCAAATTTATCACCTTTCGTGTTCTTGTTATGAGCATATGCCAAGCATCCCAATACACGGAGGTGAGACATATCTGGAGGTTCACCGTGAAGCATCTCATATGGTATCTTGTTGTTGAGTAATGATGATGGCGTACGATTGATTAGATGTCCAGCGGTGAGAACACATTCACCCCAAAACTCTATTGGTAAGTTTGCTTGAAATCGAAGGGCACGAGCAACATTGAGAATATGGCGATGCTTTCTCTCCGCACGTCCATTCTGTTGTGGCGTATGGACACATGATGTCTCATGAATGATCCCTTGTTCTTTGAAAAATCGTGATAGACATGTGAATTCTGTTCCGTTGTCGCTTCTTAGTATTTTCACTTTCTTCGAGTATTGCCTCTCAATCAGGAGTAAGAACTCTTTGATCTGTTGAGATACCAGCGACTTGTCAGGAAGCAGATATAGCTATACTGCTTGTGAGTTGTCATCAACAACTGTGAGAAAATATCTAGAACCACAGGAGGTTGTCTTTCGATATGGTCCCCATACATCACAGTGAATTAAATCAAAAATTTCTTTTGCATTATGAGAACTGTCTGGAAAACTAAGTCGAGTTTGTTTGGCTCGAAAACAAATATCACAAGCTTTGATGAGATTATCATGAGATGATGACTTTTTAATATCAGGGATCATGCTAGTAACTCGAGAGGATGGATGACCAAGGCGACGATGCCACAATACTGAATCTTCACTGATAGTTGTATGGAGCGACACGAATGTTTCAATCCCTCGAAACCGGTACAATCCCTCTCCTTCTCTTTCACCCGCTCTAATCAGCATCCTCGAGGTACGGTCCTGCAATATCATAAGTTTATCAGTTACTTGACCAACAAGGAAGTTATCAGTAACGAGTTGACCAAAGGAGATGAGATTTGTATGAAAGCCCTTGACATAATACACATTCTGTATGTGTAATGTCGAAGTGAGTTTTACGGTCCCCTGTTTTGAGGCTACCGCGTCGGATCCTGCGGGTAATAGGACCGGTATGTCTGGTATGTCTCGAATATTCTCCAGTAACTCAAGTTGTCCTATCATATGATGAGTTGCACCCATATCTAAGATCCAGACACAGTCATCCTTCTTACCCTTTAGATACTCTGTTGTTGTTCCTTTGTTGATGAGTTTCTGTACGATGTTCCACTGATCATCTGTGATCCCACTCAATCCTAGACGATCTGCATCAGTAATGGTTATGTTTGCTTGAATTCCTGTTGGAGTTGTGTTCAACACTGTGGCTGTGTTTGCTTTTGGTGTCGTATTTCGGTCTGGAGTAGAAGAATTGTTAGTTGCAGGTTTGAAGTTGCGATTGTTAGGTCTAGTTTTCGATCGTTCCTCCCACCAATTTGGATAGCAAATAATCGTGAAACATCCTGAAGCCTCATGTCCAGTGCGTCCACAAGCTGTGCATTGCCTCGTTGGATCTTTGCTACCGGGTCTTGGGGCATCTTTTGTGTATGCTGCGTTTGGACGTGGTGTATTTGAGGGTCGGGTCTGTGACGCGAAACTCATAACTGTTGGTTCAGGCTTCATTGTTGAACGGATGATCTCGTTTTGTGAGATTGTTTGATACACACTATCGAGATCAGGGAGAGGAGAGATAGCACAAATCTGCGAGCGTATGACCCCATGTATAGAATCATCAAGTCCTGCTAAGAAGTCATGAATCTTGAGAGTTTCAGCCTCTTTTTCTCGTGCTGAGTTTAGGTCACATTCACACTTGCCACAGCTACAGCTTTTTGAGTTCATACATTCGGCAATCCCGTCCCAGAGTTTTGTGAGACGCCCAAAGTACTCGTCAATGCTGGAGCCATCTTGTTTGCAATTTACGAGTGCGATCCGGAGTTGTTGAAGCCTTGCTCCACTTTTGATGGAATAACGTTTCTTGATTATATCCCATAGATCTTTTGCGATTTCTCGCGTTGATATTGATGATCTGATCTTTGGTTCGATCGTTTGTTTTATCCATCCTACAATCAGATGATTGTTTGCAATCCAATCTTCTAGGTAGGTTGAATCGGCTGCCGGTTTTGGAAGACTGCCGTCAAGGAATCCGAACTTCTTTCGTGAGCTAAGAGCCATACGAAAGTTGATTGCCCATTCATCATAATTTAATCCGTTGAGGAGTGGTTGTGAAATCACAGCTCCGGGATTATCATTAGATGATAGGTCATAAGGGGTAACGGTTTTGTATT
Organism: Brassica carinata; assembly: GCA_016771965.1. Classification (NCBI taxonomy): domain Eukaryota; kingdom Viridiplantae; phylum Streptophyta; class Magnoliopsida; order Brassicales; family Brassicaceae; genus Brassica; species Brassica carinata. The sequence goes on along the minus strand of CM028701.1, from coordinate 38,941,646 downwards.
TGGTTGCACATGTTGCTGGTGTAATCGACATTGTTTTTATGAATGAATAACGTGTGTTTCACGAGAATAGGAATAAGAATATTGTGATGTCTTGCGTTTTGTTGCGAGATCACCACGAGAATAGGAATAAATGATTTTTGTGTTTAGTTTTGTTTAGGCTCTGATACCATGACAAATAGTATGTTTGGGAATTCAAGTCTTAAGTTTTATTGATGAATAGATGAGTATATATACATACTCAGCTAATAGAAAAGACCAAAGCTAAAGATAAATATGAAAATCTAACACAATCGTTATCTGAAACTTAATAGAACTTATCCTAATTCATATAGGAGTTAATACTCCAATAAGTATGGTTCTAACTATGGTATATGCAAATGATACAAGGAAAGATTTGTAAACAAGTGAAGTTTAATATTTTGTAACATGAAATACATGTGTGCTTTAATTAAACAAACAACACACTAAACTGTATGCTATTACTTTTTTGTTTGTTAGATACACACGTGAAATCACATTTCACGTGGTTAAGATCTAAGAGCATCCGCAATGGAAATCCTTAAGGGGGAATTATTTGGGAAAAAATAATTAAATAATCAATCGGTCCCACCAAAAGTTAAGGATTCATTCCAAAAAATCCTTAAATAAGGATTCATTCTTAGTGAATCCTACATATTTATTTGTCCCCATTAAAGCGTCCAAGCGATTGGTTGATATTTTTTTTTATTTTTTTTTATTTTTTAATTCTGAAAAAGAAAAAAAATAATAATTAAAAAATTAAATTATAAGGATTCCAATAGGTAACATCATTGCGGATGCTCTAATGTTAAGAGTTTATAATGAATTTCTAATTTAAAACCAATTAATGATTAGTGTATTAGTCATAATCTTTTATATATTAGTTAATATTCTATTGAATTTCTGATGTGTGATACTTTATCTCTAATGTCATCACCAGTCATTTTATGCAAATAGATATACACCATATGTCTAAGCAAATCGATCCTAATAATTATGAGTTGTATAATTTAGATAGAACATAAAGCACATGTACTTCTTTATATTATTAGTCTTACATTCCATGTAATAGAATGCCATTTGAATTATTTTCTTACATTTTTAGTTTTCAATATTTAAATATACGTGTTTCTCATAATTTATAAATCGATAGGTTGCAAGTAAACGTATGTTTGTTTTTTTTCTTACAACTGTTTTGATAAGAATTATTACACATTTTAAAATGTACTACTATATCAAAAAAATTGTTTTTTTTATCAAAAGGGATAAAAGATATAAAAGTATTTATCATCACCTAATTATATAAGGTCTAAAAGAGATAAATGATTTCTGTTAAAATAGATTTTTAATAGTAAGAAGTGATTGTCTGATGGTAAAAGAACAATTTGAAAACATGAATTCATCGGTCATTAATTTTAGTTCTGTCAAAATCTTAATTGTATTTTGTTTATCAGGCAACATAAGACCATATTTAGATTTTATTTGTGAAATTAGAGTTGGATTATTCGTCGGTACTGCCCCTTCAGAGAATTAGTTGGATTATTCGTCGGTATCTATACTACTAAAAGAGAAATTTTTTTGAAAAATCTACTTACAAAAGATTGTTGGACCTATTCATTAGAATTTATATAGACTCAATTTTTAATCTCTAAACATAACATATCCTAAATATTATAAGGGGATAGTTATAATTATAAGAAATCGTTTTGGCCCATTCCTCTTCATTCTAGGAAACAAAAGTTAGTTGCAATATTTACACAACTATATTTATAAACAAAATCTCCTAAGATTGCCAAGAAAAAATGAATCATTTAATAAATATACATTCTGCAATATCACGTTTAATTTAATATTTTATTCAACCATCGCATTGCAATATATTATTGTTTCAAGTCTTAAAGCTATATAAATAACATCATAACATATTTATTAATAAGATCATGGTCAGTGATTCTTTATACAAAAATAACCATTTAAATACAATCCAAAACAAATATATTTGAAAAAATATTGTATATCCCAACGTCCTGATTGTTATGTTGTAATATTATACACTATATCTTATACTGAATAATGGATCTATAGTATTTAGAAATTAATTATCAAAATGAATTAACATATATCATACAACATATTATACCATGTCATCTTACATATATAATTATAAATACTTACCAAATCAAATTTGATAAAAAAAAAACAGAGCAAAGAATATGTTTAAAACTAAATTATATATCTTGTTAAATTAATTTTTGTAAAAATAATTTATGATATAAATTTGTTATCTAAGATAACTTTAAATTTTTAATAACCATACAAATCTATACTATTAAATAGCAAAAAATCTACCAAGTACATTTTACGTTATACTTATTTAACAAATATGATTCTTATAAAATATAAGAAAAAAAGAGTAGGCATGGGAATTTGAGTCATCGGATCGGGTACGGATCGATTTATTTTTGGTTACGAGTCGGTTCAGGTATATAACTTTAAAACATGTTAAATACCTGTAAATTGTGAGTATATAAGAGGATCGGATCGGTTCAATTATTTTAAACCCAAAAAGACTAGAAATATCGAAAACTCTCAAAATATATAAAATACGAAAAAATACTCAAAAACCAAATAAATACCCAAAAAGTATTCAAATATCCAAGACCTCAAATTTTACAAATATGACTTTGAGAAACTAAAAATACCTAAAACTTTATCCGAATACCTGAAATATATTTTTAAAATTTTGATATTGTACCTGAAACCCAAAACAATAACCAAAAATTCATAGACGAAACTTCAAAAAGAAACTATTTGTAATACCAAAAACTTATCAAAAATTACTAAATATACAATTCAGGTATTTGGATACCCGATCCGGTTTCAGGTAAACCCGGACTCAAACAGAGATCTGGGAGTCCAAAAAATTTAGCCAATAAGTAATTTATTCTAGATCCAGACCCGATCTGAACCTGCATTTTGAGTGGTTCGATTTTTCAGGTCCTGGTAAAATGTACGTCCATACAAAGAATTACATAAGAGTGTGCATACAAATTTCAAATAAACGAATTCAAAAATTCAAAAATTTTAAGCAAATTCCTTCTATAGTATAATATAACTTTAAAACATAATATATAATTTTTCTATAATTTAAAAAACCTGCGCTTGAAAATCTAGTTGCTCTTTAAAGAATTAGTTAAATTTCGATCAATATATTCTTTGTTAAGTAGTAAAAACAACCTTCGACCCGCTAGTTATCAAATGTACCAAAAAAAAGTTTTTTTTTTAATCAAATGTACATTAATGTTGGGTGAGAAATTGCAGAAATAAAGAGAATATTAATTATAAGAATTAAGAGACGAAGGGGATGTGAGGGGTCCAGGTGGGCAAGTGGGAAGAAAGCAAGTAGCAGCAGTGTGGTCTCACTATCAATCTGTCCTAATTAAAAACAAAGTCTTTAATTAGTGTGGGGTCCTAGTTCTCCAATCTCCATACATGAGTGATTAATCTATAAATAACGTATAAATTACGGTGGGAATCTATATGATAAGAAAACAAATCGTATTAAGTTTTCAAAAGTCCATTACATGACTTGTGAACAAGAAAAGTTATAAAAGCTTACTTATTAGTCGGCTTCGAGAGGAAATGATAAGCATCTTTTATAGATATGGAAAAGAAAGTCAAGTCACGTGTACGTAGACCCTCTTTCCAGTTCTCCTGACAAATTTTATTAATTACCTACTTATCTCTTTGTCGAATAAAGTTGTGATAAAGAGTATCACGAAAATATATCTTCTTTCCCATACTTTAGTTATTTTCTTCACAATTAGTTTTTTTTTCCTTCACAATTAGTTAATTGCAGGGCTGACAAAAAAATTAGTTAATTACAAACTATTTAAAATTTTAAAGAAAATAATACATGATTTAATTATTTCCCAAAGTGTAGAAATATATATATTCAGATGGCAATAACTAAAATCGATAGAACCAAATTCTCTTTTTGACAAATGAGAAATTCAGATGTGTTGGAGCTTAAGCTTATTATAAGATTTGAGATGCATCATTTAGTTACATCCTAAATTAGAGGAGACTCAAATTGATACAGCCTTCTGTCAAAGTTGGTTGAAGTGTTTTTTAAAAAAAAAAAAAAAAAAAAAAAATTGGTTGAAGTGTTGAATTATCGTTAATTTATGGTTTTCTTAATTTATTTGGAACTTCCTTTTTCTTTTGGATAGGAATTGTGAGAAAATACAAAAAAACAATCTTATAATATATATTAATTATTTTACGTGGTGGACTATGGGAGGACAGTGAGCACGTGTGTTGACTTCAAGTAAACGTTCCAAACGACTTTTGTGTTCCTTGTGGAAGAAAATTTTATTAATTACCTACTTATCTCTTTGTCGAATAAAGTTGTGATAAAGAGTATCACGAAAATATATCTTCTTTCCCATACTTTAGTTATTTTCTTCACAATTAGTTTTTTTTTCCTTCACAATTAGTTAATTGCAGGGCTGACAAAAAAATTAGTTAATTACAAACTATTTAAAATTTTAAAGAAAATAATACATGATTTAATTATTTCCCAAAGTGTAGAAATATATATATTCAGATGGCAATAACTAAAATCGATAGAACCAAATTCTCTTTTTGACAAATGAGAAATTCAGATGTGTTGGAGCTTAAGCTTATTATAAGATTTGAGATGCATCATTTAGTTACATCCTAAATTAGAGGAGACTCAAATTGATACAGCCTTCTGTCAAAGTTGGTTGAAGTGTTTTTTACAAAAAAAAAAAAAAAAAAAAAATTGGTTGAAGTGTTGAATTATCGTTAATTTATGGTTTTCTTAATTTATTTGGAACTTCCTTTTTTCTTTTGGATAGGAATTGTGAGAAAATACAAAAAAAAAACAATCTTATAATATATATTAATTATTTTACGTGGTGGACTATGGGAGGACAGTGAGCACGTGTGTTGACTTCCAAGTAAACGTTCCAAACGACTTTTGTGTTCCTTGTGGAAGAAAATGGTGTTAATTCTTTTTCTTTCCGCTAGGTGTAAGTTTGATTGTATTTGTATCAAATGTTTTTTTAATAGAGATTATATGATATTACTGAGATGTCCACATTCAACGTAGACGAATTTAAGAAAGTTGCAGAACTGGTGGTGGAAAAAGTTGAATTTCTAAAAATCAACATCGTACTATATTAGCAACTATTATTACAACACCATACATACGCGTACTTATGACGTAATTTTAGAGATGCAAGACCATCTCCATGGGTGGTTCTTAAAGAAGGTTTTAAGAAAAAGAAAAAATAAATAAATGAAAAAAATAAAAATCAGAAAACCGGTGTTAAATGTGAGATTTTTAGGATTGGTAAGAGCCCTTACGTGTCACTATCTTAACGGACCTTCCATTTATGTCTCTCTGTCTTTCTTTGGGGTTTCGTCGCTGTAATCAGTTTGTTCTCTTTCTCGACTTTCTCTCTTCCTCCTCCAATCTTGAATCGAAAATGGCGATGAGGAGAGTATACAGCGAGATCAAAGGGAAGAAGGTGAAGGAGCTTCACAAAAATACACAACATATTATTACATCACATATATATAGCTGTGTGATCCTAATTTCTTCAATGAATTTAACTTTGATATGGCTTGGCTTTAAAAGAACATTTTCCTGATCTTAATTATCTGTTTTTACAAAAAGTTCATTTTATGTTAGTCGATTTTTATTTAAACGAATGTAAAAGTCTAAAACTGTTGAACGAGGATTTTTAACAAGGGCTAATTAATGAGTCAATTATAGATAAACCATATCAAAAGTCTCATTTATTTATAATTAAATTGGAATCGGTTACATGTTCAAATAGGATACAGATATGTAGCGGCCTCCTTATTGAGTTTAGCTTGCAGTACAAAATTTATTAATTAAATATCGAGTCTGTGTGTTTATTTTTCTAAATTCCATGTCTAGATGTTTTCGGAAAGAGAAATTTTTAGGTTCACCTCCTAGGTGAACCTTTAAATTCACCTCTGCTCTTATTACCAATTAAATTGTCACATAAATTATTAAATAAATAATAATAATTTATTTAAAAAACAAAACTAAAATAGCTGAAAAAAATAACTTCAATTTTAATGACGCAAACTTCGTCAACGATACCCTAAAACCTAAATCATGAATCTAAACCCTAAATCTAAACATAAATCTTATACCCTAAATTTTATACCCTAAATCTAAATCCAGATCCTAAATCTAAACCTAAACCCTATACTCTAAATCTAAACCCAAATCAGATCCTAAACCTAAACCTAAATCTAAATCCAGATCCTAAATCTAAACCCAAACCCTAAATTTTATACCCTAAATCTAAACCCAAACCCTAGACCTAGACCCTAAACCCAAACCTAAACCCTTGGATTTAAAGTCTAGGTTTGGGTTTAGATTTAGAGTATAGGGTTTAGGTTTGGGTTTAGATTTAGAGTATAGGGTTTAGGTTTGGGTTTAGATTTAGAGTATAGGGTTTAGGTTTAGATTTAGAGTATAGGGTTTAGGTTTAGATTTAGAGTATAGGGTTTAGGTTTGGGTTTAGAGTTAGAATTTAGATTTAGATTTAGGGTATAGGATTGAGTTTAGATTTAGCTAGATTCATGATTTATGATTTAGTTGACGGTGTTGGCGTCGTTAAAGATGACGTTAAAGCTGAAACAAAAATAACGTCATCTTTAACAACGCTTAACGCCATCAGTAAATCCTAAATCATGAATCTAAACACTAAATCTAAACTCAATCCTATACTCTAAATCTAAATCTAAATCTAAATCTAAACCTAAACCCTATATTCTAAATCTAAACCTAACCCTATATTCTAAATTAAACCCAAACCCTAAATCTAAATCTAAATCTAAACCCAAACCCAAATTTTAAATCCAAACCTGACTTTAAATCCAAGGGTTTAGGTTTAGATTTAGAGTATAGGGTTTAGGTTTGGGTTTAGGATTTGTGGTTTTGGATTTAGGGTCTAGGATTTGGATTTAGATTAGGGTTTTAGGTTTTAGGATCTGGGTTTGGGTTTAGATTTAGAGTATAGGGTTTAGGTTTAGATTTAGGGTCCGGATTTAGATTTATGGTATAGGATTTAGGGTATAAGATTTATGTTTAGACTTAGGTTTAGATTTAGAGTATAGGGTTTAGGTTTAGATTTAGGGTATAGGATTGAGTTTAGATTTAGAGTATAGGGTTTAGGTTTGGGTTTAGAGTTAGAATTTAGATTTAGATTTAGGGTATAGGATTGAGTTTAGATTTAGCGTTTAGATTCATGATTTATGATTTAGTTGACGGTGTTAGCGTCGTTAAAGATGACGTTAAAGCTGAAACAAAAAAAATAACGTCATCTTTAACAACGCTAACGCCATCAGTAAATCCTAAATCATGAATCTAAACACTAAATCTAAACATAAATCTTATACCCTAAATCTAAACCTAACCCTATATTCTAAATCTAAACATAAATCTTATACCCTAAATCTAAACCTAAACCCTATATCCTAAATCTAAACCCAAACCCTAGACCATAAACCCAAATCCTAGACCCTAAACCCAAACCCTAAATTTTAAATCCAAACCTAGACTTTAAATCCAAGGGTTTAGGTTTGGGTTTAGGGTCTAGGTCTAGGTTTGGGTTTAGGATTTAGGGTTTTGGATTTAGGGTCTAGGATTTGGATTTAGATTAGGGTTTTAGGTTTAGGATCTAGGGTTTGGGTTTAGATTTAGAGTATAGGGTTTAGGTTTAGATTTAGGGTCTGGATTTAGATTTATGGTATAGGATTTAGGGTATAAGATTTATGTTTAGACTTAGGGTTTAGATTCATGATTTAGGTTTTAGGATATAGTTGACGGAGTTTGCGTTATTAAAATTGAAATTATTTTTTTTTCAGCTATTTTAGTTTTGTTTTTTAAATAAATTATTATTATTTATTTAATAATCTATGTGGCAATTTGATTGGTCATAAGAGGGGGAGGTGAATTTAAAGGTTCACCTAGAGGGTGAACCTAAGTATTTCTCTTTCGGAAAATATAATTTATTCACTGTTAAGTAAAATTTGTTTTAAATAAACCAAATTGTGCTTCAGATACGATGACAACGGTTTATTGTCCTTATTAACGAAATCATATATTCTTTACAAAGCGGATACAACTCGCTTGATGGTATTTAATGTTTGCAAATTGTAGCATTCGTACTCTACAAACGATTATGTATTTATTTATAGTGTGTGAATATTGGTTTGTGCTTAAAATTTTTCTTCCATTTTTGGCAGCTTTTAGTAAAACGGATGTTTAATTTTGCTTCGGATCTTTGAGATGAAATGGTCATCTTCTTCGATTTGGACCGGAAATTGTGAATGTGAAACCCATTTCTAACCAAAACCTAGACTATGATATAAACAAGAAAACTCTTATATCATTCTAATTAGTACTAAAGTTAGCTCTGCTCTCACTTCAAATCGAGAAGATGGCCAAAGATGTCTTATATCATTGTCTCATTGCTATTGATCTCTTGTGTAATAACCATGACGGTTTGTCTTGAGCTGAAAATGTGAATTAATATTTAGGAGAAGATATCAGTTACTCATCAAAACCCCGCCATATATTAAGCAAATACATAGGGCTAGGATTTTAACCGAACCAAACTTGAAGAACAAAACCAACAAAAATTTCAGTCAGTTCAATGAGAAGTTTGGTCTAATTTAGCAGGTTTATAAAGAAACTTTGGTTTTAGGTTTTGTTATCGATTTGTTCAATTTTTCAAAAAAACATATGTCAACCAAATTTTGAACTGAGCTAACCGAATTAACCAAAATTTTGAAACTAACTAACTGAAATTACCCTTATTTAGCTGACTTTATCCAAATTTCTAACCGAAATATAATCAAAACCAAAAACTTCAGTTAGTTTTGGTAAAATTTTAAAAATTAAACTACCCAAATATCAAACTGAACCAAAATTTTTTATGGTTCAATTCAGCGAACTTTAGTCGAACCAAATTACCCGAACCACCCAAACCTGGAGGCCTACAAAATACATATAATATTTTTGTAAACTGATATCTTACCTAAATATTAAGCGCAATGAAACTAATTAACAGATACGATGACAACGGTTTATTGTCCTTATTAACGAAATCATATATTCTTTACAAAGCGGATACAACTCGCTTGATGGTATTTAATGTTTGCAAATTGTAGCATTCGTACTCTACAAACGATTATGTATTTATTTATAGTGTGTGAATATTGGTTTGTGCTTAAAATTTTTCTTCCATTTTTGGCAGCTTTTAGTAAAACGGATGTTTAATTTTGCTTCGGATCTTTGAGATGAAATGGTCATCTTCTTCGATTTGGACCGGAAATTGTGAATGTGAAACCCATTTCTAACCAAAACCTAGACTATGATATAAACAAGAAAACTCTTATATCATTCTAATTAGTACTAAAGTTAGCTCTGCTCTCACTTCAAATCGAGAAGATGGCCAAAGATGTCTTATATCATTGTCTCATTGCTATTGATCTCTTGTGTAATAACCATGACGGTTTGTCTTGAGCTGAAAATGTGAATTAATATTTAGGAGAAGATATCAGTTACTCATCAAAACCCCGCCATATATTAAGCAAATACATAGGGCTAGGATTTTTAACCGAACCAAACTTGAAGAACAAAACCGAACAAAAATTTCAGTCAGTTCAATGAGAAGTTTGGTCTAATTTAGCAGGTTTATAAAGAAACTTTGGTTTTAGGTTTTGTTATCGATTTGTTCAATTTTTCAAAAAAACATATGTCAACCAAATTTTGAACTGAGCTAACCGAATTAACCAAAATTTTGAAACTAACTAACTGAAATTACCCTTATTTAGCTGACTTTATCCAAATTTCTAACCGAAATATAATCAAAACCAAAAACTTCAGTTAGTTTTGGTAAAATTTTAAAAATTAAACTACCCAAATATCAAACTGAACCAAAATTTTTTATGGTTCAATTCAGCGAACTTTAGTCGAACCAAATTACCCGAACCACCCAAACCTGGAGGCCTACAAAATACATATAATATTTTTGTAAACTGATATCTTACCTAAATATTAAGCGCAATGAAACTAATTAACAGAGACAATGCAACATCTGGCGCATCATCTGGTCCAAAGTCAATTAGTAGTCCAGTAAGCTCTAAAACACACAACTGTAGCAGATGGAAAAATCTTTACGCTTTTAACAACTGATTGAAAGGGAATTATGGTTTATTCGACAAAAATCTATATGTTCACTCACATTCAAATTGTGGAAAATTTCAAGAAACATGATTTCTTTCCTACTTCTATTCGATTTAATTTTACAGATTCACAGGTTAATAAAAGACTTTTAAAGTTTACGTAAAGATCATAAAATGCTTTCATAAACCTAAAAGTTGTAGCGAGCGTCCATCAGACAGATTAATAGTTTCTCATAGATAGAAATATAAAATAAGAAAGCGTCAATGAACTCGTATAAATAAAACATCAGAATACATCTTAACCTTAATTTTCCATATTCCACATTGATTTGAATGGTTCAAATCTATACTAATAAAGTAGGCTTTTTTATCTCCTTGGTGGAAAAAATGCCATGTGGCATTTTCTTTTTAATAATTAAAATATTTTCTCAATTTAAATTTAATGAATTTTGGTATTAATTGTGAAATAAATTGGGATTTTAATTTTTTTCTTCATACAAGTCCAAACGTTTATAAGAGTGTTTTGAATCTGACCCGGATCCGTAGTTGAACCGATAAATCCGGTGACCCAATATAAATCGAATTTGGATTTTGTGAAAAACCCATAAAACACACAAAAACTCACTAAAACCCGATACATGTTGCAGCACTGGTTGAACCAATAGATTTTTTTTTTACTATTTTTAGTTCAAGTTATGTTTTAAAATTATTTTTTATATTCTAAATTTCTAATTAAAAATTTAAAATTTTCAGTTTTATTGTCGCTTTCTTTTCTTCTACACTATAATTTACATTTGCAAGAAAGGTGAGTCATGATTGTGCTTGAGCCGCACGTCCGTAAAACAGACTAAAGCACGATGAGGCTTATTATTCAAGTTATGTTTTAAAATTATTTTTTATTTAACTTAGTTTATAACAAATCATTACATTTTTAATTTACAGATCAAAAAGAATAAAATCATATGATCATGTGAATTACAAAACAGAGTTTTGGATTGTTGAAGAAGAAAACCCGGCGAGCTTGATTATAATAAATTAGAGAATGCTCTTGCTGAAGAATAGCCCAAAGATGATGAAGTGACAAATTTATAAAATTTTGTTGGTAAGTTTTAAAATTTAGAGAAAACCAAAATTAGTTGATGTGATCTGGTGTTAGTTTATTTTTGTTATTGATAATTTATTACAATGATGTTTTAATCTTGGTTTATTTTGGATTGGAAGTTTAATTTTATGTCTTGATTTTTTTAGATGTCATAACTCTTATGTTACAATTTTTTTAAATAGTCTAAACTATTTCTTAATATTTTGTATGTACACTTAAAATACTTAACTTTAGTTTTTATATATATATTTGTTTTCATAGCTAATTAATATATTACTATATAATAAAACTAATTCATTTATTAATCCGCGATTCATCCGCGGTTGATCCAATGATCCAGTGATCCGGTAAATCATCTGATTCAATGTCCGGATTAGGTTTCAAAACACTGGTTTATAGGAATTCTTTGTATTTGATGTTGACGATGGAGAATATAGCCTCTACAATTCTTCTTCTTTAACGCAATCGACGTAATTGTTCATATAATCAATCCAGAAATCCCACTCATCCCACTATCTCTTATTGAATGCTTCTTTAGTTCCTGTTTTCTCAGTTTCATTGTATATGTATAGACGGTGTGAGAGTTCGGACGATAATTCCTTTACTTTTTCCAATTCAATCATTGTCGAATTCTCAGTTTCATTGCTCGGAGTTGAAGACAAATCAGTGTAGAGATATTAAGACTAGGCTACAACAATTTTGGCAAGTCTGAAATATTAAGAAAGGGGTGAGATATTGGGGTTGATATGTTGTTGATTAATGGGAAGGTACACCGATTTCTTATTTCAGTTTACCAGTTAATGATTGCTTACTTTTACAGTAGTAGTTTTTTTATGCATCATTTCTTTTCTCGGGTGGTGCTTTTACATGCGTTAATCAACTTTCTCAGGTTTAACACCTTCAAACATTTCTTGAAAGAAAGCTCAGTCTATGACATGAGTATTTAAGATTCCAACTAAATTAACTTTTCTACGCCTATCGATTTTTATTCTATTTTTATTAATCGATTAGTAACAACTACTTATACTATTCTACTTTGAACTAAACAACTTCAAACAAAATAATATACTACGATCGCAAACCACTATAAAAAGATCAGAAAATATTATTTTTTACATATTTTTATTTAACATATTTTCTTTACTAAGAACATATAATAAATTATAAATTTAAGTAAGAATACAACATATGAATCCGGCGCGTAGCGCCGGAATATCACTAGTAAGTTATAATGCTGAATGAAACCATTAATGTTTGATGGTGGATAACACTTTTAAGGTTAAAAGTTTATGAGGGCGGAGTGTAATGAAGAAAAACTATACGCTATATACTACTCTATATAGTGTATAATTAGGACATATGCAATTTATGAGGAAGATCTTGTGCAATTTATGAGGAAGATCGTTTGTGTTATTATTGAAATCCTTATGTCCTCCATAACAAAGAATATAACTTTTAGTTTCTGAGTAAAAAGGAAATAATTAGGTGAATGATCCAATAAGTAAAAATTTGACATTTGCTTTATGATGCTAAAGGTATGGCATTGATCCATATTAGGTATATACCAAGTCAAAGGACCATTGAATGTTAGACACTTCTCCAAGTAATATTAATAACAATCTAGATCTTTTAAATGTTGAATATTTAGAAATAATAAATATATCTATAAATCCTAACTTATAAAGATGGATCTATGTACGATTGAATAACAAATTGTATTACGGAATCATATAGAATTTTACAACATTTAAAATTTTTAAAATATAGTCACACCTTTTGTTTACCATGACCAAGAAAAACTAAAGTGTTTTTCAGATATGTTAAATTAAGCCTGATGTTCATTATGAACCTAATTAGCTTGAACCTGATGTTCATTTGTGAACTGAATATCCCTAAGACAATTATATGTGAAATAATTGTTTGTCATGACCAAGACAAACCCGGTTGAGTTAAAGCTATGTGAAAACCTTAGTTGACAATCCAAAGGTACTAAATAAATAACAGTGAGCAACAAAAAATTTGCAATGCTTCAAAATTGATGTGTTATAACAACCAACAACCTTAAAAGATATATATATATATATATATATATATAACAAACTGAAAATATTTTGTTGGTTTTTATAACACATCCATTGTATGTGTAAAGTTAGATTGGTTTATACATCACCATTATGGTTCTTAAGATACAGAAGAATATTGAGGTGTAAGTCCTAAGAGAACCATATCAAAGGTAAGATGTGTCTGAATCTGTTTGAAAGCTCCAGTAATTAGTAATCTAACATTGTAATTCTGCTGATTTTAGGAATCTTGAAACGACTTTAGTGATGCTGTTGCATAATGTATAACCATGACTCTCACCTCCAATATCGAGATGCATCTTCTGTATAATTGGGTAAGTTTCTTGATAAATTTATTATTATCTTAACATAATGATACAAATGAAAAGTTGTATGCGGCTAATATAATGTTTCCTAGAAAAATTAAATTGAATTAACCTATTTTGAAATCAATTTTAGTGCTGCCACCTAAGCAAAATTGAGAGGTAAAAAAGTGACACATCATCAAACCTCTTTTGTAATTAATACAAACTTAAATTACAACTTTTTAAATGATTCTCAATTAATTAATATTAGATGGTTGCTCGCGAATTTGCGGATATAAATATTGTATAAAAATATATATTAGGTATAAAATTTGGTAAACATTTCATAAATATGATGTAAAAATAACTGATGAATATTTAGTAATAAAAAATTCTTGTGGAATTGTATATGTAATTATCACATTAACTTCTCCAACTTATTATGCATCTTCTTCTGTCTCTACTTTTTTTTTTCTTGATATCATTTCGTTTTTTAATTAAATTTATGCTTATGTTTTCCTAATTTTTTACATATTTTTTGCCAAATATTTACTTTTCCCTCTAAATATTAATATGTTTATCAATATTATGATTATGGTTGACTCCTAATGTTATTGTGTTTGTAGTTTTAAAATTTAAAATGTTTGAATCTCTCTGCGTTTGTAGTTTTCTGTTCAAGACACAGTGGTTTCAACAGTAACGACTAATATCAAGGACAAAATCCAAGCTCGTCGTTCAGGACCTGGATCTGGGGATTCGGAAACAAATTACTCTGGAGGCCAATTCCCCGGACCCAGATGGTAATTTCTTACTTTTCACTTCAGTTTGAAAAAATTAACTAATTTTGTTTTGTCTCTCTAAAAACCTATCTTAATGTTTTCTCTCTCTCTAAAAAACCATCTTAATGTTAAATCTTAATGTGTGTTGTTGAATCTTAATGTTTATTCATATGAAGAGGTCAATTGGTTTTTACTGATCAAAATGCATAGTTTTCTGTGTCTATTTGCATTCCTTGCTGCGCATATGGTGTAAATTTATATCTATTTGCAGATATCCATGGATCTTGTTGATAGCATTATATGAAAGTATCATAAAAGAAATATCATATAATTTAATGTATATCATATATGGTTTGTAAAGAATATGGAATTTAATTTAAAGATTGATATCTTTTTGGTTTAGGTGGTAGCTTGAAAGTAGGCACACCATAAACTAAAATTTTGATAATATCATAGATCTTAGTTATACTATGTAGAGTTAATGAAGATTATCCAAAAATTCAAGGTGTGTTTAACATTGTTAAATATTTTATTTAGGCATCTTAAGTAAAATTTTATTTCCCCAAAATTTTGCTCAAAAAAAATTCACCAACCATACGTTAGTGTTTGTTTATGAATCATGGTTATACTAACCAAAGGCTATTTATGGTTTGGTTTATATATGACTAGGGCAAGTCCGTGTTACGCGCGGGATTTGATGTATCTGTTTTTATGAAAGATATAATTTTGTGTAAATTATCTTTTATGTTCAAATGATTGAGAATGCGATTATGTTAAACGATTACTGTCTTCACCAAATTCCAATTATACAGTAAAAATGAGGGAGCATTCTTAGTTGTTATTTGAAACAAAAAAAAATGGCAGATGTGCTTACGCCTAAATGCGTTAGTTTTTTGATCCACTAAATATAATGCATTGAACCAATCTATGATTTGTTACTCTCAGCATCATTTGAATCATTATTTGTTTCAGAGAAAATGTATTTTTTCTTAAAAACCAATGGAATCAATAAATAAACATAAGAATTAATCCATAGTTGATGTATATAATTCAGTCAGCTATCGTTCTAAAGATTTTATATCCTGAATACTATCGTAACACGAATTTGTGATTTCAAACAAAAAAAAATATATATATATATTTTATATCTTAAGATGAATTAGGATGGAATAAAAATAATGAATGTAAATACTGCATGCGAGCTACAAATAGCTTTACTATTATTTTTGTTTTTGTTTTTGTTTTTGTTTTTGTTTGTGAGGGGTGATGGGAGGTGCATGCAGTCTGTATGAGTTACGTATGATTACCTGGTGTCATAACTGATTTTTATGAATTGTGAACATCTCATCTGTTGTGTATAAAATAGTGGGGAATATTTGAGAAGCTTGACCTTGTAATTCTTAATTTGTAGTAGACGATCAGTGTGTGGTGTCTACAGAATCGTGGAAAAGGTATCAATAAAAAAAAAAGAATTTTTATGCATGTCTAATGCATGTTTCTTAGTGACTATAATATTGATCATCTACTCTACCATAATTTTTTGAAGCTGAAAAATGTTGTATAGTTTCATTAGTAACTAAAAAGGAACAAAAATGAATTTAGTATCCATGGAACCCACCAGATAATGAACTCTATACCTCTAGCTGCAACCTATTCTGAGGTCTTGCTTGGATAGTGATAGTTCCATTTCACCAGTTTTTTTTCAAGTCCCCGAACATTTCTTGATTCACGTTTTGGTCATCTAATTTTCCCAGCTAGTGATAGCAAACCTAGGAGCAGAGGTGACGAAGAAGCTAAGCAAGTCCAAGTTCACAGATACCGTCGGCAAAGGCTGGATTCATCTTACGGTAGCAGAAGCCGTCTCAGCCTGCGATTTCATGCTCCACACAGCTAAACCGGACTCACCGGAGAAAATCTCCGGAATTCAACAACGTTTAGAGGTTTCAAATTGGGATCTCGCATTTATATTTTCACCAAGAATAATAAAGTCGATAAGCTAGAGTCTGTCATTCAAATTTCACTACTACTACTATTGTGTTTGCGTTCAAAAACATAACGCTGTTAAAATTAAACCTTTTTCACATGAGAACTTGTTTTGCTTGCAAGTAAAGTAACAATACCTTCACGGAGACGGCGACTGCTGAGCGCAGCCGCAAAAAGCAGACCTCTTCTTCGTCTTCTTCTTCATACTAACGCTTCTTGATCCACCATAGATGTAGTCCCTTAAAAGAACTTTCCATTTCGTATCTGAGATCTTAGACTTAGCTCGAGTCTCTTTCTCTCCTTCAAGTTTCATCAACAAAAACTGAATCCTCTGTATCTCCAACTGTAACCTCCCAATCTTCTCCGACCCTATTCTTGCGTGTTCTGATATCCTCCTGCTTCTGTTACCATCTTTTTCCGATTCGACCTTCGTGGACAGCTTCTGATTCACGTTAAACAGTTTCTTTACTGCTTCCTCTGCTTCTCTGAGCTGTCCTTTGATCGTTGCGTATTCGTCACTCTCCTCTGTTTCGACTTTGCTTGCTAAATCTTTTACAGTGATCTGAAGATTATTCAGCTTCTTTAAATCAGAACTGAGTCTCTCTAGAACCTTCCTCTTTTTCACTTCTTTGTTTGGAACCATGAACTCATCGAAAATCTCTAGTTTATCGACAACCAATGACTCTTCAGACAGAGATTTACCTTTCGCCTTCACTTTCACTGCTGTCTCTGTCTTGTGAGTCTTTTCAGGCTTTAACTCGAAGAAACTGTGGCTATCCAACTCCATAGCGTCTTTCTTGCTTGTGACCTCATACGACGATTGAATGTCCGAAAATAAAATCAGAAACAAATATAAAAACAATCACTAATCGGTTCTAAATTGTCTTATTCAGCATATGTTAAACAAATATCTAAACAGGAGTGGTTGGTAATTAATAAGGATTAAACACAACAGAATTGTCAAAAAAAAACTATTGAGGTCTAATTAACCTGGGAAACAAGTAGCATCATATCGACTCCCATGAGTTCGCCACCATGTCGGCCGGTCCTAGCCTCCCAGTAACGGAGCAACCGCACTCGAACGGTGGAGGAGCAGGTCCGGTCTTCAAATCGTAAAGGAAGACTGTATCTTTAGCCATTCTACTCAGAATAAGATCAATGGTTTGTGAAAACGAATGAGGAGATCGTTCTCAGACATGAAAGCCTACCTTTTTATAGTCACGATTTCACCGCTTCCCGGGATTAAAGATCGCATTGAAGAGAGATCGTGGGTGATGGATTTAAACAACGAATTTAAGAGGATGATGAACCGGTGCCTCTCAGATTTTTAGGATGAAGATTGAAGACGAAAGAACGCGTTTGAAACAATAGATCGAGTTTAGCTGCGGAGACGAAAAGTACCTCGCCAAGAGCTATCCGGCGACGACAGACGAAAAGGGTTCAGCCCTAAATCAAAACGTCGCGTTTCAAACTGAAGCCCAAGTCCATTACACCTACAATAAATGAAACGCAGCAGTTTACTTGGTTGGACACGTGGAGGACGCTGAAGAATGAATTTGTGTGTTGGATGCATACGTGGCATAGCTCAGGAGGGAGTAAACCCATTTTTATATATATAGATAGATGTTGAAATTCAGAATATTAACATGCCTGATACAATGGTTGTTATAATCTATGCTTATGTCAATGCAATGTGTATCGTAGAAATTAATTTATAAAATAAGTATACAAAAACAAATGTTTAGTCACGAAATGTATAAATCATAACTTCATTTGAGGAACCATGAATTTTTTGAGCTTTAGATTCTAATACTAAACAATAAATCACACTGCACTAACTTCCCAGTTGTATCTCTAATATGTACACACAAATTCCATGGTTTGTAATGGTTTCGTGTATGACTTTGTATACAGTCTATGATAGTGTTGATGAAATATATATGAAAACACCAAGAAAAAAAAACTGTTTTTAATAAACTATCACTATTGATCTCTCGAATACGAAAGCACAAAACAAAACACTGTTATTTTATAACAATTAAAAAAAACACTAAACTCAAAACATGGTTATTTGATAAAACTTGATTATGAAACATCAGTCTAGTTAGTCAAACGGAAGGTTTGATTTTGCCCACAAAAAAGGGTTGTTTCATTTTCAGATTTGTAGAGATAATTTTTTTTTTAGAAATAAAGTCAGTTCACACAAAGAAGAAATATTAAGATAAAATATGAGTTAATATTAAATGTTACTTCAATTCTAAATTTCTAATAGATTAATAAGATTAGTATTATAGAGATTAGGTGCTTAGCCTCCACGCAAGCGCGGAGTTATGGACAAAATTTCATCACAATATTTGCTAGGATTATTGTAGTTGTGAGTTTTGCGTTTTCGGTTGATCATTGTTTTTCAAGTTTTCAGAAGATTCATCTTCACATTCGCGACCGCACTTGTTAAAGTGAACCCTCTACTTCGAAACTTTATGGGAAGATGTTCGTCGTTAGAGAAGACAACACGTCGTTGCAGATTATTTATTTCAAAACGTTTTGTCACATTTTTTCATGTCATTTCCTTCTAATAATTTTAATTTGTTGGTTGCATGTTTTAAATGTGTATATTTCTAAGTTTGAAAATAGGTTTAACATGTACTCTCACTCGTTTTCCTGTATGTGCTAATATATTGTGTATATTTTTAAAGGTGTCAATAATATATGAGTTTTGATTTACGATGATATATCTATTTACTCATTGAAAAAGAGCTGACTAAATTGTAGATATTTTATTAGATACAATAACTTTACATATGCAATTTATGTCATCCAATTGTTTTGGAGGCAATTCTAGCAAATTTATTTGGTTATATTTTGTTATTTATGTTCAAATTTATTTTCTAAAATATTGGTTGGTGAGTCAATATTAATTATTAATTGAGGATTTTCTTGAAAGTTTTTATTATTTTTTAACTTGAGTTGTGAAATGAAACAATTAAAGATACATTACACTAAAATAACGATATATATATAGGCAAGTAGTATCCAGTATTTTAAAATGCCTAAAGTTTTTGCCAATTCTTTTCAGTAAATGTGATCTTACGAGGATGCATATGTATCATTTTCCATTATTTTGATAAAGTTAAACTCGTTTAACAATATATTAATGGTAAAGTATTTTGTGTTTCTTTCTGAACATGTTCAAATGAAATGAATTAAGAATATGATGAATTGTGTAAACCCGTAAACACTTCGGTTAAATTCAAAAGATAAAGAAAAACTCATAAGAGATAAATATTTGCAGGAAAAAAACAAAATTTTAAGTGGGTGACAAAGATAATAGCAATTTTAAAAACTACACATTGAAACTACGGTTGACGGGCTGATAGGAATAATAATTTCCTATCACTCACTGTGGTGCTTACGGGTGTTTTCAACGTCCTCAATCTATGGTGAATTTGTTGCGCTACGTTCTATTCATAAATTCTTCCCCACATGGTGTTATTGGCTTGCTGTTCATAATCGGAATGATCTGTTGGCTTAGTTGCAGCCGGAGTGTGACTCATCATCCACCACAGCCTAGATAAATCGTATGAAACCATTTGATAAATCATCGAAAATGCCACCAATCGCATGCATCCATAAATATTTTTTCTGTCATCAAATATATAAATTATTTAATTAAAATATATTTAAATAATAATAATTTAAAATTAAAATTTTATTATATATTGATTATATATAATATTAGATTGTCAAATTATTGATTAAAAATAAATACAAATCTTCAATTTGGACTGAGAAACAAAAAAAACAATAACTAAATTAAATTGTCTAGCCCAAATATTAATGTGGATCCAAATAAAAAAGTAAAAATATATTGGAGTTTTGGTATATAACAGAAATGAACAAATAAAAATTAGGAAAAAAAAGAAGCAAAAAAAAAGAAAACAAATGCACTAAAGAGGGTTGAACCCGGGTTGGGAATTTTAGGGATGATAGAAGAGAATTTAGCCAACTGAGCTAAGATAGATGTTTGTACATGTTTTACAAAGAAACTATTTATTTATTAAGAAGATCGATTGGAACTAAAAACTTGACGTGTCGGTACCGGGGAGTGAAGTCTCCTATTATATTATAGATTTCGTCTCCAGAAGTCAGCCCATTGGACCAAAAAGCAAAAGCCGTATACTACTAAATGGCTTTTTTTTTCTTGGTCCATTAAGCCTCAACGCCTCTTCGTTCGAGAAATATCTTCATCATCGAACCCTAACTCTTCTCTTTTTTCTTTTTTCCAGAAAAATGAATTAGATATTTCGTAGAGATACATAGAGAGAATGGTGATTTGAATCCCTTAATCCTCTGATCAGCTTATCTTGTTCGTTCCCCGATTCGATCTCTTCAATCTTGTGATATTCGCTGGAGAGAGTGATAGAATTTCGCGAAAGGTGAGCGAGCAAACTTCCTTTCGAGTTTCGATTCTAGGTTCATTCATAATACCGCTAACAATCTACCTATCTTGCTCACTTGATACGATTATGATTACGTTTGCTTACGCTTGAATTCAAGAATCGAATCAATTTTTTTTTGTTATAGCTGTAATCAAGCTACATGGACACCGAACTAAACTCACCGCCGCATGCCGCTTTTAAAAAGCCTTCCAACGACGGATCTGGCAGAAAGTACCGCCGCCGATCTTTAGCTGACGATGGCTCATCTTCATCTGATGGTTAGTCCACTCCACTGCCCGTCTTACGTTTCCGTAGTTGAGTTTTCTATGAACAAGGACGCATAGGTGTTCGTGTTATCTTGATTGATCATGTATCATTGTGCATCGTAGTGGCGGTTTCATGTGTTTAGAGATAGGGATTTGAAATCTGCAGTCACCTAAGAGTGTGGCTTTTGATTTCTTCTTTACTATGCATAGCTTAGATTACAACTGTTTATTCTTGATCTGTATAGGAAGTCCTGAACGTAATCAGATCTCTAAGCATTCTAAGGAAGATGTTAGGAAAGTTTCTGAGCCAGTTCATGAGAGGAGAGACGATAGGCGGGAATCTGATGATCGGAGTCGTTATGGTAGAGGCGGTAGACATGATAGGCACTCTAGGGATGATCATCATCACTACAGATCTAAGCGCGAGGAGTACAACAGACATGAGAGGGATGGAGCTAGATCGAGCCGTGATTATAGAAGAGCAGAGACTGAACCTGGCAGGTCAAGAAATGAGTCGGACAGATATTCGCGTGATAAGTATAGAATCAATAGTAATGAGAAAGGTGAAGATTTGTCATCTGGTAGGAGACACGCGGGCTCCAGGGAGGATGATAAAGAGAAGGATTATGTGAAAAGAGGTTCACGCTGGACTTCTGGTGACCGCCATTCCCGTGATGAGAGGGAACATGAGGACCGTGAGATTAACAAGGAGAAGGATGTTCATGCGAAATCCCCGAGAGACCGTCCTGATGGTGCAACTGAGAATCGAGATACGCATTCCAAGAAACTGAAGGGGTTCGTTTCTGAAAAGTTCACCCATGGCAACACTAATGGTTAGACTTTTTCGCTTCTCTTGTTTTTGGAGTTGTTTCGTTCTGTGTTTTGTTGCTCCATGCTCTAAGTTATAGTAATGCAGCAGAAGAGAAACACACATCGAGGTTTAAGCCAGCCCTCGGTGCTGGGAATCAGGGTTTGTCATTGCAATCTCAATCTAAAGAAGCCGAGGTTTCTGGTGATGTCGATGCTGCAAAAGTTGCAGCTATGCAGGCTGCTGAATTAGGTACGCTCTGAAAACTCCATTTTCTTTTTCTCGCGCTAACTAAAACATTTGAGTGTACTCATGCTTTTATCTTGAAACATATTGTTCTTATTGAAGATGGTAACACAAAAGTCTAGTCCTCTCTGCTTTTGCTTAGTTCTTGCCTAATTGTTTCCTTTGGTGGTGAGTCCAGTGAATAAAAACCTTGTTGGAACGGGTTACCTGACCACAGATCAAAAAAAGAAGTTACTGTGGGGAAAAAAGAAAAGCACGGCTGCAGAAGAGGTATCCTATTGACTCTTTTAAATCTACTTATAGTGAGATAGACCCTTTATTTATTTGTATTTTTTTTTTCTTCCTTTGAACCAGTCTGCTCATCGTTGGGATAGTGCACTAGTTGGTGACCGGGAACGACAAGAAAAGTTCAACAAACTTATGGTAAATCTCATCCTTCCCTCAATTGATTGTTTTCTATATCACTATTGATCATCATCCAGAATTTGCAAAGCCTAGTTTCATATTATAAAAATTGCGTGTAATTGGTTGTGTATAAAGGAATACTAACACGTTTTCAGAGCCTGAGGTTGCGTTGGTGCATCATTGTAGGGTGTGAAGGGGAGTGTAGTAAACCAAGAGCAGAACCCAAACGAAGTCCAGGTCGAGAAGCAGAACGAGTTGCAGAAGGATCTAGAGAAGCAGTACACTGCAGGATTAAGGAGGAGAGATGGACGCACGGTAGGGTTAGGTCTTTGAACCTGTTTGATAAATTATCATCACACTCTCGTCTTCTTCTCTATCTAAGGACTCTTGTGGCATCTCCTTTTTGTAATCTACTACTAGTACACATGTCAAAGCCCTTAATAACGGTGAACTCCATGTGTGTAAGAATAACGTTTAGTAAACCATGTTTGAGACCACTTGAGTTTGAATTTGACTTTAGAGTGTGGTTTACTTTGTTAGGTGGTTTAATCTTTAGTTGAGAAAAGTCTTTGCTCCGTAGAACTTGAGAGTCGTGGTTCGAGGTACAAAATGTGTAACAGTTAATAGTTTACAAGATATCGATTTGTTTTAATGATTTTTAAATGGAAAATATATTTAAACAATTAAATTCTCTCTCTAATATTCTGTAAAATTATTTTTATTCCAACACAAAATTAAAATGCTGTAGTACTTTCTTCATCACAATTTCTGTTATAAATTATTGATTTATAGCACCGGGCCAGAGTCGCCCAACCCTATAGGAAAGCTTCTGTTCTGGACCATTCTATTCTCAACTAGATATCAAAATAAAAATAATTATTTAATTAGCCCAAAACTTCGAATTATTGAATTGAAATTTCTGCAAACTTTACATCCCTCTCAGAAAGAGAAGATCAAAAGGTCGTTCCTGCCCCGATCTCGGAATCGAGATCGACTCGTGAAGAATTTGCTTACCGATTGTTCCTTCGTTGCCTTCTCTTCTTCACTCCGGCGAAGATGAACGGCGGTCCCTCCGGTTTCCGTACGTATCGCAACCACCGTCTCTCTCTCGCTTGATCAATTTTCTTACCACACTCGTGATTTTTCTGTTTCGGCCTCTTGAGTAAATTGAACTTTTATCGACTCTGCAGATAATGCTCCGGTAACGAAAGCCTTCGTCATCACGAGCGCTCTTTTCACCGTCTTCTTCGGGATCCAGGGCCGTTCCTCCAAGCTCGGTTTGTCTTACCAGGTATCATGAATTTCTCTCTCGTTTATAGGTTTTCGTATGGATTTACTTTAGAATTATCGAAAATGGACTAGGTTTAGCCAATGTAGTTTGTTAGCATTCCTCTGTACAATCTTGGAATCATGCCATCAGCATCTATGAGCGTCGTCTTTGAATCTAGTAAAGCTGTATGGGTGCTCAAGTGTTTAAGCAGTTCCATAGCTTGCAATCTGATCATCTGTTTGTGTATCCGGTTCACGATGCAACTGTGTTTCTAGTAGCTATGCAAATCTAATTCTCAAAGAAGCTTTTTTAAAAAAATTTGCAGGATATTTTTGAGAAGTTTCGAATATGGAAGCTAATCATGTCGAGTTTTGCCTTCTCCTCCACACCAGAATTGATGTTCGGATTGTATTTGCTTTACTACTTCCGAGTTTTCGAGAGACAGATTGGCTCAAATAAGTACTCGGTAAGTGAAAATCTTGTTGCTAGGCTCTCCTTTTCTTGAGTAGAATTATTTATATCCTCATGCCTTTTGCTGTTTCTTATTCCGCTTGGCAAGTTGATAACTAGATATAGGTTGACGAAAGGTTTAATTAGATTGTCATTCCTGCTGCAGGTGTTTATCTTGTTCTCAGGGACTCTGTCTCTTCTTCTAGAGATCGTGTTGTTATCACTGCTTAAAGGTACCCATCGTTCTGTTTCAGGACTGCCTAAGTCTGCCACTTTATTCGTTAGGATTTGCAACAGTGCTGTTACTAACTTACCGTAAGGATTGTGGCTGTTGGCTCGCTTATATTAGCTTTGTTAGCATTTATACAAAAGATTGTGGAGGAAAAAATGCACGAGGAAGGATTGTGGCTCTCTGTATGAGAGCGTATGAATTGTTATTAGATTAAGATAACGTGATGATCTTTATTGGTTTCAGTATCCATCCGTTTTATTTCTTCGCTCTAACTATATCATTACCATCTTGTACCGGAAATTCTCCTGTTCCATGATTTGGATTGTGTGTTTCGGTTCATGGGTAGCTTCTGCTTTGGATTTTGTACATTTTGTGTAAAACTTAACTTCACTAAGGAATATGATGTACCTTGTACCTATTTATTATGGTAACAATCTGTTGTTTCTCTTCGCAGATACCACAGCGAATTTACTGACCTCTGGACCATACGGCTTGATATTTGCTTCGTTTATACCCTTCTACTTGGACATCCCAGTTTCGACAAGGTTTCGTGTATTTGGTGTCAACTTCTCCGATAAGTCATTCATATATCTTGCAGGAGTCCAGGTAAACAACACTATAGGTTTCACTGTATGATTCTTGTTGTGTCCTTAGTCTTGGATGATAACCTTCTCAAATCTTGCAGCTTCTACTATCTTCTTGGAAAAGATCCATCTTTCCTGGAGTTTGCGGCATAATTGCTGGTTCCTTGTATCGTTTGAACATCCTTGGCATCCGAAAGGCCAAGGTTATACTTTTCTAATCTCTTTGTAGAAACACGCACATCATTATTAATCTCTGTCAAATTGTTGGCTTCTTTGAAATAGTACTCCAGTGCCACTCGAGTAACATTTATTCTTACTTTTGAACATGTCACAGTTCCCGGAGTTTGTTGCTTCGTTTTTTTCCCGACTCTCTTTGCCGTCCTTCAGTAGCTCTTCTCCTCCAGCACCAAGCAGGAACATCGTTGGGACTATATCACCCAACACAGTTCGCCGAGCAGAGGCAAGACTTCTTTCTTTTCTCGTCAAAATCTGTTTTGTTAGCCAAACTCTTAAGTGTCATCAGAAACTCCTCTTATTTTACAGAGATCTCAGCCAGCTCCAATGGCGTCAAGTGTGGATCCATCTGAAGAAGCCATAGCTACATTGGTATCAATGGGTTTCGACAGAAACGCTGCAAGACAGGCGCTCGTGCACGCAAGAAATGATGTCAACGCCGCCACAAACATCCTCCTTGAAGCACAATCTCACTAATTCAATCTGTATCAGAAAACATGGGAGTGCCTGTGTGTTTCTGTTGGATCAACGTTGGAGCTTACCTGTCTCACTGTATATGATCGGCCAAAGACCTTGTTTTCCATTTCGAGTCTAGGATGAGTTGCGTAGGTTATGTAGCACAGATTTGGGGATTAAGAGAATCAGTGAAACTTTATCCATTTGAACCTTCGAAAACATTACAAATCTTATTACATCTGTTCTAACAGAACACACTCTATACAACAACCACCTGGAAACTACAGCTAGTGTTTGTGCACAACACACCTTAGCTTGCTGCTTCTTTTCTTTCGTCCATGGTATACACTGGTATCTCCCAGTTCCTGTTCTTTTTAGGATCATCAGTTAAGGTGAGATCCGTTTCATACTCTTTAAATGTTTTGAAGAACGTTCTGGCTCCCATCATTACCAGTCTCTCCACCATGAACAGCTGGTAATTATTCTTGATTATAGGATCAAGAATCTCACTGAAATTCGATGAGTAAGCCAGTTTGTATCTGCAGTATAAGCGAGTGTTTGATGTTCGTTGAAGAAAACTTTCCAAGGATGTAAAAAAAGGAGTATTCATTCTCACCTGACGGCGAGAGGAGAGAAGAATCCAGGCGTTCTCTCATTAGAACCAATGAAAAGAGTCCTCCCTGGTGGGATCAGCTTCTCTATCCTATGAAGGATAAACTCCGGTCGTGTATCTCTGTCTAGATGAGGGAATTGAATCCTTTCAACTCCAAACCTGTCTTTTCTTGTTTTCAGTTTATCCCCACGGCGAACATGGATGGCATCATAATCACCTAGTTCTGCTTTTATCTGTAACAACACAAGTTACTTATTCAAGCGTCCACCTCAAGATGCAGAGTAAGTAAGCTACAATACCTTTTCTGCAGCGTTTCTCAAATTCTCAGCTGCCATATTAGGGAGAAATGAATAAGGGAGCAAGACGGCGCTACGATTGCCTCTATCTTTGCACTCAACAAACCTATATCAACAATCTCAAAAAGGATTTAAAAGGGGGCTACATATAGCTTCAAGCAGCTTAATCATGATTACTACCATGCAAGAGGACTTGCGGTTCGGTTAATGATCAATAGATCTGAGTAGTGACTCTCTGTTAGCCTCTGGCGACTGACTCCATAGACATGCGCAATCCCTCTTTCTTCCAACTTCATACTTGTGGACAGAACAACATGCCATGTTTTGGAGTCGTCCAGTATCACAGGTATCTTCTCAGATATGAGATCAATGTCATACAACGAGTCCATTGCACAAGAGCTCCCTACCCAACTAAGAAAGAAAAAAAAAAAAATCCAAATGTGACATTTGCATTTAAAAATAGACACTAAAAATGAAAATGCATTTAAAGAACTCACCCTTCCTCTGTAGTTTTGTTTTCAGATCGATTCAGTATACCTTTCTTGTTATGTATTGGATTAATGCACATTCCAGAAGGCATCACAAAGGTCCTAATAAAGAAAAATCTCATTTGAGTTAACTCTCTGTCAGAAACCAGAGAGGGCTTACTCGAGTTACCTGTTGAGAAACATGGCTTCTTCAAGTGCACACCTCAGGCTAGATTCTTGATGACCCAAGCCTGCACACGCCTCGCAGTTTTTCCCAGGACAATCGATTCTGTTTCCCCAGTACAAGTACTTCTCCGAAAGCGTGTGCTCTCTCTTTCCCCGAGGAGATCTCACGAAATAATCGATTACAGTTTGTTGATACGGCAAACTCATTTTTCCGGTAGAGATCACTGAAGAGAGGAGGAGGAGACATGCGAAGATAACTATGCATAACAGAACAAGGCGCTGAGATCTAGAAGTGGGTTTGGTTCTCTGAGGTTTGCTCATTGTCGCCATTTTTAAGTGTTCAAGAGTGAACAAGAGATTGTTCTCAGATAATACTTTCCGGGTTTGCCGGCCATTAAAAGACTGCTCTCGAGCTCTCGACACGTAAAGTTTGCCGCACAACAACGCCTGAGCAAACCGGTTTATCATACCAAACCGAATTGAATTGAGAACATTCGGTTTATCATAGCAATAAACTTGGTTCAGCTGATGATTCATCTACAAGTATTTATGTCGAATTCTACATTTGGAGCTGAGCTTATGTAGTGAATGTACGTATATTCAACTTCTTATACTTAACTAGAATTAACAAGAAACCGCCAAACTAGAAGAAGTTACACAACTTACAAAACAAAACAAAACAAAAGTAAGAGGTTCAGACACAGAGCATAAAAGAGATAGCATTTGGTCTTAAACAACCAGAAAAACAGAACCGTGTCCCATGAATAAAAATTTAAGAACATACATAAAGTAATATAAGAATTACATATAGTAAGAGAGAGAGAGAGGCAAACCAAAAGCACATCATCACTTAGCCATCATGACTTTAACAAACTCCTCATAGTTAATCTGACCATCACCATCAACATCAGCCTCCTTGATCATCTCATCGACCTCTTCATCCGTGAGCTTCTCGCCTAGGTTCGTCATCACGTGGCGGAGCTCAGCAGCCGAGATGAAACCGTTCTGGTCCTTGTCGAAGACCCTGAACGCTTCCTTGAGCTCTTCCTCGGAGTCGGTGTCCTTCATCTTACGAGCCATGAGGTTCAAGAACTCGGGGAAATCGATGGTGCCGTTACCGTCGGCGTCGACTTCGTTGATCATGTCTTGGAGCTCTGCTTCGGTTGGGTTCTGTCCTAGAGAACGCATCACAGTTCCCAGCTCCTTGGTGGTAATGCAACCTGCAAGCCAACCAAATGATTTAAAAAAAAAAAGTTATTCATTTTTATGAAAACGACGTCGTTCCCTAGAAAGCAGACAAACAACACGCATCTCAACTAGATCCAAAGTTACTCTTTATTTATTTTTTTAATTTTTGTTTTTCATTTTAACAGCGTTTCTTGGCAATCGATACAACGTTCCGATCTAAACCAAATCGATCACTATGTTCATAGCAGAATCAAAATTCATCATCAGAACTTCAATTCAACAACACGATTGAATCCATAAACAGAACGAGAATCTAAAGGACCAACCAAGAGATTCACGAACCACAGATCCGTTTTTAAGATCAATAAACCAAATCAGTTGAAGGCAGATGATCACATGTGTCAAAGTCCTATGCGTTCAACGAGAACGTACCGTCACCATCCTTGTCGAATAAGCTGAAGGCTTCCTTGAACTCGGAGATCTGATCGTCTGTGAGTTGATCCGCCATTGTTGATTTTCTCTTCGTTAACTTTTAGATTCCTTTTTTTTTTGGTGTGTGTTTAATCTCAAAATGGAGAATCGAGAGGAGGAGGAGGAGGAAGAAGAAGAGAGCCACAGCGAGAAAACGAGAGAGAAACCGTATTTATCGGATAACTTTAGAGCTATTAACGACTTTTACTCCGACCCGGGTGGGATTCGGGTCTTATTTTTTTAACCCGTAACTGGATCTTGAAATCACTATTACACATGTAGCATTTAATATACGTAGTTAAACCAATCACAAATAAGTATATATTATTTGATTGTGTCATACGATATCCAATAAAAATAAAAGTTATCTATAATTATGAAAACTAGTTATATTTTGAAACAAACAAATTTTGCTTAAAATACTTACAATAAAAAATAGAGGGAGTATTATTTAAAAATTAATAATACTTTCATTTCTATATTATTTAACAAAAAAAAATTAATATTAGTTAACTTTCATCCAAATACTTCTTATACCTTAAATCATTAAATAAAATTATTTCAAGTATGTTTGTGCACACAACAAATATATAACAATCACAAAATTATGTATATTATAAAAAAAGTTTAAATATCTTCTTAAACACAATTTATATATTCATAAATACAAACACATCTATACTATTAAAGCTGAAGTATAAAATTGAAATGTTTGTAAACAAGGATATCTATACTATTAAAGTTGAAGTACAAAATTGAAATGTTTGGTAACAAAGATAGTAGATTAAATGAAGATTGTTTGGAAATATAGATAGTAGATTAAATACTTTCTTTTATTTCACATTTAGCCTTCATATTTGTAATAAATTAATTACTTCTTTTTGTATTTCTTTCTTATTTGCATATTTTTCCACTTCATTTAAAATCAAATATTTAATCTAATTAATTATAATGAGAAAGAAATACAAAAAAGCACTTACTTTATTAATAAATTTGTTTTCGGATCTGAAAATGGAATATACTCAGTTATGCTTAATTGATTTGAAATCATAATTTCCCATAAATAATTACATGTAGAAAAATAATTACCGTGATTCTCTACAAATCTAACATTCCAATTTTTTTATTCGTTTTTATATAAAATAATTTAACCCAATTCTTTAAATAATTGACATATTAATTTTTTATATAAAATAAAGTGAACTAGAATATTTTTTGTGCAATTTATGGTTGTTGTTTCTTTGCGGTGAAAATAAAAACACAAACTGTAATATATAGTATATGTTAATTTGCTACATACAATTTTCAAGAAAACAAAATATCATAAAATTAATAATAATTCATAGAAAACTACTGTAAAAATAAATAGTTTTCAAATAAATAAACAAAAAAGCAATAGGTTAATATATGAATTAACTCAAAAATATGACTAAATTGTTAATTTGCTACATACAATTTTCAAGAAAACAAAATATCATAAAATTAATAATAATTCATAGAAAACTACTGTAAAAATAAATAGTTTTCAAATAAATAAACAAAAAAGCAATAGGTTAATATATGAATTAACTAAAAAATATGACTAAATTGTTTAAGGTATATAACTTTGTAAAACTATTACTAAAATATTTACGGCTCACAACATTTCACCAACGTTTTACTAATTAACGCTCCTGTTACACAATATAATGATTAAACAGTTTACTTAATTAGTAAAACTGGAACCATTAGATTGTAATTTTTGAAATGTTTATATATATCACAAAAACAAAGACCCGCCCAGTCGGGCGGGTTATGATCTAGTATATAATTATGAAGTAATTATTTTAAAGAGTAAATATTTATTAAGAAGCATAAGTAGGAAAATAACTAGCCATATTTTAGTAACACTTTCATAAAAATAATTGTAAATCAGATATATTTCTAATTTTAAAATTACTTTAAGAACTAAAGTAAATTATTAACACAGATTCTGTATATAAAATCTAATATATTGTTACAAAAGTTGGATACATTATAAGTATAGAGATAATAAATTAAAGAATATTTCTTTCTTTTTGTAACATTTGTACTAGCGTTGGGCATTTGTTTCTTCAGTTCTTCAGTTTTAGAGGTTTATGATCAGTTTGAATATTTAAAAAATCTGGTTTAGAACTCATTTTTTGTTGGTTCTTTGTTCGGTTCAGGTAACAATGTTAGAAACCAGTTAATATCTAAGATAGTTTCAGATCTCATTTGGTTCCGGTTTGGTTTGGGGTTAAAAATTAAGAAATTGAGATTTTTATTAAATATTAGATTTTTTGGGGTTTTCAGATCAAAATTTTGATAAATCGAATAATTTTAATTCTTTGGATAAAAAGTATTCTGGTAATTTGTCATTTTGGTATTTTTATTTGTAAATAGTATTTCAAGTTATTTTATTATTTTAAAACTAAATATAGTAAATATTTATAAGTATATAAATTTTATTATAGAAATTCAGGTATCCATTCAGTTTCGAATCTTTGAGTTTAGAAATATAAAATTTGTTTGATAATTGATAGGATCCAAACTCGAACTGAACCTTATTTTGGTTTGGTTGGGTTATTCGGTTCCAGACAAATATGCTGACGCCTAATTTGTACCGAGAAAATTATTATTTATCTATGTGCAAATATTGTCTCTATAAGTCATATATCTTTTATACACATAACCATTGTTTCCTTTCTGTATATATACATAGTCATCCTTTCCCTTTTGTAATACATATAATTATTGTGCAAATATTATATATATATATATGTCATATGTCTCTTAAACACATAGTCATCATTTACCTTTCTGTTATATATATATATGTGTGTGTGTGTGCAAATATTATATATAACAAATCATATATCTTTTATACACATAGCCATCGTTTCCCTTTCTGTAGTGTATATATATATGTATATGTGTGTGTATGTGAAAATATTATCTGTATAAGTCGAATATATCTTATACACCCAGTCATCGTTTCCCTTTTCGTAATGTGTATATATATGCAAATATTATCTATATAAATCATATTCTTAAGTCATATATCTTTTGTACACATAGTCACCGTTTCCCTTTCTGCAATATATATATATATCATCAACCCCTTCATAAGAGGTGTTATACAGTGAGAAGATTATTATAACTAGTGTTTCTTGTTTGGAATTCAAATATGGCGTGTTGGTGCTGGTCAAAGAGATCACCAAAAAAATTAATCCAGAAAAGTACATAGAGTAACTTATATCTCTGCATTTCTATGTAATTTGAATAAGATTTTTGTGATTTTATATTCTTCTTACAATGCTAATTGTCACACTTGGTATAAGTCGATGTAGTTCCAAAGAAGAATGAAGAATCTGATATAGTCCCTAAAAAGAAGTAATCCAGAAATAAAAGAAACTGATGATAAACCTGAAAGGAGTAGATAACTTTCCTATTTTCAATTTTTTCCATTAATAATTACTGTCAGTCAATTTGTTACAAGTTGTTCTATACATGTGTTTCAACTTTTCTTTGATATTTTCAAGTATACGCGAAGTCGAGTACAATTTAAGACCTGTGTGTCAGGCGTTCGAGGTATACATCGGAAAAGTGATTTCCAAATTCCAAGGTAATGTAATACTCCCCTTTGTTTCTAAAAGATCCATATTTTGGAAAAATATTTTGTTTTAAAAAGATGTATATTTTGTGTTTTCTATGAAAAAATTGCAAACTTTAAGAAAATTAATTGGTTTTATTAGATTACTATTGGCTAAAAGTTGTTGAAAATTGAAAATTACAGAAAACTATAAATTTATTACAGTGATTTAATGCATTTTCTTAATACGTGTGAAAACACTAAAAAATCTATCTTTCAGAAACAGGGGGAGTACTATGTAACCTTTTTTCTTGAATCACAGTTCAGATATATAGATTTGGTGACAATGTGTTAGTATTTTATATTGTACTAATTATTTCTTATGAATGGCGCATGGTTAGGGGTTGAAAATTGTGTGGTGGATATACAAAACAAAAGAATTGTGGTCACCGGTGATTTTGATCAAAAGAAACTGTTTGAAAAGCTTCAGAAAATGAGGCGTGAGATAATAAAGAAAGATGATGAATTAATTGAGAAATATCAAAGCATTCATGCCCAAGTAAGAAGTGAAGATGAAAAGAAGATGGCCAAGTTTGACATGTCCAAAGTGGATAATCTTAGAGGAGCACTATTTATTCTTCTCCTTTTACCTTTTTTCTATTTCTTTTTATGTCTTAATTATATAAACCAAAAAAATTAGACCTCTCGAACTTAGTTTATTTGGGATTTAACTGTTTTGAGTTTAAATCCATTTGGTCTAGGACCGGTCAGAAACCCAAAACTTATATTTTACTTTGTTTAGTTATTTACTAATGATATCCATGTCGTAAACAAATATAGATGTAATGTTAATATCTTAAAATAAATATACAATTTGGATAGTATAGTGGCGTCAAAGTCTAGTTTTACCATTAGTGCTTATGTATTAAGAAAATATAGAATTTTCGTCCTACCAATACATGTTGAAACACTGATTTATACACATATTTAGTTGGAATGATTTACATTTGACGATCTAGTTATTTTAAAAAAATTATTTTATATTGATATATATGACAAAATTTAATATTTTGTATTTTATATATAACTCATGATGACGATAAAAATGTGGAAGTCACTAAAAAGATCATGATCTTGATTCACCGTTTCTACTGTTTAGAGTTGAAAGAATTTTATTTTATTTCTATTCGCTATTATTTTTATTTGATTTATTATGTAAGACATTTATTTAAGTTTTGAATTTTATAATTATTATGGATGACTACTTAAACTTAGAATCAAATTAATTTTGGTTTTAAAATTCATGTATTCAATTTAATTTATATTTTTAAGAGCTTGAAAAGCCCAAAAAACTTTATAGCCTTTTTTAAGATCGGATCGAGCTTTGAAACTTAGACTCGAAATATTCGCGGACTGAACCGGACCGGACTTAAATAGTGATGAGCTTTGCAAGTTTTTGGTCGAGCCATATCCGGTTAATCCGATTGACACCCTAATTTTTACATAGATTTTGATAAAAATCATATTCAAAGATCTCAGTAAAACCTAGAAACCAAAAATTATTTCATCTCTCAGCTTTTTTGTCTAGGATAAAAGAGATGGAGTTGGGAAGCTAATGTATTTCAGGTTCTATCTATTTACTGCGCGAAACTAAATTATATTGTTTTTGGACATCTACACGGATATGAATCTATATTTTTGGAACTATTTGCAGATTCAGAGAAGTGGTCTATCCATAAACTACATATCTCCTTAAAGATCAATCTGGACTCTTCCATAAATTCGGGATACACCTAAGTTAATTAAAAAACAAAATATTCAAAGCAAATTATTCACGTTCTTCAAAACAATATAAAGTAAAAGATTTTTAGAATCACAAACAACATATCGTCGACATTTGTATTGTTCTTTATATTTGAATATTTTCTGTTTAGGCCAATAAATGGCTACATCCAAATTATGCTGTTTATTCAACTGTGAACTATTGAAAACCTTCTTTTTATTTTGAGAAACTATTCAAAACCTTGATTCAGTGATTATGACACATGCTAAGTTTAGAACTATACTGATATAGTGTGTTATGTATCCTTGAATATGAATCCTGGTCTCGAACTATACTTGCCTAATGATTGTAACTCATATAAACAAATCACCTTAAACTCATGAAGTGCAAAATGGCGTTTTCTTAACTTCTTTTACACAAATATATTGATGAAATTTTTTGATTTCAGCCTTGTAAATGTTTCTTAGGCTTTTCTAGTCCTTTGTAAATTCACATTCTTTTTACATGATCAATAAATTTCACATTTCATCAATATATATATATATATATATATATATTGATGAATGCAACTATAAGCTATCTTTGTATAAACAAATAAAACATCTTTGTGTTTTACTTTTTTGTAAAGATTAATAATATATAATAACTCGTACATATTTTGTAGGTACACATTAGAGTCTTAAAAGATTAAATGTTTTATAAAAGTTTAAGTTCTTTATATTCAAACATTTTTTATTTTGGTCTATAAATCGTTACATCCAATTTATGCAGTTTATTCAATTGTGAACTATTGAAAACCTGATCCAGTGATTATGATACATGCTATGTTGAGAACTACAATGGTATAGTATGTTATGCTCCCTTGAATATGAGTCTTGGCCTAGAATCATACTTGCCTAATGATTGTAACCCATATAAACAGATCACCTTAAGTTTATGAAGTGTAAGTTAAAGTTTTCTTAGTTTTTCTACACAGATATATTGATGATGATTACTTTTTCAAGAAAGAAAAAATATTGATGATTTTTACCATAGGCTATCTTTGTATACACAAATAAAATATCTTTGTAGTTTACTTCTTATGAAGATTAATTATAATAACTCGTACATATTTTTGTATTTGTAGGTACACACTGGAATCCTAAAAGATGAAATGTTTTATAAAGGTTTAAACGTTATATGGTCGGGCAAAAAAAAAACATGTTAAAACTTATATCAGTATCATCATTGTAATTAATTTCTCTAGTAATAAAAGGGTTTCTATAGATTTAGTGTGAGAGTACATGAGAAAATGATATATCAGTAGATTGTGTTATAAATAAATTAAAAACAAATTTATTTTTTATAATGTTTCTCAATTAGTTTATAATGGATTAATCAAAGAAAATATAAATATAAGCTAGACAACGTGTGTTCCAAAAAAAAAGAGCTAGAAAACGTGTGATCGGGGAAAACTGTCGTGACTAAGACATACAAAGAACCTCAAAGATCGATCACATGATCAGAACACTAATCTTCTTCTACATGCGTCGAGCGGGAGTGAGTTGGTACTTCCTCGTCCGTAACAACTAGCAGAATCCACCGTCAACTTATGACACTCGTCGTCGTCGTCGTAGTGGGAGAATGAGGATAGCTCGTGAACGGTCTCCGAAATCAAGTCCCGACAGATATGGTCATGAAGTGCCAAACCAATCTTAGCCACTTCTCTTCGTTGATCAGATGCTACGTCCTCACAAACCTGGTTCACGCTCTCCATCAAGCTGCGTCTTACCTTCTGCACCATAATTGGCGCCGTGTCACGTGACTCTATCGTTTCTCTCTTGGAAATGACGTCGTGCATGGCGTAATGGTCGGGTCTAGTGATTAGATTAATGTGGTTGACTTTGTAGGTTGTGTTGTCTTTGTACTCGTGATCGTTCACCATCGTCGACAAAATTGTTGTGTCAGTGTCAGTGTCCGTTTCGTGTACTGTCGTCTTCGTATTCTTATTCATTTGCGTAAATTGCGTCCCTACGACGGCATCTCCTACCACTGTTAAGCAGATAAATAATTTTATACAACAACCTGTGTTTATAAATATGTTACCCATTTTATCATCATAGTTATCAAAACGAAAATTATAATTGTTGTCTATATCATCTATTGTTGTCAAAAAAAAAAAAATTAAAACAAACATTCTTGTATACACCTTTAGGTAGGGGTGGGGCGGATCCGGATCGGATCCGGATCCGTCGGATCCGTGATTTTAGGATCCGGATCGGATCCGGATCCGTCGGATCCGTGATTTTAGGATCGGATCGGATCCGTGTCTTCCGGATATCCGGTACGGATACCCGCCTAGATATCATGATATCATGGGTATCCGGATTCGATCCGATTCGTCAAAATAATTAAAAAATAAAAATATTTTTAAAATACAAAAATCTATAAATATTACATAAATTAAATATTTTTACAAAATTTATAAATATATTTATGCATATAATATTATTAAAATTAAAATATAATATTATAAGACTAATTTTATGTATAAATATTAATAAATAAGCTATAATTATTAATAATATTTTAAATTTAATATATTTAAAAAACAACGGATCCGGATCCGGATATCCGGACCTAAAAATCCAGATATCCGGATTCGGATCCGGATTCAGCGGATCCGACATTTTACTATCCGGATTCGGATCCGGGCGCCCCGGATATCCTATTTTCGGAGCGGATCCGGATCGGATCTCGGATCGGATCCGGATCTCGGATAATAATTCCAGCCCTACCTTTAGGTTCTTATTAAATTTTCTTATTTTACATGAAAATACGACCAAGCATATACCAATATTACAAAGTTGGATTTCATCCATAAATTTTTTTTTAAAAAATATTCTTAAAATGCAGTTTTGTTTTGAAATACCACAAAAGATGTAATAAGCTGTAGAAAAAAGTATACAAGATTGTTTTATTCTAACAGCAAAGGTATATATACAATTCATGCTATGTATAATCATTTTGCTTAAAAAGTGATTCTTGATTTGGTACCATCAAACAGTTTGTGGGTCAGAATCAGGAATAAATAAAAATAATGGGTGGGGGCCTAAATAATGAGAAAGTAAAAGTGGGCTTCATGAATAAAGGAATAAAGGCCTCTAAAAGCTGCTTCCTTCCTTCATCATTTGTCTAACATGCCTCTTTCTTTACTCTCTTTTGCACTTTAATTAGGCATAAATCGATGCTAGATTAGACTGAGACTAAACTTCACCACTTATTATGCCCCTACCTTTTTGACTTAATACCAATTTAAACATTATCCTTAATGCTAGTGCCACCAACTTTGAAATGAACTCAACTAATGACAAAATGAGATCTCAAATCAAATAACACATTCCATGCATGCATGAAATTGTTACAGAAACTACATTTGTTTATCTCTATCTTTTACTAATAAATAAGATAATATGATGAGACTGTCTTCCACTCTTGGACATACTCATGATCTCACCACCAACCAAAGAGACAAAAAACTCTTTGGTCTTTCTACTTACACAGTGTTCACTTAATATTACTAACTAGAGTTTGTGATTACGCATCTCTCATTTGAAAAGTTGAGTTCTGTTTTGTGATTAATGTTTAATGATTGAACTATAGACTTTGATGAGAGACGTTTAGTTAAAGTTTGATGATCATACCGGTGCCGGAGAATTTGACATCATCACGCGCCGCCGTCTCCGGTGAAACCTTCTTTTGAAGAAGGTAAGTGGTTTTGAGGACGTCGATGGTTCTCCTGAGCTCCTCTAAGTCACGATCGCATTTCTCTAACGCCCCGACGAGACTCACCCTCGCTGCTGCATCTTCCTCCACTCCTTCGTTGCTCGGAAGCGGCGGCTCGAAGGTTCCTCCCCCGTTTGACGTATCTTCTTGAGGAGAAGCGTAGACGACGGTTCTTTGCTCTTGTTTCTTAGATCCTAAGGTGATAGATTTGCGACGGCTGGAGGAGAAGTTGAAGGTGCATAGGAAGAGGTTGAAGAATCCGGGGAGGCAGCCGGAGGAAGATACGGTGGAGGAGGAGCTTGAGTTTCTCCGGGGAGGAGGGTTGTGAGCTTCCCGCCATGAAGATGAAGGAGAAAGCAAGTTCTCTCGTTTACTCTTCTTCTTCTTCATACTCTTTTATGTTTTTTTTTTCTTTTCTCTCTATAGCTGAAAACCTTAAATTCCCATTTACTCAATTTTTTTTATAACTCCAACGGTAAAATTAAAATATTACTTTTTTGTGGTTTAGGTTTTGCTTTTCTTTATTATTTTTCTTTTTCCCTTTTACTTTTATGTAAGTGCTGGTCCATTGGCACATGGCAAATACTGGAATATTAATACTTTTACAATGCGATATTATCATGAGCTATACATCATTTTGTCTTTTATGTTCTTTTCTTCAGCTTATTTAGTGGTTTACTAAGTTACTCTTTGTTAACATCTACTAAGGTTATTAAAACAATGCTTGGTAAATACATTGTAAATAATGTGGCCTTAAATCCAGTTTCTATACTTCCATCTACTTTGACAATATCTCTGTCGCTCCAAATATTCAAACAAACATATAAATTAAACAGTCTAGGAACAGTGAACTAATCAACGATGAATGATTCAATCAGTTCGAACCTTAAATCAAATTGGCATTAGATAGACGCTTAGCTCAACGCTCAATGGGAAACAAAGGGAATGATTATGAGTGTTCTTTACGATTCACGTCATCGTCGTGCGTGCAGCATGCTGGTCAACAGTTAATTACTTATTATTGTGTGGACTAAGTGGTGATATCTTTAATAGCCTTCTGGTTCGAGACACCATATATCAGTTTGTATATTAGTAGATTGCCAATTTATGTTTCTCACAGATCAGACTGAGTCTTATATTAATAATCCACACGTGTAATCAAATCTTCAAGTCCTGTAGTATCATGAAACATATTAATGAACCATTAAACATTCGAAGTTTCAGGGTTATAATCACAGTAACAACGACTGGCAAAAGAAACAAAGCCTATTCTATACAAATAAGAGCTCGAACAAACAAAACAATCACACTGGACGAAGTGAATAATAAAGGCCAATGAGATGAAGAGGCTGAAAACTAAAACAAATATTGGATTATAGATCTTTCCATATTTTGTAGTCGCTACTTGAGCTGTTGTGCAAATTACTGTCTTGGCAGCCGATTAAGAAAGTAGAACGCACAGGATCAACATTTACAATAGCATGTGCTGTGCCACTCGGGCTAACCGCTACAGCTACTTCATCCTCTCCAATTAACACTTCGGCGTAACCTTTTTCGACGTTGTGGTTCTCCAGCTGCACGGATTCATATTTGATATTAACCATAAACAATGTCAGATCGATGAGTTTGGCTCATTTTTGAACCGAAGGCAGTAGTAAGGAAATGGAAAACCAAGGCGCAACTGTCTGAGACAGACGATTAGACTATGAAAGACAAGCCCATTTACCACATAACTAAACATCTACATATATTAATGTGTTGACTTTTTTTTCAACCTAAGACGATGACTAGAGGTTCAGTGATCGCTGATGAATGATGATTATTAGTCTAAAAGTCACAACATCTTTAAGATTCAGAGTGATTATCTCCTAATATACTGCAGGATCAAAGACCAAATAAGCGAACCCAAATCATAGAAAGTCCACTCAAAGGTTTATTCTATATACCCTTAACACTCCCAAACCTCAAACCAACCAAATACCAGTCTGCTCTTGCATATGTTCAATCCCGACTTATACTCGTCAAAAGACCAACAACACAGTCAGTTAAGCCGGTATGGACTGATGCAATCTGTGAACTCTCCCTTCTATCTTATTTACCATCCACTGAAGCATTGACAAACTAATAGATATATCTTCCTACCAGAGGTTTCAACAGGCTATAATGCTCCATCAGCGACAAGGATAGTAAGACTTACCCTGAATCTCGTCTTGGCTCCCCATATGACAAACGTCTCATTACAAGTATGGTGTCTGTGGTTTCCCCTCAATCCACCAGGCTTGATTTCACCAACATGAATGGAAACACACGAGGCTGCTCCACCTGCACACACACACACAAACCAAAAACAACAACAATCAAACTTCATGATTATGCAGTCACTCCAAAAGATAAATCTCATTCATAGACTACAAGTGCTCAACACTTCTTATCCATTCTTATGTATAATAAACTCTCTCCACTCACTTGATCAGGCACATTGGTTTAAAATCTAATCCGAATTACTGCGATTGCAACGAAAACCGAAACGGAATCGAATCAGTAGAGACGACGAACCGTGGAGCTGAGAATCACGAGCAAGGGTAACGGGATCAAGCAACCATCCACGGTCGTCTTTGCGAATCGGCGAAATCGACGTTGAACCGAACCGGACCAGATTAGCCTTATCGTCTTCATCTACCACTTCCGAATCCGGATGATGATGATGACTCTTCTTCGTATGCGAAGAGAGGTGAGAAGAGTGCTGTAACCTGAGAGTGATCCATGTGAGGAAGAGGAAGAAGAAGAGAAGCAGAGGAAACGCTTGAGGCTTCTTCAGTAGATTGATCAACGGCGACAATCTAGTGTTCTCCGTCACTATCCTCCTAGGGTTCGCCATCTTCGGATTCTTCCTTCTCCGAAGAGTGATTAATTTATAAAACTATTATTATTTGCTGAGGTTTTATTTAAACATAATAATTATGAGATTAAAAATATTAACTGATGATTTGGTGGGTTGAGCCTGCCCGTGCAATAGGGGCAACTCATGATAGCCCAGATAGCAAGCTATCTTAATGGGTTTTCTCCCTTAATAAATACAATTAATATCGAGTGGGCCGATGGCCCACATATCAGATATTAAACTGATAAGAACAGATACTACACTTGATCTTAGCCAAAAGGCCGAGAAAGGTATGATTTGTGACTTGGGCTTCGCTTCTCTTTTATAATGCTAAGGTTTTACTAACGTATTTATCTCTTACCGATGTGGGATTTTATAAGAGTTTAAGAACCGCCTATGAGAGGGATAATGAATACGACGTCGAATCATCCCTGACTTCTTACGTTTTTTTTTTGTCTTCTTCCGTTAGTTTGAAGGTCTGTTTGATACTTGTGTTTGGGTTATAAGATGTTTGTGAGCTTGTGATACTTCAAGTTGAAGCAAATTGATATGTTATCTTCATAAAAGAGAAGTGGCAGAGAATAACTCAGAGAATCAATGCTTTCTATTAAACGTATCCATCTGCAACGATGCACAACCAAATACATACAGAGGCTATACAACTCTCTAGCACTGTTTGCTCTGGTGACTTGCTTTGTGTAGATAGGACTCATAGGAGGGTTTGAACTTTCCTTGTCTTGCAGTGACCTGAGTTTAAGTCTTCATAACCTTCATGGCATAAAAGGAGACACAGCTTGCTCAAATTTTTGCTGGTCACGGTCCATTCTAGAGCGAAGGTTTCGGTTGTGTTGTCGCTTTCAAGGTCTTGAGCTAAAACCTGTAAACGCAGCCAAGAGTTTTTTCATTCATTGAAATCATCACTGGAGCTTAAAGATTTGTGTCTAACTACATACTTGAATGAGTCTAGGAACAATCCAAGGGCGAGTCCGGTCTTCCAATAGTTAAAAATGGTGATTATGCTCCGCATCTTGTTGATCAAAGGAACGGATGCTCTGTACATTAAAGCTCCGATGCACTCCACTACGATTACAGCCAATGCAGCGGATAGAACATCCCAGTCTCCTGTTTGTCCTATAAACGTAGAGAATGCAGTTGCAGAGTAGAATCCCACCAAGAGAAAGAGCAGTTTCTTGGGGAGATCTTTCTTTATCTCCTGAATTTTCACCAGAAGCTTAGTTCTGAGATCTTGTATGGCTTTGAGTAGTCTTGGACGCCTGGAGCTTTTATTACTTGAAGAACCGGATGGTGGATCTAATCTGCTCCCACCAACCGAGCTCCTGATTGCTGTCCATGACATTCTCCTGGAAAATCTAAAAGACAGGACATTAGAAAGATGAAGTCATTATCAAATCTTCTTTTAAGACACATGAAACAACAAGCTGAAGTGCGCAAAAGGGAATGCTTCCACAGGAATTTGGTACAAGCAAAAACTTAAGGACCTTAAAACTCCTTAGTACAATAAAGCAACAAACCATGGCTTAGATATAGCTCAGTCTGATACAAGCAATAGGCTTGGAAACTTAAGGACCTCACTACTCCTTAGCACAATAAAGTAACAAACCATGGCTTAGTTATGGTCCCTTAACAGATATTCATGTTTTGTCTATTAAGGAATTCTAAAAAAAAGGATTGAGCTGAGCTCCATTTACCAAAAACCCTCATTCTATTTCCAGCATATATATGAAAAGCCGAACGACATTGAAGCTTCCAAAGATAAGAACTTGCCTTTGATGGCTGACCAACGAAGGCCGTTCAGGACGAAGAAAACGACAGAGAGAACAAAACTCCAAGCAAGCGGCAAGAGAGAAATCACCCTTGTCTCCAAAACTCCTCCTTGGCAAGAACTTATTTCCACAGCTAGGTAATGCCACGGTGATGGCAAATCCCATGAAACAGCTAGAAGAAATGTTGGTCTATCTGACCCACACCCAGCAGCTACTTCCTGCACCACAAACTCTCATCATATCAATTCCACAATCCAATCAAATATCAGCTTTTTTGTATAGAGAATGAATTCGTGTGGCTTCAATAAACACAGGCTCAACATATCACAAGATACCACTGAATACTTCTACAATTCAGCTAGGCATTTACACAAACACCTTGTGGACAACTAAAGAAAACGCTAACTTCACCAAAGTTTCTTAGTTCCTCCACGCCCATTACTCTAAAATCAATCCCAAGATCAATCATTTCGATACGAATTAAAGGAACTAAAATTTCAAAAACAGATTACAATTTTAAAAATAGCAGAAAGAAACGAGAAAGAAAAATGGTACCAGCTAGCCATGGCTATGGACTTATGGGTGAGGAGAAAGTACAAAAATGAAAAATTAGAGGAAGAAGAGGAAGTTCCCTCAGCGCTGCATCGAAACGACAGCGTTTGGTTGAGTTTTAGACAGGTATAGTCTGGGCTGCAACACGTAAATAAAGCCCAATAACAAAAGCCCATCAGCATTTATGCTGTATATAAAGCCCAATAACGAGTAACGACCACATTTGCTTCAGGAGAAGAAGATTCAAAGAAGAAGAAGGAGAAGAAGATGCTCGCTTGTCTCGGTAGAAGATGCAAGATATTGTCAACGAGGAATCTGAAACCAACCTGGAAACTGGTCAACAGAAGAGGATTAAGCGGCGGTGGAGCGGAAACGGTAGCTAAAGAGAGAGTAGACGCCGTCGTGATCGGTGCCGGAGTCGTGGGTCTAGCGGTGGCGCGTGAGCTCAGTCTCCGCGGAAGAGAAGTGCTTATCCTCGACGCCGCGTCGTCGTTCGGCACCGTGACGAGTTCCCGCAACAGCGAGGTCGTCCACGCCGGAATCTATTATCCTCCAAACTCTCTAAAGGTACAACCTTTCTCTTTAAGGGTCGCAATCAAAGTCCTCTAAAGGCACAACCTTTCTCTCGAGAGACGCAATCAAAGTCCTTTAAACTCTCTAAAGATACAAACTTTCTCTTATGGGTCGAATCAAAAGTCCATTAAACTCTCT
The DNA here is from genome assembly GCA_016771965.1 of Brassica carinata. NCBI lineage: Eukaryota > Viridiplantae > Streptophyta > Magnoliopsida > Brassicales > Brassicaceae > Brassica > Brassica carinata. The sequence continues at coordinate 38,897,457 of CM028701.1, read as the reverse complement.
GAAGGTGTGATCTTTTTGGATTTGAGCAGGCCAAGTTTTGTGTAAGAGGGAGGGAACTGTTGTATAGGTATTGCTCTGAACATGGAATCCCTCACAGGAAGATCGGTAAGCTTGTTGTTGCTACAGGATCATCTGAGATACCGAAGCTTGATCTCTTGATGCATCTCGGGACTCAGAATGGAGTCTCGGGTTTAAGGATGTTGGAAGGTTTTGAAGCGATGAGGATGGAGCCGGAGCTACGATGTGTTAAAGCATTGCTGTCTCCTGAGTCTGGGATTGTGGATACACATTCCTTCATGCTGTCTTTAGTGGTACTGTATTCATCATCTCTTCTCTCTCTGATATGTTAGGATCTTTGGGGGGGGGGGGTTTAGGGAGTTGGGGAAGAGTTTTTGATTTCATGATGTGCAGACAGGGACAAGCGGAGAACAGCCACGCAACGTTCTCGTACAATACAGTGGTTTTAAGCGGTCGTGTTGAAGAAGAGAAGATGCATTTGTTTGTTGCTGAAACTGGATCGTTTGAGTCTCGGTGTGAGGGAGGAGTAGCTGAGCTTGAGCTGATACCTAACCTCGTTGTTAACTCTGCGGGGTTAGGTGCTCAAGCTCTTGCAAAGAGATTCCAGGGCTTGGGTCACCGGTTCATTCCTTCGTCTCACTTTGCTCGTGGATGCTACTTTTCGCTGACTGGTACAAAGTCTCCGCCTTTTGATAAACTTGTGTATCCTATACCTGAGGAAGGAGGTCTTGGTGTTCATGTCACTGTTGATTTGAATGGACTTGTGAAGTTTGGTCCTGATGTTGAATGGATTGAATGCACAGACGAAACATCAAGCTTCCTCAACAAGTAATGATTGCATTTGTTATGAACTGTCTCTCATCTCTCTCGTCTTTTTGGAAGTTACTTAAGATCTTCTTCCTTCTGTTTGAATCAAGATTTGATTATGGTGTAAACCCGCAACGAGCTGAGAGATTCTACCCTGAGATCAGAAAGTACTATCCGGATCTCAAAGATGGATCGCTGGAACCTGGTTATTCAGGTATCCGTCCCAAACTTTCCGGACCAAAACAGCCTCCAGCAGATTTTGTCATACAGGTAATCTTTTTGTTCTCGAAAGCATCAGACATAGAACACTATGACATCTTTGGTTTTGTTATGAAAGGGCTTGTGTTGTTGGATGTAGGGAGAGGAGACTCATGGAGTTCCTGGTCTTGTGAATCTCTTCGGCATCGAGTCACCTGGTTTAACTTCAAGCTTGGCTATTGCAGAACATATAGCAAACAAGTTCTTATGATGAACCTTAAGATAATATCTACGTTTGAGAAGAAAGCTGGTGCATAAGTATAAGGCTTAGCAATTTCAAACAGTTCTCCTCTCTGTGATTCATTTTTCATACTCTATAAAGTGATGTTGTCTTCAAATTTTATACTCAAGAAAAAGATTGCTGCTGCTACTAAAATAACTCGGAATGTTTTTTTACGAAACTTAACAGAATTGCTCCAAGTCAGGAAAGTACAAAGAAACAAACTGTTTTGCTCTCTTTTTTTTCTTATAAGCAAACCGACACAGAAGCAGAATAAAAAAGAGTTTTGAGATCAGAAAGGAGCTGAGCTTGTCCTCCTCAGCTGCCGTTTGGGATCAGGTGGTGGTGCACTTGGGAGGATCTTCTCCACCTCCTGCAAAGCAAATAGAAAACAAACAATGTAACGTAAACTATCAATTACAAGTTCGTCACAAGTAAAAGACTCACTAGTAAAAAGCCAAAACAACTCTAACAAGAAGCAAAGAAACAAAAGATGTAACCTATTTATCCTTTCTATTGTTCATAGATTCATTTCCTAATCATCTATTGTCTACCATCAATCTATCATCTACCATTGTCTCTAGTTCAAGCCAAAACTTAATACATGTTCAATTTAATGCATGTATAACCAAAAGGGCCAAGGCTGCAAAACATTACCTTTTGCCTCTTGAGTCTTTCGTTTTCTTCTTCTAACCGTGAAACTTTGATCTCTAACTCATGAGTGTACGCCTGCTCATCAACACCCAGTGTTAGACAACACAAGTAGAAAGAAGAAAAAAAACAAGGGATGGCTTGACAAGACTAATAACAGCACCACATTTGCAACTACAGAAAGCTATTTTCACCTGTTTCCTAGCTCGAGAACGAGCTGCAGACTCTCTGTTCTTTATCATTCTCTTCTGCTTCCTCTCCACAGTCTTCTCCACTACTTCTCCCGAAGCTACCCTCTTCCTCCCTGGAGTTTGTGTATCCGACAAACCACCCATCAAAGAAGACTGAGACACCATTGCTTGCATGTCTGGGTTAACCGGATACGGCATAAACGATTGAGGCTGCTGCATTGACGGAAGCTGATGGTACTGAACCCATGGGGCAACCTGAGCTATGTTTTGCCCTATACCACCACTCCCACCAGGACCACCATCATGGTTCGAACCAGGTACTACTGTCTCAGTCACAACTCCTGCTTTCAACAACAAGTCCTCAAGCGTCATTTCCCCCAAGGTAGGCTGCTTATGAGCACCACTACCACCTCCATTCTTGTCCTGCTGAATGTCTTTCCAGACCTCCTCAACCGTCTTTTTGCTGAGATCCCGCGGCAAAGTTAAACTTCCCTGACGAGAGAGACCTTCCTGAGTAGCTACTGCAGCAGCAGAAGCACCGTTCACAGCCATGGAAGATGGCTGATTACCTTCAACAGAACAAACACTCTTGAGAAGCTCGTCAAGATTCATGCTTCCAAGGGCCTTACCAGAACTCCCCAAATGGGTTTGGACCTCGTCGAGTGTTAAGCTATAAAGAGAGCCTTGTCTATTCAAAGACTGAGATCTAGGTTCTTCAACAACACCCCTCTGAGAATCCATAAGCTTTTTTAAAAAGAAACCACAAACACACAGATAGATTTAAAAAAAAAAAAAACAATCCTGACCCCACAAAATCAGAAAACCCTAATCTCAACCTCTACACGAAGAAGAGTTTCATCAAAATCGAGGCAAAGGTAAGACCTTTTTTTTTTCTTCCTAAGGTTGACTCGAGAGACATGCAGCAGAGAAACAGAACATCGAAGAGGAAAGAAATCAACGCGTTGTAGCAATCTGAAAGCATCTAGGGGACTGCATGCAGCATCGGAAGCTAAACATGGTTATCGAAAGAGAAGGTGCCGCGATACAGAAACGCTTTGGGGGAGGAAGATTGCTAGAAAGCTACGATCTTTGAAAAGAGGGTAAAACGAATTTGAGAGCTTTGGAAAAGGATCAGATCTAAGCAAAATGGTGATTTGGGTTTTTTTTCTTTCTCGAAGTGATGGAAAGAGGAAGGAAACTACGATGAGTGCAAAGATAGAGAGAGAGATTTAGAAAGGAGACCTAGAGAACTCTTCTGTGTGTGTGTGTGCGAGTGAGAGACTCTCTCTCTCTCTCTTCTCTTTTGTTTCGCGCAGGATGAGAAGAAAATGAGAAGAGAGAGAAACCTTTTGATTGAGAAAGTGACTCTGATACTGTGGCAAATCGGCTCCTCTGGAACTTTCAGTGCGTTTCTTTTGTTTCTTTTTTGTTTCGAGTACCAGAAAGAAGAAAAAAACGATGTTTTCTTAATATGAAAGAGAGTTTAAATTTGTGATTAGTGATGACTTTAATGAAGGTGGATATGGAGTTTATTCTCTCAGCAAGACTACTAATCAATTGGGGCTTTTAATTCATCCTTCCGTACACTTAAATTTCATTAAGTAACTTCTGAACTGGAATATCAGAGCACATTGCAACATCTTCACATGTAGTTGGAGCAACACAGCTCAAAAGTTTGCCCCTTTTCAAGTGCCTCTGAAGACAGTTATCAAGTACATACAAATCCTTAGCTGTGTTGAAGCTGAGAGAACAAACATTAGTTTCTTTCCCTTTCATTCACTGGACTCAGCAAGATGGGTACAACAATCGTGAATAGGCAAAGGAGAGAGGCTGTTCTGTCAATAAGATCCGTAGCAAGATTCATTGTCTGTCCTCTCTTAAATTGAGGTTTCGAAGTTTGCCACAGCTCCCGTGTAACTCTTGTGAAGCTTTTGTAGATTTGGCCATGTGGTTGGCGGGATCTTTTAACGCCTGCATCAAGACCTTGGAATCACTCTCCAAGCCCCGACCTCTCCAGAACCCAGACTATCTATGACAGTCATTGCCATACAAGAGCAGCAACTGCAACTCCCAAACCAGACAGGGTATTGACTCCGAACCATCTGACTGTACTGTGTCATCCCAAAGCCAAAACATATTACAAAATATTCTAGACTGTTGCTGCTAGGTTAATTAAAATAACTCATATTGCAAATATTATATACTGCAGGCAGAAAAAATGCATGAATGAAACCGTGAAGCAGAGAGATTGAATCAAACTTTATGAAATTTGGAAAAACTTAGAATCTGATAAAGCAAGGGCAAGGAGCATATTTATGTTTTTAGTTTTACAAACAAAAGTTCTAAGATGTTTCATAAAACTGAAAACAGAGACATAAATAGTACAATGTTTTTTTAAGGAATAGCATAAAGAGAGTAGTTGGTGAAAGATGTAGATGAAAACTAAAACTCATTAAAAGGTTTTATGGCCTTATGAGCGACCAAAGAGTAAACATTTCATAAAGACTTCATTTTGCATCGGCTCCTTATAAACTTCAGAAGAATCACCAGGCCAATATTAAAACACTCATTTCGGATATCTGCACAATCAATTTAAGAAAATAAGAAAAAGGTTTTTCACAATCTCAATCGCTGCAAAACACCAAAACCCTTCATAAAAAAAAAAGTTAACGAGCTGCTATATAGAAATTGCAAAAGTAACGTCTTTTTAGCATGTGATGCAAAACAAAACCAACAGGAAGCAAACTGTGAAGGTTAACACAGAAAGTTCTTGTCTTTAGAAATCATTTCAATGTAAAGTATATTAACTTAAATTAAACAAGTGAAGAGACTGATATTCATCGCTCTACCTGAGTTGCTACATGATACATCTACTGGCCCATGTAAGGAGAGTAATGCCCAACACCATGCTGCCCTCTTCCTGCACCGCCCTGACCAGGTGGCGGGGTCTGATAGCCACCTTGCAACCCAGGTTGTCCACCGTACCCAGGAATACTCCCAGGTGTCATAGGTTGAGTCCCATAACCAGTTGGCATTCCTGGGTTAACGCCTCCAGCTGTCCCAAGCGAACCCAACAAAGCCTGACCAATAGCTGGGTTAAACGCCAAACCTCCCTGCGATGCTAACAAAGCTGTCAACGCCTGTCCAATGGCAGGGTTCATCGCTTGAACCGGAGCACCCATCCCGGCTTGGTTACCAGCCATGAGATGTCCATGACCGGTAGGAGTACCGTAACCACCACTGCTATCATTCCTCTGGAAACGAGGATTGCTGTTAAACTGTTGCTGCTGCTTGCCAGGTTTAGGACCATCTATGGCCTTCTGGCAGTGCAACACGTGGCCCTCGAAGGTCTTGTGCGGCTCCTCTAAAGCCCTCTTCGCGCTCTCAGCCGACTTATACACAAACAAGCAGAAGCCTTTAGGTCTCCCGGTGTACTTATCAAGACCCAACGGACCTTCTTCAATCTCCCCAAACTTGGAGAAAAACGCCAGCAGCTTCTGGGGATCGAGCTCAGCTCCGACGTTACTAACATAGATCTTCTTCTGCGTGTGCTCAGAGTTCGAATGCTGAGCAGGAGCCGCAACAGAGGCACCTCCACCACCAGCAGAAGCCACAGGGTTGTTTCCTCCAAAGACGGGTCCTTTAGAAGCTAACTGACACGCGGTCATACGACTCCCAATCTTCTTCTGAGGCTGCTTGAGCGCGTTGCGAGCACCCGATCTCGACTTGAACAGAATAAAGCCGTATCCTTTCGATTTCCCCGAGACTTTATCGAACACGGCCTTGCAATCCTCGATCTCTCCGAACTGCTTGAACGCTTCGATGAGCGTCTCGGTTTTGGTGTCCCATCCGAGACCGTGAACGAAGATCTTCCGATGGACGGGATCCTCATCAGCCACTCCGCGGATTCGATTCGCCACGTCGCGGTGCTTCTCCGCCGCTTCTCTGAGAAGACTCAGAAGCTGCTCTTTTGAAAACGGCTCCAACAGATCTTGAATCGGCTCGTCGTCGTCTTCATCGACTTGATTCCCAGATCCAGACACCACCATACGATTCTCGTCTCCTTCTTCGTCGTTATCGTCCTCGTCGTCATCTTCGACTTCTTCTCCTTCTTGCTCTTCCTCGTACTCGACTTCCTCTTGTTTAGGCTGATTGCTGATCGCAATCTCCTCCTGCTTCGGCTTCTGCAGCGGTTCGGAAGCCTCGCTGGATTGAGCTTCGAGCTTCCTCTTCTTAGTCATGGCGGCGTCAAGGTCGACTCGATTTTAGGGTTTCGAAATTTTTTTCTGTGGTTGCTGATTGATCTCTCACCTTATCTATCCACGCCGCCGTGCTGCTTAACTTGCAATATGAACCTCATGTTTCCATCACTGTACAATTACATTTTTACCCCTACCAAAAGGCCTATTACGTTGTTATTGGGCTTAAAGGCCCATTAACGAAAAGCTCCAAAAGGTTAGAAAGATCCCGCCAAGTGTTTCCCGCGAGGAGCCTTCACGGCTAATAAAGTAGCCTTCTCCCATCTCGCTCTTCATCCCCTCTCTTCCTCTTCGTCTTGTTTTAAATTACTTTCTCTCTCCTGTGTAAACCCTAGATTCACTAGACTAGCTCGAAGCCCAGTAATCAGCCTTCAGTTTCCTCCATCTGAATCTAATTAAACGTTCGATTGCGATCAAGGTAAATTCATCTTCATCTCTCGGGTCCAGATCCGGTTTCCGTTTGATTACATTCATCTATTTCACCCGGATCTGCTTTAATCTTCGCAATTTGTTGCAGCTAAGGTTTCGTTGTAGCGAATTAGGTTTCGCATGCTCCTTACTGAATTTTTTTATATTTAATTAAATTAGATCCATCGGAGGTCCGATTTATGCAATTGATTTTCCATGAAATGAGTTTCGCCTTGTTAATTGTTAAACCCCTAAACCAATCGCTGCATCCTCGAACTCGTTGATGTTCGTTTCTGTGATTGGCTTGATGGTTATTGATTGTTAGCTATGTCCTTATTATCAACAGTTTCATTTGGTGTGAATTTCAGGTTTTTTCGAGCTTAATCTGTAGCGACGAAGTGACTGTTAAGATTACAATGGTGGAGTTCAGGAGCCAGACACATTTGAATTCCCCGTTGCATTATATCCGAGCCATTAAAGACGGATCGATCAACATAGTGGTGAATGTGGTTGCAAATGGGAAATCAAAGCTCAAGTTTAAACCTTTGGTTGATGTATACAATCGGGGAGACACTGAAGATGAACTGCCTCTGCCGAGAGTGGTCAGGGATTTGGAGATGGCAGAAGGTTCTTGTACGTTTGGTGCTGAGGTGGGTGAAGAAACTGATCCAGAAGGTTTTGACATGACACTGGAGAAGGTTCGGAAACAATGCAGAGAAAAGAAAAGGAAACGTAGGGGTGATACTGAGACAGTTTCGCAGGTTAAAGTTAAAGAAGAGTCTTCCTTGACTCTTGAAACGGAAGAGGAAGGATGTGAAGTTGAGGAGCCTCTCAGCAGTTGGAATACGAAGAGAAGAAAGAAGAAGCAAGGGCGTAGAACAAAGCGTGGTTCTTTTACTTCCTCCTCTCCATCTGCGAAGAAAGTTGATTTGCCTGTGTTATGTGATGTCAAGCCTGAGGCTTTCTGGGATGAACTTGTGACTGTGGACGTGAATCTGGAGAATCAAACTGAAGATGAAGGATGTGATGTTGAAGAGCCTCTTAGCAGTTGGAATACGAAGAGGAGTAAGAAAAGGAAAGAGCTTAAAACAAAGTGCGATTTTACTTCAACTCCATCTGCAAAGAAAGTTGATTTGCCTGTGTTATGTGATGTCAAGGCTGAGGCTTCTTGGGATGATAGCTATTTGGTTCCTGAAGCAATGGGTATCATTCCCACTAACCCTCTTCTGGATTTTGACAAAGAGACAGAATCTACTTCAAATAAGGAGCTGGTGGAAGAGATTATGCATGATTTCCCCAGTGACGCAAGACTGGTTCTACATCGCAGTCCAGAGCCTAATTCTCCTGGAATGGTAGCCATTGAAGAGCCCATAACTACAAAGCGGGTTGACAAAACTGTTGAAGATGCATCAGAAGAGTTCATCGATGATGCAAGGAAAGCTCCATGCTGTCTTGTTGATACTCTTGCTCTTGAGAACGTTTTGTGCGGTAGTGTGTCTAGAGAGGAGGATGTATTGAAGGTGTGGCACAGTTCGGAATCTAAGACCACTGGCTATGTCAATAACATCAGTTATTCTAATACGAGCTCGGGGAGCGAAGAAGTTAAAGAAGATGAGGAAAGCAAAGATTCAAAGGCTGACTTAGACATGATCACAAGTGGTTTGGAGATCATGAAGATACACGCTCCAGAAATACTTTCTGGCTTAGACAAGACCGTAACTGGTTTGGAGATTGTGAAGGTTGATGCTACTGATATCTCAGAATCGCTCACCGTAGATTATGGGGTAGGAAACACCGAGCTTGTGTGGGAAAACGAAGACATTGCTAATGATGAGCTTCCTGAAGCAACTGACATTCTCCAGTTGAGCGGCTGCTGTGATTCGATGTATAATTTGCATTCAGTTCCTGATGACAGCACAGTTTCACTAGAAGATCATTTGCCAGAAAGATTACAACAATCTTCATCCTCAGGGATTGTAGTAGATGAAGCAGGAGCTCACAAACCAACACAACTCTTTGAGGCACCAACTGATGAGGCTAAAATAGCTGAAGAGAGTGACAGTAGCCAGCAACTAGAGCCACACTCTCATCCTGAAAAGCTACTCTCAGGGAGAAAGGTTTGTCCTGTGTATAACTTTCTCATATTACATTCTGTTTCTTAAAGCAGTTACTCACCACATACATTTGGTTTCCAGACTTTATCTCCTAACTCTCAAGCAAAACTTTGCAAAGCAATGGAGCATTCTGATTCACCTATTAAGATGTGTAAAAGTAAGTGAATTGACGCAATCTTTAAATGTATTTTTACATTTTCTCTTTAGATTCTTATCTACTTTTTTGCAAAATCCAGAATCCAAAGGGAAACTCTACTTCAGTAGCTACAACTCACATAGGATCCTTAAGGCGCATGGGCTTGACAGCATCGACCGAGTGGAAGTGGTTCCAAATCCAAAGCAAGCCATTCGAAAAGCAAACAATAATACTCGGCAAACGCAGTATCAAAGAGCCACAAACAAGTTTTCCCGTCGAGATACTCAAGCAGCAAAGCCACAGCCTTTTAGCACTGGACGCACCTCGCTACAAGGATGTACAGAGAAAGCTATTGCCTTCTCTCAAGGGCAAATACGTGATTTCCAATATGTTGCAGCTAAGCTCACGAAAGAGCTCAAATCGATGAGACAAATCACAAAGAGATGTCTCCTAGCTGAAAGCAACCCCTCCATCTTGCCTGAGTGTAACTTGGATGAGGTACTTGTCTTTAAAACAAAATGAAGTTCTTGTTTTCAATGTCTTAACTTCACTTTTGTTTCTCAGAGTAATTTTTTGTTACTGGATATCTCTTGGTCAGGTGAAAACTTTGATTGGAAAAGCAGAGAAAACTGAAGAGAGTAGCAAGAAATGGCTTTCGATGATTGAACGTGACTGTACTCGGTTTTGCAAACTCATGGTTTGTTTTTACACTCCTTATTACATTCACAGACACAAAACTTATGTTTGTATTCATCTTCCTTGAGTTCATAACTTTTTCTGCATTCCCTACTTTTTTCACAGGGTATGGTCAAAGAAGATTCTCCAGATACTGAAAATATTGTTCAGAAGAAAAAGAAGATTAAGTTTGCAGATGATGCAGGAGGAGATCTTTGCCATGTCAAGGTTTTTGAAGTTGATTTAGAGTCTGAATCATAAACAAAAGTGTGTAGACTAGTGTAAACTCTCTCATTATTTGTATATTCATGTGTTTGTATTTCACTTGATACAAGGACTATAATCTAAAATCTCACATTACAACCTTCATTACAGCAACTACACCTCTCAGATTGATCTGATTATAAGCAATAAACAAAATTATAGTATTAACCCTTTTACTGATTGAAACCAACCTTGAGACAAAACCCAAAAGCAGATTTAGTTTCCTAATTGGGCCAAGGTTTTATTAGGCCCATAAATTTGAAGGGTGCTCACTCAAATCAAGATTCGTAATCAGTAAACTAAATTATTGCTAAAATTATACATCTTTATAAAAACAAAACAAAACACAAAAGGAATCTTAAATTGTTTAAGACGAGGTAAGCTTGGGGAACAAGAGTGGGCTGTCTAGGTAATGGTGAAGAAACCTTGGGCGCCAATGCATTTGACATGACCGCTTCTTCAAAGTCAACATTCTCACGTGTCCCTCTTTTTTTTTTAAAGCATTACTTTACCTTTTTTATTTTTATTTATCACTTTTTAATTTAAGTGGAGTGCTTTTAATTAGAATAATATTGTTAATAAATAGACGCGTCTCATCATGATACCGTCATGATTACATCGTTTTAAAAGGTGACGTCATCGCTGGCGTCTCTTGACTTTGCTCCTCTCATAAGATTCAGATACTGCATTTTTCTAGTGACTGATCAGAAAGACTTTCTGCTTTATTTAGTATTTGATTTTTATTGCAAACTAACTATTTTGTAGAAAAATTATCCATATTTTTTTATAATGTTTTTAACGATTTGTGACTCATTTGAACTCTTATGACAAGGAGACTCTGAGGACTGAATCCTAGACATTGTGGAATCAATATCCAGTGTGGTACCATATGTGCACTTAAACTTAAGTGTTCTAGGTCTGAACTTTGGACCTCTTCAACGCACGTGAGATGGCTCAGTGCTCGATCTGCTATATGCTACGAATTTGAATATACGAACCCATAATAATAATACTATAGTAGCATTATCTACTTGGCACCAACCTAGCTAATGGAAGGTCAAGTAAATGAGTCATATATTCCACTTGTATATGTCATAGTCTTTTATACCGGCATTTACGTAACGTAGCGTTTCTCTTACGAGTATTTTGTTTCAAGAGTTTGAATCTAAACGGTTTCGAGCGAGCATACAATATTACTGTCGGTGCATGACGAGAGATTATGGAAATAAGTTACAGACGTCTGTTTCCTGGAATTAGTAGAGCACTTGATTAAAATGATATTCTCTCCGTTCAATCAAGTGTTTTTTTAATCCGTGTGTATAGAATTCTAAAACAACAATTAATATATAAAACGGAGGAATTATTGAACAGAAGAAACTGAAAATATTACATTACAAATTCTCAATTCAAAACTTCAAAAAAAAAAAGAAAACGAATAGTAACGGTGCAATTAACACGGGCTAAAGAACTCTCCACATGCATAAGTGAACAAAATACGATTCAAGAACCTTTTTTTTTCAAGCCCATTGTTCCGAAGAGTTGTTGTTTTTCGGTTGGTCACAATAAGGTTAAGAATAGAAGAGACTAAAAACGTCATTTATCCTTAATCACTCATGGGTTTTAATTAACTAAAAGACCATAGACGACGCAGGTAGCTGAGTCAGACTTCCGTACAACACTGCTGACGCGTGTCTCACTCTCTCTCTCTCTCCTCTCAACGCGTTTTCCCTCTCTCTCTCCGCCGTCCTATTTATGATCTCTCCTTCGTCTTCATTCCTTCACTCTCTCTCTCTATAACTTCTTCTCCACTCCCATAAAAAAAATCAAGAGTGCTTCAAAATAAATATATTCTCTATTCGGTTAAGAAAAAAAAAATTCATGGCGTCGTCTGATGGATTAGCGAGCGTTGACCCTTGGTCGTTCAGACAAACCTTCAACATCGACTCGTGGTTACTTCCCGATCCTTTCTCTCACGACAGCGACGCACTCGCCAAAGCTCTCCACAAATCAATCTCCGATCCTCTCTCCCCCTCGCCTCTCTTCGATTCCGCCGATCTCTCTCCTCCTCAGACTCTCTCCAACGTCTCCTTCGGCTCAGATCCGGAGATCGCCCCCGCCCCCGCCCCCGCCGGTGGTGCGAAGCGGAAGCGTGGTCTCGGTGTTACCGGAGTTAAACCGGCGAAACGCCGGTCTAGAGTCTCCGCCAAGAAGTCTCAGACGACGTTTATAACGGCGGACGCGGCTAACTTCCGGGAGATGGTTCAGCAAGTCACCGGCGCGAGGTTCGCCGGTGGTTCTTCCCACGGCGTTTTTGCTCCGGTCGTGAAGCCGGAGCCGCATAGGCTCGCTGGTACCAGGCTACTACCAACGTCTGGTGCTTTTGATACTGTTCCTACGCTTGATACGTCGTCGTTTTTGTCTAGCCATCGCCAGGGGGATATGGTGGTGACAGAGTTGTGCTCTGTTTCGGCGCCGGCGAGTTCGGCGGGTGTTGGTGGAGGATCCGCTGTGGAGTTGGATAGTTACACGAGCTTCCCGACGCTTGAGTCGTGGAAAGTCATGTGATCTAATTTTAGTGTTTTTGTAGATGTAATCTCTTAAAAAAAAACTATTTACCCTTTAGATCCTCTTGTTTCTCTCTTTTTATGTTTATCGTCCTGAGCTTTGTGGCTAGCTATGGAGTCGTTTGTTCATACTTTTGTGGGAAATCAATGGTTAATTTAAAATTTCTGCTTTACCTTTTTTTTTTTTGAGATAAGTTTTGTTACATTTGATGAACATGGAGGGCTTTTGTAGCCTCCTATTGGTGAAATTCGGATTGTACAAAATATATTTACCTTGAAAGAATTTACAAGTGGAGTTACTGCTACTTGTCCCCTACCATGTAGCTTGCGTGGTCATCTTTAGTTTACCTTAAATCTGTCATTTTTAGAAGGATGATTTGAATGTCAACAAAGTGGTGTCATCTTTAGTTTCTTAGAGATTTATGCAGCTGAAGATAACTCTTCACCATTTTAACCGCCGGTGAGGAGGATAAAGGATAGATTTTTAACTGGGATGCTAAAGAATATCTTTCTTGATGGTCCCATTGACATATGTTGTCAATATCACACAACAAGACAATCATATACGTTACCACCACCATAATTAAATGTCTCCATTACTGATACAAAATCCATGCAATTTTCTTTAATTTTTGAATTTTTCTGTGTTTTCCCAATATAATGCTAGAAACTGGTACTCCCGCGGTAAAGCAGATAGTGTAACGACAAGAACAGTTTATACAAAAGAGAAGATTATCTTCCAACAACTACACCTATAAAGAGCATGTCAAAGTAAACGATAGTGCTAGAACCCAAGTCAAAAAGATTACATCGTAAAAAGAAAAGTTAAAAAAAAAAGAACTCTCGTAATGGGTTTGGTGATCAGAAAGAAACAAGAGGTGAATTCTTAATTGATTTATCTACAAAAAATGAGAAAAGTCACAAGAAATTTAAAGTTGTTCAAGGTTTCAATCTTTAATTTCAAAAGCTGAGTCAACGTCAATGCCACAAAAGAGGAGGCAGTGATCATCAAATCACATCATCACTCATGTTCTTAGTTTTGACAGTAAAACGTCAGTTGCGTGGAATTCTTTACTTCTAAATTACACGACACCAGTGTCCCGTTGAGATTAAACTTTCCCATTTAGAAACAAAACGTAAACTGAAGACAACGCTAGCTTAAAGATTCTGATACGTGGACATTACTAGATCTGGATGAACTTAAATCGTTTTGTTGGATCTATGCACAGTTTAGAAACAAAACAAAAACTGGACGGTGGAAACTCAGCAATAAATATAAGGAGGGACCATAGGTTGACCAAGCGATCATATAATTTAGATATAGACAAAACAATGACTAATGCGACGGCTACGAATATAGGTGGTTATTGGTTGCACCTGAGAAGGGGGTTTATGAGGAAAACATCATCTTCTTTGTCTGAATCAGATTCAGACACTTATGTAGCACATCATGTGGGTCGGTCTTTGGACTTCTTAGCATATGAATGAGGATGACATAAATGAATGCTTACTGAATCGGGTATGATATAAAGAAACCTTATAAGCAAGTGCTAGAGAGTAGAGAGTAAGCATACACCTTTGGAACTTCATTTTTGTTATAACACCTACATCTTCACGTGGCTTTGCTTTTGTGATGAGTTACATTAAATACATCTTAAAATGATTTCCGAACAAATACAAAACGTAAATGAACGAGACAATATGCTCGTACTTGGGTATCTATCACATCATCCACAGACTTGATCTTTATTTATTTTTTTGTAACTTATCAAGTTAAAATCATTAGTTGATAGTCTTGCTAGCATGTATAACACTAGCGAAGCAGCTACAAAAGTTCCTCTAGACGAACAACGTGAGTTGAGTATCGGGCCTAAAGTCACGAGGAGACTTATATTGGGCCTATACTTTAATATTAGATCCAAATAAATATAGCACTCAAGTCCGATAGATATTTTGTGTTTGAACTCTGAAAGGCTTTGTGATTATTTTTTCTTTGAAAGGCTCTGTGATTTTTTTTTTTTTTTTTTTTTTTTTTTTTTTTGTAACTGAAGGCTTTGTGATTTGCTAACAATAATTAAAGTAAATAAATATACATCAAAACAAACTTACATTTTAAAATAAAAGTATTGCACCAGCCGGGCATCGAACCCCGGTCTGTACCAACAAACTTACATTTTAGAGGGACAAAAATGAATACAATTTTTATTTTCTGTGACTACATAATGAATGAATGAACGAATTAATTGTTTCAAAAAAAAGAATGAATGAACGAATGTAAAAAAACAACTAATACAAAAATATCACATGACAGCACAAGCATGTGCATTATCATCGCTAAACATATGAAGAGCATTTTCATCAACTTTTTGTGGCGGACGAGGATAGTAAAAACCGTTGATAGTAGAGTCGTCATACGAATCATATTTCCCATTGTATGAAATAGTATTCTCTGCGTAGCTTATCTTCTGGATCGGTTGTTCCAAGTCTTGAGAAGGATACGTGTAGTAGTCGCCATAATATCCATTATAAGGAAATGGCCAGAACTCTGCTGCTCGTCCGGTTCGTTTCACCATTCTAAGAACATCTTCCCGATCAACATACCCTGTGACCGTCACTTTTTGTTGATCCACGTCTATCTCCACCGTATCCACTCCTACAACATATACAATGTTATAAGATTTGTGTCAAGACTCTTTTTCAAAAAAAAAAAAGATCTGTATTAAGACTCAAAACCCATTTTATTTTTGTTTCTTTGTTTGTTTCCTTACCATCGAGTTTGGAAATAGCTCTTCGAACTTTCTTTTCACATCCTTGGCAATCCATATCTACCAGAAGCTCCACAACCTTTAAACAACAGAAGAAAAACATACATTAGAAGATTATAAGAGAAAAACATACACGACTTGTTTGAAGAACATATCGAGCAAAGAAAGTTGATATAATCAACGTACAGATAAAGCGAGTGGTAACCGAGAGTTTCCATGTATCCAATCAAGCATTGTCTTAGATGTTTTTTGGAGCCTTGTACGTTTTGTGTTGAGATAATTTTTTTTTTTTGCTTTCAGAATGATCTTTTGGTTGTATAATATAATGAGTTTGTAGATATATATAGGAAGAAATGTCTGCGCGTGTTGGTAACACTTGGTGTATGATTCCAAGTAACCGCGTTTGCGTCTTGTGAGATGCAAAAAGCTTATGTCCTAAGTCTTACATTACCTTGTGTTTCGGTGTTGCCAGGGTTTTTCTTTGTCTTCTTATTATTTTATTTCATTCTAATCATTGTCTTATAGCCAGCGTACGGGTTTCACCATTTCCAGTTTTAGGTATATTCCAGCAAAGAAAACATAAGATGCGGTTAGATATATTAATCAGTTTGTTTCATCCAAACTTTTTATATTTATATAAACGTATCCTTAACCATTTTTGGTGTTTTAGAAATTTAATTATGATTATTTTACAAGTTAAATTATATTATTAAATTATATTAACTTGAAATATGATAAAAGAAATCTTTATGTTTTATTTTTGTTGCATCTTAAAAAGGTAAATTTAATTAGTACCTGCATCCAAAAACTTAAATTTTATTGATATTAAAAGAGAATTAAGAAAACAATTTAAAACTTAAATGATGTGGAAGCACGTGACTTGTATCAATATCTTATTAATATTTTTTGCATAGTAAGGAATTTCGAAAACGATCTTTGTTTTTTGGTTGGGACAACCGGAAGGTCCAGAACCGCAGTGGCAATCATCTTCAAAAAGTCAATTTCCTGCCAACTAAACGGTGATATATACACAAACTACAGTTAAATATTAGCTGATGTTTACAGAAATGTAAGTGTGAATAGCTAAAAAATTGTACAAGTATGTGCTGGATTTGCCGTCTGCAAGAATTTTGTAATGAACAGAATCATAATAACTCGCTTTACCACTTATGAAAACAAAATCAAAACGGCAAAACAACACATTATAATGCAAGATGTGTATCATATAAGTCACCATCTTATATAAAAACGAAACCATTTCTTGAACATAAATTACCATTGGTTAGTTTTGTAACTAGAGAACTCAAAACATTAGGAAAGTTCGTGGCCGCCTAGTCCGGTCCGACCCGGCCCCAATTTAATTCATCCTTGGTTTGACTTTCATCTACAAAGTTTATCTCCGGTTAAGATCCGGTCTAGCACTGACATCAATCTGCACCAAATAATCTTATTTTTTTGGATCAAACCTGCACCAAATTATCTATTATCAACAAAAGTGACTCTCAACAAAACGTTGCTAAATTATTTGCTTTCTCTAATATTGAAATGATTTATTTTCTTCACAGCCTCTTCTTCCGTATAATTTTGGTTCTACTATCAGAAATATCTTAATTATTATTTTTGTAAGCTCTATGTGTGTTTTGTGGATTATACATTATTTTTCAAGAGAAATATATCGCTTTGTTTTTTTTTTCCTTTTTATAACAGCGTTTTTATTACTTAAACTGATTGAACATAATCCATGTGAATCAAATTACTTAAACCTACTGGTACATACGCATTAAAAATAAAAGACGTTCCATCCACTCTGCTCTTTGCTAGTATGTCAGCCACTTTATTTGCGTCTCTTCCAATCCAGCAACAATTGATACCTTGGAATTTTGTCATCCATGTCCTTATTTCTCTGATCCAATTGTAATACGCAAAATGAAGTCGTTTGTTGTTGATAATGTTCACTGCCTTCTGACAATCACTCTCAAGTATGAGATGAGTGATTCCAAGACTCCAACAATGTTGTAATGCCATTAGGATAGCTTGTAACTCACTTTCAAGTGCATTGTGCGTTCTTTTTCTCGTTGCTTGTACTGAACCTTGATAAACTCCATCACTATTACGAATAATCCAACCTGCAGAGCTTGCTATCTGTGTATTGATGAAAGATCCGTCAGTATTGGACTTAACCCATCCATGTTGTGGTCTTTTCCACCATTGAGTTTCTGTTGATCTGTTCTGCAATCCTTGTGAAGGCCTGTAATGCTGATCACTATTCTCATTCTGTTTCCATTCCATAGCATCATTCTTGGCATAGCGAAGAAGGGCTCCCCAATGAGTTTCTTTACTTTGGAATATTAGAGTATTTCTACTCTTCCAAAGTCTCCACAAAATCCATATAGGAAGATCTTGGAAATGTCTAACTCTGTTTGAGAGACAAATTCTCAAGCACTCAGTTATTTTTTCCTCCAGTGATGATGTTGAGCTATTAATTATGATATTTGAAATTCCAGAGGCACGCCAAATTCTCTTAGCATATGGACACTCAAAGAAGATGTGTTCCTCCGTTTCGTCAGCACAACAGCAGCGTCTACACTCAGCATCTCTGATTACATGTCTGCGTTTCAGATTGCTTCCCGTTGCTAGACTACGAGTTAATAATCTCCACAGGAAATGTTTCAGTATTTGAGGAGCTCGTGTTTTCTATACCTGTTCCTTGAGATTCCCATTACCATATGTGGGTAGAATTGGAGTAGTGTCTGGTAAGTGTGAACCCAACCAGTACCCTGATCGCACAATGTACAATCCATCGCTTTGTTTTCTTATTTTTTTCACAGTTCAAGAGAAATATATCGCCTTTTTATTTTTTCACAAATATATCATTAGGTTTTAATTTTTCTGAAATCATATCACCTAGACATTATTTTTAAAGTGAATTTTTTTTTTCACTAAAGGAAATTTTATATTGATTAAACGGGCCAAGCCCAGCAAACAGCCGAAACCCCACAACCCTACAAACGGCTCGCAGCCCAAAAACCGAAGACTAAAAGAAACAAACATACTAAACGGACCCTAGGCCAAGATAAACCACCGCACGACTTGGTTGAGCAACGCGTCAAAGAGTCTGGACACGTGTGAAGATCTTCACCGTCAGTGTGCCAGGCGTCGCTACCGCCTCAACCTGACCGTCGCCGCCTCGAGACGTCGCCAGACTAACCCCACCTCAGTCTTTGTTACGTCGGAGCTCAGAAGCCGAAGAGCCTCCAAACAAAACCTTAACTGATCTTCTCCGCACTGTCTTCACGCCGGAGAATTCCATCGTTAAAAACGAGATCTCATCCGACAAAGAATTGCCTCAAACCCTAGACATGCTAAACGAGAACCGCTGCTTTCCTTCTCTCTTGTAAGTCGTCGCCGCCACCGGATAGCTTTCTCATCTGATAACTCATCCGCAATGACCCAAGCAACCGCCCTTACGCCAAAAGCCCAACCATTACTTTACACACTAAGCAATAGTATCCACAACCCAAAAGAACCTGGGTTCCAAGACGGCAGTGCGGAGCTTTGCGAGCCTCCGCTCTCCGTAACCAAAAGCCGACGAAGACGGATCTGAATAAACCTCCCCTTCCCAGCGCTAAAACCGGCGACGGTGGATTTGAGGAAGACTCCACCTCCCGAAAGAAAGCCGACGACGGCGGATCTAGGATAGCCTCCATCTCCCGGAAACAAACACCTTAACATGCAAGCCGTTCCATCTACACCCGGGGCCTCCAATCGATCGCGTCGTTACTCCAAATACCGAAACCACCGTTGACGGGTGATTGCGGAACCAAAGCTCGGACAAGGCGGTCGCTGAAGGACATCGCAGATGGAGAAAAAAGGAACAACCATACGGAAAGAAAAAGGACGCCGGTGATGACACGGACGCTCATGCGCCGGCCATATACCGGAGCCAAAAAGATCTGGTTTCTCTCTCTTCTCTCTTCTCTCTATAAAAATGGTGTGTTTGTTACATTATTTTTAAAGTGATTTTGAGACATGTTTCTATACAATTATTTTTACTAAATAAATATGAGATGACATATTAAAATATTAATAAAAATAATAAAATCTAAAATAATAATTAAATTTTTAAAAGTATAATTTAAATTTTAAATTTTTATTACTACATGGTGCAGGAAAAACATTTACTTATATACAAATTTTTAAATTATTTTAAACATCAATATTTTATTAATTTAATTATCTACCAAGCCGAAGAAGCGAGAAATTGTTTAAAAGAAAAAAAAAATCAAAAACCCCTAAATCAATTACAAAACCCCTAAATCAAATCTCTCTCGTCAAATCAATATCACTCCTCTCGTCTCTCCGGCGAGAACCCGTCGCCATTCCCGGTTTCGAGGTCACTGTTTCTGATTCGGAGTACAAAACCAGAGCAAAAAGAACAATGGCATCGTTTCCTAATCCCGGTTCCGTCACCGTCTGCGAGATCAACAGAGACTTGAGTAAGTAAAAAGCTCTCTCCTTTCTCAATTTAATCAACTTTCGAATCTCCGAGCTTATTCGTCTCTTTCTTTAACTGGATGCAGTTACGGCTCAGAGCTTATCTGATGATCGAGCTCAGGAGACTTACGGAAAGATTCTCGTACGTTTACTGTTCCTTTTCGATACATGTTAGTCAAAAAGGGCTTGCCTTTTTGACAAAGTTACATGCTTTTCCGTCGTCACAGGGAATGGTGTTTAGCCCTGTTCCGTTCGAGTCTGGACCTGGTGGCTCTGTTGAGGAAAACGAAGGACAAGAGAGTGGTGATAAGGGAGTTGTTGTCGAGAGAAAAGGGCTGGTGTCCACACTGCAAGGGATGGTTGCAGACTCTCTTAAACAGATTCTACGTCCCATCGATGTAAGAACTTTGACTTAAGGAACATGGCACCATGCTTTTAGCAATCTGTTTGATCTCTATGTGTTTGGTTCTTTTGGTTGTCTGAATAATTACATAAGTTTATCTTTTCTCTGCAAATTCAGATTGACCTGTAGCTGTTGGTTATGAATCATCTTTTCTTTTATGCACATAGGTAAGTCTTCTGTCAGAGATTGATCTTCAAGGAGTGAGTTGGCATCAAGGGAAGCATATTATTGCATTTATATCTGGTGCCAATCAAGTCTCAATTCGTGACTATGAGGACAAAGGTCTGTTTTTTTTAATCTATTTATGTTCATGCTTCTAGTATTGCACAAATGCGGTTTTAATATTCTCCTTTCTTTGTGCAGATGAGAAAGAACCTTGCTTACTGACAAGTGATTCTCAGAGAAGTGTTAAAGCCCTTGAGTGGAGGCCAAACGGTGGAAAATCCATCTCTATAGCGTGTCGGTGGGTGTTTATGGCCTCCACTGAATACAATCTACTTTCTGCTATTAAGATGACCAAGTAATAACTGCTTCCATTGAAACAGGGGAGGGATATGCATATGGACTGCTTCCTATCCAGGTAACATGTCTTTGGTTAGAAGTGGTGGTTCTTCGTTGAGGGGGAGTCTCTCTCGAGGATCTGGAGCTCGCTGGATCTTGGTGGACTTTCTCCGGTGTCAAAATGATGAGCAGATCAGTGCTCTCTCATGGAGCCCTTGTGGAAGATATCCTGAAAATGTTTTTCTGCTATAGTGTTTTTTTTTTTGTTAACTTTATTCATCATGTTATCCCTTGACGTATTTTCACATATTTGGCATCAGCTTCGTATGACAGCTCATCTTTCACCATATGGGATGTTTCTCAAGGTAACAGAAGGACCCTTAATAACACTTTCTATCTTTCACTATAGCTCTTAGTTTTCTGACTGGGATCCATATTACATTTTGCAGGGGCAGGGACACCTATTCGACGAGGACTAGGTGGCATATCGATGCTGAAGTGGTCACCCACAGGGGACTACTTCTTTGCATCAAGATTGTAAGGCTTCGACACTCTTTCGTATTTACAAATGTCGAAATCAGTTTCATGTTTGATGTGTTTCTAATAAGATCTCTCCTTTCTTGTTACAGTGATGGGACATTTTGCCTTTGGGAAACAAACACATGGACATCTGAGCCATGGTCTTTGTCTACTGGATCTGGATCTGTTACGGTATATACTCTATTCTGTCTCAGTACATAGGATTATTGTTAGAAGCTGTTTTGTTGCCGCAAGCATTGAATCTACTAAACATAGAGAATATGTCCCTTCTTTGATGTATGAAGTTACAACTGTGTTTCATTTTCCCTTCAATGGACTAAGCTATGATACTTCTCTGATAGGGAGCATTATGGGATCCCGAAGGACGCTTCATCTTGATTTCGTTTTCGAAATCGTTAACACTGGGCTCTGTTCATTTCTCATCCAAGCCACCGTCCTTGGGTATAAGCATAAATGTTGAAGTTTGCGTATGCTACTAGAAACACGTACCAGTTAGCATACTGATTCTCTCTTGTTTTGATATGTTTCAGATGCGCATCTGTTACCAGTTGAATTACCAGAGTTAGCTACTTTGACTGGCAGGTAAATGATCTGCTTGCTGGTTTAAACTAAATTCACAGAGATGCCTTTTGTTTGATTGTTTTCTTATTTTTTGTGGGTTTCATAACTTACCAACCAGCGAGGGGATCAAGAAGATAGCGTGGGATGCATCTGGGGAGAGATTGGTGGTGTCATTCAAAGGAGGTGATGAAAATTACAAAGGGTTGATTGCTATATACGACACTCGTAGGACGCCTATTGTCTCAGCATCACTTGTGTAAGTGATTTCCACAATTATTATATCCATCAGTCTTGACCATCTTTTGTGCATAGTCTACATCCAAAAGAATAATCTATGCTTTTATGTTTATAGTGGTTTCATCAGAGGACCCGGAGACAACCCGGAAGCTTTATCCTTTTCATTCCATGACAAGTTCAAGCAAGGTCCACTCCTCTCCGTGGTAAGCCATATGCTTTAACTAAAGTCTCTTACATGCAAAGTTATACTAATCACTTTCACAATAAACTCTGTTGTAGTGTTGGAGCACTGGATTCTGCTGTACCTATCCTCTCATCTTCCGCTGACATGTTCTTCCTTGATAAACAACCTTTTTGCCTCTTTTCTATAAACTGCTCTCTTTGTAATGGTTCAGTCTATAGACTGCTTAAACTCTTTTGTAATGGATCCTTTTAAAAGAACTCAGCTTGAAAATGCATTAAATGGTTCTGGAAAGTTTTACAAATCCAATAAAAAAGAGAGTAAAAGAGTGATGATCATCATAAGCTCTAAACATTCTTGAGCTTCTTCATCTTGGAAGGTGGCCAGCGACCCTTCTTCCTCAACTTACGCTTACGAACCAGACGTTTCCTGCGTAGCCTAATCTTCTTGGCCAGCTTCATCTTCATCCTCTGTTCCAGCAGTTGCTTCTCTTTAGCTTCTTTCGATTCCAATGGTAGTTTGTCCACTGGAACAGCAGCGACAACAGTCTTAGGTGGTTCCTCATTGCTCTCGGGCTCAGCTCCGTCCACTCCAGAAGCAGCTGCCTTCACAATCACTGCTCTTCCATAGCTACTGCTCAAGTTGTAAGCACCGAGAGGGACTCTGTTCTTAGACTCGACGGTGTTGGGTCTAAGGCTCAAAACTGAAATTTCATACAATGTAAAAACCAAAAGATTAGAGCTTTCACAAGTAAAACATAACAAGAACTGAAAGATCAGAGCTTTAGTGCTGAGAAACTGGAGTTTTGGTTTCTTGGTTCTGTAATGGAGATTTTCCGGATATGATTCCTTGGGAAAACGAAGCTAAAGCAATAACGTAATGAATAGAGAAACAAGTGAAGATGCGTACCTGGTGAAGCGAAGGACGAAAGTTGAAGCCTTTGAGAAGAGAGAGGAGCGAGAGAATTGAAACAGAGAAGAGCCATCTTCTTCTTCGAATGGGAAGAACTTCGCCTTCAGACATTCATTTGAAGTTTTTAGTTTCTGGATAAGCTTTTTAATGAACGGATTGGATTTGGATCCGAATCAATCCGGTTTGCACTTTGGTATGGATTCGAGTTTCTCTACTTATTGTTACTCCGGTTTAGTTTCGATTACCGGTTCAATTATAAACCGATCCCGACCTTTTGTTTTCATTTCGGGTTGGTTATGTTTAGCATAGTTTGATTCGGTTTGAACAGAAGTTATATAACTCATGACACTTGGCTTTCCTGTTGTGAGATGGCGAGAAAGCTATGTTAAGGTTGTTCCAGAGAAACGATTGTTGGATCCTGAAGAACTTCCAATGGCGGATGACATATCTACGGAGGGAGACAGAGAGAATCATATCACCCAATCAGAAAACCATTATCAGAAGAAGGAAATTAGGATCAAGGACACGCCATGTCTTGTCAGAATCATGAACGCAAAAGGATCTATCAAGTCTGGCCCGGCAAAATGTAAACACATCTTCATATGCTTTGTCTTCCTGATTCAGTTTTTTTTTTTTTAAATATATTTTCTGTGATTCATTTTATAAATCACAAATTGGTTTTCAATGGCAATGGAAGGTAAGAGTTACCCTGAGTTTCTAGTTATTAGGGTTTCTCTGTTCTAGAGTTTATGTTAAGCATTTTAGTTTGAAAATAGCCTTAAAGATCCCTGTGTGTTGATAATTTCTTGTTTCTCACGTAATCAGAGCAAACGCAAGATCTTTGTTTCTGTCTATATATTGGTCTGAAGTGGACTTATCTCTATTGTTCTGTGTTCAGAAATTTCTCTGCGGGGGAAGACTAGTGTTTGGTCCAGACGCATCTTCGCTTCTTTTGACCACATGTATGATAGGAGGCCCATCTATCACTTTCTGCATCAGAATAGCTTTCTTGATCGGAGATCACCGCCATTTATTCCATTCTCTGATTTTGATTCCTGCAATTCTTCTCACAATCATGGTATAAAACACTTACCTTGCAATCCAAGCAACATACTTAAAAGAACCAACTTCATGCTTCTCTTACTTCTTTATTTGTATACAGGACTTGACGTTTCTCTTTTTGACATCAACGAGAGACCCTGGGATCATTCCGAGGAATAAAGAAGCTCTCTCTGAGGTAGGAAACACGAAACTGCCTCGAACGAAAGATATAATGGTGAATGGCTTCACCGTCAAGGTTAAGTTCTGCGATACCTGTAAGCTATACCGTCCCCCTCGCGCCTCTCACTGCTCGATCTGCAACAACTGTGTACAAAGGTTTGATCATCACTGTCCATGGGTAGGTCAGTGCATCGCCTTGGTAAGTCTTCTTGCTTGAAGCAATGAACTGAGTACGGTCTTATGATGTCATAACATGTTATACATTGGTTCTTTTTATTGCAGCGTAATTATCCGTTCTTCGTATGTTTCTTATCATGTTCAACACTCCTCTGCATCTACGTACTTGCCTTCTCAGTGGTCAGCATGCTTGAAGTCCGTGGCCAATTCTATGTCCTCATAGCTGATGACTTGATACTAGGTGTTCTTGCTCTCTACTGCTTTGTTTCCGTCTGGTTTGTTGGTGGACTAACTGTCTTCCACTTCTACCTAATCTGTACCAACCAGGCAAGGTTCTTTGATTAGCTTCTTTAGCAAGCAACACTTATTACATTACTGTTTGTCTGATTTTTTTTTTTGTTATGTTATTTTGCAGACGACGTGTGAGAATTTTCGGTACCATTATGATAAGAAGGAGAACCCTTACCGAAAGGGTGTCTTAAAGAACTTCGAGGAGCTGTTCTTGGCCAAGATCCCACCACCTTTGGTTAATTTTAGAGATTGGGCGCAGGAAGAAGAAGAAGATGTGGAGTTGGGTTCTATTGCCTCGGAGGTGGTCAGAGCCTTTGGGTCGCCGAGACATGGAAATGAGCAGTAGCAAACCAGATCATGGTAGCTGCAGTTTGGGCCTTCAGAAGCTGGAGTATGGAACTAACATTGAGGCAAGTGTCAAGAAGATAAGTGTACATGAAGGCGCTGCATGGATTGGCCACGGTTTAACAAGGACGAGATAATGTAAGGAGAAACACAAGTGTTTGAATTTGAGAAGAGAGAGGAGCGAGAGAATTGAAACAGAGAAGAGCCATCTTCTTCTTCGAATGGGAAGAACTTCGCCTTCAGACATTCATTTGAAGTTTTAGTTTCTGGATAAGCTTTTAATGAACGGATTGGATTTGGATCCGAATCAATCCGGTTTGCACTTTGGTATGGATTCGAGTTTCTCTACTTATTGTTACTCCGGTTTAGTTTCGATTACCGGTTCAATTATAAACCGATCCCGACCTTTTGTTTTCATTTCGGGTTGGTTATGTTTAGCATAGTTTGATTCGGTTTGAACAGAAGTTATATAACTCATGACACTTGGCTTTCCTGTTGTGAGATGGCGAGAAAGCTATGTTAAGGTTGTTCCAGAGAAACGATTGTTGGATCCTGAAGAACTTCCAATGGCGGATGACATATCTACGGAGGGAGACAGAGAGAATCATATCACCCAATCAGAAAACCATTATCAGAAGAAGGAAATTAGGATCAAGGACACGCCATGTCTTGTCAGAATCATGAACGCAAAAGGATCTATCAAGTCTGGCCCGGCAAAAATGTAAACACATCTTCATATGCTTTGTCTTCCTGATTCAGTTTTTTTTTTTTTTTTTTTTTTTAAATATATTTTCTGTGATTCATTTTATAAATCACAAATTGGTTTTCAATGGCAATGGAAGGTAAGAGTTACCCTGAGTTTCTAGTTATTAGGGTTTCTCTGTTCTAGAGTTTATGTTAAGCATTTTAGTTTGAAAATAGCCTTAAAGATCCCTGTGTGTTGATAATTTCTTGTTTCTCACGTAATCAGAGCAAACGCAAGATCTTTGTTGCTGTCTATATATTGGTCTGAAGTGGACTTATCTCTACACGTAATCAGAGCAAACGCAAGATCTTTGTTTCTGTCTATATATTGGTCTGAAGTGGACTTATCTCTACACGTAATCAGAGCAAACGCAAGATCTTTGTTGCTGTCTATATATTGGTCTGAAGTGGACTTATCTCTACACGTAATCAGAGCAAACGCAAGATCTTTGTTTCTGTCTATATATTGGTCTGAAGTGGACTTATCTCTACACGTAATCAGAGCAAACGCAAGATCTTTGTTGCTGTCTATATATTGGTCTGAAGTGGACTTATCTCTACACGTAATCAGAGCAAACGCAAGATCTTTGTTTCTGTCTATATATTGGTCTGAAGTGGACTTATCTCTATTGTTCTGTGTTCAGAAATTTCTCTGCGGGGGAAGACTAGTGTTTGGTCCAGACGCATCTTCGCTTCTTTTGACCACATGTATGATAGGAGGCCCATCTATCACTTTCTGCATCAGAATAGCTTTCTTGATCGGAGATCACCGCCATTTATTCCATTCTCTGATTTTGATTCCTGCAATTCTTCTCACAATCATGGTATAAAACACTTACCTTGCAATCCAAGCAACATACTTAAAAGAACCAACTTCATGCTTCTCTTACTTCTTTATTTGTATACAGGACTTGACGTTTCTCTTTTTGACATCAACGAGAGACCCTGGGATCATTCCGAGGAATAAAGAAGCTCTCTGAGGTAGGAAACACGAAACTGCCTCGAACGAAAGATATAATGGTGAATGGCTTCACCGTCAAGGTTAAGTTCTGCGATACCTGTAAGCTATACCGTCCCCCTCGCGCCTCTCACTGCTCGATCTGCAACAACTGTGTACAAAGGTTTGATCATCACTGTCCATGGGTAGGTCAGTGCATCGCCTTGGTAAGTCTTCTTGCTTGAAGCAATGAACTGAGTACGGTCTTATGATGTCATAACATGTTATACATTGGTTCTTTTTATTGCAGCGTAATTATCCGTTCTTCGTATGTTTCTTATCATGTTCAACACTCCTCTGCATCTACGTACTTGCCTTCTCAGTGGTCAGCATGCTTGAAGTCCGTGGCCAATTCTATGTCCTCATAGCTGATGACTTGATACTAGGTGTTCTTGCTCTCTACTGCTTTGTTTCCGTCTGGTTTGTTGGTGGACTAACTGTCTTCCACTTCTACCTAATCTGTACCAACCAGGCAAGGTTCTTTGATTAGCTTTCTGTTGTGTATTTTTGTTGTTTTAAGCTTTGGAAGGGATTTGCAGACTGGAGTTTCTAGATCTAAGTGTTTATCGATGCTCTTATTTGTTGAGGTGGTCATGGGCTTTCTGTTTGGTGTCCGTCGTCGGTGAATCGCGATGGTATCTCCCAGATTCATGCTCCTGGTTTTCCTTCATTCGATTTGGGTGGTAGAAGTGAAGGGCTTATGCTCGTTGTGTTGTGGCCTTACGGTGGTTTGGGATATTTGGTTGGATCGAGAACCGGTGAAGTCTGACGCTAGCCCTGCCCATGAGTTTCTCTGTTTGCGGTCCCTTCCTCGTTTCTATGCTATCTTGGTGGCCATTGTGGAAAGGTGAGTGAGGTTTAGATGTGTATGTGACTTGACGTATTGCTTGAGCTTGGGAGTTCTGCTTCTTTTCATTGAAGTCATTCTCAGTGGTTTTGATCTTTGTCGATAAGAACCATTGCGAGACCATTTCTAGTGTTTGAGAGGATCGAAAGGAGATAGATGTTTTTCGAGCTTTTGCGGTGATGGTCGATTGCGCTGATTTGCTCGTGTTAATGTTGGATTTGGAGTGGTTTTATCTAGTTACCTTGTTGAATAAGGCGTGAGTCGAAGCTTTCTTAGGCTTTGCCCTAGGGTGATGGTATGATGGTGCGTATGAGGCGCGTGGAGAACTCTTTCAAGGTCCAATGGCGAGACTTAGTTGGGATTGAAGGGTGTTTACAGCGACGGTTAAAGATTCTAACCTCTTTTAGTTCAGTTATATGTATTGGTGATGTTCGTGTGCTTCCAGTCCTTCTTGTTTCTCCTTTCTACTGGTGTTAGTGGTTGATGAGGTCTCGCTAGGTAAGTTCATCTTCGAGTGCATGGTTGAGCATTCCTTGCTGAAGCTTGGTTATCACTCTTCGCCTTTTGTCTCCTTTTTGGGTTATATATTAGCTTTAAGAGTGTGTATTATGTTTATCTTTTGGCTACGGATGGTACTTTTACCTCGCCGGCTCTTGGCTTCAGAAGCTGGAGTATGGAACTAACATTGAGGCAAGTGTCAAGAAGATAAGTGTACATGAAGGCGCTGCATGGATTGGCCACGGTTTAACAAGGACGAGATAATGTAAGGAGAAACACAAGTGTTTGAATGTGAGATCATCAAGATAGGGCAAAAAAGACCAAACATGTGTAAGGTCTCACTTCTGTAAATTCAAAGCCATGTACATCTGTCTTTACTCGTCAAAGTGACTTCTAGACCTTTTCGTATTTAGAACAGGAGTTCGGAGAATTAGTGTATATGCTATATAATGGCTTTCTTGCGTGGTAATTCAATTTGGTTTATTTCATTGTTTATGGTTTTATATAATACGTGGTGCTTCTGGGTCTTACGGTGTTTTACAAGAAAAAGAGACAAGATGTGAATACAACGCAGAAGTGTGTATAGTAAAGAGTATAGCTAAAATAAAAGTGTTGCATCTGTGTGTATTAAATTTCTGTGCACGAGTAAACGTCTAGCACTCGTAGTTAAGAAGATAAAGGTTGGCATCTGGGAGGTGCGGAGGCCACAGACCCCCACGGTACAGTACACCTTTTCGGTTTAGGAAAATTTATTTTTTCTAAATAAGTATATATTTCTATAGCGAAAAGGAAATCGGGTTTTGGAACTGTTATAAATACGGATCTAAAGATTTGTAAGATTATTTATTCACATAATAACAAGAAACTCTAAACGGGTATTTACCTCAATACGTTTTGCTATCTTTTTGCTTTTTTCAAGGTTAATTCGCGTTCGTTCACAACGAGAAGATTTAAACCAACTAAAAGCTGATCTAGTGACTAAAATTTCTAGATTACATAAAAGGGCTTACGGAAACATATGTTTGATTCTTGTTGAGAATATTTCCTCTCATAAGAAGAGTTAATTTAACCAAGATAGAAAATTTAAAAACTCGTTAATTTTTATTTCATTAATTCTGTGGTTAACAAAAGACTCAACATACTTTTACTAATTGAGAATTAATAGATTTATCTAGCTTAATATATCTCATCAGTCACTATCATCATCTTATTTTGTTTAATCTTTAATCAAGTTGACTTGCTTTTTAAACAAATGGTTTAGATATAGACTCCTCCTATATAATAAGAAAACATTTCATACAACTTCTTTGAAAACCTTTGATAGAACAACAAACAACAAATAAACCTTTTAATCTTTGCAGAAGCTAAGCATTATATAAGGAGATTAATAAAAGCAAAGAGAGATAGAAAGAGATCTATGTGTGAAGCAAGCACGTTTGATGGAATTTGAGGCATGATTTTGACCTGGCTTTCACAGCTCACCAATTTATCATTTTTTAGATAGATATAGTTGGCCGACCATCAAAATAAACAAATTAATTAAAGAAATCTAAACATTAAACAAGAAACTTACAAACATCCTATTCGCATAATCCACTTTTCCTAATACATTACCAATGTCCCCGTTAAGACATGAACTCCAATCTAATTATTCGGCAATGACAAAGCGAATAAAATAAGAGAATATATTTTATTTTTTGCAAAGGCAAAAAGGGATCGAAATTTGCGAACATCTGAAAATAATCTTCTTTGTGATTTCGAGTGTGAGAGAGAGAGGACAGCTCCGATTTTATCTGTCACTCCCCCTCTAGAGAGTGTTTTAATGTGAATTTTTCCTGATTTGATCCTTTCTCTCTGATCAGCTTGGATTCTCCGATGGGTTTCTGATTCTGGGTTCTTGGAAAGCTCTTCACTTTGGTGTGTTTGTTCTTCGTGATTTCAACTCTTTAGCTATGGCTTGGAATGAGACTAAACTCAAGAGGCTCTATCAAGTTTGGAGGGGAAGCAATGTAAAGTTCTCAACTTTTCACTTTCTGTTCTTTTGCTTTCGTTTCACGTTTTAATATTTCTCTTGATCACACAAGATTTTGACATGAACTAAGACTTCCATTTAATTTCCTTTTGAGTCCAAGTCATAGACTTGATTTTGCCACAGTCTTTGGCTAGTTTCAGTTGTTTTAGTATCTTTGAGTCTTGATTGGTTCATATATGGTTAGTGATTACTCATGCTTCTATATTTGTCATTGACTTTGATTCTTCAGAAATTTCTATGTGGCGGGAGGCTAATCTTTGGTCCAGACGCAGCATCACTATACCTAACAACCATCTTGATCCTTGCTCCCTCCGTGACGTTCCTTGTAAAAATGTATTTGAAGATGGAAGATCCTCGCACCAAGCACCCAAAACTCTCTATTCCAATTCTCGCCGTGTCTTGGATACTCACCCTTTTGGTATGTCTTCATCTTCTTTCCCATCTCCGTAGATGATGACTTCTTTACTGTCTTTACGAAACTTAAGTTTTGTTTCAGGACATTTTTTTCCTCTTCATGACATCTGGTCGAGACCCCGGGATCGTGCCTAGAAGTTTAAAGCCTCCTGAAACAGATGATGCACCTGATTCAACCACTCCTTCCATGGAATGGGTTAGCTGTAGAACCCCAAATATAAGGCTACCAAGAGTCAAAGATGTGAAGGTTAATGGGCATACCGTTAAAGTCAAATTCTGTGACACTTGTTTGCTTTACCGTCCACCTCGCGCTTCTCATTGTTCCATCTGCAACAACTGTGTTCAGAGATTTGATCATCATTGCCCTTGGGTTGGTCAGTGCATTGGAGTGGTAAGTTTGCTTCTAAGTTTCTAGAGAACTATGTGTGTGTTTGAGAATGTTTTAACTCTTTTATTTTTATTTTTTGCAGAGAAATTACCGGTTCTTCTTCATGTTTATATCAACGTCAACAACTCTGTGCATATATGTGTTTGTGTTTTCTTGGTTGAACATATTTCAAAGACATGTGGATGAGAGGATTAGCATCTGGAAAGCTATATCTGAAGATGTTCTATCGGATATTCTCATAGTTTACAGCTTCATTACCGTTTGGTTTGTTGGTGGACTCACTATATTTCATTCCTATCTCATCTGCACTAACCAGGTGACTAGAAAAGATCCATCTCTTATTACATTCTTTCGTGTTTAAGATTCATCTAATGGTGAAATCTGTTTTGTGCAGACTACTTATGAGAATTTTCGGTACCGATATGATAAGAAGGAGAATCCATACAACAGAGGAGTACTTGGGAACTTACGGGAGATATTTCTCTCTAAGATCACTCCATCCATGAACAAGTTTAGATCGTTTGTGAAGGAAGAAGATTATATGATGGTTGAAACTCCTACTTCAAATCCAGGCCAAAGTATTGATACTTCAAAAGAGAAGATAGATATCGAGATGGGAGGAGGAAGGGTTGTTGAAGAGGGTAGGAAAAGTTACTCACTCCCTGAGCTTCTCAGGAATCTAAACTATGAAGACCTTGAGGATGACTGTGAGGAGGATGACTTAAAGGCTAAGGACCATCATCATCATCATCATGAAGGAATCATCCCTCCTTTTGATCCGTTTTTTATAAGTGAGAGTGGTGTTAACAAGGATGAGGGAAATGGACGAGAATCAAAAGGATCTTCAAGTAATGATGATGGAGTTGCAGAGAAACTTGTTAGGGTCTCGAGTGATGATGAAGAAAAGGATGAAGGGTATGAACAAAAATGGAGTATCGGGAGTGTGAATACAAACGGGAGATCTGAAGATGGAACAAGCTCTCCTCAATCTACTTCACCAATGCTTCGTAAATAGAGGTAACAAAGTTAAGCCGTACCTCTCTGTTTCTGTGTTGCTAAAGCTTGTTGCTTGCTTTATAAGAAACCAATTGTTAACGTGGTAGAGAAGGGCTTGAAGCTGGAGAAGTGGAGATTGTTCTTTGTAATTCTTTTAACTGTGTTTTATATAATTGTGGGAAAAAATCCAGAGAAATGAAAACATTGTAGGTTTTGTGAGCTTGAGCATTAGATTTTTTATTTTATTTTTCATTTTTAGTTGTATTTATATTTACAACAATGATTCATCTGGATATCACCAGCTTCACATATTTTCTTATATTTTTGTTCTTAAAAAAATTTGGACCACCAATTTGTAATTTGTAATGTATACAAATTGTATTTCTTAATTATTTTTTCTGATTTATTTATATAGATTGGTTGGTTAATTTTCATTTTTAATTTATTAATTTTTCTTTTATCACATATTTATTATCAAGAACACAATGCAATCAAGAGTAACCAACAACGTGTAGCCACGTGTCAAGTGCCCACACCAGAGCTCAGATTTTCACTGGATGAGATTTTTTCATTACAAAACTCCTCACAGCCTCATCTTCTTCCCCTAGCTCCTTTCTGTCTCTCTCTCTCTCTGCTGCTTCTGCAACTCTAACAATGGCTGCTGAAATGATGTTAGTGAAGCCAATCTCAAAATTCGCATCCCCAAAGCTCACCAACTCAAGGACATGCCTCACCAACCGACGTTTCTCCACCATGATCAGAATGTCAGCCACCTCCACGCCTCCGCCACCGGCCACCGCAACCTCTAAGTCCAAGAAGGGAACGAAGAAAGAGATCCAAGAGTCGCTTCTGACTCCGAGGTTCTACACGACGGACTTCGAGGAGATGGAGCAGCTTTTCAACACGGAGATCAACAAGAACCTTAACGAGGAAGAGTTCATTGCTCTGCTTCAAGAGTTCAAGACTGATTACAATCAGACACATTTCGTGAGGAACAAGGAGTTTAAAGAAGCAGCCGACAAGTTGCAGGGACCTCTCAGACAGATCTTCGTTGAGTTTCTTGAGCGGTCTTGTACTGCTGAGTTCTCTGGTTTCCTTCTCTACAAGGAGCTTGGTAGAAGACTCAAGGTATCTTTTTTTGAGAGTGTTACTAATTCAAAAAATTGACTGTTTTGAACTAGTAAGTAGCTTCTAGTTTCAGTCCTGTGTGTTTCCGGTAGGCTTGGATGTTCAGTTTCGGTTTGGGTTTTTCGGTTCTAGTGATTTAGGAATCGTTCAGTTATTTACAAAACTCGGTTCAGTTTCAGTTCCATTACTTTGGTTTTTGGTTTGGTTCAAGTAACAAAATTGAGAATCAACTAATATACGAAAAAATTCAGGTCCAATTTGGTTCCAGGTTGGTTCTATTTTCCTGAGTAATTTTGGATAATATGAGTAAAAACATCGGATAATTCAGATTTCTCATGTTAAATGTTGGGTAATTCGAATAAAAATATTTGGATAATTTAGTTTATAAATAGTATTTTAAGATATTTGGTTATTTATAAGCTAAATATAATTGATATCTTTAGGTATATTATATAGTTCGGTTTTGGTTTTTGGTTCTAGAGATATGAGATCCGACCGGATATTTATGTAGTTCGGTTCGGTTTTTCGATTCCTGATAAATGTGCTGCATGCCTAGTTTCTAGAGTTGTTCTTGGTTTAGTGTTTCTTGTCAATATTATGATTCAAAGCTTGAAGCTACTCATTAGATGGAGTTAAGGACATATAAGACTTAAAATTTTGTTTTATTGAATCCTTTTACTGTCTTGGTCTTATTGAATCCTTTTGATATGATGTCATTGCAGAAAACAAACCCTGTTGTGGCTGAGATCTTCTCTCTTATGTCCAGAGATGAAGCAAGACATGCCGGGTAAGATCTCCCAACAAAGGAACCTCTCTTCTTTTCATTTGGCTGTTGGTTCTTGAATTGGTAAACATACTTTTTTCTTGCAGGTTCCTGAACAAGGGTTTGTCTGATTTCAACTTGGCTCTTGACTTGGGTTTCTTGACAAAGGCAAGGAAATACACTTTCTTCAAACCCAAGTTCATCTTCTACGCCACTTACTTGTCCGAGAAAATCGGCTACTGGAGATACATCACAATCTACAGACACCTCAAGCAAAACCCTGAGTTCCAGTGTTACCCCATCTTCAAGTACTTTGAGAACTGGTGCCAAGACGAGAACCGTCATGGAGATTTCTTCTCTGCTTTGATGAAAGCTCAGCCTCAGTTCCTCAATGACTGGCAAGCCAAGCTCTGGTCTCGTTTCTTCTGCCTCTCGGTTAGTAAACACTTCAACTCTCTTGAATCTCTACTTCCAAATGTGTGGCCTAACCGGTAAGAGGATTGTTTTTTGCAGGTTTATGTGACAATGTACCTCAACGATTGTCAAAGAACTGATTTCTACGAGGGTATTGGGTTAAACACAAAGGAGTTCGACATGCACGTCATCATCGAGGTAAAGTAACTTGAAACCAGAAGATTAATACTAAGCTGTTTGTCTGAAAGTGTTGAGATCTTGTTTCAGACTAACCGAACCACGGCAAGGATATTCCCGGCGGTGTTGGATGTTGAGAACCCTGAGTTCAAGAGGAAGCTAGATAGAATGGTTGTGATCTATGAGAAGTTGATGGCTGTAGGACAAACCGATGATCCTTCTTTTGTCAAGAACCTCAAGAAGGTTCCTCTCATTGCGGGTTTAGCCTCTGAGATCTTGGCTGCTTATCTCATGCCTCCTGTTGAGTCTGGATCTGTTGATTTCGCTGAGTTTGAGCCTAATCTTGTCTATTAGTAGCTGCATTGTCAAGGCATTAAGAGGACGGATGGTTCTTGATTTCTTGTAATTGAATGATCTAAACTGAGAAACCTCGTTATATTGTAATAAACCAAATAATTTTACTGCATCTATCAATCACATTTTACAATCACATTTTACAATGGATTCGTATGCTATGTGGAGAATTAAAAATTAGAGCTAAAACTTATTAACTCATTCAAATTTAGCCTTAGCTTTCTCTTGTTCTTCGTTCAGGGGATTAAACACAACACTGAAGAACCAAACAGCGAGCAACGTAGCCATGACAGGTCCGAGCCAATACACAAGTAAATGCTCCTTTGTTATATGTTCACTGCGTGCATAAGCCCATCCCATAACCTACAAAGATTTCACACAATCAAATTAACAAATAGATGAAGACTTTGTTCGAAAATCACAATCACAAAATACTATTTATTTTGTTACCGCTGCTGGATTCATGCATCCACCGGTAAGATCAACTCCAAGAACATGGAGAGTTAACTTAGCAATACTACTAATCCAAGTCTTCATGAAGAAACTTCCAGGGATCTTTCTTGCTAGTCCCAGTGAGATCAGTACTGTGAAAAATGTTAGTACTCCCTCGGTTAAAGCGCCGTGAAGGATCGCTACGTTTAGTTTTGATCCTTTCCCAATCTCAGGGAAAATTTGAATGATATGCTCAACCGCAAGAATTGATCCTATCACCTGAAAAACAGAGCAAAAAGCAGAGCATTTAACCTCCTCACGCAATGTGGAAGATCCAGAGATCATTTAAAGAAGTCAATGAGATCAAACCTCGGCGGGGATTCGAACCATGACGGTGAAGATGAAACTGCCGAAGCCACTGGAGACTCCAGAAGCCAAAGCGGCCACAGGATTATAATGTCCGCCTTTGGTTAGTTTCTGAAGGAAAGCGAAGATGAACATGGAGATGACAGAGAATAGATATCCGACGATCTCGCCAGTTTTATCCTTGCGGCTAAACCCGAGTACTTCTTGGACTAAGATGTTCACAATAACTCCTGACCATATCCACATGAACGACAGTACCAGATCAGAAACAACTATACCGATTCGACTCATCTTTGATTCCAACGATGAGAAACAAACAAAAAACCTACGAAAGTTTTACCAAAGAAAAAACCCAAGACAGAAACAGAAAAAGCAAGTTTTTTTTTTTTTTTATATTAGAGCTAAGGATGACGTGTCAGAGAAGTAAAGACCGTTCAAGAGTAAAGAATCAAGATTATGATTGGCTGTTAGCGGTTGGTGAATTAGGTTAGTAATAATATTGGTTTGAGTCAGCTTCCGACAGTAAAAGGTTTTGTTCTCTCTGGTCTCTTGGCTTTGTAGTCATGAATTAAAAGATTCTCGATTTTGGGAAACGATTATAAAGCGTTAGCGTGTGAAAGACGGCAACGAAACGCGGAAAATCAAGAAACACAACGAATTTGAAAGATTAGTGTAGATATCTCGTCTCGAATATCAATTATTCAAAAGTATTGTCTGAATCTAGAAAATAACGAAATTAACATTGACCCCACAAAAACCTCAAACTTGAAAATTGTTCATATAGTCGCTAAAAGGCACTCATTCAACCAAGCGAGTCTCCACGACAGAGGAACCATCCATCATGCGAAACGTCACCACCAAGTCTCCACCCTTACACATCTCCTCCTTCTTAGCAACTCCCACCGCAAATCTAATCCTCTCCTCCGTAGAACCTCCCGTCGCAATCACCGGAACGATCCCACGGTAAACCAAACCACGGCTCGCCACGCTAGCCGCCGTTTCATGACACTCCTGGTCAACCACCGTCAGAATCGGAACGCTAGGCCTGTACTTAGCCACAAGCCCCGCCGTGTAACCACCCTTGGTGACGACGACGATGGCCTTCGCGTTCAGCTTCCTCGCCGTGGAAACAACCGAAGCGGCCTCGCTCTCGATCGTGGACAACGGTAAAGAAACGGCTTCTTGAATCTTCTTGTGCACGGCTTCGTAGTCCAGATACTCCTCCGCCTCTTTGCAGATCATCGACATCGTCTTCACGGCTGCCTCGGGGTGGGCCCCGGCGGCCGTTTCGCCGCTGAGCATGACGCAGTCCGTGCCGTCGAGGACGGCGTTGGCCACGTCGGTGGCTTCGGCTCTCGTGGGACGAGGAGCTTTGGTCATCGACTCGAGCATCTGTGTGGCTGTGACGATTGGTTTCCCGAGTGCGTTGGCCTTCTCGATCATCTTCTTCTGAGCTCTGAATATCTTGCATGTTGGAATCTCCATCCCCAAGTCTCCTCTAGCCACCATGAACGCATCGGTCTTCTCCATAATCTCGTCTACATTAGCCACTCCTTCTTGATTCTCAACCTGTCAAGTTAAACATCAAGCCATCAGTTTCATAGTATTAAAATTAAAAATTTTATTACAATAAAATAATTTTTATGATTTTAATGTAATTTTTCTATTATTTATTTATTTACTCCTAATTAACTTAAAAAATATATGAAATTAAATTTTTAATAGTCAAATAAAGATAAAACTGAATATTTAACTATTTTATTATTTTTTTTCAAAATAAAACTACTTTCTTAATTTGTGTAAGAAAATTTAAACGATATTAATTTGAAATTTGATACGGAGGGAGTAGTATATAAACAAGAAAATCAAATTTGTTATGTTTTATTTTATCACTCACCTTTGACATAAGCATGATGCTCTTTGCGTGCACACCAAGCAACTCCCTGACCTCATCTAGGTCAGATCCTTTACGAACAAAGGAAAGAGCAATGATGTTGATCTTGTTAGGAACTCCCCATTGAAGAATATCCTCTCTGTCTTTCTCTGTGAGTGTCGGGAGATCCACTACAACCCCAGGGAGGTTAACGTTCTTTCTTTCTCCAAGAACCGCAGAGTTCTCGCATTCGCAGCGGACAAGACCGAGATACGTGTCACAGGACAAGACACGTAGAGAGATCGTGCCGTCAGAACAGAGGATCACGTCACCAGGCTTGACATCCTCCGCAAGTTTCTTGTAGCTCATGGAGATAAGGTTTGAGTCTCCTTTTATGGTGTAGTCGGTTGAGATAGTGATCTCTTGACCTTGGATTAGTTCTACCGGTTTGCCTTCTTTGAGAAACCCGGTTCGTATCTCAGGACCCTATAAAACCGAATTAAACCAATCGTTAAAATTAAACGGATATTTCAAATTTAACAAACGTTGTGTCATGTGTGTAGTATATATACCTTTGTGTCGAGCATGACGGCGCAGAGGATACCAGTGTTCAGTACGGCGGTTCTAAGATTATCTAGGGTTTCTTGATGGTACTCGTGAGAACCATGGGAGAAATTGAACCGGGCTACGTTCATACCGGCTCTAAGAAGCTTCTCAATCATCTCGACGGACCTAGACGCTGGTCCAAGTGTGCAGACGATCTTGGTCTTTGACGCTCCATTCCTTGTCTGTCCACCAAGTAGTTTCTCCATTGTGAAAAGAAAATAAGAAAAATCCTAAAAAGTTGGAGAGAAGATTGAGTGTGTTGTGTGTTTGTGATTTATGAATGGAGTGCGTATCTACGTTATATATAGAGAACTGGTTTAGAAAGAAAAGGCAAAGAAACATTTCCTTTTATGTATATTTGTTAAATTTTGTATGACAAATTTGACGTGAAAAAAGGAAAAGGAAAAAAGGAAATGTTCGTGCGAGTCAAGTAATATTAATTATACGAAGAAAATACATTAGGAAAGATTCCGACAAATTGTTCATTTTTTCCTTTAAATATAGGTTTGGGAAATATTAATTCTCGATTTTTGCATGTATAGCTAATACCGAAAATGAAAGATCGAAAAATTTATTATTGAAAATTTCAATAGTAAGAGTTTTAATATTTCATTTATTTTCAAGCCTTGAGTTCTAGATTGTATTCGTATTCCTCTTCCTTCGTGTGACCTGTTTTGGAGATGCTCCCTCTTTTTTTTTTGTGATAAAAAAGTTCTAAAAATAGGTTAACTAGCTCGGTCTCTGCGTGAATAAATTATAAGCAATGAACGTAAGCTGTTCTTGACAGAATACTTCACTGAGTTTGAGTTTGAGTTATCTCTGTTTCCGATAATGTCTCTCACGTTGTATTTTTTTTTTGAACACCACTTTCATTAACTTCATAAAACAGAATTAGGTAAAGAGCTTCTTTAGCTAAAGAATCAGCAACAACATTTTGAACTCTAGGAATCCAAGAGAAGGAGATTGACATCAGGGAAAACGAGCACATGTTTGCTATGTCCGAAAGGATACCATGGAGCTCCGAGATTGGTTCTTTCCTCTTTATAGCGTTGATTAACTGGTTTGAATCTGATTCCACTCTGATAGAGTTCAAGCCCTGCTCCCTGCAGCACAACAGCGCTTCTCTTACAGCTAGACCTTCCGCCATTAGAGGGGAGGAGACGAAGTTCAGGGTCTTTTGCCTCCGCTGGATTGCATTTCGAGAATGGATCGTCCATCCAAGCCCTGCCTTCTTTTCCTCCTTACGCCAGGCCGCATCCGATCGAACCACCACCAGGGCTGGTTCCTGATTCTCCGGTTCCAAAGTCGTGGTAGGGGCTGGGCTTTTCTTCAACTCTTGCGCCTGATCCCATTCCCTGGCTGCTTTAATTGCGATCGTAAGCACTTCAGCCGGTGAAACAGAGGCTCAGTTAAAAACAAATTTGTTGCATTCCTTCCACAACGTCCATAGTATCCACGGGAATAATGAGGTTGAGGTAATGCCTGTTGGTGGGAGACTTGGCTTGGCAAAAAGTTCAGTCCACCTGTCTTCTAAGTCTACCATTCCTCTAGGATCAAAGCTTATACTCAACGGGGCATCATGCCAAACCTGTTGTGCATAAGAGCAGTGAAAAAGCAGATGAGTAATAGATTCAGAAACCCCACAACGTTTACATCTGGGATCAATATCAATGTGGCGCTCGACGAGTCGCTCTCCCACCGGTAAGGCACGCTTTAGAGTTTTCCAAGCAAATGTTTTAACTTTTGGTGCCACCTTTAGATTCCAGACATTTTTATACCATCGGTTATTTGCAGCAAGGCCTGGTTCAAAGCTTTCATCTTCCAAGGCTGTCGCGAAGAAATAACCGGACTTGGTAGCATAACTCCCTGATTTAGTACCCAACCATACTAATTTATCTGCAGCATAAGAGAAGCTTGGTTTGATAGACAGGATGTCCTCCTCATATTGGGGGAGAACAAGTCTAATTTTGTCCACATCCCAGTCTCCTCCTAGATTTGATCGCAGATCCGCAACAAAAAGATTGATAAGCGATTCCGGTGCAGGTCCAAACGGTCGTTTTTGCTTAGAGAGATCAAGCCAAGGATCAGTCCAGATGTTGATATCCTTTCCACTGCCTACGATCCATCCCAAGTTCTTCCTCAATAAGTCCCGGCCAACTAGGACGCTTCTCCAGCCGTGCGATCCTGTGGAGCTCATGTCGCAGGAGAGGATGTCTCCAGTAGGGAAGTACTTCCCTTTTAGAATTCGGCCAACAGCGTATCAGGATATTCTAACAATCTCCAGCTGAGCTTTGCAAGTGATGCTTCATTGAACCGCTGGAAATCACGGAAGCCTAGACCTCCGAAAGCCTTCGGTTTGGTCAGGTCCGACCATGCAATCCACGCCATTTTCTTCTTACCTGTGCTATCATCCCACCAGAAGCGGGTGATCGCCGATTGGATGCGCTTGCACAAAGAAACCGGAAGCTCGAAACATGTCATAGCGTGTGAAGGGGCAGATGCCAGAATACTTTGAATGAGAACTACCTTCCCCGCCGTGGACAAATACCTCGTGGACCAGGAGCTAGCTTTTTGTCGAATCCGGTCAACTATGGAGGAGAAGAGGTCTCGCTTCCTTCTCCCGAAATGCTCCGGGAGTCCTAAATACTTCCCGACTCCTCCCTCCTTTTGGATGGTCAGCACTTTTTTGATATTTGCTTTCAACTCGGCCGGGGTTCTTCTGGCGAAAGTAATGCTAGATTTGTCGGCATTAATTGCTTGCCCCGAGGCTTCTCCATAACGGTGAATAATGTCTTTGAGTGTTTTTGCAGATTCTTTGGACGCTCGCAGGAAGAACATTGTGTCATCGGCGAACAAGAGATGGTTTACTTGGGGACACTCCCTCGCCACTTTGATTCCTTTGAGCTTTCCCTCTTCTTGTGCTCTGTTACAAAGTCCCGAGAGTACCTCACTGCACAAGATAAATATGTACGGTGAGAGAGGGTCTCCTTGGCGGATACCCCTACTCGGTGAAACCTTTCCTCTAGGCGAGCCGTTGATGAGGAAGGAGTATGTAACAGTCGAGATGCATTGCAACACCATTTCGATCCAGCGGGGATGAAAACCGAGCTGTTGCAGCACAAGAGCTATGAAGTCCACTCGAGCCTATCATAGACTTTGCTCATGTCAGTTTTAACCGCCATCGAGCACCGTTTCTCTGCCTTGGTTGTCTTTAGGTAGTGGAGGACTTCATGAGTTATCAGCACATTATCTGAGATGGCTCTGCCGGGAACAAAAGCTGACTGGTTCTCTGCACTGGTCTCTCACGTTGGATATACATCATATATCATAGGCTAATTAAGTTGATCAGTTGTTTCATTAATTTGTTTTTGTTAAAAGAAAATGTATGTATGTTTTGTGAGAGGAAAACTCGGAAAATGCTAAGAATAGAAAGAAATGAGTCTTAAATTTGGAGGCTTTCAGTGGTTTGAGGAGATAAACGGTTTCTTCTTTGACAAGAAAAGATGAAATGTCGGAGAGATGTTTTGTTTTGATCCCCCTTGACTCTTTTTTTTGGCCATTGGTTATTTTCTCTCTTTCATCTTTCATCAGAGCATCATTCACTCCCACAATGTTGCAAATCTAAAGCACAAAAATTACTCCTTTTTTTTCCATATGATTCAATGACAATGTTGACAGGAAGTCACGGAGTTAAAAAAACATTGCTGCTTTCGTTGAAGCCTTTTTTTTTGCATAGTTCATGATTTTTTCTTGTATATGTGTACATCTATAAGATTTGTTGTTTAGACAAGAAAATATGTTTTCTTAGGGATTGTTCTAGGTTATATATATAGGTTTCTAGAGAAAAAAACAAGAATGAGCAAGGAACAAAGCTGTGTTCTAAAAGCTTGGGAGGTGACGATGAGAAAGACCCAACAAGCCAAGAAACGGGCAAACAGCATTTTTGGGACGGTACCGGTAGCTCTACAGACAGATGATGATGCTACAACGACAGAGGAGAATGACGAAGAGAGCAGCACTAACACAAGCAGCGTAGGTGAACTGTACCATGAAGAGAGAGTGCTTCCCAATGGAGACTATTACACAGGTCAATGGTACGATAGTTTCCCCCACGGGCACGGTAAGTATCTATGGACAGATGGTTGCATGTACATTGGTGAGTGGTACAACGGGAAGACCATGGGGAAAGGCAAGTTCGGTTGGCCTTCTGGTGCAATGTATGAAGGCGAGTTCAAAAGCGGATACATGGATGGGATTGGCACTTACACAGGTCCTAGTGGAGATACTTATAAAGGTCAGTGGGTGATGAACCTGAAACATGGACATGGGATCAAGAGTTTTGCAAACGGGGATGTGTATGATGGTGAATGGAGAAGGGGTTTGCAAGAAGCTCAAGGGAAGTATCGTTGGAGAGATGGGAGTTATTACATTGGTGAATGGAAGAACGGTACTATTTGTGGCAAAGGCACTTTTGTTTGGTCGACGGATGGTAGTAGATACGACGGGTTTTGGGATGATGGTTTCCCTTGTGGTAACGGGACTTTCAAATGGGACGATGGGAGTTTCTACGTTGGTCATTGGTCTAAAGATCCTGAGGAGATGAACGGTACTTACTATCCATCAGGGAACGAAGGGACTCTTGAGTGGGATCCTAAAGATGTGTTTGATAATCTGAGTGAGTACAAGGTATGTAGTGGAGAGAGGGTTCCTGTGTTGCCTTCACAGAAGAAGCTCTCTGTTTGGAACTCTTCAAAGCGTGTAGAGAAGCCAAGGAGGATATCTGTTGATGGGAGGGTAAGTGTTGGTTTGGATAGAGCGTTTGAGAAGATGAATATGTGGGGGAGCGAGAGCGGTGAAGGCGCTGCTGATATTGATTCAACGACAAGGAGAGATTTGGATGCTGAGATCATGAGACTTGAGGCTGAAGGATTGATTCAGAGCTTGAGACCTACTCCTGTGCCTATGAGACTGCCAAAGGCAGGGAAGAAGCAAGGCGAGACCATATCGAAAGGTCACCGGAATTACGAGCTTATGCTTAATCTACAGCTTGGAATCAGGTAACTATCTCACTTTACCTCCTCATAAGTTATATCAATGTTTTAAAAATCGGTCTAGAACCCCGCCTAACCATTAGTCCCCTATAAAACCTATCATTACTGCCTAGCAATTTCTTGAACATTGAGTTATATTATGAGTTCAAGCTCTGTTAATGTTTAATGATTTGGCTTACACAGACATGCTGTTGGAAAACAAGCTCAGGTTGTGAATCTTGATCTTAAGCATTCAGCTTTTGATCCAAAGGAGAAGGTGTGGACAAGATTTCCACCAGAAGGAACCAAACACACACCTCCTCACCAATCAAGTGAATTCAAATGGAAAGACTATTGCCCATTAGTGTTTAGGTGGGAAACCATAACATTAACCTCTCTACTTAGCTCTCATTGGCTCTTATTCTTAAAACATGTTATATTAATCTACCTATCTTTCAGGAGCCTGAGGAAGCTGTTTAAGGTAGATCCAGCCGATTACATGTTATCCATCTGTGGTAATGATGCCCTTAGGGAGCTATCATCCCCTGGTAAAAGTGGAAGTTTTTTCTACTTGACAAACGA
The DNA here is from genome assembly GCA_016771965.1 of Brassica carinata. Lineage (NCBI taxonomy): Eukaryota > Viridiplantae > Streptophyta > Magnoliopsida > Brassicales > Brassicaceae > Brassica > Brassica carinata. The sequence continues at coordinate 38,853,623 of CM028701.1, read as the reverse complement.
TGATCGTTACATGATAAAGACAATGAAGAAGTCTGAAACTAAAGTGAGTTTCTTCTTCTTGAAGTTACCAGACGAATAATGTGTGGCTGCTACACATATTAACTGCTTTCTTGAATTATATGATGCAGGTGCTTCTGAGAATGCTTGCAGCTTATTACAACCATGTCAGAGCATTTGAGAACACTTTGGTGATTAGATTCTACGGTCTCCATTGTGTGAAGTTGACTGGAACAATCCAAAAGAAGGTAAGAAGTGAGAACAATGCTACTTGGGTGCAGCTTGGACCTTCGATTGAGTTCATCTCTTTTTGCAGGTGAGATTTGTCATTATGGGAAATCTATTTTGTTCAGAGTACTCCATCCACAGACGCTTTGATCTTAAAGGATCTTCTCTTGGCCGCACAACCGATAAACCTGAATCAGAGATCAACTCAAACACAATCTTGAAAGATCTTGATTTGAATTTCATTTTTAGACTACAGAAAGCTTGGTTTCAAGAATTCATTAGGTTAGTAACCAAACATTTATCAATCACTTTACTTCAACGTCACATTATTTTTATTTGCCATATCGGTTTGATCCGGTCAACCCCGAGAGGAACACATTTAGTGCTATAGAGTGAACTGACTACTACACTACATTTTTATTATGTTATATGACCATTGTTTTTATTTTCAGACAAGTCGATAAGGACTGCGAGTTTCTAGAACAGGAGAGGATCATGGACTACAGTCTTTTGGTTGGGATTCATTTCAGAGAAGCATCAGTCGCTGGAGAGTTGATACCTTCTGGAGCACGCACGCCTCTTGGTTCGCTTTCTTCTAAAAACACAAAAAAAATATCTCTCCATTAGAATGTATCAACCAAACTATGTTTCCTTATCAACTGTAGGTGAGTCTGAAGATGAAACAGCCCCTCGTCTCTCCAGAGTAGACGTTGATCAGCTTCTCTCTGATCCCACAAGGTACGTAAACACACAACAAAAAGTTAGAACACAAACTTCTCTGATTTTGGAGTCCTATAAATGTGTTGATTGTTGCAGGTGGGCTAGTATCAGACTTGGAGGCAACATGCCGGCTCGAGCAGAGAGGACAATGAGAAGGAGCGGCTGTGAGTTACAGCTAGTTGGGGAACCAACAGGAGAGTACTATGAAGTTGTCATGATCTTTGGAATTATAGACATCCTTCAAGACTACGACATTAGCAAGAAACTTGAACATGCTTACAAGAGTATCCAGTATGATCCTACTTCAATCTCAGCCGTTGATCCGAGGCTGTACTCGAGACGTTTCCGTGATTTCATCTTCAAGGTCTTCACTGAGGACGATTGAACCAAGTTTCCTCTGTTTCTGGCCTTTTCAGTTTTCTTGTGTGCCAAGAAATAAAGGCTTAGGTATATATACTCACATCGACAAGGGCTCTGGTGTCTTGAAGCCACTACTATTTTTATTTTATTTGATAAATTGTTATGTTTATACAATAAACTATGTAACAATATTTGATATCTATAGCAGTAAATAATTTTTGTTAGGATAAATACATTATGAATTAGTCACCTAAGGAGTTTTCACATTTCTCATACAAGTACAACATCCTTTCAAGTAACGCTTCGCAATTCATATTGTAATAATGATCTATGTTTTCCACTTGAAGATGCAAAGTGTAGAAATGTCTTTTCCCCTTGAGATCTTGAAGATGAAACATCCACAAGAACAAACCCATCTTCTTCTAATCTTGGACGATGATCTTTGGACCATCACTACGTTGTCTCCAAGCCTTGTCACGGAATATTACTGAGCCCGTGTATGCGAATTTCAAACTTGTGGGTCTATTCAATCTTTCATATATACGGAGAAATGATAAGAAATAAATCCATGCTGTTGATTATTAATAAAGAAACTACATTATATATGTTCTGTTCGTTAAATTATTTAAATAATAGTTAGTGTTCGACGACTTATCATATAGTACTATAAAAAAGTAAATATTAGGGTGTCTAAGAGAGTAAGACCAACCGCAACGGTGATCCGTCACGGGTCCGTAGCCCAAGTCCTTAGTATTTTTTGATTAAAAATATTGTGAAATGGCTTGGTCTTCGACGGATCTGTACGGATCAATCCGTAAATAAGGTTTCCAAGGATTGAATCCTTAGGCAACGTGGCGTCATCTGGTTACCTGTTTGATTCTTCGATTTCGCATCACAAAACCTAACCTCCTCAAAATAAATCCACAAATCCCTTTTGCTACAAATTCGGATTAAAAGATAAAATTACAAACTTTTTCGCTTTTATCTTCTTTGCCTCTTTGATTCTTCGATTTCGCATCACAAAATAATGGAAGTTTCAGTGATTGGTAACCCTCAAGCGAAGATCTGCAGAGCTGAATTAGTGTGCAGGGAGCTCGGGTTTCGATTTGGGTCCGGAATCAACTCCGGTGAATCGAGAAATAAAGTTTGTTTCTTGACCCACCAAAGCTCGAATTGGAAGGAGATTAAGATCCGGTGTTCTCCGAGATCTGTCAAATGCGAAGCCATCGTCTCCGATCATGTCCCCTTCCTGAAACCCATTAGATCTGTAAGTGTTCTCTTCCCTTTCCCATCGATCGCCATTGCTTTATGAGCTTGATTTCGATTGCAAGGTTGCGTCTTTCTATGATTTAATCATTTCCCGGAAAAAATCAGGAGAAAAAGATCTCTCCTTTTTTCACGTTGGGTTGTTATTACCGATCTTTGCTGCAACATGAGATTCTATTACAAGGGTGAATGTAAATGTTGTTATGACCAATCTTGCTGCAACATGAGATTCTATTACAAGGGTGAATTTGTATGTAAACATGTTTTGGTGTTTTCTTTGTTGCAGCTTGAGAGCGTGAAACTATTCGTTGGGCTCCCTCTAGACACAGTCTCGGACTGCAACAACGTCAACCACATGAAGGCCATCATCGCTGGTCTCAAAGCTTTGCCTTTGCCTCCTCCTCCTCATCCTATAAGACAGCACCATTCATCATCCCTTCACTTGTCTTCAAATCAGCATGGCCGGCATCAAAGTTCATGGAGTTCCTATTTCCACCACCACCATGCGCGTTCTCACTGCTCTTTACGAGAAGGGCCTCGATTTCGAGCTAATCCCCGTCGACATGAAAGGCGGGACTCACAAGCAGGAGCCTCTCATTTCCCTCAACATAATTAACTTCCCCATCTCTTATCTCCACACAGCTTTATGCTTTCCATAATCATATCTGACCACTCTACTCTTTCCTTTTTCTTTTTTTCAGCCCTTCGGTCAAATCCCTGATCTCATAGACGGTGATCTAACGCTTTTCGGTGAGTGTTTTCTTTACGTGTTTGTCAAGTATCTGATCTCACTGGAATTCATTTTGTTCTGAGAATGACACATCTTTTTGTTTTCTAATTTTATCAGAGTCAAGAGCCATCACAGAGTACATAACAGAGGAGTGCAGCGACAAAGGCCAGAAGCTTCTCTGCCAAGGCTGCAAGAAACTGAAGGCCATCACAAAGGTGTGGCTTCAAGTTGAAGGTCAACAGTTTGACCCTATCGCCTCTAAGTTAGCCTTCGAGCGTGTCTTCAAAGGCATGCTTGGAATGTATACGTACTTCATATTTGTACGTAAATAAGAAAAGAATGTCTCTTGTTATTTAGCATTTATATAGAGTATTAATGAAAATTGTGTTACAAAAGAATGTCTCTCCACTTCTCTGTAGTCCAAATGTTTGAGTATTAATGAAAATTGTGTTACAAAAAAAAAAAAAAGAGTTTGTCATATATTCTTGTACAATTATTTGTATCCTTGTATTCATAAAACATGAATCCTGAAGTTTATAGATCTTGTAGTACTCTTGATTCAATTATAATCCTCTTCCTCTATTGTCTAAAGCCTTGTCAATAACATCTTCAGAGTTTTTATCCACCTCAAAATTTCCTGAGCTCACTATAACTTCATGGAGTTGCTTCCCCCATTCTGAACCTTATTGTCTTCGTGCATCTCCATTATAATAGAATTCTCTTCTGTTCCTCACCAACATTCACAGCACAGCTCAAAACCAGGAGAACTTTCCTTTCCAGAGATGGCTGTTTCAGAAATAGAAATTAAAATTGAATTTGAATTATGTGTGTTTGTTTTAAATTTTGTTGGTCGGATCTTTTTAGTATTTAATCATCCAATATATAAAAATTATATTTCACTAAACAAAAAAAAAAAAATTAATTCCTAAGGATTCCAATTTCGGGATCACCATTGTACACACATTTTTCACAAGAGTCCTTAACTATTCAAAAAAAAAAAAAAAAATACTAATCTAATCCTAAGGACTCCACAATGGGTATCACCATTGTGGATGCTCTAAAGGTTGACACGAGCCAGAGCCTGTGTTCCACGCATGAACCAGGTCCAGTCACTATTGGAGATATTGTATAAGAATTCAAACATGAGTATTACATGCATTAAAAATGTAAGAAGATTATTATTTGCATATTGAAAGATGACTCAGCTAGGAGAATTGTTGACGGCTCGTGGAAATCAGGGGGAAGATGCTTTGGGCGTTTTCCTCGTCTACAACATTTTTGATGGGGTAAGCCTACACATAAGCATCTTCATGGTGTAAGCCTATACATAAGCATTTTCAAATTTAATACTTAAATAAATGCAACCTCATTGTTTAACACAATTAATCCATTATAATATTTAGGTCAACTTGATGCCATCTAACACTAAGAGATGTTCTGATTTAGTTATTCTTCCATGAAATGGTCAAAAATATTCCAAAAATTGTAGATGTGACCAATGAGGTTTTATAGATTCTTTTAAAGCTACAGCTATAATGACTCACATTTTCGAACTTGTATATTATTTTCACCGATGAATAAGATATCAGTAAAACTTGATTTGATTCTGTTTCGAACCAATTTTTTTTAGATATTTGTAACTTTACGAATCAAATCAAATATAAATATGTAATATTCATAAAAACAAAGCAAATCATAAATATTACGGATATCTGATCCGATTTATTATATACATATATATATATATTTAAAAAAACTACATATATAAATTATATAATTTTTACAATTTGCGTAAGGTTTACAATATTTTTTATTAAATTGATTATCTAGTTATTACAATTTTAAAAAGTAAATAACTATTTTTATTTTTAATTATAAAATATTGTTAGTTTATACTATTTTGGATTTTTTTACTTTTTATAGTTTTATAGTTTTTATTTTATTTGTACAGATCAAATGAAATATACAATAAAAATATAAAAAATCAAATATCCCGACATCAAATATTTGGATAGCATCATAGCAATAAGATCAGATAGTTGGTTATTTGGACAAAACACACCCGATCACAAATACTTCTAAAACCCCCATTTATTCAATTTGTATCCACACTTAATTACTTCATCCAAAACCCCCTTATATGATGTCATATATGTTTTAAACCAAGCAAAAGAAACCAAACCTCTCTAAACAATTTTTTTTTTCCATTTATTACTACACCAAAGTAAATTTAAAGGTTTTTCTCCAAAATCACCACAACTCTTGACTTTTTTCTTATGCTTCCTAGAGGTGAGCATAGGCAGAGTACTTACTATTCTATGTATATTTGATATTTGGCCTGCTTTGTATGGGTAATAGAATATTTGATTTGAACTTGACTTGTCGAAAATGAGTACTTGTTATTTCAAATACTTATCTAAAATATGTTAATTACAAATTACTTGTCAAGCTCAGTTACTTGCTACTTGCAAATACTTGTAAATTACTTGGAAATATTTTTGAATTTTAAGAATTATTTTAATTCTCTACTAGAGAGAAATATGAAAGTTTGTTTGTTGACTCGACTTCTAAAAATTATGAGAGCTACTTCAAATAAAACATTTGTATCTATTATAAAAAGGAACAAAAGACATAAACATCGGAATATGAAAGTATTTATTTCTTACTAAAAAGAAATATTTTTTCTGATTTTGGGTTTTTGTTCTTTTGGTCTAATTATTACTTTTTCAGTCACAAAACAAGTACCAAGTAGTATTAAGTTGAGTTGGTAACTTTTTGTTATACTTGTTACTTGTCTTATATTTACAAATAACAAAAATTCAACGATTTGATATCCAACTTAACAAAGATGAATACTTAAAAACTTGAGGCAAGGGATAAATAACATGTATAAGATAAGTAAGGACTATTTGTGCCCAGTCCTATATTACCTCCCCAATTATATTGCCTTTTTGTTGTCAATCATTTTTTTTTTGTGACAGCGTCATCAGTCTATGTTACAACATTTGTTTGTGTCATTAATCTTCCCTCAACTGTTAAACCAATTTTTATATTACTTACTAATTTTTTTCTCTAGCATTGACGTACATGTATTATAAACAGACAAAACAACAAGCATATTTCTTTAATTAATATTTGGATATATATATATATTCACATATATTATATATATATGGTTAATGTAACTTAAATATGAAAAATTTATGATACATGATAAAATTGATGATGAGATTAAAGAACATAAATATATTTATAGAATAATTATATTAGACTCCCACAAATAACATGTTAAAAAAATATTTAGATTTATATACTGAATGGATAAATTTATTTTTAAATAATATTAAATTATTATATAGTAGGAAAATATAATTTTATTTTGTAGACATTCTTTTGGTTTTTTTCCAGTTCCTTTATTATTTTCAGATTTTATGATATATTTTCATGTTTCTATAATTTTGATTGATTCAGTCTCCATAGGTATAACTAGGTATGAGCATTCGGTACCGGATCAGGTTTGGATAGGGTATTTTGGATTTTGGATAATTTGGATATAGAAAAACTGATACCGTTCGGGTAAATATCGGACAGAGGTTTGGTTCGGTACTTGCCAGATCTGGTTATTGTCGGATATATCTAAATGAATCAAAAAAATTTGATTCCGGTTCGGATTGTCTTGATTTTACCCGATCATAACCGAAAATACTTGTTTCTAATATGAAATAACCGGTTAGAATCTGTTTTCTTTTTATATCCTAACATGTCCAAAAATATCCAAAGTAACTAATATATCTAAATTATCCATAAATAACTAACATATTTAAAAATTTTACTATAATTTTTAATACTATAATTATTATAAGTATTAATATAACTAATATTTATAGATATATATTTGTACTTCAGATATCTTCAGATACCCGCAAATTTCGGATTTGTTTCGGGTTCGGATATGGTTCTTCGAATATAGAAAATCATGTACCATTCGGATATCTATGTCGGATCGGATTCGGTTCGATACCTTGAAATTCACTTCGGATCCGGTTTGTAACTTTGGATCCAGTTCGTAATTTCGGATCCGGATAATTTGCCCAGGCCTATGTATAATACCCGAATCACTAAAATAAATATATAAAACAATAATAACATTCTTAATATACTTTAATATGTCTAGAGAAAACAAATATTAATTTTTCCAAAAACATTAGATGGTAATGTTTTTATTTGGGCCTATTTCAAAGCATGTAAGATTATTCTAAAAATTTGTAAATACTGCTAGACGTGTGTAAGCTATTGCATTGAATTTTGTAAAAACCATGTTGAATTCAATTAAAAACATATACTCCTTCTGTTTTTAAATACTTGACATTTATAGAAATTTTTTGTTTCAAATTAGATAACATTATTAATTTTCTATGTAAATTTAACTGTTACTATTATATGACCATTGATATAGTACATTATATTTTATTATTGGTTGAATTTTAATTAAGTAAATAAATTAATGATGTTTTTGTTTATAAAATGTAAAAAGTTAAATGTTTTCTTAATCTATATACACAATCTATTAAAAACGGAATGAGTATTATTTTCTTGTTGATTTTGATTAATATTGGATATATGTTCACTACAAATTTGTCTAACCACAAATTGTTTATAGTATCCCACTAATTTTAGGGGTTAGCCAATCTGACTAAAAAAGCTAAGTTCGTCAAGTATCCAACTAGGCCGAGACTAATCCTAAAAGTGTTTGTTTCAAGGAGAAATCGATAATAATGAATATGCATTACTTGTTTTATTCTAAAATAATATTAAAATTATTAATATATATTGGTTGCAATGCCATAATACTCAAGAGGCGGTAATAAATTCAGAACCAATTTTTTTTTTTGTTAGTATTTTACAAAAGAATTTTTTTTTTGTTAGTTTTGCCATCTGCCTAATGCGTATTTCTTTGTTAATAGTATGTCTCCAAGATAAATGGATAACCGACCAAATGGCTTCTCACTAATCATTTAGTTAATGATTCGTAGCTAACTCGTTAAATGGCAGACCATCTGGTATTTAAATAAATAAGTGTCAGGTGCTCACCGAATTTTCTAAAACACTTTTTTTTGTCTTCTTCCCTTTAAATCTTTTAACTCTATTACAACTTGTTGACAAAAAACAAATTCTATTACAAGTTGTAAGAATATTATATACCTAATTTTACAATAGCCAGTTACATATATATATATATATATATATATATATATATAATTTTTGTCTTCTTTCCTTCTAATTTCTAATTCTATTACAAGTTGTAAGAATATTATAAACAGAATTTTACAATAGCCAATTATATATATAAATTATGTATTATGGTTTTATTTGTACAGTTTTGGATTGTCTTATGAATATTAATATCTAACCGTTTGACTCATACATAAATATTTAATGTGAAGTTTTTATTTTTATAAATTGTTTTTCCACTGTTCCAAATCCAAATATTTTTGATGTTAAAACATAATGAATTGCTTTTCTATTTCTTATGAATACACCAAAACTCAACCAACTCTTTTTAAATAAAGTTTTGTTACAAAAACATTTAAACAAGAAGTGCAGAATAAATAATCAAGGTTTTGGCACCAGAAAAATATTTATATAAACTGTGATAACTTTTATTCATAAATTGAAGTTCAGATGAAAACTGAATTTAAAAAAAAACTAATTTTTAAAACTTAACTTTAACTGTAATAAGAACGTAGTTGTAAGTCTATACACAAAAAAAAAAGTCTTTAAAAAACGTGTCGTTGCTATTATTATCTCCGACAAGGTTGTAGCTCTCGTACTCTCCCGTCGACGCCCACCCAAAGTTTGGGAACAATGGAGGGCCCAGTGCACGCATTATTGCTTGATTAAAGACAAATTTTGAGTTTCTTGTTTCTTTCTTCTTCAAGCTGTTTTTGGTTGGGATTGTCTATAATTCTATATATAGATAGTATTAACCAATACAGGAATAATATTTGTTGTCAAATCAAAGTTAGCAAAGTACTCCAACTGTTAAAAGAAATCTATGTTTTACAAAAATATTTATTTTCAAAAATATATTTTTGTGTTTTCAATGCATTTTTATTAAATCATAATGTTGAGTTGTAAACTTCAACAAATTAACCGTGTTTATTGAATGTTTATTAGTTATAAATTATAGAAAATAGCTAATATGCATTTATAACTAAAATTTCATATTTTTATTATTATATGTGAACTCTAAAACATGTATTATTTATTAATATATTAAGTATTTCTAAGTGTTAGTTATACGATGTAGTACGTTCATTTTTGTAAGCACATACCACAAGCATATACTACACATACCATTTGATAAGGTGATATCTAGGGCAGGTACTCTTCTTTTTTTTTTGGAACTGATCTAGGATAGGTACTTATTGATGAAACTAGTTGAATTTTGTAATATAATTTTTAAACCTTATATAAGTTATTCTAAAACAAAGATTTATAAAGCGTGATATTTTGCCATTTTTTTTTTTGTTTAGCTACTATGTTTTTAGACAATTTATATTCTTCAATATGTTTTACAGTTTTCTTCAGTAAATGTTGTGTAGCTAGTTTACAAAAAAAAATGTTGTGTAGCTGAAAAATGATGTTTCATTTAGAATTTGTTTTATTAATTTACGTTCAAAAGTCTTAAGCATTTTATATTCCGTTATTAATATTTAAATTTTCACAAATACCATTTTTCATAACTAATACTACAGTTTGATTATAAAATAGTAAAGCATTTTGTCAATGAGTTCCAATTGATACGAATAAAGAATGCATATACTTTTTATAAAAAATGAATGAAGGTGTATGCATAGACATAAATTATTAGATAATAATTCAGCAATTATATGGAAATTCATGAATTTAAGAAAATCAACAAATGCCAATTGATATGGTTTACATGAAAACAAAAAGAGTGAATTTTCAGTTAGGGAATATACTTGTATTGTTTACATAAAAACTAAAACACAAAAGTCTTAACAACTCAGCTACTATATTAAAAGATGTACTAGATCTTGACCCGCCCGACCGGGCGGGTATTTATTTTATTTTTTATTTTTTTTTTGCTTATACCAATGATGCATTTGTAATAGTTAGTTTTATTACATTGAATTTTTTTTACATTTTTATTAACAATCAAATGTGTCACGAATATTTAGTATTATATAAAGAATACGGAAAATAAATAAAAAGAGAGATAATGATACATTATATATGAAATATATTATTCATTTTCGATAATTTCAAATATGTCGAAATAAATAATATGAAATATATTATTCAATTTCGATAATTTCAAATATGTCGAAATAAATAACTATGAGTTAGTAAGATACATAAAATAGATAAATAAAGTATAGATTTTGTAACATCGATTCATTTATTCAGATTTTATGGATATATAATATATTAAAATGTTGATTTAAGATTTGTAAAGAATTAATAAAAGTGAATTATATAACAAATAGTTATTTTAGGAAATTATTAAATCGTCATATTAATGCTAAAATTATTTTAGGAAATATTAGGAAACTATTTTAATAATAAAGATAAAATTGAAATTGATTTAATTAGAGAATGGAAGTTAAATTTTATTTTAAGACAACACATTAATGGGTGAAAAGACAAGACTAAAATAGGAAATTTAATTAATAGTCTTAGTGGCATGCCATTGTAAATAAGTTGAAAAACTAAGGGGTATTTTTAAAGTGTACTTCTGAATTAATAAAATAAGATATTCCAAATATTTGCAGATTGTTTTCATTGGAAGGATATTATATAAAGATAGTAAAAAAATCTTAAACTAAGTGTAGATGAAAACTGATATGTATCTGTAATAGGAAAGTAGTGTTTATTAGTAAGCTATCATCAATAGCTTCGACCGAAAAAACAGAAACGACTCGACGACAAGTCAGTGCTTTAGTCAAGAATGACATATCATCTGTAGAAAAGGACGACACAGATCCAACGAAACAAGAAAAATTGTCATTTAAACGAGTTTACACATCCCTCATACAAGTACAAAACCCTTTGTCTTAAATCTTCGCAAATTAGCTTGTAACTATCAGTCTTGTCCACTTGGAGATGCAAAGTGTAGAAGAGTCGTTCTCCTCGAGAACTCCTCGAAGATGAAATATTCACGAGAACAAACCCATCTTCTTCTAGTCCACTCAGCACATTATGTATCGAAAAATTATGAATCTTGGACGACGAGATTTGGACCGTCACTTCGTTGTCTCTAGACTTAGTCGCAAAAACGGTGGAGAAATAACTAGCAGCTACCTTTGCTTGTGGCGTAAGGTAACGTTCTTTTTGATCCGATACTCGCACCAAGAGGTCTTCCTTCTTTTGTGTTAGCTTCTTCACTTCCTCTTGCAGCTCAGGTATGTACTGCAGGCTTCGCAAAACGGTCTCAGGAATACTTAGCTTCTTCTGCAATACAATAAAGCCCAAAGAAAAGGGGTTGATAAGATATTCTTCTTCTAAATAGTAACACAATTAATAACTATTGCTAATTGGTTTCGATTAAGAAACATATTCAGATGACATATCAAAAGTAGCTACTTACCGACTGATATGATCTTGGAAGACATGAACGAAGAGATGAGAACAAAAGGTTGGCTTTCTGGCGGCGGTTACGCTCTTTGGCATTGTGATTAAGCTTCTTGATCTCGACCGGATTGTTGTTTATTCCATTTCCCTCCGACGAAACAGGAACCCCTAAGCTGGTCTGATGATGAACCACTCCATACGTCTCTGGTACCGGAAAATCAAAAAATGTATCGTTGTAATGGTTATCTCCGACGAGTTTGTAGCTCTCGTACTCTCCCATTGGCGCCCACCCAGAGTCTGGGAACAATGGAGGGCTAAATGCATGCATTTTTGCTTGATAATTTTGATAGCTTTTTCTTTGTTTGAAACTGTTTTGGTTGGGATATTACTGACCTGCGGGACCTAAATATATAGATAGTATTAACCAAATAAACAATAAATCTCTATTGTTCAATCTAAGTAACAAACGATATTATAAGTATTTGTGAACTGTAAGCATTAACCACAAAGCATATAACGAGGAAACTCATGTTTGTAAATACATACTACAACAAGGAATCTCATGTTTGTAAAAGCATATACCACAAGCATATACCACAGGTCGGAGGTGATATCTGGGGAAGGTACTTTTTTTTTTCTGGGGAAGGTACTTATTTATAGAAATAGTTGAATTTTTAAAAATACACCCTGTGTTAGTTTTTTTTAAAACAATTATTCTTCATTATATTAACATTTTTACCAAAAAGAAATATTCTTCATCAGGAAAAATACATATTCTCTCTGATTCATAGAAAGTGATGTTTGGCCAAATTTTTTTTTGGTTTCGCTTTAGATAATATTTTCAAATTGTCAATATCAAAACTAACATATTTTCAACTTTTGTTACACTTTATGTTCTTCAGTACGTTTTACAATTGCTTCAATAAACTTTGTGTAGCTAATAGATGATGCTTAATTAGGAAATAACTATTTTTAATCTTTGTACAAAAAGATTTTTTGTATATGCCGTTATTACATTTTAAGTTAATAACTACTATTATCATGGTTTAAATTAACACTCGTAACTGTTGACGAAAGATGACAAAAAAAACTGTTGACGAAAAATAAAATTTACACTCGTTATGATGCTCACTACATCAAAGAAATACTAAATACAGATATTGAAATAATCAGTTTACAAACACACAAGTAACTGATAAAAGTTCCTAAGCTATGATTCATACATCTATAATTTAATTTGTAACTAGATTTTGACGATGCTTTTAAAGCGCAGAGTTTTAATTTTTATTCAAAGATTTATTTAATGAAAATAAGAAATCTTACACATATGTATTTTTATAAAACATTTATTTTAAAGTATAGATAATTAAATTAAAATTTACATGAATATAGTTTTATGACAATAAGATAATTCATTTACCCAACCTACCCGTATTAATTTTGCCTATATTTTAAAGCTTTAAAATAAAGTAAAAAATTTATTTTTTAATTTTTTTTATTGGTCAAAAATATTTATTTTATCATATAAATTAACTATATGTCATTCAATCTGTCTCATACTTGAAAAATATGTTCAATTATTTTTAATAATATAATTTAAATATGTATATTAAAATATAAATTATTTATTATATTATAAATCTTACTTTAATATTTTGTTTTAATAAGTTGTAGTATGTTTTAAAATTCATGAATATTTGTTATTATTTATTTATATATTTATGAAAATATTTAATAAATGGATTAAGTTACTTTATATATAAATATTATAGAAATGTTATTTATTAGTCTATAAATCAAAATTAAATTAATATTCGTTTATAGTTATAGTTAACATTATAATTATTAATTTTATTATAAAAAGTAAATATTAAAAAAAATTATTTACATTTTAAATAAAAAGATATTAAAAGATATTATTAAAATGCAATCTAAGAAAATATATTAGAATATCTTTTTAGATATATTTAATAATAACTAAGTTGGTTGTTGGAAAAATAATAGGAAGGTAAATAAGTGTAAATGGTCTAACTTAAACTATTTGTAAGTTGATTAAAAGTGTTTCTATTTTAATAGGTTCGATCATCTTTTTTTTGTCATCTGTAATTTAGTTACATATATCTATAATTTAATTAAATTTTAATTTAATTTGGGGGGTCTCAATACATTCAAACATAGTTTTTTCATATTTAGTTCTTGGAAAATAGCAGATTTATTTGAAAGTAGTTTAAAACTTATTTGAAACAGTATATTTATATTTTGGTTGTTAAAGTTTCTTATAAGATTATGATTTTAATTGTGTTTGAAAAAAACTTAACATTCAATTATATTTGATAAGAAAATTCATTAACGATAATTATAGAGGTATGTTATCATGGGTCAACAATAATATGTAAGTTCATGAAGTTTTGAAAAATTCAATAAATATCAGTTGATATGTTTACCATGAAAAGAAAATAGTAAATTTTAAATTAGGGCATAAATATATTATCACACAAAAAGTAAAATTATCAGCTACTTTATTTAGAAAGACATGTATTCAAAAAAGTGGCAGATTGTCTTCAGGTAAAGAACATCATTAAAAACCAGAAATGTTCACACTCATAGCATCAAAGAATTTTTATATATAGATTTAGGAACAATTACTTTACCAGAACACATAATTAAAAGAAATACATGAACAATGATTATATATTTTTTCAACATAATTCAGCAGAGAAAGAAAAAACTAACTACACTGAATTAGTTAGCCAAAAAGGTGGAATTTGATCAACAATACCCATAGCAGTTGAATGATTTGGAGCACTATGTGCCTACCTGTCTAACTTGTACTTTTTTTTTGAAATTTGTTAGATTGCAATATCTGAAATTTTTTTTATTAGATCGGTTAATTATTCATAGTGGTTGAAAAAGACATGCCATTCTGTCTGATACTATTTATTTTTGATAACCCGGGGTATCCGACGGATAGAGTCCCAACTGACTAATTTCTAAGTCTGTCCACTAACACCAGATAGACCCGGTTATTCGTAATGCTAATTAGATATCCATGTTGTCTGACCATACAAACGGATAAATCAAAATTTGAGATTTCGTATCCAAGATACTTAGCAGTTTTTCTAACCCTACATACCACTCAACCACACTTGTGTGGTTACATTGATACTATATTCACCAGATCAGAGTAGTCTACAGCAAAAATCACATTTTGTGATTGATAAGTTATCATGCACTCTATTACCCAAATGAAGGCGCAACACTGCTGAAGAAGTGTAAGATTGTGTCAAACATTTTCTACTCCCACTGCGTTATTGCAGTGTCCCCTTCGTACTAAACTATCTTTCTCAACATGCATAAAAGTCAGATTTCTTCTAGCCTCTGTAATGTAAAAACACCATCTTATCTATTATTATAAAGTTGAGTTTCTTCACTCCTAAGGCATGCCACATGGGCGTCCACGTCACTAATTCGGTGTTTGTGGTGGCGACATGTGTCATGGTCAATCAAAACTTAATGTTTTATTAATTCTTGAGTTTAAATGGTTTTCGGTGTTTATTACGATCCAAATGCATATTCTCCAAAAAACTGTATACAAAACTTAGGGAAAGTGGCCATCGTGCAACAATTTCCGTTCAGTCAACTGTCAATAAAAATCTAATGGTTTCACCGGTGACGAACGATTCCGATCAATGTCAGTTGGGAGCTGAATATACTTCTTTCATCTGGTGCCGTTCACGAGAAATTAACTTGGTTTCACCGGTGTGAGCGATTCGATCAATGTCGGTTGGGAGCTGAATATACTTCTTTCATCTGGTGCCGTTCACGAGAAATTAACTTGGTTCATGCATCTTCATTAACATTTGCATTAATACATATTCTCTACTTCTCACACGACATTACATTCAATGAATCCATTCATTCATTCTTCTGTGTTAATCCTCCATTATAAATATGAAAGTTTTCTTCCAACAAGATCATCAGTTCATTTCTCTTAATAAACAACACAAAAGGTGATGAAAAGAGATATGTTAAGTCCATGGTTGTGCTTAGCGGTTGTGACAGAAAAGTGATAAGAAAAAAGAAATGAGATGAGAAAGCGAGAATAAATAAAGAAGAAGAGAAATGAGGAGAACGATAGAAGAGGAGATAACTTTTTTAGTGAACCTTTTAAAAAATCTATTTATCTTTAACTCATAATAATTTCCAACATCTTGGTGTTGATTTTTCATTATTGTGGCTCCCTAAAAGGTTGTTTGCCCTGATCTCAATGATCAACAGTTAGTTCAGACACTTATGGATAAGAATCTTGTGTTAGTATGCATGATTGTGATTTGTGAGTATATTTCAATTACATCTTTTCCATATCAACTCTTGGTGTGAATTCTATTTAAATTGGCTGCTTCCGTGTCTCCAAAATGGGCTGAATTTTGATATATCATTAGAATGCATTTTTCTTATTATACTTCTAATTTTGAGTCTGCATATATCACAATAAAATGAGGATGATGGACGAATGAGCTAAGTGTGGAATACTAAACATGTTCTTACATGAAATTAAAGCGTTTTAGTTTTGTCCAAACATTAACTTATGCCTTATTTAGAACACTCACTTCCCATAACATATATACTCGCTTCTCGACAAATTGACACCTGCTAACCTAATAAAAAAACAATAGTTTCAAATTTAATAAAGCTGAATCCTTTATTTTTGTGATGGCATTTCATCAACAAAAATTGTCTAAAAATTTAACACTATAATTTTTAAAATTCTATTAAGTATTCCTCATTTTAATCATCTTTTGTTTAAACCAAATATATTAGTAAATTATTTAATAATCTAGAATTTATTTTTATTAATATTTTATTTTAGGTCTAACAAAACATTTGATATCAATCTAAAATAATATTTTACCACATAATTAACAATATAATATCAAATATGTAAGTTTTTAAAATATTCATAAGAAAAAAAGTAATGTAAGATTTTTGTATCAAAAATTATTTTACTTATTATCAAAAATTATCATAATTACAGTAGAATAAACAAAGATAATATGTAAAACTATTATATATCATGAACGTTTTAATATTAAGATAATCATAATCTATAAAAAGAATAACAAAACATACACAATAAAAATTAATATCACCTTATATATACTCTTTAACTGGTATATTTATATATTTTCGGTTATTAACACATTCGTAGAGTGAAGAGAGAGAGAGAGAGATATTAAATTATGCTAATATTAAAAATTAGTTGTTTATTTAATTCTAAATTAAGAAAATAGTATATCTCATATACATCGCTTGCAAATGTAAACATAAAACACAAACCACAAATCATATAAAAAGTAATAATCTTGATCACAAGTTAAGTATATCCCGCCCGTAGGACGGGCCGACCCTAGTATATATACATATTTGTGGGAAACTTTAAGGATCAGTGATCATCCTTACAAACATCCACATGTTGTGTCTTTTTTCCCCACAATTTCATTTTTAATTTTGCCAGTGTTAAAATTTCATTTGCATTTATTTAAAAGTTTATCAACTCAGGTTTTCCATAAATACCATATGTTTAGGGTTAAGGTCATACGATTTTATAGTTTTAGCTTATCAAGGGTAAAAATCTAGTTTGTGTTTTTCTTAGAACTTCCAGAATAATCCCTATTACATTATTTGCCAAGTAATTTCACACATTTCCTCTATACAATCACTTTAACTAAAAAAATGACATGACATAATAGAAATGATGACATGGATTATAGCTTAATGTGACATAGACATTTATATTTAATGTTCATTTCTATTTTTGGTAAATTTTTTAGAATATAGTAATTATAGTTCATATATCATCATTAAAATAAATCTATTCAAATATAACATTAAATAATATAATAATAGAAATATAAAATATTTTACAAATTTCAAAATATTATGTAGGTTTTTTATAATCATACAATTTTATTACTAAACAAGATTTTCAAAATTTTATACAATCTCTTAAAAGAAAATTAGAATTTTTTAATAGTAATACCATTTGTTTCATTTTGTATATCCAAATTTTATAAATTATTTACTGATAAGAAAATAATTTTTATATCATTTAAAAAAAATTATACAAGTTGATTTAATATATTTTAACCCAAAATAAATAAATGACAATCTATACATGATAATAATTTTAAACATATACATATCTACTCTTAAATATAATTGAAAATAAATCAAAATGTTTCTTTTATCTTAATATTATATTTAACTAAACTGATATTTATATTAAAATATTAATATAAAATATCAAAAAAATTATTTTTAAAATATAATTTAAATTTTACTGCTGCACATGTTTCATGTAAACACTTAGTAATCTGTATTCGTGAAACATTTACTGGAAATAAATTGTGGTTATTAGGCCTGAGCGTTCGGGTACCCCTTCGGGTATGGATACTATTCATTCGGGTATCGAATTTTTTGGATTTTGAAAAATGGTCCCATTTGGATATTACAAAAAATCGGGTCGGGTTCAAGTTGGATCCTCCCAGATCCGGGTGGATTTGGGTTTTAACTGAAGTAACCAAATTATCCGATTCGATTCGGATATTTTATATCCAAACTACTCAAACTTAGCTAAAATAACTTAAAAACCAGAAAATACTCAATTCATATAGTTCGAATTAGTTATGTTTTATCCGAAAGTAACCATGAATATAATGTTATTTGAGTACTTTTATCCAAAACATCTATTTTCATCTATAAATACCCAAAATAACTAATATATTTGATTTATAATTTTAATTTTTGGTTCGGTTTCAATTTTTCGGGTTTTTGAAAAATGGTCTCATTTAGATATTTAGGCAGGATCCGACCGGATCGAGTATACTTAGGGTATGTACATTATGCCCAGCCCTAGTGGTTATATATAATATATGATCAGGTCAAAGTTTAAATTTCTGGTAAACATTCAACGAGTTCATGATTTACATTTTTATCCACACCACCACAATGTATATATCGTATATCACATTTTATACCCCGTTTTTGAGATTTTTGGTGACCGGTAAACTGTCTGATATGATTAACCAAATAAAATGTTCTAAGATGGACATTGTAATTTTATGGAAACTTAAGTAAAGATTGACTTTTGAACAATGATTATATATCTATAATTTTTTAGTTAAATATTTGGATCTCGATATAGTTCAAATAATTTATTTTCATATTTTATTGTTATAAATGTTAGAATTATTTGAAACATACTTAAAACAGCATATTAGTACAATTTCTATTAAAGTTTTCCTTGTAATTGCAGAATTGTTTATTTATGTTCATCCACTTATATGCTATCTCTATTGACCTATTTCTAGATTTGTATTATAACAGGTGAATTTTAATAAAATTAGTTTGTTTGAACTATTGTTTTAAGTGAAAAAATTTATTTTTTGGTTTATGTTAAACTATTTTAAAGTAGATATATTTTGGCTAAATGATTCTTTCAAAAAATTATCAGTAAATTTATTTTCATGTTTGCCAATACATATCCAAGATTTATAGATATCTACCTTTTAAGAATAAAAGATGAAAACCATGTAATGAAAAACTTGAAAAAACAAGTTAAAGTTATAAAAAAATATGAGATAAAAATGAGAAATTGATATAAAGTTTGGTGTCTTCAAATTCAATGAGATTAACATAGATTAGAGCTTTTGAAAGGGATAAAAATTACATGTTTGTTGCAGCTATTTGAGAGAAAGAAAGAGAATTAGAAATTTGTATAAAGTTCGGTGTTTTCAAATTCAAAGAGATTAACAGAGGCTAGAGCATTTTAAAGGGATAAACTTTATAATTTTCTTGCAGCTATTTGAGAGAAGAGAGAGAATGAGAAATTGATATAAAGTTTGATGCCTTCAATTTAAAGAAACTAACAGAGGTTAGAGAGTTTTTAAAGAGAGAAAATGTGTAAATTTTCTCTATACAAAGAGACAAAAATTCCAATTAGATTAAAGAAATTCAGTAGAGAAGACTTCTAAAAAAATCTGCTATTGGAAAGTTTTTAAAGAAGTCTATTATGAGAAGGCTTTTGAAAAAATCTGATACTGAATAACTTCTTGGTAGATTTCTTAAGAAGTCTTCTACGCCTAAACCCTTAAATTAACTAGATAATATTAAATACTTCATTAAACATAAAATCATTATAAAATGTTTAATATATACAAATATAAATCCTTATATGTCGAATTTGTTTTTTGAAAAAGAATCTTTAAAATTTCAAAATTTAATCCTAAGAATACCAAATTAATTGAACATATGTTACCAAACCCTAACTAATGGACAAGCATGACTTACAAACTATATTCACTCATCTATGTGAAAAAAAATTAGAATTATTTATATATATAGGATTTCAATTCGCTTTTTATTAAAATACTTTTCATAAATTTTATAAATTAATTTTAGGATTGAATACATGAGTAGACTTCATTATTTAGAGAAGACTTTTGAGGGCTATAATTGTAAAGTATTTCCAATTTTTTTTTGTTTGGTAATATGGAGATAATTATAATTTTATTAAATTTTATATTACTTTTGATTTTGGTTGAATTTAGAGTATATATTTGCATTCAACTTCAATTTTTGGGTTATTTTTGGCAAATGCCCTAAAAATTGATGTTTGTATATATTAAAAATAAATAAACATTATACTATATTTCTTTTGGAGTTAGCTTCTAAATACAGAAGTACTAGATGTTTTGTCGACAGATCCATGCATAATTAATCAATTATCTTGCAAATTTTTATCAATACGTGCATTATTAATTTAAAAGCATCATAATAAATTATTTTTATTATCATAAAAATGAATTTAAACATTACATTATTTATATATGACAAATAATTTCACCAATATACAATTTTGTAAAAAATTATCTAATTTAGTAAATAAATGTTTGAAATCACTGAATATTTTTTTATTATACAAAATTCAATTTTACCTGAATAGTATTTAGTTATGCATATTCGTACTTCTTAATTTACATTTATGATTAACATATTATTTTTTTATAACAATACAATATATATATATATATATATATTATTTTTAACTATACAATATATTCATTATGTAGATATTAACCAATCTAACTTTTAACTTGAAAGCTTAGACCAAAAAAGTAATCCTTAATTCTCACACTACAATTTCCAAAATCTTCATGGAATAAGAAGAAACTAGATTTTAACTTGCGCCTTCAAAAGCGCGATTTCATTAACTTTAAAAATATTTGGTTAATTTGTAAGAATTTTGTTTATCTAAAACATTTATGCATTTAAATCAGCGTTTTTAAATCTGACCCGGGTTCATGGTTCAATCGGTAACCCTGGTGACCTGATATATGATCCGGTTAAGTTTTAAGAAATATTTATCTATCATTTAAAAACCCGTAAAAATGGAAACCACTAAAACCCAAGGCTACCGATTAAATTGATGTGACCAATACATAATCTAATTTGGTTTAAATTTTTATTATAGAAATTTAAATTTAATTTTTCAATGTTTGCATTGGATATTTAAATATTTATAATTTCAATTTTATTGTATTGATGGGTGACCAATACATAATCTTATTTTTTATTATTTGTCGTAAATCCTACTTGTTTTAAAAACAATTGTATTTTTATATTTTATATGTGGAATGGAAAAAAAAAAAAAAAAAGATTTTAAACTTTACTATATTTTTTAAAAATTATTTTATTGTATTTTATATTAATATATATATAATTATATTTTAAAATTAATTAAGTTATTGATCCACGGTTTACCCTCAGTCGATCTAATAACCCAGTGTCCAAAAAAAATAATCCGGTTCAGTGTCTGAACCGAGTTTAAAAAAAGTATTTAAAAATATTTTTACTTTTTATATTTTCTTATAATACATTTTTATCAAATTTTATCAAAATAATATATGATTTTATATATTGATTCTCCATATATTGATCATATCTCGAAAGATAATATTATTTAGTTAAACCTTCGGTTCTAGATTTGTTAACAAATTTGATTATTATGCGATTCTAGATTTGTTAACAAATTTGTATCTATTTAATTCCATTAGTAGTTAATATATTTACTGAGATTTATTACTTCTTATATTCACTGAGGATTGTTACCATTAAAATTGTTTGTGAATATAATACTCCATACGTATCAATATAATTGTGTTTTAAGAGTTTTTATTTTGTTTTAAAATAAGTGATGTTCTCACTAATCCAGATAAAATTTAATGTCATTTAAAATTTGTGACCAATTACAAAATAGTGTATCTTTTTTTAATTAGTTGAACTAATTTTATTTAATGTTATTTTTATGCAACCAAGATAAATTACATAAGATTTTGTATTTTTTTAATCCTTATGAAAAAACCTTAGAAACCGCTTAAAATGATACAGAAGGAGTAGAGATCTTGATAAGATACGCAAATTGGCCAAGAAACTATGCTAGTACTGATGCCAAGAAAAACGATGCTTGTATCATTCTAATGACTGTAAACATAGTTTATTTTGTTATAAACTTCATATAATAGCAGGTGTTCAAAAAAAAAACTTCATATAATAGCAAAGATATGTCCATAACCAAAGGAAGTTGCGTATGTCCCGCAATCCAGTTGTGTATACATCCGAATATGATATAGAATTATTTGATTACCTCAAAAGTCGACAAATTTATAAACATGTGTACTATAGTTACATTAGAAAGATGTGACATCAAAGTTACTCATAGTTTGTTTCTAGAACTTTGCAAAATTTGTTGTACACTCTAAAGAAGGATGAAAAGGAAAAGAGGAATTGAACGACAGATAAGAGGACAATTTCTTCTGCGTTGTCGAGAGAAGGATATAATTCTTCAAAGAAACAATTTGTTTCTTTGTATAATAGAACGTTCGTTTAATTGTATACATATTATAGTGTTATAATTTAATTCGAAACATATAAAGTTGTCCTTATTTGTCGACAATGATATTTATAAGATTTAGTGTTACCATATTGTTAGCTATATCTAAGGGTGCATATTTAGTTAGAATATAGATTAGGCAAAAATATTAGGGTGTGAATGGTGACCAAGGGAATGAAGAGGAACACTAAATTACTTAACATTCCTTAAAAAATTTACCATTCATGAAGAATAGATTTTTTTTTCCATTCCTCCTCATTCCTTTGGTTGTAGAGAATTATAGAACAAATTCATTCCTTACTGATTTTGATAAGGAATCATTATTCATCTTCATTTCTAAAATTTTATTCCTACTCATTCCTTTCCTGTCTATTCCTGCTGTTCCTATTATGGTTATCAGTCACACCCTTAGAGTATAGTTTTCTTAAAGGGCATTTGCACTGGATAACAATGAAAACAAATTTTATTAGGTATATGGAAATGTCACTGTACATAATTTTTTAATACCATTATACCCCTATATAATTTAGACCTGTGTGTAGGATTGATATTAACACCTCCCTCTCTCTCTCTTCTCAGTCTCCTCTATTCTGCAATTTATTAAAACTCAAGAACAAAGAAAAACTTTTGTAGACAGAGAAAATCTATCCTTCACTTACTCCGAAAAAAAAATTCAAGAGCAAATCAAAATCTCAAGCTCTACGAAACTGCGTCTTCTTCGTCTCCTTTTTCCGATTTTATCTTTATTTTGGATGTTTGATTTGTATCTGGTAATGTATTCGCTGAGGACAAAGATATGAGTCTTGCTGTTTTTTCTTTGTTTTCTTGTTGTTTGACGTTGCCTACTTTGTTGGTTTTAAAAATGGCAGAACTTGTGATGAATCTGAGAAAGTTATCTACTTGTTCGTTTTCATTATTTAGTATGTGTCGGTAGATCCAAAAATCTGAGAAATGGTGGAACCATTTACTTCACTCACTGCCATGAATAGTGAGCTCAGTAGCAATTTAAGCTTTTCTGATTTGGATTTGTGTATTTAGATTGATTTCCAACAGTTCGGTGTCTTGATGAGTAAGCTGACTCAGTAGGGTTTTCTGGATTTTTTCTTAATTTGGTCGGCCTGATTTGTACGGATCTGTTTACTTGTATGTATTATGAGTAGCTTAAGCTTGTGTACTGAACAAGATGATTGATTTTTTTTTTGATCCGGTTTAAGTATGTAATATCCGATAATTAAAATTTATGTCCATCTCAGCTATTTTTTTTATCTGTACTAATGCAATCGATACTGGTTTTATTTAGAGCCAACTAACATTCAAAATCGTTGTTACCAAAATGAAATCGATTGGCTATTACAAATCTAGTTTTGTATCTGGTTATTAAGTGACTACATCAATTGTCAAACAAATTTAATACATATACATTTAACTTTTTGTAATCAAGATCAAGTCGACATACTATACTACTTATGCCTTCATATCATGCCAAATGAACATCAAACAAACTATTTAACCATCATAATTTAAGTGTACGATAACTTCATCATCTACGGATAACATTAAAGATAACTATCAAATGTACTATTACAGATGACATTTGGTACTCTATAGATGAATAGTTTCAAAACCAATTATACAAAAAACCAGTCTCCAAAATATATTTCGTATATTTTCTTCTAGAACAAATAAACGATGCAATATTATACTCTATAGGTTAAACAGTAACGCATGAAGGACGTAAAAGTAACTTCACTCCAGTCAACTTACCGATTATGCAAATATGACAAAAGTGTGCATAAATACCTAATTACCACTCATATTTTGTATATTGAGCTAAATTGGCCTTTTTAAAGGTTTTCACCTAGAACTAAGTTGGGTCCAACTTTGTGATTTTGTTTTAATAGTATTGATAAATATGTGTGAAGAACAAATAACTATAGAATAACTACATTAAAATCGAAATCACGAAGAAATCTTTTTACGCTATGCATCCTTAAAGTTGACAATCTTTGCAGTTTAAAATACCCAATACAGAAATTTTAAAAAGGAAACAATTAGAACTGAGCGAAACTGTAAAATAGACCTCTCCCACAAAATAGCACACTACGATTTCCAACAACCACCAACAACCTATCTACTGACTTGGAAAGAGATATTAACATCAAGTTCTAAAGCGGAGAAAGAGATGAAGGAATGAAGCAATAAAAACTGATACGTACGTCTATCCCAAGATCCGCCCCACCTAAACCGGTAAATGATTAGAGAAAACGGAACAGTTGTCGGTAGTCCGCCACATCTTCTTTAGTCCTTCACAACTAAACATGTTGCATGTTACATGTAGTGAGGGGAAAGTCGCTACTCCCTCTGTTTCATATTAAATATCATTCTTACAAAAAATATCACTTTAAAATTTTAATGGAAATTGTACTTATTTACAGCTTAAAATTATTTCTAAAGCATATCGATTTTATAAATAATTTTATTTATCTCAAATACTATTAGTCAAATATATGTTATTAATATAAATTTAATTATATTTCATCTATTTTCTTAATCTATGTTAAAATTGTCAAAATGACACTTATTTAAAATCGGATGGAGTAATAAATGGTGAGTACATGTTGGAACATGACACTTTCTCATATTAATCTATTATACAATTTTCTAGATCTCTGTGAAAAGTGTCAAAACGACAGTTAAACGGAGGGAGTAGATCATAATAGTGAATTTCATACTTCCAATTGATATGAATAAAGAATGCATATACTTTTCATAAAAAATGAATGAAGGTGTATGCATAGACATAAATTATTAGATAATAATTCAGCAATTATATGGAAATTCATGAATTTACGAAAATCAACAAATGCCAATTGATATGTTTTACATGAAAACAAAAAGAGTGAATTTTCAATTAGGGAATATACTTGTATTGTGTACATAAAAACTAAAACACAAAAGTATTAACAACTCAGCTACTATATTAAAAGATGTATATTCCAAATATTTGCAGATTGTTTTCATTGGAAGAATATTATATAAAGATAGTAAAAAAATCTTAAACTAAGTGTAGATGAAAACTGATATGTATAGCTGTAATAGGAAAGTAGTGTTTATTAGTAAGCTATCATCAATAGCTTCGACCGAAAAAACAGAAACGACTCGACGACAAGTCAGTGCTTTAGTCAAGAATGACATATCATCTGTAGAAAAGGACGACACAGATCCAACGAAACAAGAAAAATTGTCATTTAAACGAGTTTACACATCCCTCATACAAGTACAAAACCCTTTGACTTAAATCTTCGCAAATTAGCTTGTAACTATCAGTCTTGTCCACTTGGAGATGCAAAGTGTAGAAGAGTCGTTCTCCTCGAGAACTCCTCGAAGATGAAATATTCACGAGAACAAACCCATCTTCTTCTAGTCCACTCAGCACATTATGTATCGAAAAATTATGAATCTTGGACGACGAGATTTGGACCGTCACTTCGTTGTCTCTAGACTTAGTCGCAAAAACGGTGGAGAAATAACTAGCAGCCACCTTTGCTTGTGGCGTAAGGTAACGTTCTTTTTGATCCGATACTCGCACCAAGAGGTCTTCCTTCTTTTGTGTTAGCTTCTTCACTTCCTCTTGTAGCTCAGATATGTACTCCAGGCTCCGTGAAACAGTCTCAGGAATACTTAGCTTCTTCTGCAATACAATAAAGCCAAAAGAAAAGAAAAATGGGTTGATAAGATACTCTTCTTCTATATGGTAACAATTAATCGAGTAAGCAGACTAACCGACTGATTTGATCTTGGAAGACATGAACCAAGAGATGAGAACAAAAGGTTGGCTTTCTGGCGACGGTTACGCTCTTTGGCATTGTGATTAAGCTTCTTGATCTGGACAGAATTGTTGTCTATTCCATTTCCCTTTGGCAAAACAGGAATGGTCGGATGATGAACCACTCCATACGTCTTCGGTACCGGAAAATCAAAAAATGAGTCGTTGATTTGGTTATCTCCGACGAGTTTGAAGCTCTCGTACTCTTCCGTTGGCGCCCACCCAGAGTCGGGGAACAATGGAGGGTTAAATGCATGCATTTTTGCTTGATAGCTTTTTCTTTGCTTGAAAGTTTGAAACTGTTTTGGTTGGGATATTACTGACCTGCGACACCTGAATTTATAGATAGTATTAACCAAATAAACAATAAATTTCTATTAATTGTTCAATCAAAGTAACAAACTATATTATAAGTATTTGTGAACTGTAAGCATTAACCTCAAAGCATATAACGAGGAAACTCATTTTTGTAAGGAGGAAACTCATGTTTGTAAATACATACTATAACAAGGAATCTCATGCTTGTATAAGCATATACCGCAAGCATATACCACACGTTGGATAAAGGTGATATCTAGGGCAGGTACTTATTGATAGAAATAGTTGAATAATGAATACCCTTTTGTAAAATAATCAACACCACTACAACTCTTAACTTTTTTTCTTATGCTTCCTAAAGGTGAGCATAAGCCGAGTACTTACCCATTACGTATATTTGATATTTGACTTGCTTTGTATGACTAATAAAATTTTAGACTTGTATTTGACTTGTCAAAAATAAATACTTGCTATTCCAAATACTTACCCAAAATATGTTAATTTCAAATTGCTTGTCCCGCTGGATTACTTGATACTTGCAAATACTTGTAAATTAGTTGGAAATATTTTTGAAGCTCAAGAATTACTGTACTGCTCTACTAGAGAGAAATATGAAAGTTTGTTTGTTCACTCGACTTGTAAAAAACATGAGAGCTACTTCAAACAAAACATTTGTATCAATTATAAAAAAAAAGGAAGGAACAAAAGACATAACCATTTCAATATGAAAGTATTGCTTTCTTACAATAAAGAAATATCTTTTCTGATTTTGGACTTTCGCTCTTATGGTCTAATTATCATTTTTTCAATCACAAAACAAATGTCAAGTAATATTAAGTTGGTCATTAACGTTTTGTTATACTTGTTACTTGTCTTATATTTGCAAATAGCAAAATTCAACGATTTCAATCTGACTTAACAACGACGAATTACTTAGAAATTTGAGGCAAGGGACAAATAACATGTACAAAGCAAGTAAGGACTATTTGTGCCCAGTCTTGTTTTATCTCCCCAATTATATTGCTTTTTTGTTGTCAGTTTTTTTTTTGTGACAGCGTCATCAGTCTATGTTACAACATTCGTTAGTGTCATCAATCTTCTCTCAACTGTTAAACCACTTTTTATATTAATTACTAAATTTGATTTTTTCTAACCTTTTTGACGTACATGTATTATAAACAGACAAATAACAAGCATAATTCTTAAACAAAAAATTTGGATATAAATATATATGGTTAATGTAAGGAAAAATATGAAAAATGTATGATAAATGATAAAATTGATGGGATTAAAAACACAAATATATTTATAGAATAATTAATTAAACTCCCATATTTACAATGTTACCAAATATTTAGATTTACATAGTGAATGGATACAAAAATTTTTTTGAATAATATTAAATTATCGTACAGTAGAAAAATATAATGTTATATTTTTAGATATTCTTTTGTTTTTTTTTCCAGTTCCTTTATTATTTTCAATTTTTATGACATATTTTCATGTTTCTATAATTTTGATTGATCCGGTCTCCATATGTATTATACCTGAATCACTAATATAAATATGTAAAACAATGTGTTAGTGGGAGTATGATTTTAGAAGGATTGTTAGAATTCTTAGAATCTAGTGTTATTGGTTTATAGATTCTCACTTTTTTAGTAGAATCAAGTGTTATTGGTTTGAGAATTTTATAATCCGGTGCAGAATCTCTTGTTACTCAAAAAGTTTGGATTTTAATGATTTCATAAATCTATCAAAGTTAGTGTTATTGAGGTTGTATTCTTAACAATTTAACTCATTAAACAAGATTTTGAGAATACTAGTTATATCCCTTAGATTCTTGAAATCATTATAACAATTTATTTTCATAAATTTTCACAATACATACATAAAATTCTCTATATCTCTTTAATTTAATAAATCTCCCAAATTTTACGATCAACAAACTCTATATAAATCTAACTCCCAAACACCCCCTTATATGTCAAGACAAAACAGATATTAAGTTTTCCAAAAACATTAGATGACAATATTTTTATTTGTGCCTATTTCAAAGCATTTAAGATTATTCTTAAAATTTGTGAATACTTATAGACGTTTGTAGGCTGTTGCATTGAATTTGTAAAAACCATGTTGAATTCAAGTAAGAACATTCTCCCCCTCCGTTTTTTAATACGTTACGTTTTATAGGAATTTTTTTCTTTCAAATTAGATAACGTTTTTAATTTTCTATGTATAATTTATTAACAATTAATATTATATAACCAATGATATACTATATTTTATATTATTGTTGGTTGAATTGTGGTTATGTAAATAATCAATGATGTTTTATTTATATAATGTAAGATGTTAAATATTTTTTTTATCTATGTACACAATCTATTTAAAATAGAGAGAGTATTATTTTTCTTGTTGATTTTGATTAACTTTGGATATGTGTTTATTAAAAAGTTGTCTGACCATAAGTTTGTCAAGTATTCAACTAGGCGGAGATTCAGTCCGCCAAGTGTTTGTTTCAGGGAAAAATCGATAATATGAATATGTTATTTGTTTTATTATAAAATAATGGCAAAATTATTAATATATATTCGTTACAATACCATAATACTCAAGAGGCAGTGATAAATTTATTATCACTCATTTTAATTATCGTTTTAGATTTATACACATAAATTAAGAAAATATTTAATTTTATATATTTTAAAACAAAAATATTACTCCCTGCGTTTCATATTACTTGTCGTTGTATGGTAGAATTTTTGTTCCAAAATAAGTGTCGTTTTCGATTTTCAATGCAAAATTTATTGACAATATTTTCTATTCTATTTTCTATTGGTTGTGGTTAGGTGTATTGGTAGTTGTATTTCTATTTTGAAAATATGTAAAATTAAATGTTTTCTTAATCTGTATGCATAAACCTAGAACGACAACTGATATGAAACGGAGGGAGTATTATCTATACATTTAATAATATTTTAAATAATAAAAATAAACAGGAAAATATTGTTAATAAATTTGCATTGAAAATGATACTTATTTTAATATGAAAATTTAAACTGAAACGGAGGAGATAGTATAACTCCAAGAAGAATGGATAACCGACCAAATGGCTTATCATTAATCATGTATTTAGGGCTCGACTGGTTCAAACGCAGCGGTTGCGGTTGCGGCTGCGGGAGTTTACGGATGTGGATGGTTGCGGTTTCAAGTGTTATGTTGTGTTTTGTATGACTGGCATAACGTTTGAAAGTTGTTGCGTTTGCGGGATGTTTATGACTGGTTGATTATGAGATATTGCAGCGGTTTAATAATAAATTTCCAATATAAACATATTATAACATTATAAAAATATAAAAAAATACTTTTGTGATAAAATATAATAATTATTAATATACTATGATTAATAATAATATTATGTTTATTTATTTAATTTTTTAAATAGTTGAAAATTATAATTTTAAAATATATTTTTGAAGATTTATATTAAAACTTTTAAAGAATATTTTGTTTCGTTTTATATATGTGTATATCTTTATAAATATATATATATTTATTAAGTTTCAAAAAATTCTAATCATGAATAGATAGTTTAAAGTTTTTATAAAACAAATTATGATACTGTTTGTGGATTAAAATTAATATATAAATTATGTATATATTTTTATTTATAATATTTCCATTTTTGATTTTTAATTTTAATTTTCAAATATTTAGAAAAAATAATTTTATATTTTTGTATCCAACCAAGCAACCCAAGAATCAAGAACGCTAATGGAACCAACTTTTGATTTTAAGAGGTTCGAGCGGTTTAAAGCGATTTTAGCGGTTTGTATGATTGTTTTGAAACGCTATCAACCGCTACCAACCGCAAAAACTGCGTTTGCGGGTGGTAGCGGGAAAACCAGTCAAACCCTTAATGATTCGTAGCTAACTCATGGCAGACCATCTGGTATTAAATAAATAAGTATCATGTGCTCCTCACCGAATTTTCCAAAACACCTTTTTTGTCTTATTCCCTTTTAATTTTTATTCTATTACAAGTTGTTAGAATATTATATACCTAATTTTACAATAACCAATTATACACATATAGCAAATTATAAATTATGGTTTTATTTGTACAGTTCTGAATTGTCTTATGAATATTAATATCCAACCGTTTCACTTATACATGTTAAATATTTAATGTAAAGTTTTTCTTTAATAAATTGTTTTCTTCACTGTTCGAAATCCCAATCTTTTTGATGTTAAAACATAATGAATTGCTTTTCTATTTCTTATGAATACACCAAAACTCAATTAACTCTTTTTACATACAGTTTTGTTACAAAAGCATTTAAACAAGAAGGGCAGAATTAATAATCAAGGTTTTGGCACCAGAAATATTTATATAAATTATGATCTTTTATTACTAAATTGAAGTGCAGATGAAAACCGAATTTTAAAAATTGAACTTTAACTGTAATATGAACGTTTTATTAAAACAAAAACTGTAATATGAACGTAGTAGTAAGTCTATTAAAAAACGTGCCGTTGCTATGATTATCTCCGACAAGGCTATAGCTCTCGTACTCTCTCCCGTCCACGCCCACCCAAAGTTTGGGAGCAATGGAGGGCCCAATGCACGCATTATTGCTTGATTAAAGACAAATTTTAAGTTTTCTTTTTCTTTTTTTTTTCTTCTTGAAGCTGTTTTGATTTGGATTGTCTTTAACTCTAAGTGGAATGTTATTGACCTGTGACACATATATAGATGGTATTAACCAATACACAAAAAATCTTTGTTGTCAAATCAAAGTTAGCAAAGTACTCCCACTGTTAAAGGAAATCCATGTTTTAGAAAAATATTTATTTTCAGAAATATATTTTTTGTGTTTTAATGTATGTTTATTAAATTTTTATTAATTAAAAGTTGTAGGAAATAGCTAATCATAAAAACTAATGCATTCGTAACTAAAATTAATATTTTTTATTCATATGAACTCTAAAATAAAATATGTATCTTTTTGAACGGAAAAATATATTGTAAATATTTCTTTTTTTCTTCTCCTTAATATTTTAAGTATTTCGACGTTACGATGTAGTACGTCGTACTACTCGTTTTTTTAACCATATACCACAAGCATATACTACACATATACCATTTGATAAGGTGATATCTAGGGCAGGTACTCTTCTTTTTTTTTTTTTTGGGAACTGATCTAGGATCGATAGGTACTTATTGATGAAACTAGTTGAATTTTGTAATATAAACTTTATATCAGTTATTCTAAAACAAAGATTCTTATTCTCTCTGATTTATAAAACGTGATATTTAGCCATTTTTTGTTGGGGTTATTGCTAAAACCAACCCAAATAGTGATTGTAACCCTAAAAGTAGACTCCATATTGAATCAATTGCAAACCTAACCTAAAGGGGTGTTAAAACTACTATTTAGCCCTTATGAACAAACAAAAAACCAGAATGTCATTTTACGGTTCTGTCCTTCGTAAGTCTACATAACAAAATAGTCTACATATCTCAGAGATCGCATCAATACTTCACTGTAGACTTATTATGTAGTCTGCATTGTGATTTTATCTAGTTAATTAATTTTAAAAATGTATAAAAATAATATTTGTGAAATTATCCATTAATCATCAATGTAAGGGTTAATATGAAGTTTATAAACTAAAATTGTATATAAGTGAACAATTGAAAAGAATATATGTTGATTTGGTAACCATGTGAGACAATGTTTATGGTTTAGTAACAAAAGATCATAGCATGTTATACCTTTAATGGTTAGATCCTTAGGGTTAGATTTAGATTGATAATTTTTTTTGTTTTATTGATTTAAATTAGCATATTATTACTGAGTAGTTTATAATTTGTAAAGTTAATATTTGAAACAATACAATTGAGACTCTTTTGATTATCAAACTAACATTTAGTGTTTCAGTTTTGTGGTTTAGGGTTTCGTAGACTTACAAATACATCTACTTTAGTGAGTGTAGACTGACTTTAAGGTCTATTCCCATCGAATTTAACCTAACCGGATTTAACCTAGTAATTTCTAACCTAATCCAATTTAAACCAAGCTTTAACATTCAGGGTTTGAGTTTGTGGTTTAGGGTTTCGTAGACCTACAAATCAGTCTACTTTAGTGAGTGTAAACTGACTTTAAGGCCTATTCTCATCAAATTTAATCTAATCAGATTTAACCAAGTAAATTCTAACCTAATCCAATTTAAACCAAGCCTTAACATTTGTGGTTTGAGTTTGTGGTTTAGGGTTTCGTAGACTCACAATAAAGTCTTTATATCTGGAGACGTCTTTTCAAATTGCATTTTTAAATTTTGTTTACAAAATATCATTATTTTTAAATTAAGTTGAGTTCCTTAAGAATAAAAATATAAAATCATATACTATAATTATTAAAGTTAAAGAAACAAATTTAATAAATCATATATTAAAATTATCAAAACAATAAAGAAAAAATAAATAATGAAATTATCATAATAGACTTCCTAGGAGATCTACTAAGTTACAATAAAATATACTCTAAAATTTTAATTTTAGTAGACTTCAAAAGAAGTCTACAAGGTCGTGAATTTTAACCTAGTTTCATTTTTGTCTCCCTATATAAATGAAATTTACACAACCTCTCTCCAAAATGGTCTGATATCTCACTTCTCTCTAAAACTCTCTCCTTCTCTAAAATTCTCTTAATTCTCTCATATCTTTCTCATAATATTATCTTGTTATATTAGGTATTATGATTCATGGTTTTCATCTTCTCCTTTACAAATGTAAGTTTTAGATCTGTAGATTTTAAATGTGCAATTTTATGTTAATTATTTCTCACAATATTATCTTTTTTTGTAGGTATTATTATTCATGGTATCATATTCTCCTCTAAAAGTGTAAGTGTTAGATCTATAGATTTTAAATGTGTAATTTTATGTTATTTCTTTCTCACAATATTATCTTTTTGTAGGTATTATCATTCATGATTTTCATCTTCTCCTCTAAAAATGTAAGTTTTAGATCTATAGATTTTAAATGTATATTTATATGTTTATATTCAAATAAAATTATAGATTAATCTCTGTGCATTTAATCTGCTACTATTTTATCTTATAAATTATATTTTTGAAGTATTTCCAGATTTAAAACTAGATTCACATTTAAAATGTACACATTTTTCCAGATCTGAAAATTATCGATAGTGTAGACTTCCAAAGTTTGCTTATAAGCTAAGGTTAGTAGACTTCATATGAAGTCTACTAAACCACAAATTTTTAAGTAGACTTCATTGGAAGTCTACAAAAATATGACTTTAAATTTTCTTATGCTCTTTAAATAATTTTATCTAGTTTTGCAGATATTTTTCTCCATGATTGTTATCTCCTCCTCCCAAAAATGTAAGATTTACATCTATAAATCTTAAATATGTGTTTTTATATTTATATTTAAATAAAATTACATATTCAAACTATATGTCTTTAATTTATTACTATTTTGTCTTTAAGAAGATTTCATTAGAAGTTTACTCAAATATGATTTTATTTTATCTCATTTTGCAGGTATTCTCCTTCAATGTTTTCAAATCATCTTACCAAAAGTGTAAGATTTATACTTGTTAATTATAGGTATATTTTTTGTTTTTAATGAAACTAATTTATAGATTCATACTTTATGTTTTTTTCTTAACTACAAAATTGACAAAAAACTATTTTTAAATATTTTCCAGAACAAAAAGAGTATTCAAATTTCTAAATGTACACTAACAGATCTGAAAATTTTCCGCTAGTGTAGACTTCAACTAAAGTCTACTTAACCATAAACTTTAAGTAGACTTAATAAAAAGTCTACTAAAATATGATTTATATTTTTCTTATGTTTTTCTCATAACTTTATCTTATTTTGCGGTACTCTTTTCCAAGACTTTATTTGAGGCATCAAGATTATGAAAAATCAAACACACAAAATACATATTTTTAATAAAATGATTTGTAATAATTTCTCATAATAAAATATTCATTTGTAAATAATTGTTTGATGCATAATTTATAAATATTGTATTCATTTTTAGTTGTGTTTCACTTGTATGATATTATTAATTTTTGTTAGCTGTCAATTTTACACAAGATACTCTAATCAACCAAACAATTTAAATTGATGTAGTAGGCTTTTGTACCAGACTTGTGGCTCTAACAGACTATGTAATTTGCATGCACGGACTTACGTGAAAGTCTTCGTAAAGAAGACTAATATTTAAGTCTGTTGCTAGACTATCATGCAGCTTCTTTTGTATCAAATATTATCAAGATTATTCTTGTTTTCAAAATATTCATCACAAATTAAACGAAAATACAAGTAGACTAACCAAGAAGTCTACGTTAAAAGAAGATTAAAATGTAAGTCCGCTTCTACCAAAAGCAGACATGTAATAAACTCGTCAAAAGACCTACAAACTCAACATTCATCACATAAGACATCATTCAAAGCAACAATACAACTCATAAGTTCAACATCGACTAAAGATCCACAAATCCAACATAAGTTCAACACATAAGACAACATCCAAAGCAACAATACACGCCATAATTTCATGTTTCATAAAATTATAAACGTAGACTTCCAAAGACGTCTACACATGTTAGCTAACTACATGCTCAAACAAAAAAATTGATAGTTTCATAATTATAAATGATTATCTTTTAAAAATAGTTAAGGACCATTATTACTAACTAATACACACTTTCAAACAAAAAAAATCTTGAAAATACATTATGAATACTACACAAATTCACTTTTCATAGATTTTCTAGTGTAGACTTTCTTTTCTGTCGACAAAAACGTAGACTTTCGTGTCAATTTACTTATGTAGACTATCATGTAGGTCTACTATTTGGGTTAGTTTTTGCAATTGCCAAATTCACGGGTTATATCTTTATTTGAAATAAAAGTTGTGATTTTATACATGTAGACTTGTTTTTCAGTCTACGTTTTGAAAAAGTTAGTTTTTGCAATTGACCAGAATTCACCCCAGATTTGACTTTGAAAAGTAGAGTTCATATAGAGTCTACATTTTTTTATTTTTCGGAACAGGTTAGTTTTTGCAATTGACCAAATTTGACTTTCTATATATAAACTTAGACGAACGTCTACACATCCGTAGACGTCTTATGAAGTCTACGCAAAAATCGGATGGGTTAGGTTTGCATTTGACCAAAATAAAATAATAGACTTCATATGCAGTCTACTTTTTTTCCTGAGTTTAGTAGACTGAATAAGAAGTCCACGCTTTTTCCATAATGGTCAACTTTTAACATTTTAGTCAAACACAGAACTAACCTATTCAACGTAGTCAAAGTTAGGGTCAAATACAAAACTGACCTTCTGTAGACTTCACTGGCAATCTACACTCTGTAGACTGTTCGAGAAGTCTACTTTGAAAAGTCAAAATTTAGGTCAAATACAAAACCAACCTCTTTCTGTAGACTTTTTAGTAAGTCTACGCACTTTTTGGTTTTTGTTATCAAAGGAAAAGAAGTAGACTTCCAAGAAAGTCTTCTTTACAAAAAAATTTATTTTTGGTCAATTGCAAAACTAACCTGTGCGTTGACTTGTAGACCGCAACGTAAGTCTACACTTATGCGTAGACATAATGTAAGTCTACTTCGCATAATGATCTTAAAAATGACGAAAACCATGTAAATAGTTACCTTTTTGCAGTGTAAAATTCGTTTCCACCCTATTCCACAGTTCAAGCTCCAAATAGGAGCTAAAAGAAGGAACTTTGACGATCCACAAAGAAAAGTGGTTGAAAATGGAGAGCTTTTTATATGAAAAAGAAAGGTATTAGAGTTTTTTAGATGAAAATGGAGAGGAAATGAGAGGAAATGAAGATTTGTTTGTTTAGAAACAAAGAAAAGTGGTTGAAAGTTGAATTGTGGAGGTGTAATGAGCTTAAAATTGGTTGTTAATGGTGGTTGGAAAATTGATGATAATGGTATTGTTGTAAATAAGAAGAAATGTTTAGGGTGTTGTAGGTTTTTTGATATTTTCGAAATTATTAAAAAATTAATTAATAATGGCAATTTTGTAAATAAGAGAAAAACATGAGGATGGATAGGAACTTTCAATGATGAATAGTAATGACAAAAAAAAAGAGGTTGGTTTTAGGGTTGACTTGAATTTGTAGGTTACTTTTGAAAGAACCCCTTTTTTGTTTGACTTATATTTTTCATTTTTAATGCAAATGTTATATTCATCAAATATGTTTTACAATTTGCTTCAATAAATGTTGTGTATAGCTCATAATAATGTTTCATTTTCATTTTTTTTATTATTTCTACGTTCGGAAGTCTTAAGCTTTATATATTCTGTTATTAAAATTTAAAATTTCACAATTACAATTTTTCATAATTAATACTAAAATTCGATTATAAAATAGTAAGGAAATTTGTCAATGACTTCCAATGGATACGAATAAATGAATGCATATAAATAAATTATTAGATAATAATTAAGCAATTTTATGGAAATCCATAAATTTACGAAAATCAATAAATGCCAATTGATATGTTTTACATGAAAACAAAAAGTGAATTTTCAATTAGGGAATATATTTGTAGTGTTTATATAAAAACAAAATTTAAAATATTAATAACTCAGCTACTATATTAAAAGATGTATATTCCAAATATTTGCAGCTTGTTTTCAGGTGGAAGAATATTATATAAAGATAATAAAATAATCTAAGACTAAGCGTAGATGAAAACAGATATGTATAGCTGTAATAGGAAATTAGTGGTAAATTTATTAGTAATCGATCAATGGCTTCGACCGTGAAAACAGAAACAACTTAACGACACGTCGACATCGCTTTAGTCAAGAATGACATATTATCTAAAGAAAAGGACGACAGTTCCAACGAACAAGAACAAATTATCATTTAAACGAGTTTCCACATCCCTCATACAAGTACAAAACCCTTTGACCTAACTCTTCGCAAATTAGCTTGTAATTATCAATCTTGTCCACTTGGAGATGCAAAGTGTAGAAGAGTCGTTCTCCTCGAGAACTCGAAGATGAAACATTCACGAGAACAAACCCATCTTCTTCCAGTACACTCAGCACATTACATATCGAAAAATTATGAGATTTGGACCGTCACTTCATTGTTTATAAGGTTAGTCGTAAAAACGGTGGAGAAATAACTAGCAGCCACCTTTGCTTGTGGCGTAAGGTAACGTTCTTTTTGATCCGATACTCGCACCAAGAGGTCTTCCTTCTTTTGTGTTAGCTTCTTCACTTCCTCTTGCAGCTCAGGTATGTACTGCAGGCTCCGCAAAACGGTCTCAGGAATACTTAGTTTCTTCTGCAATACAATAAAGCCAAAAGAAAAAGGATTGATAAGATACTCTTCTTTTAAAGGGTAACAATTAATAACTATTGCTATGGTTTTGATTATGAAACATATTCAGATGACATATCCAAGGAGGTTACGTACCGACTGATCAGATCTTGAAAGACATGAACCAAGAGATGAGAACAAAAGGTTGGCTTTCTGGCGACGGTTACGCTCTTTGGCATTGTGATTAAGCTTCTTGATCTCGACAGAATTGTTGTCTATTCCATTTCCCTTTGGCAAAACAGGAATGGTCGGATGATGAACCACTCCATACGTCTTCGGTACCGGAAAATCAAAAAATGTGTCGTTGATTTGGTTATCTCCGACGAGTTTTGAAGCTCTCGTACTCTTCCGTTGGCGCCCACCCAGAGTCGGGGAACAATGGAGGGATAAATGCATGCATTTTTGCTTGATAGCTTTTTCTTTGCTTGAAAGTTTGAAACTGTTTTGGTTGGGATATTACTGACCTGCGACACCTGAATTTATAGATAGTATTAACCAAATAAACAATAAATTTCTATTAATTGTTCAATCAAAGTAACAAACTATATTATAAGTATTTGTGAACTGTAAGCATTAACCTCAAAGCATATAACGAGGAAACTCATTTTTGTAAGGAGGAAACTCATGTTTGTAAATACATACTATAACAAGGAATCTCATGCTTGTATAAGCATATACCGCAAGCATATACCACACGTTGGATAAAGGTGATATCTAGGGCAGGTACTTATTGATAGAAATAGTTGAATAATGAATACCCTTTTGTAAAATACACCCTGTATTAGTTTTTTCCTTCTAAAACAAATATTCTACACTATTTTAACGTTTTTTACCAAAAATACTATTCATCAGGAAAAATACATATTCTCTCTGAATCATTGAAAGTGATGTCTGGCCAAATTTTTTTTGTTTCATTTTAGATAATATTTTAATGTTTTCAATATAAAAGTTAAAACTAACATGTTTTCAATTTTTATTACAATTTATGCTCCTCATTACGTTTTACAATTGCTTCAGTAACTTTTGTGTAGCTAATAAATGATGTTTTAATTTAGAAAATAATAATATTCAATCTTCATACAAATATCTTGTTTTGATATGCTGTTATTACATTTTTGAATTACATCACTAGCATTTCATGGTTTAAAATTACAATTCGCAATGATACTCACTACATCAAAGAAATGTTATATACCGATTTGGGGATAA
This sequence comes from Brassica carinata, assembly GCA_016771965.1. Classification (NCBI taxonomy): domain Eukaryota; kingdom Viridiplantae; phylum Streptophyta; class Magnoliopsida; order Brassicales; family Brassicaceae; genus Brassica; species Brassica carinata. The sequence goes on along the minus strand of CM028701.1, from coordinate 38,814,006 downwards.
TCACTTTACCAACACAAATAATTAATAGAAATTCCTGAGAAATGATCATTATATGCATTTACAGTTTAATTTGTAATCAACTATTAAATAATTCAATGTATATATGTTGGGGTCTCGATGCAATAGAAATACAATTTTTTCATTTTTTATTCTTGGAAAATAGTAGATTTATTTGGTAAGACAATTCATTAACGATATTCATAGAGGTAAATTATTTTATAATGATTGGGAAAATATATGTAAGCATGAATATATGAAAAATAAATAAATATCAGTTGATATGTTTTACATGAAAACAAATAGCAAATTTAAAATTAGGACATAAATATATTATTACATACAAATTAAAAGCAGCTACTATATTTAAAAGGACGACATGTATTAAAAAAAAGTGGCAGATTGTCTTCAGGTGAAGAATATCATGTAAATATATTAAAAACCAAAAAGTTCATACTCACTGCATCAAAGAGATCTTTTATAAAGATTTTGGAATAATTACTTTACCAGAACACTTGATTAAAAGAAATTCCTGAACAGTAATTATATTTTTTTCAACATCATGAAAAAAAGGAAAACACTAACTTCACTGAATTATAACATCTCTAACACAACCTCAAATCCTCAAATTTTAATGTTTATGTCATTCCTACCAAATTTCAAATCCTCAAATTTTGAAATTTTGAATATTGAAACCTTAGCGGTTTCACTATTTAAAACCTCAAAACTACTCTTTATTTTTTTGGTCCTTATAATTTTTTTTTCAGAAATACATGTACTAAACTTAATTTAAAATAGCTTAAGTACACCAAATAAAATAAAATACAATAAATATTATATAATATTAAAATAAAATTCGCACAATAAAAAATACATTAAATAAAGCTCACACAAAATAAAAATACATTAAACACAGTTAACAGAAATTAAAGCAAATTAGATAAACTTTTAAATATTACATAGATTAAGGAAATAATGCCTGATTAATTTGGTATTTTATATGTAATTTTCTAAAGTTTGTGTGTATGTGTTTTCTTTTAGTGTATATGTAATTTATATTATTTTTATTATATAATATTGTAATATTGAGTGTTATATAATATATTAAATGTATGTTTTATACGTATTTATGAAGTTTTATCATTATTTGTAATTTTTGTCAATGTCAAATAGTATAATGCAAATGAATAAACTTTAATTTTTTTTTTTGAAGATTTGTGGTTGGAACAATCACCCTTTAATCCTCAAATTAAGTTTTTTTTCCTTTAAAATAAGTTGTTGGATTGGAGATGTTCTTTAGAAAAAGTTATAACAACTGAACGATTTCCAGCACCGTACCATTTGCCAACTTGTTTACCTTGTATCTTTTATTTGTTGGAATTTGTTTTATACTAACCCTAACTCAATCTCGTTTTATAAAATCTGCTTGATCTAATGATCGATTAGGGTTTTAGTGTCTCTGGACCATGCTTCATTCCTCCCAATTGGAAATTGTTAAATTGTAAAATTTGGGAAATCTTTCTTACATCGGTTAAATTATTCAAATTAAGTGGGAAAACATGTCATTTTGTCAATATTAACACCATCCTCACTAGATCAGAGTACGTAGTCTATTGCAAAAATCACATCTTTTCATAGATAAGATGTCATGCACTCTATTGTTCAAATGAGAACCTCAAGCTTTGTATGGAAAAATGTAAGATTACAGCGAACACTTTTTAAATTCTTACGTCTATTTCGTTGTTGCATTGTCCGTTCCCTTTCTCTCTTATGCATATTTCTTCCAGCCTCGGTAATTGTAATTTTCTGAAAAACTTAAGAAAAGGTCGATGTTTCAACAGTGATTATATATCTACCATTTTGTAATTAAATGTCGGGATCTCGATACAATTCAACTTATTCGTTTCGTTTTTCGTTACTAGAAACTAGTAGAACTGTTTGCATCATATCTATCTTATTAAAATAGAAGTACCTTTTAGATTTGTTTGGAAACATGAATAGTAATAAAAAGAAATATAATGGTGTTTGGAAACATGATACAGAAAAACAAGAATGGGCTTATGCTATTAAGAACAATTAGAAGTCCATTATAATATGAGAGACTATATATGTGGGCCAAATTTAAAATATATAAAAATGACTCAATCTAATTATATAAAAACATGTTTTGTCTAAATAATCATTAAAAAAATTAAACTCTATATACATATTTCAAATCAAAATATTAATTTAAATTTAATTTATATCAAAAAGTTGATTAAAAATATCATATATTAAAAATTTGATTTTTACTAAAATGTTTTCCATAACCATTATAAAATGTTTTAAATATATATAGAAAATGTAATTCAAAACCCAATTTCAAACACAAACTTAAATTATGGTTTTATATTTTACATTAAGTTTTAAAAATATAATATATATGATTATTTATATGATAGTACGTATAAAATACTATTACTTATATGATGGTACATATAAAATACAATTAATTATATAATGATACATATATGAAATATAATAGTGACATGAAACATAAATAGTAACATACTTTTGAAAAATAATATGTGTAATATTATATTATATTTATAAGAAAAACAAAATAACATTTAATACACAATAATAATATAACACTGTCTACTTACAACCAATATTTACAAAAATTTAGAGTATATATAAAAAAAATTCTAAAAAATAATTAAAAACTAAAAAGAAGTTATACATTGTTTCAACCGGTGGTTCAACCGGTACTAGGTTCCGGGTTAGTGTTTTTTGTGGATTTTATTGAGTTTTAAATTTTGTTTTTTCTTTCACAAAACCCGAATTGTATTTATTTTGGATCATCGGGGTTACCAGTTCAACGCGGATCCGGATCGGGTTTCAAAACACTGCTTACGACAAATATATATTTATTTAAAAGAGAAAGCAAACACCCGTGCGGATGCACGGGTCAAAATCTAGTTTATATTAAGGTTGGTAAAATTTCTAATAAGCTTGCCATTTTAATTGCAGGGTTTTTATTTATGTTCGAATTGTATGTTATCTCTATTGACCTATTTTTATATTTATTTTATTTTGCTTAATTTTAATAAAATCACCTTGTCATTTGAATTGCAGGTTTTTATGTTCTAATTTTGCTATTGGTAGGATTATCTTATTTTTGAAATTTTTAGTAAGGTTAATTTGTTTAGCGGTAAATTTCTGTTTGATGTCAGTTGAATAATTTTTAATTTAGATCATGCCATGTTAATTTTTTTTTTAAAATATTTTGGTTGTTGAGTGTTTAATGTAAAAATTTGTTGTAGCTATTGAACTAACATGTCGGATAATATTTATTTTTGGCATATTTATTTTTAATTATCAGATAAATATCATACATTATTTATTATTATTATTATTATTATTATTATTATTATTATTATTATTATGTTATTTATAGTAATGTACATGTAAAAGGTAACCAATTCATTTGATTTTTATTTTATTTTCTGAATTTTATACTTATATTTTAAGAACGTTTTGAACACTAGCTGTTTATATTAAATTAACGATCCAACGTGATTATACGAAAGATAAATTTGATGGGACGACAATTAAAGAAGACCACTACATCAAGTAGAGAGATAGAATTGTTAAAGGAGAAAAGAGGCCCATATAAAAACTTCACCTGAATTCCTAAAACTTTTGTTGTGAAGAACAAATTAAAATCAAATGTGTATGACACTGAAGTACCTAATTGGAAAGGTATGAGAGCGGTTGCAAAAGAACCATAGTTGAGATTAAGCGGCTCTGTACTAGTAATTCCTCACATGAATAAATTTTCCATTTCCACCACAAGTGAAAAGATGTCAAATAACCAAGGTTTCTTAAGATGTAAGAATCTGAAATTGCTAACATGTGAAATGCGAAGCCAAAGACAATAAGCGGAGTAATCCGGAGAAGAAAACATTTGTTGGCTCACAAAAATTGTTGAGAGATTCCAGTACCGTAGCCAATAATGATAGAGAGAAGCCCTATATACCTAAATTTGACTTTGGATTTTAAAAACAAAGAAATTGAGTATAATATTACTTATCAAAAAAAAAAAAAAAACAGAGTATAATATTAGAGGTTGGATCAAAACCCACACCATGTAGCAAGGCTAAGCCCCAAAAGTGAGGGTATGAGCTTCGGGTGCAGACTTTCTCAGAGAGTGGAGAGTTAAAAAATTGGTCGCCAAGAGGAGCTGTTCCCAGGAGGAACTGAAGATGCTCGTTGTGTCCGTAAGGGAGGAAGGCAGGAGGTTCATAGACCGGAGAGTAGAGGGATTACATATATCTTGGGTGCAAATCGAGATGAACCATAGTATGATGTAGCTGACTCAACAGAGTAGAAACGAGAGATTACCATCGCAGTTTGATACTGTAGCAGAGACTCATTTTCAGGCTTCTTTCTTCGCGATAGCTTAGATGCTTGTATATCTGGGAAATTTTACTTATACACATTTTTATATACCACTAATAGTATACCAATAATCAAGAGATATTTTTACAAATACTACATTCATTAATTTTCAGGACTAAAGTTCATTAAAAAGTTCTAGTATATTTTCAGTGTTAAATTCAAAACTGTAACAAAATAAGATTATTTTAGCAAATTATCTTTATTTATTTAAGACTTTTCTGAAAAATATTCAAAATAAAAGTAAATACATGTTTAATATACATCTTGTTTCTTTTTTTTTCTTAGAAATATACATCTTGTTTCATCTTTCCAAAAGTATCATTTGGAAAATACATAAAGTTTTGTTACATAAAGTTTTGTTACAAAAGCATTTAAACAAGAAGTGCAGAATGAATAATCAAGATTTTGGCACCAGAAAAATATTTATATAAATTATGATCTTTTATTCTTAAATTTAAGTGCAGATGAAAATCGAATTAAAAAAACTGAACTTTAACTGTAATATGAACATTTTAACTGTAATATGAACGTAGTAGTAGTCTATTCAGAAACGTGCCGTTGATATGATTATCTCCGACAAGGTTGTGGCTCTCGTACTCTCCCGTCGACGCCCACCCAAAGTTTGGGAACAATGGAGGGCCCAGTGCACGCATTATTGCTTGATAAAAGACAAATTTTGAGTTTTTTCTTTTCTTTTTTCTTGAAGCTGTTTGGTTGGGATTTTCTTTAACTCTAGGTGGAATGTTATTGACCTGTGACACATATATATAGATAGTATTAACTATTACCCAATATACGAATAATCTTTGTTGTCAAATTAAAGTTAGCAAAGTGCTCCAACTGTTAAAAGAAATCCATGTTTAAGAAAAATATTTATTTTTAAAGATATATTTTATGTCTCGATGTATTTTTATTAAATAATAATGTTAAATTGTAACCTTCAACAAAATTAATCATGTTTATTGAAATTTTATTAGTTAAAAGTTATAGAAAATAATTAGTCATAAAACATATTGTATTTGAAACTACAATTTAATATGTTTTATTATTCTGTATGAACTCCAAAACATGTATTTTTAAAAAAAAAATGGAAGAGTAATATTATAAATACTTCTTAGTATTTCGAAGTGTTATAGGACGTAGTACGTCGTACTACTCGTTTTTAAGCATATACCACACGCATATACTACACATAACATTTGATAAGGTGACATCTAGGGCAGTTACTCTTCTTTCTTTTTTTTGGAACTGATCTAGGATAGGTACTTGTTGATTAAACTAGTTGAATTTTGCACTATAAACCTTATATCAGTTATTCTAAAAAGATTATTCATTATTCTCTCTGATTTATAAAACGTGATGTTTAGCCAATTTTTTTGTTTAGCTAATATTTTTTTTAAAATTTTTTTTATGACAATTTATATTCTTCAATATGTTTTACAATTTGCTTCAATAAATTTTGTGTAGCTGATAAGTGATGTTTCATTTAGAATATTTTTATTACTCTACATTCAAAAGTCTTAAGCTTTTTATATTCTGTTATTTCTTTTGATCAACTATATTCCGATATAAAAATTAAAAACTTCACAACTACCATTTTCATAATTAATACTAAAAGTCGATTGTAAATAGTAAAGCAAATTGTCAATGAGTTCCAATCGATATGAATAAATGAATGCATATACTTTTTTAATAAAAAAAAAGAGTGAATGTGAATGCATATACTTTTTAATAAAAAAAGAGTGAATGTGAATGCATATACTTTTTAATAAAAAAAGAGTGAATGTGAATGCATATACTTTTTAATAAAAAAAGAGTGAATGTGAATGCATATACTTTTTAATAAAAAAGAGTGAATGTGAATGCATATACTTTTTTAATAAAAAAAAAGAGTGAATGTGAATGCATATACATAAATTTTTAGATAATAATTCAGAAATTATATGGAAATCCATGAATTTACGAAAATCAATAAATGCCAGTTGATATGTTTTACATGAAAACATAAAGAGTGACTTTTCAATTAGGCAAATATACTTATATTGTTTACATAAAAACTAAAAAATTAAAATACAAAAGTATTAACAACTCAGCTACTACATTAAAACATTAAAATCTGTATATTCCAAATATTTGCAGATTGTTTTCAGGTGGAAGAATAATATATAGAGATAATAAAAAAATCTAAAACTAAGTGTAGATAAAAACTGATATGTATAGCTGTAATACGCAAGTAATCGTAAGTTTATTAGTAATAGATCAATGGATTGGACCGAAAAACAGAAACAACTCGACGACAAGTCGACAATGCTTTAGTCAAGAATGACATGTTATCTAAAGAAAATTTAAGGACACGGTTCCAACGAAACAAGAACAAAGTATCATTTAAACGAGGTTTCCTCATACAAGTACAAAACCTTTTGGCTTAACTCTTCGCAATTCAGCTTGTAATTATCCACTTGGAGATGCAAAGTGTAGAGAAGTCGTTCTCCCCGAGAAGTCAAAGATGAAACGTCCACGATAACAAAACCATCTTCTTCTAGTCCACTGATCACATTATATATCGAAAAATTATAAATCTTGAACGATGAGATTTGGACCGTCACTTCGTTGTCTGTAAGCTTAGTCGCAAAAGCGGTGGAGAAATAACTAGCAGCCACCTTTGCTTGTGGCGTAAGGTAACGTTCTTTTTGATCCGATACTCGCACCAAGAGGTCTTCCTTCTTTTGTGTTAGCTTCTTCACTTCCTCTTGCAGCTCAGGTATGTACTGCAGGCTCCGCAAAACGGTCTCAGGAATACTTAGTTTCTTCTGCAATACAATAAAGCCAAAAGAAAAAGGATTGATAAGATACTCTTCTTTTAAAGGGTAACAATTAATAACTATTGCTGATTGGTTTTGATTATGAAACATATTCAGATGACATATCAAAGTAGGTTACGTACCGACTGATCAGATCTTGGAAGACATGAACGAAGAGATGAGAACAAAAGGTTGGCTTTCTGGCGTCGGTTACGCTCTTTGGCATTGTGATTAAGCTTCTTGACCTCGACCGAATTGTTGTTTATTTCATTTCCCTCCGGCAAAACAGGAATGGTCTGATGATGAACCACTCCATACGTCTTTGGTACCGGAAAATAAAAAAATGTGTCGTTGTTATGGTTATCTCCGACGAGTTTGTAGCTCTCGTATTCTCCCGTTGGCGCCCACCCAGAGTCTGGGAACAATGGAGGGCTAAATGCATGCATTTTTGCTTGATAGCTTTTTCTTTGCTTGAAAGTGTTTTGGTTGGGATATTACTGACCTGCGACACCTGAATTTATAGATAGTATTTAACCAAATAAACAATAAATCTCTATTATTCAATCAAAGTAACAAACTATATTATAAGTATTTGTGAACTGTAAGCATTAACCACAAAGCATATAACGAGGAAACTCATTTTTGTAAAGAGGAATCTCATGTTTGTAAATACATACTATAACAAGGAATCTCATGCTTGTATAAGCATATACCGCAAGCATATACCACACGTTGGATAAAGGTGATATCTAGGGCAGGTACTTATTGATAGAAATAGTTGAATACCCTTTTGTAAAATACACCCTGTATTAGTTTTTTTCCTTCTAAAACAAATATTCTACACTATTTTAACGTTTTTACCAAAAATATTATTAATCAGGAAAAATACATATTCTCTCGGAATCATAGAAAGTGATGTCTGACCAATTTTTTTTTTGTTTCATTTTAGATAATATTTTAATATTTTCAATATAAAAGTTAAAACTAACATATTTTCAATTTTTATTACAATTTATGCTCCTCAGTACGTTTTACAATCGCTTCAGTAACATTCGTGTATCTAATAAATGATGTTTTAATTTAGAAAATAAAAATACTCAATCTTCATACAAATATCTTGTTTTGATATGCTGTTATTACATTTTTGAATTACATCACTAGCATTTCATGGTTTAAAATTACAATTCGCAATGATACTCACTACATCAAAGAAATGTTATATACCGATTTGGGGATAATCACTTTAATAACACAAATAATTAATAGAAATTCCTGAGCATTGATTATATATACATCTATAGTTTAATTTGTGATCAACTATTAAATAATTTTATATATATATATGTTGGGAGGGGGTATCGATGCAATAGAAATACAATTTGTTTTCATTTTTTTAATTCTTGGAAAAATTTGAAAATAATTTAAACTTGTCTGAAACAGTTTATTTTTATTTTTGTTAGTAAATGTTCTTATAAAATTAACATTTAAATTTTGTTCCAAAAAAACTTGACATTTGAATATTATATTTGGTAAGACAATTCATTAACGATATTCATAGAGGTAAATTATTTATAATGGTTCAGCAACTATATGTATGTCCATGAATATATGAAAAATAAAAAAATCAGTTGATATGTTTTACATGAAAATAAATAGCAAATTTAAAATTAGGGTATGAATTTATTCTTACACAAAAATTAAAAGCAGCTACTTTAGTTTAAAAGACGACATGTATTCAAAAAAAAAGTGGCAGATGTCTTCAGGTAAAGAATATCATGTAAATATATTAAAAACCAAAATTGTTAATACTTTGAAAAATTTAGGAATATCATGTAAAGATTTAGGAATAACCACTTTACCAGAACACTTAATTAATAGAAATTTATGAACAGTGATTATTATTTTTTCAACATGATGCAGAAAAGGAAAAAACTAATTAACTACACTGAATTAGTTACACATAATTAGTTAGCCAAAAAGGTGGAATTTGATCCAAAGAATCATAGCGGTTGAATGATTTCGAGCACCATACCATATGCCAACTTGTCTACCTTGTATTTCTTTTCTTTTTTTGGTTAGATTCTATAGAAATCATAGAAATCTGTTTCACCTTTCACACATACTCCATAATTCATTGTTGCTTGTCGACTTCCATATTCGTAAATGTGAAAAGTATATCCTCGTGTAAAATACATAGATACTGTGGTGACCTTACCGACCGGACCTTGTATCAATTTGTAAAACCACTAAAGATAAAATTGATCATCATAATCAACCTGGAACATCAACATATATATATAAATATATAACTTTGTTAATTATATATATTGTGATGTATACCTGCGTTTTTAACCATTTCACAAAGTGTTGGTCTTTCCTTTTGTTGAGATCATTGGTTGATATTCCTGGTATAGCTTCTTCGACTTGGGCAACAAAATTGCTGTTTTAAAACAAAATGATCATTAAAATGTATATATGTGTGGTAAAACTTAACAGCAAAAATAATTTTAATTACCTTTCAAATAATTCAATCTCATCACAGTTAAGGAGTATATATGTGTGGGCACTGTGAGCGTCTTCTGAACTCGACCACCAAACTTCTTTCAGTTTTCCACCTAGACGTCGTATCTGAAAGAATATGTCTGGAACATCTTCAACAACATATGTCGGCATAACACCACCATCATCATATCTGCTCGTAGTCCTTTTCCGTGTCCGGACTTGTGATCCAAAGTAGTAGAACGTAAAGTGAGATGTTTCCTCATTCAAACTCCCAAAGAACTATTGAACCTTCCACCCTTGCCGATTTTTGCATTCCCTTTCAAATATTTCATAGCTCGCTCGTAAGGATACATCCATCCATTATGAACAGGTCCACGAAGCAGTGCCTCGTACGGAAGGTGGATAACTAGATGTTCCATGACGTCCAAAAAAGGACGGGGGAAATTTTTTCTCCAAATTACACATCAAGATCCGGATATTCTCATCAAGTTGCTTGATGACATCTACAGTTAAGGTGCGTGCGCTAAGATCTCTGAAAAAGCTCTGATGCCTACAAATAATTTACAATTATAAGTTTTTTCTAACAAGAAGAAATAATAACTCTAATTATTTGTTACCTGCAAGTGCTTCGTGAACATTTTTTGGAAGCAACTTCGCAAATACAAATGGTAGAAGTCGTTGCATAAAAACATGACAGTTATGACTCTTCATCCCTGAAAACTTTTGTCCCTGATGATCAACACATCTTGATAGATTTGAAACATATCCATCAGAAAACTTCAAATCCGATGCCACCCACTTGAACAACGCCGTTTTTGCTTATGCTGACAATCTGAAAATGGGAACCGGAATTTTCCCATCGTTTTTAATATGCAGCTCAATCCTAGAACATAATGCAGGCAAATCCAACCTTGACTTCATGTTATATTTTGTCTTCCCGGGGACGTTCAACAAAGTATTGATGATGTTGTCAAAGAAGTTTTTCTCTATATGCATCACATCAAGATTGTGGCGTAGAAGTAGATCTTTCCAATATGGAAGTTCCCAAAATATACTCTTTTTGTGCCAATTATGCAGTGTCTCATAACCACCAGGCATATTTGCAAGAGTATGCCAATTACCCCCTTTGGTGACTGTGTCTAGTCCACCATAGTGATCAATATCCTTCTTGATTTCTTCTCCAGATAAATATTGTGGTGCGGTGTCTCGTACAACCTTTTTTGACCGAAACAAATTCTTGTTCCTTCGGTACGGATGGTTAATAGGAAGAAATCTCCGATGACAATCAAACCAGGACGTCTTCCTACCATTTTTCAGCTGAAATGCGTCTGTGCTTCCCATACAATAAGGACAAGACAGCCTCCCATGCGTCGTCCAACCCGACAACATCCCGTATGCAGGAAAGTCACTAATGGTCCACAAAAGAACTGCTCGCATTGTAAAGTTTGTTCTCGTTAAACAATCATATGTCTGCACGCCTGTTGACCATAATTTCTTATATTCTTCTATCAAAGGCTGTAGAAAAATATCAAGGGACCTCTTCGGATGCTTTGGCCCAGGTATCAATATACTCATGAAAAACAATTCCTTTTGCATACACATCTTTGGTGGAAGGTTGTATGGCGTCAAGAAGACTGGCCAAAGCGAGTATTATCTTCCAGACATTCCAAATGGACTAAATCCATCTGTGCAGAGCCCAAGATAAACGCTACGGGGTTGCTTGCAAAATCGTGGTACAATCAATTCAAGTGTTTCCACGCTTTGGCATCGATGGATGATTGATCTCGCCTTCCTTCTGGGTATGTTCCGCATGCCATCTTATCGATGCTGCCGTCTTTTCAGATTGATATAATCTCTTCAGTCTATCTTTAAAAGGTAAGTACCACATCCGCTGGTACGACACCCTATTCCGCCCACGTCCTTGCGGTTTATATCGTGGCTTCTTGCAAAATCTACACTCTAACAATTCTGTATCTTTTCCCCAGTATATCATACAGTTGTCTATACACACATCAATCATCTCCGAAGGTAAGCCAAGACTATGAACCAGTTTCTGAATCTCATAATAAGATTCAACACACAAATCATCTTCATGCAAATACTCTTTAAACAACTCAGCCCATGCATCCATACAAACTTCAGGTAAGTTATGATCAGTTTTGATATTCATCATCCTAACTGCCAATGATAATTTAGAAAGACCTTCTCAACAACCTTCATAAATTGGCTCATTTGCTGCTGCTAGCATTTCATAAAATCTTTTTGCATCCAAGTTAGGCCCCTCTATATTTTTGACCTCCTCTATTACTGATGTTGTTTCACGAAATGCATCGGTAACCATATCATGCATCCTATCATGATCTACCATATGATCTTCTTGAATGACACTTTCAGAAGGAAAATGTGGTTCATCTCTGTTACGAACATTTTCAACCTGATTACTACTACTAGCTTCATTCATATTATCACCCTCTCCGTGGTTAAACCAAATATAGTAATGTAGAGTAAATCCTCTATTTACTATATGTTTCCAAACAGTTTCACTAGCAGCAAACTTCGTATTGTTGCATTTACGACAGGGATAGAAAATTTTACCCGTTTCCTTTGTGAGAGGCGTTTGTCCGGCCTGGTACATGAATATCTCTGCTCCGTTGAGAAATTCTTCTGTTACTCTTCCCCTTGAATTTTTATGCGCATACATCCAACTCCAAAGCTCATAAATATTTCTAGACATTTTTTTACTCTTTTCGTTTTTTTCTTTGTTCTTTTCGGTTTTTTTTGGTGCATCTTAAGAATGAGGGAGAAGATCATATTTATAGAGAAATTTCGATTTTGGTAGGTAACAATGTTACAACGAATTTACGTTTGATCATAACTTAACTACACATGTACAATTACAGTACTCGTAAGTTGGTAGTTAATCAGATGGTAGCTTTTGGATGTAAAGTAGTCGTAAAGTACGACCAGATTACGAGCAGAATTGATCGTTAATCAGATGTAAATGTTTAGATGTAACTGAGTCGTACTTTTACGACTAATTTACGACTACATAAAAATGTAATCGTAAATCAGACATTATTTTGCGTCTAGATTACAACTAACCATTTTAGTAGCAATATTACATCTAAGTTACGACTAAGTCTCAGTTAGTCGTAACTTAGATGTAATGTTGACGTTAATTTACACACATTTGTGGTCGTGAATCGTAGTCGCTAATCACATGTTTTCTTGTAGTGTCTACTCTACGGCCTATGTCTTCAGCTCTCTTACGGACACAACGAGCATCTTCAGCTCTTCCTGGCAAGCAACTCCTCCCGGCGAACTCCATGCGACCGACTATTTGACTCTCTGCTCCCTGACAAAGTCTGCACCCGAAGCTCATCCCCTCACTATTGTGCCTGGGCCTTGCTACATGGTGTGGATTTGGTCCAACTTCTAGTGTCATACTCTGTTTCTGTGCTTTAAAATCCCTAATCATATTTGTCCAAAAAAATAGAGCATCCTATTATTATTCGCTACGGTACTTGAATTCCTCAATAATTTTTGCGGGCCAACAATTGTCTTCTCCTCCGGACTAGTCCGCTTACTGTCCTCTGCTTCGCATTTCACATGTTAGCAATTTCAGATATTTAAGTCTTAAGAAACCTTGGTTATTCGGCATCTTTTCATTTGTGAAATGGAAAAAAATTATTCATATGAGAAATTCCTAGCACAGAGCCCGGTTTTTCTTTTGCAATCGTTCTCATACCTTTTCAATTAGGTACTCCAGTGTCGTACAAAAATTTGATGTTAATCTATTCTTCAGAACAAAATTTTAGGAATTCAAGTGAAGATTTTTTATGGGTTTTTTTCTCCTTTAACACTTCTAAAGCTCGTTTTGCTGTAGTGGTTTTCTTTAATTGTCTTCCTGTTGAATTTATCTGGATGTAATATTTTAATCATTTTGGATCTCTAATTTAATATAAACAGCTGGTGTTCAAAAATATTCTTTAAGTATAAAATTCAGAAAAAGCAAATCAATTGATTACCTTTTACATGTACATTAATATAAATAAATAATAATCAAAAATAAATGATGTATAAAATTTATCTGATAATTAAAAAATAAATATGCAAAAAATAAATATTATCCGACATGTTAATTCAATAGTTACAACAAATTTTTACATTAAAAACTCGACAACCAAAATATTTAACAAATTGTTTTAACATAACATGTCATAAACTAAAAATTATTCAACTGACACAAAAACAATTAGCCTTTAAAAAAATTAGCCTTACTAAAAATTTTAAAATAAGATAATTCTACCAATGGTAAAAAGTAGAGAAAAGAAAAAATATAAATTAACGAACATGAAAATATATTAAAATTTACTGATAATTAAATTTTGAAAGAATCATTTATCCACAAATATCTGTTTTAAAATAGTTTAAAATAATATAGACAAATTATTTGACTTAAAATCAATACTTTAAACAAGCTAATTTTATTAAAATTCAATAAAATAATATAAATCTAAAACAGGCCAATGGATATAAGTCGAGCATAAATTTAAAAAAAAACTGCAATTAAAATGACAAGCTTATTAGAAAGTTTACTAACCAAAATATAAATATACTGTTTTAAATATGTTGCAAGCAGTTCTACAATTTTCTAATAATGAAATACGAAACAAATTATTTGAATTCTATCGAGATCCCGACATTTAATTACAAAATTTTAGAAATGTATTCATTGTTGAAACATCAACACTTTCTTACATTTGCATAAATAAAATTGCCATCAAAACTAAAATATTTTTATTTAACAAGTTATATCAGTCAGTTTTGTGCTTGGTAAAAATATCAAAACATAGGGTACAAAATGGAATGCAGATGAAAAATGTAAATCGTCTTTGTTTGAGTTTCTTTTGCGTTCACCCCCTAGAGTGAACCTCTAGATTTATTCCTAAAATGTTAACCAATAAAAATTTGCCAAGTTATATTCTGTTTATGAAAAAAATAGTAAAAACAATTAGAAATAGTATTAATTGCTGAAAAAATAAAAAAAAATGATTTTGTTAATAAATCGTCACTAAAACTCTAAACACTAAACCCTAAATCCTAGGGTTAACTCTCTAAACTCTAAGGGTAACCCTAAACCCAATGGTTAATCATAAATCCTTGGATTTGACGTTTAAAGTTTAGGGTTTATGAATTTTAGGGTTTAGGGTTAACCCTAGGATCTATCGTTTAGTATTTAGGTTTTAGAATTTTGCTGATGGCATTAAAAACATCAATTTTTTTTCTTTTTTCAACATTAATACTATTTTCTGATTATTTTTTTAATAAACATAAAGTTTTATTGGTTATCATTTTAGGGATGAACCTACACATTTACCACGCAAGAAAAGCTCTTAACATTATTAGTATTAAGTATCATCGCATGCATGCACCGGGTAGAGCCCATAAATTGTTATATAACATAATTTTAACTCTTTAGCATACTGTTGCTCGCCATATTATCAATGATACAGTAAATTGTAAAATAAAACTCACGTTTTAGTAGTATATCTCTACTTTACTCAAGTCTCAGTTAGTCGTAACTTAGATGTAATGTTGACGCACTTACACACATTTGTGGTCGGAATCGTAGTCGCTAATCACATGTTTTCTTGTAGTGTCTACTCTACGGCCTATGTCTTCAGCTCTCTTACGGACACAACGAGCATCTTCAGCTCTTCCTGGCAAGCAACTCCTCCCGGCGAACTCCATGCGACCGACTATTTGACTCTCTGCTCCCTGACAAAGTCTGCACCCGAAGCTCATCCCCTCACTATTGTGCCTGGGCCTTGCTACATGGTGTGGATTTGGTCCAACTTCTAGTGTCATACTCTGTTTCTGTGCTTTAAAATCCCTAATCATATTTGTCCAAAAAAATAGAGCATCCTATTATTATTCGCTACGGTACTTGAATTCCTCAATAATTTTTGCGGGCCAACAATTGTCTTCTCCTCCGGACTAGTCCGCTTACTGTCCTCTGCTTCGCATTTCACATGTTAGCAATTTCAGATATTTAAGTCTTAAGAAACCTTGGTTATTCGGCATCTTTTCATTTGTGAAATGGAAAAAAATTATTCATATGAGAAATTCCTAGCACAGAGCCCGGTTTTTCTTTTGCAATCGTTCTCATACCTTTTCAATTAGGTACTCCAGTGTCGTACAAAAATTTGATGTTAATCTATTCTTCAGAACAAAATTTTAGGAATTCAAGTGAAGATTTTTTATGGGTTTTTTTCTCCTTTAACACTTCTAAAGCTCGTTTTGCTGTAGTGGTTTTCTTTAATTGTCTTCCTGTTGAATTTATCTGGATGTAATATTTTAATCATTTTGGATCTCTAATTTAATATAAACAGCTGGTGTTCAAAAATATTCTTTAAGTATAAAATTCAGAAAAAGCAAATCAATTGATTACCTTTTACATGTACATTAATATAAATAAATAATAATCAAAAATAAATGA
Organism: Brassica carinata; assembly: GCA_016771965.1. NCBI lineage: Eukaryota > Viridiplantae > Streptophyta > Magnoliopsida > Brassicales > Brassicaceae > Brassica > Brassica carinata. Next base: position 38,797,761 of record CM028701.1, on the reverse strand, counting down.
TGTATAAAATTTATCTGATAATTAAAAAATAAATATGCAAAAAATAAATATTATCCGACATGTTAATTCAATAGTTACAACAAATTTTTACATTAAAAACTCGACAACCAAAATATTTAACAAATTGTTTTAACATAACATGTCATAAACTAAAAATTATTCAACTGACACAAAAACAATTAGCCTTTAAAAAAATTAGCCTTACTAAAAATTTTAAAATAAGATAATTCTACCAATGGTAAAAAGTAGAGAAAAGAAAAAATATAAATTAACGAACATGAAAATATATTAAAATTTACTGATAATTAAATTTTGAAAGAATCATTTATCCACAAATATCTGTTTTAAAATAGTTTAAAATAATATAGACAAATTATTTGAATTCTATCGAGATCCCGACATTTAATTACAAAATTTTAGAAATGTATTCATTGTTGAAACATCAACACTTTCTTACATTTGCATAAATAAAATTGCCATCAAAACTAAAATATTTTTATTTAACAAGTTATATCAGTCAGTTTTGTGCTTGGTAAAAATATCAAAACATAGGGTACAAAATGGAATGCAGATGAAAAATGTAAATCGTCTTTGTTTGAGTTTCTTTTGCGTTCACCCCCTAGAGTGAACCTCTAGATTTATTCCTAAAATGTTAACCAATAAAAATTTGCCAAGTTATATTCTGTTTATGAAAAAAATAGTAAAAACAATTAGAAATAGTATTAATTGCTGAAAAATAAAAAAAATGATTTTGTTAATAAATCGTCACTAAAACTCTAAACACTAAACCCTAAATCCTAGGGTTAACTCTCTAAACTCTAAGGGTAACCCTAAACCCAATGGTTAATCATAAATCCTTGGATTTGACGTTTAAAGTTTAGGGTTTATGAATTTTAGGGTTTAGGGTTAACCCTAGGATCTATCGTTTAGTATTTAGGTTTTAGAATTTTGCTGATGGCATTAAAAACATCAATTTTTTTTCTTTTTTCAACATTAATACTATTTTCTGATTATTTTTAATAAACATAAAGTTTTATTGGTTATCATTTTAGGGATGAACCTACACATTTACCACGCAAGAAAAGCTCTTAACATTATTAGTATTAAGTATCATCGCATGCCCCGGTAGAGCCCATAAATTGTTATATAACATAATTTTAACTCTTTAGCATACTGTTGCTCGCCATATTATCAATGATACAGTAAATTGTAAAATAAAACTCACGTTTTAGTAGTATAGATAAATAAATCCTTTTGGACAAATCGGAGCTGCATTACAGGGATCTGCGGGGCAAACTATTCTCCTCAAAGTATAGCTACCACCTCCTCAACCAAGCACATGCTGATCCAGAGAACAGTGCCGGCTTAGGAGGGGGGACAATGGGTGCGACGGCCCCGGTCCAACCTTATGTCCCCCATATAATTATAGTTAAATTTTTTTTTATCTTTTGTGTATTTATAGATTTTACACAATTTTCAACTGTTTTAATAAAAATAGATTGAAAAGGGCCCAAAAACAGTTAATTTTTTTTTTATCTTTTCTGTATTTATAGATTTTACACAATTTTCAACTTTTTAATAAAAAATAGATTGAAAAGGGACCAAAAATAGTAAAAAAAAAATTTCATCATAAAATTTACAAAATATTTATTTATAAATTTTTCTAAATATTTTTTAATTTTGAATAAACATAGACTTTTACGGGTACAAATTTTTCTTTGCCGGGCTCATCAGAAATGAGTGGCCCATACCCGGCTTAGGAGGGGGACAATGGGTGCGACCTCGGTCCAACCTTATGTCCCCATATAATTATAGTTAAATTTTTTATTTTTGTGTATTTATAGATTTTACACAATTTTCAACTGTTTTTAATTAAAAAATAGATTGAAAAGGGCCCAAAACAGTTAATTTTTTTTTTTTTTCAACATTAATACTATTTTCTGATTATTTTTAATAAACATAAAGTTTTATTGGTTATCATTTTAGGGATGAACCTACACATTTACCACGCAAGAAAAGCTCTTAACATTATTAGTATTAAGTATCATCGCATGCATGCACCTGGTAGAACCCATAAATTATTATATAACAGAATTTTAAAAATTATTAACATAATGTTTCTCGCAATAATATCAATGATTTTAGTCAAAACTAATATCAATGAATATTTTTAGTTTAAATTTTATAATATTAAATATATATAAATTCATTAAGGGTTGAATCTAATCATTCTAATTTTTAATGAGAGAGTTCATAGACGAAAAATTACTTTGCTAATAATATTATATATATTTTATATCATTTTTAAAATATACTTTTAAATTATTTATGAATATTTAATAATTATTTATAGAATTTTTTAAAGTAAATCCACCCCCTAAATATTAAACCCTAAATAATAATGATTAAAATCTAACTCAAAATTATAATATTTGAATAAATGTATTTTTGATAAGTGATATCCAACTTATGATATTTTAAAAAATTTCTCCTGATATTTTCTATATATCAATTCTCTTGATTTTTTCCTATATATAAATGTTCTCTTCATAAAAGTTTGGATTTTTGCAATAAATTTGTGTCATTTATGCTTCTAATCTTAGTAGAAAAAAATTGTTTTCCTAGATGGTATTAAATTAACGAATTTCATGCTCAAGCATTAGCAACTAGAGATGGGGTTCTCTACATATTAGTTGCAACATATTCTTCCTAAATGTTAGGGCCACGAGAAGAAACTAGAAAAAATAGGTAGAAGTCTTTTTGTTTGGAGGAGAAAATTAACGGATAAAAGAGACTTCGACTTTGCAAAAATTGTGTTAAGAACTGAAAGTGTGTTCAAGTGTAACTTCGGTTTATCAGTCTCCAGATAGGTAAAATACACATTAAGTATCATCGCATGCCCCGGGTAGAGCCCATAAATTGTTATATAACATAATTTTAACTCTTTAGCATACTGTTGCTCGCCATATTATCAATGATACAGTAAGTATTCTTTTTTGAAACTTAATGATACAGTAAATTGTAAAATAAAACTCACGTTTTAGTAGTATAGATAAATAAATCCTTTTTGGACAAATCGGAGCTGCATTACAGGGATCTGCGGGGCAAACTATTCTCCTCAAAGTATAGCTACCACCTCCTCAACCAAGCACATGCTGATCCAGAGAACAGTGCCGGCTTAGGAGGGGGGACAATGGGTGCGACCGCCCCGGTCCAACCTTATGTCCCCCATATAATTATAGTTAAATTTTTTTTTATCTTTTGTGTATTTATAGATTTTACACAATTTTCAACTGTTTTTAATAAAAAATAGATTGAAAAGGGCCCAAAAACAGTTAATTTTTTTTTTATCTTTTCTGTATTTATAGATTTTACACAATTTTCAACTTTTTAATAAAAAATAGATTGAAAAGGGACCAAAAATAGTAAAAAAAAAATTTCATCATAAAATTTACAAAATATTTATTTATAAATTTTTCTAAATATTTTTTAATTTTGAATAAACATAGACTTTTACGGGTACAAATTTTTTCTTTGCCCCGTGGCTCATCAAATGATGAGGCCCCGTCTGCCGACTTAGGAGGGGACAATGGGTGCGACACCCGGTCCAACCTTATGTCCCCCATATAATTATAGTTAAATTTTTTTATTTTTTGTGTATTTATAGATTTTACACAATTTTCAACTGTTTTTAATTAAAAAAATAGATTGAAAAGGGCCCAAAAACAGTTAATTTTTTTTTATCTTTTGTGTATTTATAGATTTTACACAATTTTCAACTGTTTTTAATAAAAAATAGATTGAAAAGGGCCCAAAAACAGTTAAATTTTTTTTTCATCATAAAATTTACAAAATATTTATTTATAAATTTTTCTAAATATTTTTTAATTTTGAATAAACATAGACTTTTAGGGGTACAAATTTTTTCTTTGCCGGCCCTGCCAGAGAATCACAATAAAACTAGATCTGGATCTGAAAAAAACGTTTGTCTGATCGTGCCTTACTAATTTTAGTTGATATATTTTACAAAAAAATAATTCTAGTTTTTTTAATAGTTGATATCCTAAAACATTCACGTTTTGTATGTTCATTTTGTTGATATACACGAAAACACAACTTGAGACAAAAGGTTGGGTATGTATATCATTTCCGTACCGAATGTAGACAAAAAGTAAAGTCTTCTGTGGTAGGTAACGTCAATCCCTTAGATATCAAAAGAAAATTAGTATAATACTAAAAGCATGATACATGCCGTCATGAAAATGATTCTTTTTTTTTTTTGCTAAAAATCATGAAAATGATTCTTTCGAGAGTTTTTACAAAAATAAATTAGTTTATCTAAATAAATTTATAGTTTTCATTAAACTATCATAAAATCTCTTATTAATCTTAATAAGTTATTCTTCATTCTTCCCCTCAATAAAAGGTAGAAATTACTTAATGCCATTAAATATATATGTCAATTAATATTACCAATATAAAGATTTGCTAAAAATTTGTGTATCCTCTACTTTTTTGTTTAAATCTTTGTAATTAAAATAATTTATGCAATTACATTAACCATATAATCAAATTTTAATTTTTTCGTATATGTTGTATCTTGAATTTTTAAAAACGAGTATAAATTACTAAACTGTTAAAAGTCTCATATAAACTTTGTAATCGATGGCTTAAATTTTTGTTATAATAAGATTCAAATGATTATAAACCATATGAGTAAGAAGTCTTATTTAATAGGTGTTTATATTAATATATATATATATATATATATCTCATTTAAATCAAACTACATACCATATAAAAATACATAATTATATTTTGATATTTTCGTTGAAAGATATTAAGAACTGAATCTTTAATTTGAAATTTACATTTAATTTTATAAAATAATTATAAATTACTATAGCTATTAAACATCTCACATTAAAAAGTTTATCAATGGTTTCAAATTTTGTTATAAGAAGATGCTGATAATCATAAGATATATGATTAGGAACTTTATTTAATAAACAGCCATATTTAAAATATATTATATATATCTATGTTAATATCATTTAAATTTAATTATATATAATATACAATGGAAAATTAATTATTTTGATTTATTTACCATAAAATGATTGTTAATAAACAAGAGTGGATTTATATGCTTGTGTCAATTTAATTATATACGTAATAGTTACTGATTTCTCAATTATCCAATATATATTTATTATCTTATTATTTCATAATATGTAGAAAAACATAAAATAAATAATAACACATAAATATTATTTATATATAAATTATTTATTCTGCACAAGGCACGGATCTTAACTTAATTATATTTCTAGTAGACAGTCAAAAATCCGTACTTCAATAGCATGTAATTATTGATCACTGGCTTCGGCTAAAAACACAGGAAACAAGTCAACTGCGGTAGCCCTTTTCAGACTAACTTATATTAATAATTTTAATATAATTTAGTTATTTGATTAGAATATATTAACATTTTAATATAATTTAATTATTTTATTATAATATATTAATATTTTAATATAATTTAATTATTTGATTAGAATTAAATACTTTTAAAAAGGTAGTTTACATTTTCCAGAGATTTTTGAGTATTTAAAAAGATTTCTTATATTTTTATCTGTCATATTTATATTTTACTTATATATTATAAGGTATTTATTGGGTATCATTGTAATGAAAATGATAACATCTGTATTTTTTTGCAAAAAAAAATAGAAAAAGTACTAATAACTAATGTTTTTTAAACCCGATCCAGATATTGAACCTGACAACATTCCAAGTTATCAGATTATTGAGTTATGGACGAACCGCAAAGTAATAAATTAAATTAGCAAGTTTTAATATATAATTATAACATTTTTTAAAATGTATGGAAAAGTTTTTAAGATATAGTACTGTCATTTTCATTACTCAAAAATATATTAAACTAATTTAAACTAACATGTATGTTTGTAAACCATAAAAGTTGTAATAGATTGTCGATAAAAAATGAACTAATACCAAACTACATCAACTAATTTTATTTTTTATATCATCATTCACTTCATTTTCTCTTGTAGCATAGTAAAATTTTCATCAAAACCTATAAATTCAAAATAAAATAGTTTAGTCAATACTATTCGATAAAAAGTCAGAAAGTTCAACAAAATTGGAAAGATAAAGCTATGTGCAGAAACAAAAAGACAATATGTTATTGAGAAAAGTGAAAAGAAATGAAAGCCTAATTTTTATTTAAAATAGAAAACAGATTTTAATAATGTAGATTAGAAAACTAAGAAAACAATCACTCACTGGTTTGGTCAGTAGTTAAACCGATAGTCGAAAGGATTTTTGTGGGTTTTTATTATATTTATAATTTAATGGATATTAATTAAAAAACTAGATTACTTATCGGATTACATGATTTGTTGGTTCGATCATAGGTCTGAGTAGGGTATAAGAACATTGTCAGTAATTAAAACCAAATTGTTATTTAAACGAGTTTCCTGATTCTTCATAATTTTCTATATAAATTTAATATTTTTGAATACTAGAAAGTTCAGGGTCGAAATTCGTAATTCTCCAGATCGAAATCCACAACATGTAATATTAATTTTCTCTCACTGATCAGTTGAATTGAAGATCTCTAACACAATGACCATGATTCTTTCGAGTTGAACTAATGACTTCTAATCATAATTTTCTACATTTCCTATTTGAAGATGCAAAGTGTAGAAGAGCCTTTCTCCTTGAGACTTCATGATTATTGTATGTCCCATAAACGTGCCGTTGTTGATGTTCTTTCTCGCGAAGTGGTAACTCTCGCATTCGCCCGTCGACGATGAATACAAATTTGGATCTCAGGACGTACGTAGGTCGACACATGCGAAAGTCTATAGTCCAGGCCTGAACTATGTCCAGTCACCTGTAGACTAACTAGATCAAAGTTATATATAAGAATATTGCATATATTAAAAATACTCCCATTACAATAACAAATTAGAATTCATATATTGAATTATGACCCAGCCTCGAGAAACTGTTGGAGGCTCTTGGAACTCAGGTGGAAGAAGCATCGGGTAAACAAGTCCATTGTTGTAAGAATATACATGAGAAATTTCATGTTGTAAGAACATCCGAATTAAAAATTTCAAAGTGTAAATACACAGTAAATTAATATTTAATTATATATTTAATTTAAAATTTTGAAGATATTATTTAAAAATCTTATGAATAAAAAGTCTTGGAATGAATTATTAATATGAAAGAATGAAATTGAAAACCCTCAGTAATGACACCTAAACATATACATAAGCATTTTATATGTTTGTTTAGCACAAAACAATAAAGTAAGTGAGGATCATGACAACCCTTCTATTATAGAGGTTGAGACAGTATCTCTGTGGATATCTTGAACTCTTACCTTTCAAAATTGATGCATTATGGATCGATAATGGTAGTATCAATGGTTTAGAATGGGGTCTTAAGAATCAAATGGATTCTGAATTTCTCAGATTACATATGTACGGCGGAAACCTCTTAGTTTTACATGTTAAGATGGAAGGCTTACTTTGATCAGTTTCATGTATTAAACATATGAATATAACGTCCATACATTTTGAGACAGACTGTTTGAACCAAAACTACATATTAAAAAAACTTTATATTTTTCCATATAGATCATATATAAATAGGCTGAGGTGATCCTTGGAGAATTGGCTCCTCACACCGATATTTGATTTAGTTTAAATGGACAACAATAAAGCATTTCACCGAATTAATATATTAAATAAATATTAGGCTCGTTAGCTTTGAGGGTCGGTGATATATCATGTAACATGGTTTTGGCGTGAAAACTCGGTTTTGCATTTTTGGCGGGAAAACCCAATTTTGCGGTTTTGGCGAGAAAACTCGATTTTGCGGTTTTGGCGGGAAAACTCGGTTTTGCGGTTTTGGCGGAAAACTCGGTTTTGCGGTTTTGGCGGAAAAACTCGGTTTTGCGTTTTTGGCGGGAAAACTCGATTTTTCATTTTTGGCGGGAAAACTCGTTTTTGGGCAAAAAACTTGATTTTGCGGTTTGATTTAATTATTTGTTAATAGATCATAAAGTTAAAACAATTCAAAATTAAATCAACAAAGTAATAGTTTAAATGGATCTAAATGAGTTTAAATGGGTATATATAAATTTCGCGGGTTCTAAATGGATACCCCTATTAGGCCTATCTTTAAATGGGTTTAAACGGGTATGGGTTCTAAATTGGATGGGTTTTAAACAGGGTGAGTTTAAATGGGGTGGGTTTTACCATTTTAACATCCCTAATCATGTTAAAGCACTATCGATAAAACATGTAATTAAAGTAGAGCATGTTTCATAAATCTAGTAGTAGTAATTTTCAACATCTGCTTCCTCAACCGCGACACAATTATTTTGCTTTTCCACATTTCACACTTTCCTCGTTGTGGATGGTGGCCCCGCTATATGAAACCACATGAACTATTGATAAATAGTAAAACTTTATCGTCTACCTAGCCATGTATATATTGTTTGTAGGGTCAATTTGCCCAATATTCATATGGGACCTGACAATTAAGAATATAGCCATACATGGGGAATTGTGTCAATTTGATCTAACAATAGACAACGCTCTCCTTCCCGGCGCGTCACGTTTCTTTAATGCAATATTGAATATCGTACTATACTATATTTGTTAATGTATAGAACAGAACAATTAATTTATTTGACAATAAAATATAATGAGCAGTACAGAGAGAGAGAGGGAAAAAGGAGGGGGGGGGGAGGTAGGGAGGGAGTGAAAAGATAAATATGTTACAAACGTTAACAAAAACACCACATCAGCAATAATATTCTAGACTATACAATGTACATGAGAATCAAAATAGAAACACACCAGAGCATCTAACAAATTTCTTATGCTACCAATCATAATATAATGAAACCAAAAAAATACAATTTAGTTTTTCTTCTTAGATCATTTTGTAACTGATAGCAGTTAAAAAGTGAAGGTATAAATAAGAGCGGCGGATGAAGAGATGTTGTTGTTGCTACGTAAAGTAAAATAGAAGAATAGGTGGTGGGAGGAGGAAAAGAACCTACACTGGAGGTAGCGGCGACAAAACAATCAGTAGTAGTGATGGTGACAATGATAGGATCAAGGTGAATGAAGAAGAAAAACAAAAAAAAACAAGAAAAATGAGTGAGTTAGATATGGTGTTGCACAATTTGGGATACAAAATAACCCAAGGCGGGACAGAAGGTTAGCCGATACTATACTATAAAAGTATGTATTATAGTATCTACTAACGTAAACAAAACATCCTACCTACTTAATTCACTGGGGTACGTAAATGACGGATCGTTATTGTGTTATATAGGGTGGTCGAATGTGTTATCTTCCGACTGAAGAAACACAAGAAACTACTTCGAACCATAATGGGATCACAATTACGGAATTTTGATAGCAGACCCACATATAATCTAACTGTTGCGTAAGCAGTTGAAATTTATTCTATATTATCAAAGATAATAGTATAGAAATGATACAGGTACAACTGGTATATACTACATAGGAAACCTGAAATTAGATATGGTGTCTGAATAAGCATTGGAAAAAGAGACAAAAACATTTATGTAGAAGTCTAGTTTGGCTGCTGAAAAGCATAAGTTAGACACACAATAGGAAGATGAATAAAAACTTTGTTATAAATGAATGGCAAACGATAAACAAGTCGTTAGCGTTGTACTTAACCATACATAACTTCCAAAATAATACACAAATTGAGATGTCCACCACAGTAAACATGGGGATATTAGTAGAAAAGCTTAGTAAAACCGAAAACTTATAAGTAGCATATGAGTAGAAAAGCACAAAGGGGCTCCATCCAACATATCATTACGGGAGTTGGTCGGGTTGAAGTCGAGAAGGCTGCAAATGTATGTCTTCGCTACAACTGCAAGTGACGCATAGTGAGTTTTCACACCATCCAATATAATATGGAAGCGCATATGTAATAAATCACACTATACTATAAGGTTAGGTGGTATAGTACATGGCTGATTCAAACAAAACAAGCAACACAACTATGCCATTACATATTTATAATAACATCAATGAACAACCCATGTCAACATATGGTCATTTGAACACAAAATAGCAATAAAACTATTCATGTTTTACAGTTTAGGCAGGACATTCAAGACATACATAACAACATGAACGGACGCATGCATATAGAGATAGGATGATGTAACATATTGTGTCGGTTCACATAACCCGGTACTATACTATCCATGAGACACAATAAGGCTAACACACACACAAGAAAGTTTCATACATTATGTGACTATACTATAAATGATTACGACATAGTATAATAGTATAACCGAAATGCGTATAGAAAGAACACCAAATGTGGTGGATATGAAGAATATATAAACAACCTATACTAAACAATAGTACAATTTCCCATTATTAATTGCACTAATCAACCCAAGAAAAAAAAAGCAACATCCAATCCATGGAACACGGTAAGGGCACAACATATTATAATTTCCCATTACCAACTGCCCTACGGAGGGAGGGAGGGAGGGAGGGAGGAAATGTGAGGGGGGAGGGAGGGAGGGAATGCGAGAGGGAGAGACATTGTAAAGTTACATTTCTATTCTATATATCTTTCACAGAATAGAACAAAACAAAATATTACATTTCAATTTGAATTGATCATTTTCTCAAATATGATGGATAAAATGCGTAAAGTGTAAAAATACATATGAACTAGATCATCAATCATTAATCACTTGAATGTTTCTCTAATAAAAAAACCTAACAAAAACATTTGAGAAGAAATACAATTCTATTCTATGGTTCCTACTAAAATAGAATAGTGCACCATAATGGTAACTGTTTATCTTCTCCAAAAGTTTTCATTTCTCTAGCAGTCAAAGTAGATGAGCAGTTTGATAATCAACCTCCTGTATCGATCGATCGTTGCTTGCGTTCGGATGACACGAAGAAAAATCACCGCCGATCTCTGCTTACCGCCATTCTTGGAGGCGTCGTCGTTTCTGCTTCTTTTTAATCACTATTGCTCATTATTTCATTCTTCAGATAAGTTATATATGATGTGATACAGTTCTGTTCCATTTGTAATTCTTACCACAACAAACATAATATTAAAAAAAAAAATCATTTGTCTGTGAACAAAAAAATCATTTGTCTTATGAAACACACGCGCAGGATAGTTTTGTCATTAATACATAATATATAGAGAATATTATAGCCATCAACTTGTTATGGGTATAAACTTAATATTTTTTCTGCTATGTACATGGCTCCAAATTTCCCTTGTTTGTAACTTTTTCTGATATAGTCATGATATTTTCCAAAGCTCGCCAAAAAACAAAAAAAAAACAATGAAACATGACTAATTTTATCATTTTTGTGACAGAAATAATATTTGATCATATCAAAGAATAATGACTGTTAGTAGATTTGATTTGTCTCAATATATTTGTAACTGACTAAACACAAGAAAAACGTGATAAAATCATGTTTAATTTGTCATGATTTAGACACAAATTTATCATGGTCATTGTCAAATTATTAGTCATGAAAAGTTTTTGGCGACTAATTGGTAGCTATATTTTATCCTATATCATAAATTCTAAATTTTTAACTTAAACACTAATCAAATTCTAAATCTAAACTTAAACTCTAATCTATGTTAGTGCCGGTTTGTTTTCAGAGATCCCGAAGACAAAAAAATAATAAAAATGTGACTAATCTTATCACATAATAATGTGGTTATTAATAGACATGATTTATTTGTAACTGGCAAGTACAATAAAAATTTGTTAGCGTCTATCATAATTAGTGTTAAACTTTAGTCATGAAAAGTATTTGTGACTAATTCGTAACTATGTTTTATCTTATTTCTTTACCCCTAAATTTTAAATTTAAGCCCTAATCTAAAAGCCTAACTAAACTAGACTTAAATTCCAAATTTAATTTTTTTTTCAAATGTTGGAGAAAGAATTTTTTTTTTTGAAATATTTATCTTAAACCGGATTGTTAGACCTCATACTCCCAACTTAAAACTATAAATAAAAACCATAAATTAAAAAATGAAAATCATAAACTTTAATCCGTAAAATGTAACTCCAGACAAAAAATCTAAAACTTAATCTTCTAACTCTTAATCCTAAACTGTTAACTCTCAAAACATCCAGCATGCACAAAATTTTAAATTTTTATAACAGATTGATATTTAAATTAAATTAAATTAATCATTTCCTAAAATCTAAACTTTAAACAAAATATATAATTATTTTATATACCTCAACCAATACTAATATTAATAAAATAAATTAAATTAAATCTAGACATATACATATACATAAAAATTTCATTTATTGTTGATCCGAAACCAATAAAGCACCGTCTCGCTAATTAAGGTAATCCCTCTGTTTATTAGATAACTTTTTACAGTTATACCATATATTTTTTTTATCGCTGAATATATTATGTTATTACAAACTCTGAAAAATATTACAGCCAATTCTACAGCTGACAATTCTACCTACCTTAAGAGGATTCACGTCTTACTATATCACATGAGCCGTCCAATCGGATCCACGATTGACGGTACTGCTGACGTCATGCTACAGATCTCTTGTAAGCTGTTTCTCCATCGCTTCGCATAATTCTGTCTTCTCTGTGAATTGAAACTCAGACCTCCTATTGTGAAAACATTAATGAATTATTGGTCAAACCACTGGACCAATGAGACTTCCACTTTAACCTATATATTAAGAAAACACTTTTTAATATATTCAAACGAAAACATCATTAATCATTCAACTGATCACAAATCAACCAACAATAAAATAGATTACAGAATATAAAAAGTTAATAAATTTTACAATAAAATTGAAAATACCATTTAATTTGAAATAAAAAGAATCTCCAAATAGTATTAAGAATCGGAGGGATTATTAAAACAAATGTGAGGCTCGCTAGTTTAATTCAATTAACAGCGGTTGGTGATCTATCATGTATAAGCACTATCGATGTAGGGTCAACTTCAAGTCGTCTCTATCCAATCATTTCCCTTAACACATTTGTTTCCTCATCCACGGCACTAGCACTATCGTTTTCCTTTTCTGCATCTTTCTCGTTGTGAATGGTGGCTCCGATATATGAAACCTACGTGAATTATTGATGTCCATTTGTCTATTTCGAGGCAGCACAACAAACTTCCCGAAGCATGCTGTTTTTGACTCCGATTAAAACCACCAATCACTAATCATATATTCAATGACTAGTAATTAAGTATATGAATGACTGGAGCAGCTCTAATAAAGAAGTGTTAATTCTCACAGAATCTTCTGTACGCACTGTTTTCTCTTTTCTCATCTTCTTATTAATATACCAAGAGTCAACTATTTTTTATAAAGTCAGAAAAGACTCTTTTATATAGTAACAAAAAAAAACTCTTTTATATAGTATAATATTTGTTAATAAGACGATATAGTCAGAAATCTATAAATTAAAAACGTACAAAATATGATACATTTGAATTTTATATATTTTATTAGATTACATGATATGCTTTTATTTATTTGATTTCAAATACGTTTTATATGAATTTTATAAAATAACACTAAAATATTAAATGAAAAATCTAATTAGACTTGAAATTTATTTTGAGTAGTAATTAAATAACGAAGAGTTTTATAAATTTTTTATCTTATCATTTTATTAAATTATAATACATTTTACATCAATTCAACCTAAAACTGTAAGTGTGGATACTAAGGCCCAACAACCCAAGACGAAGCCCAACACTTCAAGTGATATTCAACGGTCTTCTCTCCCTCTTAAAGCTCCTGCAGAAACGACAAACAGGGAAAAGGCATTGAAGCTGGATAACCGTTTTGATGCTCTCTTATCCTTAGAGGAAGGACAATGACGTGTGATGAGCTGTCTAGGTTGTGCAGTCTAGATTGTTCCTTTCTTCAATATATAAAGATGATGTAAGCTATCGATATGAGGGAAGGAAAATAAGAGTTTTTTATCCTTCTCCTCTGTTTTACTTTAAAGTTTTACATGGTATCAGAGCCATAGAAACCCTAACAGGTAGCTATGGCAGATCCTCAAAATCCTTTTCCGTTCCCTAGTAATCTAAATATCCTTCACTCAGTCACTCTTAAGCTCAACGACACTAATTATCTCTTGTGGAAAACTCAAATCGAGTCTTTGCTAGCGAGTCAGAAGCTTCTCGGGTTCGTCAGTGGCGCTGTAACGGCTCCAGACGCAACACGCACAGTCGTCGTCAACGAGGTCGAAACACAAGGCCCCAACCCTCTGTTTGAATCTTGGTTCTGCTCAGATCAGCTTGTCAGATCTTGGTTGTTTGGCACGCTGTCTGAAGAAGTCTTGGGTTATGTTCACAACCTTACCACGGCGCGTGATATCTGGCTCTGTCTGGCGGAGAACTTCAACAAGAGCTCTCTTGCTCGGGAGTTTAGTCTTCGAAGAAACCTTCAGCTGCTTACAAACAAAGGCAAAACCCTTACTGCCTACGTCAGAGAGTTCAAGACGATCTGTGACTCTCTCAGTTCCATTGGGAAGCCAGTGGACGAATCTATGAAGATCTTTGGGCTTCTCAACGGTCTTGGTCGCGAGTTTGATCCCATCACCACTGTCATCCAAAGCTCTCTGACGAAGTTTCCACAACCGTCCTTCAATGATGTTGTCTCTCAAATATAAAGTTTTGAGTCACAGCTCCAATCTTATGAGGCAAATACTACTGTCACTCCTCATCTTGCGTTCACGGTACAAGGAACTGAGTCTACACAAGGACACCAACAAACCCCTCCTGGATACAACCCAAACTACAGAGGTCGGGGTAGATCTTCTTCCCGAGGCAGAGGCGGTTATTCAACAAGGGGACGTGGTTTTACTCAGCATCAGACTCATCAATCTGGTGAACGTCCTGTGTGTCAGATCTGCAACAAACAGGGTCACACTGCCATCACATGTTACAGCAGATTCAAGAATCCTTATAACAACAATGAATCTTATAGCTTGGTGAGAGTTGATGAGTCAGGACGTGAGTGGTACCCTGACTCTGGCGCAACTGCGCATGTCACAGCTTCACCTCAGAATCTGCACACATCTCATCCTTATGAAGGGGATGACGCCATTATGGTGGGTGATGGAGCATACTTACCAGTGATGCATGTTGGATCCACTGCTATCACGACTTCTTCAGGTAACATCAACTTGAATGAAGTTCTCGTTTGTCCTGATATTAAGAAGTCTCTTCTCTCAGTCTCCAAACTTTGTGAGGATTATCCTTGTGGGATTTATTTTGATGTTAATCATGTCTACATTATTGATATACAAAATCAGAAGGTGATAGCAAAGGGGTCAAGAAGTAATGGGTTATATAAGTTGAAGAGTACTGAGTTCACTGCTTTCTTTTCAAGTCGGCAAGTGTCAACGTCTGAGGAAGTGTGGCATCACAGATTGGGACACACGAATTCATCTACTCTTCAACTTCTGCAGAGCAGCAAGGCTATCTCATTTAATAAGAGCACAACGCTTCCTGTTTGTCAGCCATGTCAGATGGGGAAAAGCAAGAGACTGCAATTTTTTCCTTCAAGTTCTGTTGTTTCTGAGGCTTTAGGATGCATCCACTGTGATCTCTGGGGTCCCTCTCCTATAGTTTCAAATCAAGGGTTTAGATTCTATGATGTGTTTGTTGATGAGTACTCTCGTTATTGTTGGTTTTACCCCTTGAATAATAAAGCTGAGTTCTATTCAATCTTCTTGGGTTTTCAAAAGCTCGTGGAAAACCAATATTCAACAAAGATTAAAATGCTTCAAACAGATGGAGGAGGAGAGTTTATAAACAATCAACTTCGACAACACTTAGTTGCAAGTGGAATTCAGCATAGAATCTCGTGTCCCTATACCCCCCAACAGAACGGCATAGCAGAACGCAAGCACCGACACCTCATTGAGCTTGGTCTTGCAATGATGTTCCAAAGCCATCTACCTCTTCAGTTTTGGGTTGAAGCTTTCTACACTGCCTCTTACATTAGTAACCTTCTCCCCGCACCATCAAGGGACAACAAAAGCCCTACTGAGATTCTTCATGGATGCAGACTTGAGTATGGTCACCTACGGGTCTTTGGTTCGGCTTGTTACCCCTGTCTCAGACCAATTGCTGTTCACAAATTTGAGCCACGGTCTCTTCTCTGTGTTTTCTTAGGATACAGCCCTCAATACAAAGGTTATCGGTGCTTGTATTCTCCCACAGGGAAGGTTTACATCTCTCGACATGTTATTTTTGACGAGTCGATCTTTCCGTTCAGGGATCAATACAGGAAGTTTGTTCCTCGATATGACTCTACTCTCCTCAAAGCTTGGTAGTTAGCTACTTCAACTCCTGAACCGTGTATCAATGAACAAATATCTCGTGATCTTCCGGGTCTGGTTCACACTCCGGTTGCTCCAGCTCCGCCTCATGCAGTTGATCATCATCAGCACGCCGATGATGATGCTACTCTTGATGCTCCGTTACCTGTTCCGCCACCCCAGGTGGTTCCTGTTGCTCAACAAGAAGCTATCAATCATCACCCTATGCGTACAAGAGCTAAATCAGGGATTCAAAAACCGAACACGAGATATGTGCTAGCTACTTCCAAGTTTGATGCTAAGTTTCCACGTTCCATAAGAGAGGCAATGGAACATCCTGAGTGGAATGGAGCTGTTACAGATGAGATTGTGAAATTTCACATGCTAAATACATGGACTTTAGTTCCTCAAACACCTGAGATGAATGTCTTAACAAGTGGTTGGGTCTACTCTTACAAGACTGGTCCTGATGGTCTGAAGAAAATTCCTAAAGCACGTCTTGTTGCAAAGGGTTACAAGCAAGAAGAAGGGCTTGATTATCTGGAGACATTCAGTCCTGTTGTCAGAACCGCAACGATTCGTCTCATGTTGAATGTGGCTATTGCAAAAGATTGGACCATTAGACAACTCGACGTGTCTAGTGCTTTTCTACACGGTGAATTATCTGAGCCGGTGTATATGTATCAGCCTGACGGATTTGTTGATCCACAGAAGCCAGAGTATGTCTGCTGTCTCACCAAAGCCTTGTACGGGTTAAAACAGGCTCCGAGAGCTTGGTTTGATACTTTTAGCAATTTTCTCCTTGGATTTGGCTTCAGTTGCAGCAGGTCTGACCCATCTCTGTTTACCTATCATAAAGATCACAAGACGTTGGTGTTACTCCTCTATGTGGATGACATCCTTCTTACTGGAAGTCATGATGAGCTGATAACAGAGTTATTGGTTAAACTTAATCATCGCTTTGCCATGAAAGACATGGGAGCTCCGAAGAAGTTCTTGGGTATTGAGATGGAACAGTATGCAGGTGGAATATTTCTTCATCAGCAAGAGTATGCAACAGACATACTTCATCAGGCAATGATGTCTGATTGTAACCCGATGCCCACACCTCTCCCTGTTACGACTGACAATAGTTCCTCTGAGCTGTTTCCTGAACCTACTTACTATCGCAGCTTGGCAGGCAAGTTGCAGTACTTGACGATTACGAGACCAGATCTTCAGTACTCTGTCAACCGGGTCTGTCAACGGATGCACGCACCCACGTTAGCTGACTTTGGTCTTCTCAAGAGGATCTTACGGTACATTAAAGGTACCTTATCGTTGGGCCTTCACCTCAACAAGAAGAACAGTTTGGAGCTCTCCGCGTATTGTGATAGCGACTGGGCCGGTTGCAAGGAAACGAGACGTTCAACCACTGGGTTCTGTACTCTTCTTGGTCCCAATCTGCTATCTTGGTCTGCTAAAAGACAACCTACCGTGTCTCGTTCTTCTACCGAGGCGGAATATCGAGCGCTTGGCACTACGGCACAAGAAGTCACTTGGTTGTCTTTTCTTCTTCGTGACATCGGCATTGCTCAACCGAACTCTACTGTTCTGTTTTGCGACAACCTGTCTGCTGTCTATCTTAGTGCAAATCCGGCTCTTCACAATCGCTCCAAACACTTTGACACCGACTATCATTACATCCGGGAACAAGTAGCGCTTGGCCTTATTGAAACTCAACACATTCCAGCGGCTCTCCAACTTGCAGATGTCTTTACGAAGTCTCTTCTTCGTCGCCAGTTCGAAGACTTGCGTGACAAACTTGGAGTTGGCTGTCCCCCCACCTCAAGTTTGAGGGGGAATGTAAGTGTGGATACTAAGGCCCAGCAACCCAAGACGAAGCCCAACACTTCAAGTGATATTCAACGGTCTTCTCTCCCTCTTAAAGCTCCTGCAGAAACGACAAACAGGGAAAAGGCATTGAAGCTGGATAACCGTTTTGATGCTCTCTTATCCTTAGAGGAAGGACAATGACGTGTGATGAGCTGTCTAGGTTGTGCAGTCTAGATTGTTCCTTTCTTCAATATATAAAGATGATGTAAGCTATCGATATGAGGGAAGGAAAATAAGAGTTTTTTATCCTTCTCCTCTGTTTTACTTTAAAGTTTTACAAAAACCAACAAATGTATTAATTTATAGTATTTATTAATTTATCAAATATTAAATTATATAGTTTAACCTGTATAAACAAAAAGATAAAATGAATAATCAAGGTTTTGACACCAGAAAAGTATATACATCATTTGTAACTGCTAATCTTATATTGAAGTGTAGATGAAAACTAATATGAATATAGTGGTAACTTTTAGATCGGATTGTTTTAACCCCTAAGAAACGTGCCGTTGTTGATGTTTTCTCTATCGAAGTGGTAGCTCTCGTACTCACCCGTTGACGGCCACCCAAAGTCTGGGAACAATGTAAGAACTTTTTTTTTGAACAATCATTAAATTAATTAAAGCCTTAAGAGGGCTAACCAGAGTTTGAGTTTGAAGAATACAATGCTGATTTTGCCAAGACATCAGCAGTGGAGTTCAAGCTCCTGAGAATGAAAACAAACAGAACAGATGAAAAAATAAAAGATAGAGTTTCGATGTCCAAGTTGATTCCGTAGAGTTCGACTGGATGATTATTCGAGTTCAGTGCATTGATGAGCACCTTATTATCTGACTTGATGCAGATTTCAGAGAGGTGGGAGGAACAATGTAAGAACTACTGTTCAGATTTTTGCTTATCTAAGAATCTACTCTATTAAAAGAGAATTACAATTTTTATCTATCATAAAAAGTCATACTAGATCTATTAAAAGAGAAATGTAATTTTACTATCATAAAAAGTCATATTCGGTTCGTTCCATCAATTATATCTATTCGATTATTTACATTAATCTATTAAATATATAAAATTTCTAGAAAGTCTTAATAATTATGAAGAACAATAGTAAATCAATTTTAACTCTAAATTTAAATTTTAGTTTTAGTTATAATAAAATATGTTGAGAAAAAAAATCAAAAGAATACAAAAATTTAAATATTTTAAAACTAATGCATTGATTAATTTTGTAATTAGTAATATAACCAGGTCCAGTCACTATCAAAGATATTGTGTTAGATCTTTTCTGAACGGCATTTATAAATTAACTGCAAAGAGAGTTCAGTACACGGATATATTATTAATACGGCATATTATATATTGTGTAAGATCCAAACACAGATATTACATGTATAAACTATAAGAAGATTATTATTTATATATTGGAAGATGACTCAGCTTGACGTTGCCGGCTCGTGAAATCAGGTGGAATATGCTCTCGTCCCAAACATCTTCATGGTGTCAGCCTATACATATGCATCTCGTGGTGTCATGCCTATACATAAGCATTTGAATCTAATTATCTTAGTCTTAAGTCAATGCAGCCTCATTAGTTAACACAACAAGGCCATTATAATATTTTGATCAACTTGATAAAATGTGTTCTGATTTAGTTATTCTTCCAAGAACTGGTCAAAAATATTCCCAACTTGTAAATGTGAACCAATTAGGTTTCACAGATTAATCTTACAGGTGACCGACATTTCCAAACTAATACAATACTTTGTAAGCTACAGCTATCATCCCGTAAATTATTCTTATTTGGTATCATATAGGTTTTTAACCAAGCCAAGAGAGACCAAACCTCTCCAAATCACTTTTTCTTTCTTTTTCTTTTTACTTCACCAAAATAAACCAAGTTCAGAGATTTTTTTCCCCAGAACCAAAACAAAAACTCTTTTAAGTTTTTTTTTTCTTCTCTTCGATGTCTTCCTGATTGTACCTATCGTCTCCCTTTTTTTACGCTGGATAATTATATTATTATAAATTATGAGAAATATTACAAATGATTCTATAACCGACAATTCTACTTGCCTTATGAGAATTTATGTCTGACTGCATCGCCTGAACCACCCTATCGGATCCAAGCTTGACGATACTCCTTGTTCCATGCTACAAATCTTTTGTAAAGGACTCGAAACCAAGACCTTCTGGTGTATAAAGCATTAATGAACCTTTACTCAAACCACTGGACCAAAGGAGCTTCCACCACTAAGTCATCAGTCTATGCTACAACATTCGTTTTGTGTGGTCGAGAAACTAATTTCTTATTAGTTATAAAATTTGAATTTATTTTCTAAAACAAACATTTGGATAAAACGACAAAACAACAATCTTATTTTTAAAGAAATATTTGGACATATATATATTTGGATGATGTAACCAAAAATTTGGAACATATGAACAAATGTGTGATATGGGAATATGATGTCTTTTCAAAGATTGCTAAAGTCTCTTTGAAGAACAAAATTCAATTGGGATCAAAATCGGTTACGACGGAATCAATGTCTAAAATTTCCCAAGAAACATTTGTTTTCTAAAAAAGGAAATAAAAATGCGGGAAAATAAAACTTCGTATAAATTCAAAAAAGAATTATACGACAAGTTCTCGGGAAAGATTATTCAATCTCAAAGCAAACGACTCCGGAGAAACTAACCACTGTTTGGATTGACCATGTTCAACTTGCCAACAGGCGAGTTGGATCAGCCAAGTCCAACTCGCCAACAGGCGAGGTGGATCAGATCATCTAACTCGCCTGATGGAGAGTTGGATCAGCCTCGTCCTACTCACCATCAAGCGACCTGGATCAGCTTCTCCTTCGGACATTGATCGAACTATTTCTTTATTCGTCTCGACTGGAGTTATCGTTGAAACTTTACGATAAAATTAACAAAGACTTGTTTTCTCGTATGAATTCAAATCAATCGTGTAAAATGATAACGGTAAACTTAAACACCACGGTTATCTCGACTATATGATTGGTCATCATTACTTCATAAAACCGACTTGGTACCGAAGATGATTTTTCAAAGAAATCGTAAAAAACATTTAAGTCGAAAAACGGTCCGGCAATGTCTAAAATGCGGCAAAAGCCCACGTACGATTTTAGACGAGAATGAGCCCAAAACTACTATTACGGTTTATCTGATATTCGCAGGAGAAGATAAATGTCAACTTTCAAAGGATAAACATGAAAATCAAAGAAAAATGGAAGTTTTCGCGAAGCGATAAACTCGATCCGGGGGCAGAAAAGGAAAGGGAAAACCGAACTAGGAGGAGTATATAAGGGATGCTAAGGCGAGAGGCACAAAGGACACAACTTTTCACAGCAATTTAGCACTTAGAGCATTTAAGGAAATTTTCCGCATTTGTTATCGAGCTGCGACTCAATTAGATTTTCAGTCTTAGGCGGTTAGAACTAGGAACTCGCTGACAGCTCTTGCAGCTGAGGCTTTTACCTGTTGTAAACACTCATTACGCAGATTCAAAATAACACATTTCTTGCTCTCTTTTCGTTTTTATCGATTTATTACTTCATCTGTTACATTACCTGATTGCTTAACGTTTGGCTTAGCATAAGTCTGAGACCTCTGGGAAAGTTAGGGTTTCTGGACTTTCCTTATTTTACGAAAATCGACGGTGCAAATTTCGGTTCCCACAAAAACTTTGGTGCTTATTTCAAAACATCACTTAAAATATTTGAAACTTCCACACACTACAAGTAGACCTTTGTTTTTGAATTTTGTAGGAAAACGTCCACTGCCCTTATGGTTTGCAACTGATTTCCATAAGGGTTAATCATCATTGCCTCTTCTACATTCTTAAAATTCTTTGTAATTGATTTATATCTATTAAAACATTGTTATGTTCATTGTAAAACAGTTTTTCTTTGTTTCAGGTTTGAAGAGATTACGGACTTCACCCCGAATCTCTTGGTATTAAAAAGAAGAATAATTTTGCTTTTTTTGAACAAACTTTACATTTAATTCAAATTTTGTGAGAAAACATGTAGAACCGCATAAATTCGGCAAAATAATATTGGGGTTTTAAATAAATGCAATTATCCCAAATAACTCTGAGTTTTTTTCGACTAAATGAGCCCAAAAGAAGGAAAATGACCCAAAAATATTTCATTAAAGAGTAAAAAACCTTCATACACTTATTATATATATAATTATTTATATAAAAATATTTTTTTTTGTTTATATTTTTTGAATTCGAAATTTTTCATTTTTTTTTGAGCTTGTTTTTTTCAAAATTTATTTTGAGATCCAATTTTTTTTTTTGAAATTATTTAACAAAAATTTATTTAAAATTTTAAGTATTTTTATTTATTTTTTAAAATCCTAAACCCCACCATTAAATCTAAAGCCTTATTCTAGATTAGTTAACCTTGAGTGTATAAGTGTCTATTTACCTTTTTAATAAAATATTTTGGTCATTTTGAATAATAGAAACTATATTTGTGATATAAAAAAAAACTTTTTAGGATCATCTTCAAAAATTTCTCTTTAAATAATTATAATAATTTATTATTTTAAAACAGCCATTTGCTGGAACTCTTTACATACATATAATATGTCTGAAAACTAGCGCGGGTAAAGTTCAATAGAAGTCAAATCTATAAAATGACCTAAAATGTTTTTTTAATCAAAAACACATAAAAAAGAAAAATGATCAAAAATTTTCTTTTAAATAATTAAATGATAATTATTACTTCATAAATATAAATATATATATATATATATATATATTAAAATAACAAATTAAAATTTTCTATTATTTAAAATACTTTACTCAATGTTTGAAACTTTTTCAAAAAAATCAAAATTTTCTTTTCGAATTCTTTCCAAACCTTTAGTTAAATTTCAGTTACAACTTCAGTGATCAATCTTGTAAAAACACTATGGTCTATGGTTAATCCGACTATGAAAGAGTCCATCAGGTATCCAATTAAGCCGAAACTCAACCATGCAAGTAAATTTGGTTCCAGAAAAAAAATTATGTTTATAATATAATATTAATTTCTTTTCTAAAATGACAGTAATATTAATAATAAATCGAGAAAATCAGGCTTTAAACAAATTTGACACCTAACACTCTAAACAATAAAACTAATTTTAGTAGCATATTAAACATTAAAATTAATTTACTTGTTTGTCAAGTTAAAGCATGAAAATAAATCAATCTAAATGTTTAATATGTTACTAAAATTATTTTTATTTTTTAGAATATTAGCTATCATAATTTGAAATGTGACTTCCCCTTAATAAACCAAACACCACTTGAGTATTGATCGCTTGCATCGACAAGCTGGTTAGGAATCGAATATCCAGTCTGAGAATGATGGATGCTCGAAAGCATACTAAAGCCATGGAAACATGGTTTTCTTACAGATGTTTTTTTTATTTCTGTTTTGAATTTATTTGTCAAACACACTCAGTTAGTGTTACAGTCATTGTACAAAAATGTTTTTAAATAAATTTAACATTATTTCAAAAAAAAATATTTGTTGCATAACTTAAGAAGATTAGATGCAGTAATACTTGTCTAATGTATACTTACTTACTACTTTTTCTGTTTTAAATTAGATATCGATTAAAATTTTGGAACATAAATTAAGAAAATAGTTAAATATTCAGTTTTATTTTTATTTAACTATTAAATTATACATTATTTATTTTTAAGAATTTAACTAGAGGTAAAAGAGATAAACTAATGTAAAAATTGCATTAAAATCATAAAATGATACTTATATTGTGACAAAAAATTTATTCTACAAAGACATTTGGTTTCAAACGGAAGGAGTAATATATCTCCAATGTCAATGAATAAAACCAACCAAACAGCCTCTCGTTAATCATCTATTTAATGATTCTTAGTTAAATATTTAAATGGCATGACCATCTATAAAAAATTAAGTGTCAAGTTCTTACGGAAATTATCAAGGGAATTTAGCATAGATAACCATAAAAAACTATAATTCACTCTATATCCATAGCAACACAAGTGCTATGATATATTAAATATTAATGGTATTTTGGAAAAATACTGTAACATCTCGAGTTGTGATATGTGGAAAGGCTTAAGAAAATTGATTTGGCTACCTATGTCACCAAAGTTGACTTACCTTTTCCGGAGCACATCCTGAAAGAACTCCAGAGTTAAGCGTGCTTGAGCTGAAGTAGTGGAAGGATGGATGACCTATCGGGAAGTGATTCGCGATAGCGTGCGAGTGAGGCCAAAGTACGGGGAAAGGTCATGTGGTGATTGCAGGGTCAGTAAACAATGATTTCGAAGTCTTCGAATTATTAACTAATCGACCGTCGGATGGGATGGGACCCACGGGCCGAGAGAGCGGGCGTGGGTGGCCCATTAGCCGTAGGCGGGTCGGGGCATTACAAGTGGTATCAGAGCTGGTTAGCCGTCTCGGTTCTGACCCGAGAGGCGTCTTGAGACCTGTCGTGGGGCGCAACGAGGACGTTGCGTTCTTTGAGAGGGGGTGAATTGTAACATCCCGAAGTTGTGATATGTGGAAAGGCTTAAGAGAATTGATTTGGCTACCTATGTCATCAAAGTTGACTTACCTTTTCCAGAGCACATCCCGAAAGAACTCCGAGTTAAGCGTGCTTGGTGGAGTAGTGGAAGGATGGGTGACCTATCGGGAAGTGATTCGCGATAGCGCGGCGAAAGTGAGGCCAAAGCACGGAAAAGGTCGGTGGTGATTGCAGGGTCAGTAAACAATGATTTCGAGCCTTCCGGAATTATTAACGACCGACCGTCGGATGGGATGGGACCCACGGGCCGAGAAAGCGTGGGTGGCCCATTAGCCGTGGCGGTCGGGCATTACAAGTGGTATCGAGCTGGTTAGCCGTCGGTTCTGACCCGAGGCGCCTTGAGACTGTCGTGGAAGCGCAACGAGGCGTTGCGTTCTTTGAGAGGGGGTGAATTGTAACATCCCGAGTTGTGATATGTGGAAAGGCTTAAGAGAATTGATTTGGCTACCTATGTCATCAAAGTTGACTTACCTTTTCCAGAGCATATCCTGAAAGAACTCCAGAGTTAAGCGTGCTTGGGCTGGAGTAGTGGAAGGATGGGTGACCTATCGGGAAGTGATTCGCGATAGCGGCGAAAGTGAGGCCAAAGCACGGAAAAGGTCGGTGGTGATTGCAGGGTCAGTAAACAATGATTTCGAGCCTTTCGGAATTATTAACGACCGACCGTCGGATGGGATGGGACCCACGGGCCGAGAAAGCGGGCGTGGGTGGCCCATTAGCCGTGGGCGGTCGGGGCGTTATAAATACCCTTATATTATTTTTCACGCTCAGATGCTTGCTTCACAAGTATTTAAGTCGGTGATGAAAATATTCAAAACTAATGTCGATTTCGTCGGAGGTTAATGTCAATGATGATTCTAGAAAATGTGTTTCAGTGGAAAATCTAAAACGAAACACTAGTAAGAATAAGAAAAAGAAGAAGAAAAAGAAAAAAGGATTGGAAATCGCGAAAGATATAGTTAAGAATTATCAACAAAAAATTAATTGGAGAAGATGAACAGTATTCACAATACAGTCTATTCTATACTTTTGGTTTGTAACAAATAGAATAGAAACCATGCTTCAAAACAATATAAACATTTGAATATCATTGTTATGAATTGACTAGTATAGATTTCTCAAAGGACAAAACTCAAGATCCAATACAACACACAATTTATCTCATCTTACTTTATTGTACTGTTCTCCAACAATCAATATGTAATCTTTTATAAGATATTGTAGATATTATACTATATTATTTTATTTTATAAACATAGGATAGTATGTTATAGCTTTCATCCTCAATCTTTATTTTTTTTCATTCCCCTCTTCCTTCTGCTCCTCATCCTTCTTCACTCCTTCTCCTTTTTATTTCTTTTGCTTGGGTTAATTAGAACAGTTGATAATGGGGGTTTGTAATATGTTTTGGTCCTTATTGTGTTACGTGGGTTGATTGTTTTCTTTTTGTTTGGGTTGACTAGTGCAGTTAATAATGGGGGATTGTAATATGTTTTATCCCTTATTGTGTTCTAGTGGTTGGGTGTTTTCCTTTTGCTTAGATTAACTAGTGCAGTTGATAATTAAAGATTGCACTATGTAAGAAGAATTGAGTGGTCATGATATAGTCTATTCTACATTTTTCACCTTGTAACAGATAGAATAGACATACATAATAGACTAGTAAAACAATATGTATGGTGTTTGTTGTTAACCTACTTGTAACATCAGCACCATCACTAGTGCCAGTTATTTCACCATCGTTACCATTTTTTTCTGCACCACCACCGTCGCCATATATCACTTATCTCTTTCATCGTTCTTTTTGCAGCTTCATGTAACAACAACCACAATCAATTGTTCTATATGTGTAATAAATATAATATAGTACAATTTTGCAAATCGCTCTTGATGCATGACCACCCACAGAGAAGGAGCATTGGTCCATTTATGTGCAAAATTGTCATATCCGAACTCCGCTTTATTATATGGTTACTTGGTTGATATTTTTCTCTCGATATGGTTTCTCACAAATTCACCCAATATCTAAACACATTCTTTGGTTGTTTCTCATTTTCTTTTGGGAAAATTGCCAAAAGAGAACAAAAAACTAAGGTTGTTGTCCCTTTGGTATAAATCCATCCTCAAGTTGTCCCAATAGTATAAATTTTTTCATAATCCCAAAAATGACCTTTAATTAGTCAAATTAAGGATTATTAATAACTTTTATTGTATTTTTAAACAGTTAATGAAAAAAGGAAAAAAATAAAGGTTAATGATAAATCTTCCACAACCATTCTTTTTTAATCCTTTAAGGTAGAACTTGATTTCAAAAACAGTAGTTTAGCCCCTTTGTCATCAGCAGAAAAAACCCATCCAATAGTTGCACCTAATTTCCATACACTACATATTGTATAGATATGCATCATAGAACAAGAATTTGTGAAAAATCAAAAGAAAAACTATGAAGAAACCATAGATTGATGAAGAAGACAAGTGAGACTCGTTTTTTTAAAAAAAAAATCAACAGTAAAATCGACCATAACACGGTTTAGGAAGTTAGAATATTTTTAGGAGATTTTTAGAATATTTTCTTAACTGAAATTTCATTAGTTTTCGCAAAAAAAAAAATCAGGTATTCTTATCCATAGAAGGCGCCTTCTAAAAGTATAGAAGAATGATAAAAATCCTGAATGCACTTTCTACTTTGAGTAGACGTAAGACTAAATTGTAGAATTTACGTTCCCCAAAATTTAGAATACTTAATAAAAGTAGAAGATGCATTCGGAAGGAAAGTGGATATCTTAACAATTAGTAGAACTCGCATTCAACTTATTTAGAAATTTAATAAATAGTAGAATATGCATTCTAGAAAAAGTAGATCAACATGTTTATTCTAGAATTCGTTTTCTACTACACCATTTTTCGTAGAAGCCGCAATCTACTTGTAGTAGAACGTATTTTAAAAATTTTACTTATCAAGTTTTTGAACCCAAAAAAATACCAGTCTGTGTATATGGGTGTTTTATTAATTGTTTATATTTTTAATAATTTTTTTGATTCACAAAACTATTTATTTTATTAGTTTTAAAAAATAGAAAGGGTAAAAAGGAGAAAAAATTGAAAAAATAATTTTATACCAAAGAAACAACAACCTTGTTTTTTTTGTTATCGTTTAGCAATTTTCCCTTTTCTTTTTAGTACATCAAAACTCACTAACTCTTTTTTTTTTTCCGGGAAAATGCCTTCTAAAACTCACTTACTCTTTTTACGTAAATTTTGTTATAAAAGGTATTTAAACAAGAGGAGTAGAAGGAATAGGCTTTGCCACAAGAAAATTATTTAAATCAATTATAAAATCAATTATTGAAAAAAATCAATTTAAGCAAAAAAAAAAAAATCAATTATTGAAATCGAAACATAGATGAAAACTGAATTTTATAGGTGTAATACTAACGTAGTGGTATGTTTATTAGTGATCGTTATTGGCTTCAACCAAAAAAAGAAACAGAATCAACTCGACTACAGAGTGGCTTCATTTATTGTCACTAGTATTACTAGAGATCACCGTTACCAGCCTTATGTAGCCACCGGAAGCAGAGCCGGTCCTAGGATTAAGAAGGCTGGAAGCAAAAAAGAAAAAAAATGTGGCCACTTATCAAAATAAAAAAAAGAGAAGAAAATATGTACTGACAC
This sequence comes from Brassica carinata, assembly GCA_016771965.1. Lineage (NCBI taxonomy): Eukaryota > Viridiplantae > Streptophyta > Magnoliopsida > Brassicales > Brassicaceae > Brassica > Brassica carinata. The sequence continues at coordinate 38,769,175 of CM028701.1, read as the reverse complement.
AATCTCGAACCCGGGTTACACATATTAAGTCTATTTACTGAATCATAAACCACTAGACCAAAGCGGTTAACTCCAACCGGAGGTCCTTCTTGGCTGTAGTATCGGGAAGCTGTTAACTCCAATCATTAACTTCCCTTCGTCTTCGTGTCCTCCAGGGAAGGGAGCGACGCTCTGTAATGCCGTCTACTGATGGTTTTCCTGTTTCTATTTCTTCTCTGTTTCTTCCTTTCTTAGTTTATTTCCTTGCTACTCTCCTTAATATTTCTAGTAGTTATACTTTATAAGGCTTTGTTCTCTTGTGGGTGTATTATTTATGCCCATACCTATGATGAAATCCAGCGTTAAAGACAAAAACTCGACTACAAGTCTATAACGCATTAATCAAGTCCCTTCTGAGACATTCCATAAAATTGGAACGATACAAAGATTAGTTTTATAGAAGGATATAGAGTAGTATTATACATATTACTAACAAATATTGTTATTTTTTATATAAGATATGTACATATATTTTTAAGAACAAAACTTAGGTACATTTATAAGACATGTACATACATTTCTAGGACGAACTTTTAAATTCACCACACATATGTCTATTAATCAAAGTGTCACCTAAATAATTAATAAAAATATTAAATTTTATTTAAAAAATCTAAAATAATTGAAAAAAATGATGTCAATTTTGACGACACTGACGTTACTAATAAAACCCAAAATCCTAAATCTAAACCTTAAACCCCAAACTCAAACTCTATACCCTAAATCCAAACCGTAAACCTTAAACCCAAATCCTAGACCCTAAACCCAAACCGTAAATCCTAAACCCAAACCCTATATCCTAAACCCGAATCTTAGATTAAATATATGTGTTTTGGAAAGAAATCCAAAACCCTATTTCAGTGTGGACTTTATTTGCGTTCATACCAGATTCATCTTCTTCCACATTTTCTTTGCGGTTCTGTTATGAGTTTTTAACATGTATTTAGTTGTTTAAAATTATTTGGAGGACCATCTGTATTGATTTTTGTCTTTTCTCTACACACTCGTGTTTTTCTCATTTTTTATTAACACACCAAAACTCAGCATAACTCCCTTTTTTTGAAACAGCATAACTCTTTTTATATATTTGTTACAAAAGATTTTTTTTTAAAAGAGTAGAAGGAATAATTTAGGTTTTGGCATCAGTAAAGTATTTAGGAAAATTGGGTCCTATAACCACACAAAAAAAGCATAATACACAAAATAGCCATTTTCCCTAACAGATACATACACACCGTCATATATACATATTAATACTATAATGTCCCTTGACATTAACCGCCAAACCTGCAAAAAGAAAATTAAAAAAAAAAATTAACCCAACAAAAGTAATTTGTGGTTTACCCAACTTCACATCTTCCCTTTTTACTTTCTTTGGTAACTTTTTCGAACTCGAACCGCCTCCGGCGATTCATCTACACCGTCTCCTCCGACTCATTTCCCAAGCTCATTGTCTGCCGCAGTTGCCCTTCTTCCTCTAATTTCAAAGGTCGTGTGTTCATCCCTTCCATTTACTGTATCAAGTACAAAATTCTTCTCTCCAATGCGGTTACATGTATTATATCCACTTATTTCGTCAGATACAGTTATATTTTGTCACTGTAAATGATCCAAATTAAATCGGAGAAGATGAACAGATTTTGTTTATTGTGTTCTGTTCTATTTAATGTATATAAAATAGATATGTAAAACAATATGTATATGTTTGTTCTATTCATATTATGTAATGCATTATGTTACTATACTATTTTGTTATGTTTCATTCCATTTGACGATTATTAAGGAATGTTCTGTATTGTTTAGAAATATAGTTTGTAATTTGCTTAAGTTCTAACTATCATAACATGTTTGAACTTGTAAAATTGTACTATAATCTATATTTTATAGTTTAATATTACATAATATAACAATATTATATAATATTATATATTTTTCTATTTTGATATTTGGGTGTAGGATTTATATTTGGGTTTAGGGTTTATTGATCATGATTTAGAATTTAGTATTTAGACTGTGAGGGGGAATGGTTAGAGTCAGCATTAACATCTTCCATGCAATTATAGACATTCATAATTTTACCCATATATATTATGCTATTTATTTTGTTCTATTTTATTTAGGTTTATAGTTTATATTTAGGTTTATGATTTACTGATTAGAGTTTAGAGTCTAATATTTTGGCTTTATGGTTTATATTTGGGTTTAGGGTTTATTGATTAAAGTTTATGATTTATATTTGGATAAGAATTTATTGATTAGAGCTTAGAGTTTAGTGTTTAGAAGGCGAGGGGGTATGGTTGGGGTTTAGGGTTTAATTTTTTCCATGCAATCATCACAATTCATAATTTCACCAATATGTACTATGTTATTTATTTTTTTCTATTCTATTTGGATTTTGGATTTATATTTGGGTTTATGGTTTATATTTGGGTTTAGGGTTTACTGATTAAAGTTCAGGATTTATATTTGGATAAGGATTTAGTGATTAGAGCTTAGAGTTTAGTTTTTAGAAGGCGAGGGGGTATGGTTGGGGTTTAGGGTTTAATTTTTTCTATGCAATCATCACAATTCGTAATTTCCCCAATGTGTACTATGTTATTTTTTTCTGTTCTATTTGGATTTATATTTGGGTTTATGGTTTATTTGGGTTTAGGGTTTACTGATTAGAGTTTAGAATTTATATTTGGATAATGATTTAGTGATTAGATCTTAGGTTTAAGTATTTAGAAGGTGAGGGGGTAGGGTTGAGGTTTAGGGTTTAACTTTTTCCAGCAATCATAGACAATTCATAATTTTACTAATATATACTATGTTATTTATTTTGTTCCGGTCTATTTAGGTTTATGGTTTATATTTGGATTTAGGGTTTACTGATAACAGTTTAGGGCTTAATCTATAGGGGTTGGGTGAGATTGAGATAAGGATTAGTATCTAGGTATTGGAGTTGGGATATGTTTAGTATTTTAGGGGTTATAGCTGGGGTTGTAATCCTATACTATTTCTATACTATTTTAGTGATATAGAATAGAATACTCAATGCATATGTATGTGGTTAATAAATATATACGTGGATGACTCCACCAAAAGAAAGACATCAGTTAAAACTGTTATTCTCAGATCGAACTTTAGATGAAAATTTAACTCTGTAGTTGTAATATGTAGTGGTACGCCTATTAGTAAGAGATCATGGCTTCGACCAAAGCACATAAACAACTCGACGACAAGTCTACAACGACATTAGTCAAGAATGACATATTATCACCAGCACTCATAAAGCACCCGTGATGGCGATGTAATCTGTGGGAACCGAAATTCTCACTCTCGATTTCCTTCGATTTGGGAAAGTTAGAAAAATCCTAATTTTCCAGAGATCCCGGATATCTGCTAAACCACGGGCCAAGCAATCAGAACACGATAGATAACAATGAAAAATACAAAAAAGCCATAAGAGAGAGCAAAATAGGTCTTATTCCGAATCCGTGAATGGCGTTACAACAAAGGTAAAGCCTTGGCTGCGAGAGCTTTCGGCGAGTTTCCTAGTTCAGACAACCAAAGACTTGTGAAAAACCTAGTTGAGTCGCAGCTCGATTCTAGAAAATGAAAAATTGCCTATTGCTCTAAGTGCTAAGTTTTTTGCTGTGAATGCGGATCCTTTTGCACCTTCGCCATGGACGTCCTTATATACTTCTTCTAAGGCGGTTTACCCTTTCCCTTTCTGCCCTTGGTCGAGTTTATCGCTTCGCGGGAATATTCCATTTTTCTCCGATCTTCGTGTTTATCTTTGGAAACTTTACATTTATCCTCCGAACTTGACATTTATTTTCTTATGTATGAAAAAAGATAAACCGTCATGATGATTGGGCCTGATTTCACATAGGATCGAGAGTGGGCTTCTAGTCGTGTTTTAGGTCCCCTTCGGACCGTCTTACGACTTAAGCGTTTTCTCGAGTCTATCGAAACGACGCCTCTTTTAGAAATGACTTCGATTTACGAAAAATCAAACTTATCGTGCAGTGGAGGCAGTCCAGTCGACCGTTACCGTTTTACACGATCGATTCGAATTTCATAAGCGTAAACAAGTTCTCGCGGATTTTTCCGTAAAATCCAGATGATGACTCCGATAGAGATGGAACGAGAAAGGAGTTGACCTTGTTCCAAAGAGAAAAGCTATGAGGATGGGACGAAGGTTGATTGGGCAACCTTACTCTCCCGGATGGCGAATTTAGCTCCCCTCCTTGTCCAACTCGCCGAGATGGCGAATTGGTCTCCTTCTTTCTTTTTTAAAAGCAACTTCGCCCAGGCGGTTAAGGGTATCCCAACTTCGCCCGCGTTGGCGAGTTCATCTTGTTTCTAGTCCAACTCACCAATCGGACGAGTTGGAGGTGCTCCAACTCGCCGAGATGGCGAGTTGCTCTCGTCTTGGGTCCAACTCCCAAAACTGGCAAGTTGGAAGTGCTCCAACTCGCCGGGATGGCGAGTTGGTCTTGCTTCGAGTCCAATTCGCCAATCGGACGAGTTTAAGGTGCTCCAACTCGCCGAGCTGGCGAGTTGCTCTCGTCTTGGGTTCAACTCGCCAATCTGGCGAGTTGGAAGTGCTCCAACTCGCCGGGATGGCGAGTTGGTCTTGCTTCAAGTCCAATTCGCCAATCGGGCGAGTTGGAGGTGCTCCAACTCGCCGAGATGGCGAGTTTCTCTCATCTTGGGTCCAAATCGCCAATCTGGGGAGTTGGGAGGGCCCCAACTCGCTGGGGTGGCGAGTTGATCTTGCTTCGCGTTCAACTCGCCATCTTGGCGAGTTGGTTGCCTTGTTCGGTTCGGTCCGGTCCGTTTGTCTGGTAAGTTCGTTGATGTTCTTAGACGATCGAACCGTCACTCTTGTTAATCGTTTGAAGTTTACGATGACTTCGGACAAGTCTCTAATTCCATGTCGGAACTGACTCGAAACTTGTCGTTGTCTTTCTCGTACTCTCTTTATCATTCTTTTTTGCTAAGAGAAGATACCTTTCGAGGAGTTTATGACGTTGGATTTTGCCGTGACTGATTTTGACCCCAACATAATCTCCATCGAACTGTATTGAGATTTCGGAGGCCCTATTCGAAGTGAAAATAATAATATATTTTTAATTATTATATTAACTATTTTGAATAATTATTGAATTATCTACTATAGTTTTTGAAAATATAATACTATATACAATGTTGATTATATACCACCGACTTAGATTAATGAATTTATAACTAATTCAAAATATTATAATTATTGTACTCGAAAAATAAAATGTAAAAGAAAAATCAAACTATAAATTTAATTGACATAAAATAATCTATTAGTCTATTTATTTTAATTATAATACTATAAAAAAATTTCTCAGCACTATAAAACTAATTTAATATTTCATTCATTTCTATATTTAATTTCATTATCTTAGTTATACATTAAAATATATGCATATTATTTATTTTTTGAAAAAAGAGGAGCCCCACAAAGTGGGGGCCCCATTCAAATGTTTCCTAACACTCCCCACAAGACTGGCTCACCTCGAACAAGTATAAAATCCTCTGAATTAACTCATCGCAAATTAGTTTGTAATTATCAATCTTGTCCCCTTGAAGATCCAAAGTGTAGAAGATTAGTCCTCCCTGAGAACTTGAAGATGAAACATCCGCGAGAACAAACTCATCTTCTTCTAATCCCCTTAGCACATTATATATCGAAAAATTGTGAATCTTGGACGATGTTATTTGGACAAACCACTGTGTCTCAAAGCTTAGTCGCAAAAACAGTGGAGAAATTACTAGCAACCACCTTTGGTTGCGGCTTAACGTAACATTCTCTTTGCCCCGATACTAGCAAAAAGAGGTTTTCCTTCTTTTGTATTAGCTTCTTCATGGGAAAAAGGCATTTTTAGACCCCAACAATTTGCGTCGCGTCTTTTTATATCCAAACAATGAGTAAGTGTGATTTCAAATCCAAACTGAACAGTAATTTGATTTTCATACCCAAACTTCAATATTAACATAAAATTACTTTGACTAACGTTTGGTTAGTCAATCGACGTCTTTTTAACTAAACTAATTGAATAGCGCCCACTATGATTCGAACCCACACCTGGAGAATCACTAAATTGAGCATTAAACCACTGGGCTAAGACAAGTTTTATAAAATTTACATATATACTAAATTATATAGGTAGCAAAACGAGTGAAGAAATAACTAGCTTCTTCTCCCTTTGGCTATCTCTCTCTCAATTCACAAGGTAATGTTGGGAGCCAAGAAGAGTAGCTTCGGCTGCAACACATAGACAAGAGCGGAGATTAGATTCTTCGTCTAAAAAGAATTAGCATGAGCCCGAGGCATTATCAAGCCTAAGAAATCTAATCCATTTGATCAGAGATTGATCTGCAATGAATCATGAGCAAACCTAGTATTGAGAAGAAGTAAAACAATGGTGTAACATGAAAGATAGCGATTGGCGAACAAGACAAAAATATAACTTAGTATCTATGTAAATATGATGAAATTTACTTTGGCCCGAAGGTAAAGTTTCATTTAATTCACTTGTCTAGCGTGGGCTCGGTCCTTAGAGTGGCGGAATTTTAGTATTTTCGCTAAAATGACATCATTTTAACTCTCCCTCGACACGTAATCTCTGCCTAGACACTGACTTGTTAAAAAAAAAAGCGGCTGACTAACTAAACGTTAGCCAAAGTAGTTTTTTATGAAATTCAAATTATCGTTAAGTTCGGGTATAACATTCAAATCATTCAGTTTGGGTATGAAATCGCATTTACTCATTATTCAGGTTTAAAGAAGCTTGACCGAAATTATACAGGTTTCAAATTAGCACTTTTCCCTTATCCGACTAAGCATAGTTTAACGGTGGACTAATGATAAGTTAGTCAAGGTAGGATTTCATGTTAAGGAGTAAAGTTCAGGTCGAAATTTTTTTTTTAAAAAAATCTCAGTTCAAAAATGATTTCGCACTTATGTTTTATTTAGGTCTAAAAAGACATTTTTCCTGCTTCTTTTTTCCTGCTTCTTCACTTCCTCTTGCAACTCTGATATGTACAGCACGCTCCACAAGAAAGTCTGAGGAATACTTAATTTCTTCTGCAATAAGATATTTTAAAATGGTAGAAAATCGAGTAAGCAGACTAACTATATTGCTAATCAGTTTTGATATGAAACGTATTCAGATGACATATCAAAGTTGCTAATTATATACCATCTCAGCTGAGCTTGGAAGATATGACCGAAGAGATGAGTTTGGGAACAATGGAGGGCTAAATGGAGGGCTAAATGCATGCATTCTTGCTTGACAATTTTTGTAGCTTTTTCTTTGCTTGAAACTGTTGGGATATGCTGACTTGCGACACCTAAATATATAGATAGTTTTAACCAAATAAACAATATATTGTTCGACAAAAGTATCAAAGAGTATTATAAGTATTTGTGAACTGTAAGCATTAACCACAAGCATATAACGAAGAAACTTATTTTTGTGAAGAGGAATATCATGTCTGTAAATCTATATATATAAAGTATACTCTTTTCTTTTCCTGTGACATGTGGAAGGGGAATTTGTTGACATGTGTCATTTTTTTCTTCTTTACATTTTAAGTCCATATTCTTTTAGATTAATGTAATTTGATTCACCACTTTATAGTTATGCACTATCGAATCATTTTCAGTATAATCATCATCATTTGAAGTTTGATAATCTATTTTATTAGTCATATAAAAGGCAAGATAAATAAATAAAAAGTAAAATAATATAAATATATTTTAAACATTTAATTTATTTGTAACTAAAAATAATGTAACTTTTATTATGTTATTATTTTATTATTTCCAATTACAAGTTATATAATTATTTTAATATTAGCTAAACGAAGAAGAATAAACTAGAGCACAACGTAGAATCTAAACATAAAATCTCCAAATCAGAGAAAAGTAAAATGTCTGAAATAACACTAATTCAATAAAAATCTGGAACTGAAAAGGGACCAAAAATGAAGACTAACTTATTTTACTTTAACATAGAGTATCTTGGCCAGAAAATGGTAGAAAGATAAACTCTAAGACAGATCCTCGAACACAAAGGAGCGTGATCAAAGACCAATGCAAAAATAAAACCAAGAAAACAGATTAGAGAAAGAATAATCAATAGAAAGTCAAAATCTCTACGAAGAAGAAAAGCACATGCCTAACGCACCATAAGCACAACCACCAGCTAACAAGTAAGAAGCACCTCACAAACTAAACAATCACAAACAAGAAGTCCATGCAAACAAAGAACCACAAAGCTCTAAATGGAAGGGATCGGATCAAAGCTCCAAGACACTAACTCCGTACACTTATACTAAAGAAAGCATGGAAAAAAAGAGAAACAACCCGAGGGAGGGAGAAGGAAGGCCAACCATCGAGAAACCAGATCCAAGCTTGAGACCAGAAAAAACCTTCCAAACCTAAAGAACATACACAGGAGAAAACACTATCCAAACGTGGAATGGCAAACATGGCGAAAGGAAGAGCCACCAGAGACGCGAGCAGCCATAGAAGCTGAAATGAGATGAGAGATAAGAGAGGAAAGGGTATGCGAAACGAAATCAACAAACCGTGGAACCGTCCTCGAACAATGAAGAGAGTATATAAGTCAAATTACGAAAAACCAGACATTGAAAACCAAGATGAGCAGAGGCTATCGACGATAAGTCAAGGAAGAGGAAAACAACATGAAAGATGACTAAAATCTTACCAAAACCAAGGAGATGCAGTTCCTAACATCAGCCGAACTCTAAAAAAGACGAGGAGCCGCCAATATTAACAAGAACAGCCTACAATCTACAACGCCGTGAGAAACAACCGCACAATTGAGAACTTATAAACCTGAAAAATACCAGATACTCTCACATGATAAAAGGTGAGGAAGAACAAGACCACAAATGCGAGTCTTTTTCTGGTGGTTGGAAGCCCCTCACTCCGAAAAGGTTAAACAAAGTATATAGACGGTGATGGCTCAATTCAAAATATGGGTATGTTTTAAAACATTTTAAAACAATAATAATTAAATAGTTGGAAAAAAGTAAAATATAAATTTTAGCGCTAAAATTATTAATCTTAGAATCAATAAAGTCTAAATGCAAAATTATTGAAAATCAATATACTTTACATTAGAGGCTCACTTCACCACTTATAAGTACTACCTATAACACATAACAATACATTGTTAAAAAAACACGGAATATATTAAGTTATCACCTATTACTATATAACACAATAAAAGCACCAAATAATGTTCTTAACAAATAAAAACGATCACATAATTACATCATCCAAAAAAAATCATACTTAACAATAATAAAACAATACTCTGCACGAAGTGCGGACACACCCCTAGTACATACTATAACAAGGAATCTCATGTTTGTAAGCATATACCACAAGTTGGATACGGTGATATCTCGGGCAGGTATTTATTGATAGAAATAGTTGAATTTTGTAAAATATACCCTGTATTATAATTTTTTACTCTCTTGTTTTTGATCAACAAATATTCTTTCTCCCGTTGTATTAGTATTTTTTTCTTTCTAAAACAAATATTTACACTATTTTAAATTTTGTACCAAAAAAATATTATTCATCAGGAAAAATACATATTCTCTCTGATTCATAGAAAGTGATGTTTGACCAATTTTATTGTTTCGTTTTAGATAATATTTTCAAATTTTCAATGTAAAACTAACATGTTTTCAATTTTATTACAACTAGGTCCGTGTCCGCGCTACATGCAGATTATCATATTTGGATTATCATATTATAACTTTTCTTAAATATGTAAGAACCTATGGTATTGTTTTTTAATTCTGGCTAAATAGCTTTTATATTCTTAAACCGTTGAAAGAGAAGGAGGATGGTAGGATGTGTGATTGAAATGTAGCCCATGTTTTGATAGTTCTGGTCTTCTGACCAACCTAATAAACCCAACGTCATGCTGAAAAATGATATACCGAGTGGTGTGTTTAAATATCCGTTGTGATAGTACAGTAAACAATGTGGCCATAATACATTAGTTTAGTCTACTTATTTCACCAAATACAAAATTATTTGTTTAGGTATATTGACGTTGGGCAAATGTAGCCACTACATTATCAACGCATTCACATGTCGTTCACCACCACTTTACTCCTTTTACAATCTATGCCATATTGGTTAGATTTTGTATCAGTTCATTTTAGATAGTCACCAGATAACGGCAAGTTTAATTTATCTTTAAACTCATATACAGCTCATTAATGTTTTTTGTCGTAGACCAGAACTCATCAGCCTTGGCTTGTCATTCTTCTCTTCTTCACATCTTGGCAGTTGCTTGCTCCGTCTCTCTTATTTCACAAACTTGCTCTATACAGACCCTGCGCTCTAGACTTTCTTTAACCTTCCAAAACTTGATTCCTACCTCCATCACACTTACAATGCCACCAACTCATCTCTCCGATGCTTTAGTTGTCACTCCATCTTGATCGACGGCTGGATCGCTTGGGCCATCAATCCTTCATCGAGTGGGATGAGCGGATCTCATGTGTTGATGATATCCTGAAATTGGTGCAAGCTCTGATGCATCAACAAACTCTTCTTTATAAGCCTGCTCGATCACGAACTTTCGAATTAATAAATAAATTCACAACCTAAAGTCTGTCAAGAACCAGGAAACCACTCAAATCAAAGCAAGTCCAAAAAGACTAAGCCAACAATAAAAGTGTCATCTAGCCTTGTTACATGGTTTTCCCATAGTCCTTTTATGCTTTGCAAGCATATACTTTCTGATTCCTCTGTATATATGCAAGCAAAACTTGAGATGGTTATTTAGTAAACAAAGAGAAGTAAGAAGGATGTTTCTTAATCAAACACTTAAGGAGAGTGTAGAGACATATTTCGAGCGAAGCCTCTTTGTGGTCTCCAAGCTAGTGTAACCAATCCAAATTGCTGTTGCAATGATCTATGTTGTCTAACATCTAATCTAAATACCAAAGACTTGGTATCCTCTCCAAGTTACAAATATACATGTAAGCAAACTCTTCTGCAGTAGCAAGAACGAAAGTGTCAATGAACAAATATCTTCCCATAGGTTATTTTGGATCTGATTAGAATAAATAAATACAATATTGCCAGAATAAACACTCAAGAAACCCTAAGATCAGCTATTACATTATATATATATAAAACCACCCTTCAATCACCACATTTAGAAACTACTATATGTGATAAACATACCAAAGCAACCACAACAGTAAATCCTACAATCTCAGAGGAGACAACCTCAAAAACCCTATCAGAAGCAGATACGCTGATTTTCAGCCAATCTAACACCGTTAGAACACGGCTACTGCAGACTTTCTCCCACTTGAATTTCAGACTGTTTCCAGTGTTCCTGTTGAGTAATACATCATTATGAGTTCGATGTATTCAGCCAAAGTAAAATGGAGTATGCCTCACTGAAACACATCTTGTAATATCTTTAACTAAATAGGAGCAAAAAGAAAGTCCAAAAGTTAAATCGTTAACAAAGACACATCAAATTCATAGAAATACCTTGAGATGAGGCAGGTATGTTGGAGCAAGAGTAGAGTTGATAAACATTGCATCTCTCCTGTCGGAATAGAAATTAATCAGTGTTAGAGAGACTACGGTGGAAGGAAAGTTGCAAATAAGAACTCATGCCTGTTGATCACTGAGGAGTAGCTCTAACCCAATAAACGTCCCACCTTTAGCAATGTTTCTTGCCTCCCAGAAATGGACTAACCGAAATGGAAGCTCTGACTCAGCTGGTCTTGGTGAGACCGTAGCTGAAATAGTCGGCGACTGGAGATTTACCGGTATTTCTTTAGAGTAGGATTTGATTTAGGGTGGATTTAGGTTTATACACAGAGCTATATATAGGAGAAATATCAAAGGGGAGGAGTAATGAAACATTTAAGAATAACTTTAAATCGGAGAATAACATTATTAATGGAGAAGGTAACGGAGAAAAGATGAAGTGGAAGAGTCGGGGAAGAGACTCTCCAAGCTTGAAGACGAAACAGGTTTGTCGGCATGAGCTGGGATGGGCCGGATAGAAAATATAAGAGAACCCACATAGAAGCTCAGTCTAATTCAGCAGTAGTGATGTGGCGATTTTAAGCTTTTTGATTGGCCTGATTTTCTAAGCTGACGTGAACTGTAAGCATTAACCACAAGCATATAACGAAGAAACTTATTTTTGTGAAGAGGAATATCATGTCTGTAAATCTATATATATAAAGTATACTCTTTTCTTTTCCTGTGACATGTGGAAGGGGGATTTGTTGACATGTGTCATTTTTTTCTTCTTTACATTTTAAGTCCATATTCTTTTAGATTAATGTAATTTGATTCACCACTTTATAGTTATGCACTATCGAATCATTTTCAGTATAATCATCATCATTTGAAGTTTGATAATCTATTTTATTAGTCATATAAAAGGCAAGATAAATAAATAAAAAGTAAAATAATATAAATATATTTTAAACATTTAATTTATTTGTAACTAAAAATAATGTAACTTTTATTATGTTATTATTTTATTATTTCCAATTACAAGTTATATAATTATTTTAATATTAGCTAAACGAAGAAGAATAAACTAGAGCACAACGTAGAATCTAAACATAAAATCTCCAAATCAGAGAAAAGTAAAATGTCTGAAATAACACTAATTCAATAAAAATCTGGAACTGAAAAGGGACCAAAAATGAAGACTAACTTATTTTACTTTAACATAGAGTATCTTGGCCAGAAAATGGTAGAAAGATAAACTCTAAGACAGATCCTCGAACACAAAGGAGCGTGATCAAAGACCAATGCAAAAATAAAACCAAGAAAACAGATTAGAGAAAGAATAATCAATAGAAAGTCAAAATCTCTACGAAGAAGAAAAGCACATGCCTAACGCACCATAAGCACAACCACCAGCTAACAAGTAAGAAGCACCTCACAAACTAAACAATCACAAACAAGAAGTCCATGCAAACAAAGAACCACAAAGCTCTAAATGGAAGGGATCGGATCAAAGCTCCAAGACACTAACTCCGTACACTTATACTAAAGAAAGCATGGAAAAAAAGAGAAACAACCCGAGGGAGGGAGAAGGAAGGCCAACCATCGAGAAACCAGATCCAAGCTTGAGACCAGAAAAAACCTTCCAAACCTAAAGAACATACACAGGAGAAAACACTATCCAAACGTGGAATGGCAAACATGGCGAAAGGAAGAGCCACCAGAGACGCGAGCAGCCATAGAAGCTGAAATGAGATGAGAGATAAGAGAGGAAAGGGTATGCGAAACGAAATCAACAAACCGTGGAACCGTCCTCGAACAATGAAGAGAGTATATAAGTCAAATTACGAAAAACCAGACATTGAAAACCAAGATGAGCAGAGGCTATCGACGATAAGTCAAGGAAGAGGAAAACAACATGAAAGATGACTAAAATCTTACCAAAACCAAGGAGATGCAGTTCCTAACATCAGCCGAACTCTAAAAAAGACGAGGAGCCGCCAATATTAACAAGAACAGCCTACAATCTACAACGCCGTGAGAAACAACCGCACAATTGAGAACTTATAAACCTGAAAAATACCAGATACTCTCACATGATAAAAGGTGAGGAAGAACAAGACCACAAATGCGAGTCTTTTTCTGGTGGTTGGAAGCCCCTCACTCCGAAAAGGTTAAACAAAGTATATAGACGGTGATGGCTCAATTCAAAATATGGGTATGTTTTAAAACATTTTAAAACAATAATAATTAAATAGTTGGAAAAAAGTAAAATATAAATTTTAGCGCTAAAATTATTAATCTTAGAATCAATAAAGTCTAAATGCAAAATTATTGAAAATCAATATACTTTACATTAGAGGCTCACTTCACCACTTATAAGTACTACTATAACACATAACAATACATTGTTAAAAAAACACGGAATATATTAAGTTATCACCTATTACTATATAACACAATAAAAGCACCAAATAATGTTCTTAACAAATAAAAACGATCACATAATTACATCATCCAAAAAAAATCATACTTAACAATAATAAAACAATACTCTGCAGTCTTGGACACACCTAGTACATACTATAACAAGGAATCTCATGTTTGTAAGCATATACCACAAGTTGGATACGGTGATATCTCGGGCAGGTATTTATTGATAGAAATAGTTGAATTTTGTAAAATATACCCTGTATTATAATTTTTTACTCTCTTGTTTTTGATCAACAAATATTCTTTCTCCCGTTGTATTAGTATTTTTTTCTTTCTAAAACAAATATTTACACTATTTTAAATTTTGTACCAAAAAAATATTATTCATCAGGAAAAATACATATTCTCTCTGATTCATAGAAAGTGATGTTTGACCAATTTTATTGTTTCGTTTTAGATAATATTTTCAAATTTTCAATGTAAAACTAACATGTTTTCAATTTTATTACAACTAGGTCCGTGTCCGCGCTACATGCAGATTATCATATTTGGATTATCATATTATAACTTTTCTTAAATATGTAAGAACCTATGGTATTGTTTTTTAATTCTGGCTAAATAGCTTTTATATTCTTAAACCGTTGAAAGAGAAGGAGGATGGTAGGATGTGTGATTGAAATGTAGCCCATGTTTTGATAGTTCTGGTCTTCTGACCAACGCCTAATAAACCCAACGTCATGCTGAAAAAATGATATACCGAGTGGTGTGTTTAAATATCCGTTGTGATAGTACAGTAAACAATGTGGCCATAATACATTAGTTTAGTCTACTTATTTCACCAAATACAAAATTATTTGTTTAGGTATATTGACGTTGGGCAAATGTAGCCACTACATTATCAACGCATTCACATGTCGTTCACCACCACTTTACTCCTTTTACAATCTATGCCATATTGGTTAGATTTTGTATCAGTTCATTTTAGATAGTCACCAGATAACGGCAAGTTTAATTTATCTTTAAACTCATATACAGCTCATTAATGTTTTTTGTCGTAGACCAGAACTCATCAGCCTTGGCTTGTCATTCTTCTCTTCTTCACATCTTGGCAGTTGCTTGCTCCGTCTCTCTTATTTCACAAACTTGCTCTATACAGACCCTGCGCTCTAGACTTTCTTTAACCTTCCAAAACTTGATTCCTACCTCCATCACACTTACAATGCCACCAACTCATCTCTCTCCGATGCTTTAGTTGTCACTCCATCTTGATCGACGGCTGGATCGCTTGGGCCATCAATCCTTCATCGAGTGGGATGAGCGGATCTCATGTGTTGATGATATCCTGAAATTGGTGCAAGCTCTGATGCATCAACAAACTCTTCTTTATAAGCCTGCTTTCGATCACGAACTTTGAATTAATAAATAAATTCACAACCTAAAGTCTGTCAAGAACCAGGAAACCACTCAAATCAAAGCAAGTCCAAAAAGACTAAGCCAACAATAAAAGTGTCATCTAGCCTTGTTACATGGTTTTCCCATAGTCCTTTTATGCTTTGCAAGCATATACTTTCTGATTCCTCTGTATATATGCAAGCAAAACTTGAGATGGTTATTTAGTAAACAAAGAGAAGTAAGAAGGATGTTTCTTAATCAAACACTTAAGGAGAGTGTAGAGACATATTTCGAGCGAAGCCTCTTTGTGGTCTCCAAGCTAGTGTAACCAATCCAAATTGCTGTTGCAATGATCTATGTTGTCTAACATCTAATCTAAATACCAAAGACTTGGTATCCTCTCCAAGTTACAAATATACATGTAAGCAAACTCAATGAACAAATATCTTCCCATAGGTTATTTTGGATCTGATTAGAATAAATAAATACAATATTGCCAGAATAAACACTCAAGAAACCCTAAGATCAGCTATTACATTATATATATATAAAACCACCCTTCAATCACCACATTTAGAAACTACTATATGTGATAAACATACCAAAGCAACCACAACAGTAAATCCTACAATCTCAGAGGAGACAACCTCAAAAACCCTATCAGAAGCAGATACGCTGATTTTCAGCCAATCTAACACCGTTAGAACACGGCTACTGCAGACTTTCTCCCACTTGAATTTCAGACTGTTTCCAGTGTTCCTGTTGAGTAATACATCATTATGAGTTCGATGTATTCAGCCAAAGTAAAATGGAGTATGCCTCACTGAAACACATCTTGTAATATCTTTAACTAAATAGGAGCAAAAAGAAAGTCCAAAAGTTAAATCGTTAACAAAGACACATCAAATTCATAGAAATACCTTGAGATGAGGCAGGTATGTTGGAGCAAGAGTAGAGTTGATAAACATTGCATCTCTCCTGTCGGAATAGAAATTAATCAGTGTTAGAGAGACTACGGTGGAAGGAAAGTTGCAAATAAGAACTCATGCCTGTTGATCACTGAGGAGTAGCTCTAACCCAATAAACGTCCCACCTTTAGCAATGTTTCTTGCCTCCCAGAAATGGACTAACCGAAATGGAAGCTCTGACTCAGCTGGTCTTGGTGAGACCGTAGCTGAAATAGTCGGCGACTGGAGATTTACCGGTATTTCTTTAGAGTAGGATTTGATTTAGGGTGGATTTAGGTTTATACACAGAGCTATATATAGGAGAAATATCAAAGGGGAGGAGTAACGAAACATTTAAGAATAACTTTAAATCGGAGAATAACATTATTAATGGAGAAGGTAACGGAGAAAAGATGAAGTGGAAGAGTCGGGGAAGAGACTCTCCAAGCTTGAAGACGAAACAGGTTTGTCGGCATGAGCTGGGATGGGCCGGATAGAAAATATAAGAGAACCCACATAGAAGCTCAGTCTAATTCAGCAGTAGTGATGTGGCGATTTTAAGCTTTTTGATTGGCCTGATTTTCTAAGCTGACGTGGACGCGTTTAGAGGGTTTGATATCCTCCTTTTAGTATAGTATAGTATATATATATATAGATTTATGTTCCTCAGTATGTTTTACAATTGCTTCACTAACTTTTTGTGTAGCTAATAAATGATATTTAATTTAGGAAATATTTTTTAAAAAAAATCTTACAAAAATCTTGTTTTTATATGCTGCTATTACATTTTTGAATTACATCACCTACCATTTTCATGGATTAATTAAATTTAACGTTCGCAATGATACTCACTACATCAAAGAAATGTATTTATTTTTTCTAAAACAAATATTTAAACTAGTATTTAGACAGGTTCTAGTGGAGATACTTATAGAGGTCAGTGGGTGATGAACCCGAAACATGGACATGGGATCAAGATTTTTGCAAACGGAGATGTGTATGATGGTGAATGGAGAAGGGGTTTGCAAGAAGCTCAAGGGAATCGTATACTGTGTAATGAAACTGAAGAAACGTGTCAACACCTCTTCTTCAACTGCAGATACTCAAGGCAAGTTTGGAAGGTACTTGTAGAGGGATTGCTGAAGATACTTTCACCACTGAATGGAGTGATATCATTGAGAGCAACAAGTCTGGCTAAATTTGTGGACAAAACAGTCAGACTTTGGCTATTCTCACTCCAAGGGAGGGGCCATCTTGAAGAGGGACTTATTACGTGGTTTGGAACTCGGGGAGACCCACCACAAGCTTAAATGGTTTTTTCATTGTTTCTTAGATTGATTCTCTGATTTTCTTCATTAAACAGATGCATTTGATGTAAAAAAAAAGTTTCTGACTCAATAAATTTAACATTTATTCAAAAAACAAAAAAGAAAAGAATGAAAGAACGGTACTATTTGTGGCAAAGGTACTTTTGTTTGGTTGATGGATGGTGTTGGTAGTAGATACGAAGGGTTTTGGGTTTCCCTAGTGGTAACGGGACATTCAAATGGGAGTCATGGGACGATGGGAGTTTCTACGTTGGTCATTGGTCTAAAGATCCTGAAGAAATGAACTGTACTTACTATCCATCAGGGAACGAAGGGACTCTTGAATGGGACACCAAAAGAGGTGTTTGATAATCTGAGTGAGTACAAGATATGCAGCGGAGAGGGTTCCTGTGCTGCCTTCACAGAAGATGCTCTCTGTTTGGAACTCTTCAAAGCGTGTAGAGAAACCAAGGCGGATATCTGTTGATGGGAGGGTAAGTGTTGGTTTGGATAGAGCGTTTGAGAAGATGAATATGTGCGGAAGCGAGAGCGGTGAAGGCACTGCTGATATTGATTCAACCACAAGGAGAGATTTGGATGCTGCGATCATGAGACTCGAGGCTGAAGGATTAATTCAGAGCTTGAGACCTAGTCCTGTGCCTATGACACTGCCAAAGGCAGGGAGGAAGCAAGGCGAGACGATATCGAAAGATCTCCGGAATTACTAGCTTATGCTTAGTCTACAGCTTGGAATCAGGTAACTATCTCACTTTACCTCATAAGTTTTTTTTAAACGCTGAGTATAATTTGAGCCATTAAGGCAAAAACCAAAAGATTTGCATACAAATAGAGTTGCACACGATAGAAAAATAAGAAAACCAAACCAGTAGGCAGGCAAAAACAGAGCAGGATAAGTGGTTGTCTGAAAAGACAAAACACTCTACACGAAAGAAACTCAAAACCTGTGATGGGAATGACACAGAGGTGTTCCCATTTAAGGATGAGAAGTTGTATGTCTTGCTTCGGAAGCAATTAGATCTTTCAGCCATGAAGGTCCACCAGCCGCTATGTAGGCTTGGTATCTGTGTTCTGCAGTGACACTATCGGCGATTTTTTGTGCTAGTACATTCCGAGCAGCCATAACATGATCCAGTGACCAGACTTGAAACCTTTGAACCATATTGCAAATTTCTTCGACAAGTTCCAAAGACTCACGACTTGATCTTGGATCCAGAAAGCAAGCTCTTGCGTGTTCACAGGATGATTCAAAGATGATTTTCTCCATGCGCATAGAACCCATGCTTTCTATCGCCCAGTTGAAAGCCCACAGTTCCGCAAGCTCTCTGGAATGTACAAAGGAATAGGAGCGTCTGCCATGCATTATGACTTTACCCCTACTATCTCTTACAATCCATGAAGCACCACTCTTACCAGAACGTTCCGACCAGGAAGCAGCAATGTTACATTTTAAAATGTCATTAGCTGGAGCCTTCCATGTTGATGTGGTGGAACCGATCGTTAGGCTGAGAACCGGCGGGTTAGCATCCGGGTAGTTAAGTTCAAACCATATCTTAGATTCTTCTTCAGCCTTTCTCAGGAGAGATGTCGGATCTGCTCTTGTTTTTTCAAAGACCAGAGCATTACGAGCTTTCCAAATATGCCAGAGGGCAATTTTTACCTCATAAGTTATATCAATGTTTACCTCATAAGTTATATCAATGTTTTAAAAATTGGTCTAGCCGTCTAACCACCAGTCCCATATAAAATATATAATTACCTTTTTTGAACATTGAGTTATACTATTAAGTTAAATCTTTGTTGATGTTTTGATTATGCAGACATGCTGTTGGAAACAACCTCAGGTTGTGTCTCTTGATCTTAGAGCATCATCAACCATAGCACCCCTAATGGGGTGCTTAATCAATTTTTTAACAATAAATGGACAATAAGCAATTTATTCAAGCAACCTATAAATTCTAACCTCCAATGCAAGTATCTTATTTAGGGGTTCTTAAAAATTAAATAATATTAAACATTGTTTTATTTAAGATAAAATTTATTTATTATATAAAACATATTAAAAGATCAAAAAAAAAAATAAGAAACACTTTGGTTTGTAAAATCTCTTGCCATCATCAGAAAGTAAGCCAACATTGTTTGAAACATCCTATAAGAGTAAACCAAGAAGAAGACGTTCAAGAGTAAACCAAGCTACAGATACCTTTCATCCACAAATTCGGCATATACATTCTACATAAAAACTTACAATGTGCTGAAGTGATGTGATGCTTTGCTTCCTGCCAATATGGAAAAGATCATGTAACATGAAAACATAAGAACCACGAAAACAGATGAAGCAAAAAATGTCAGCTTACCTGAACATCACTCCACTCCACACAGCGAAGAAACTTTGTTAGAGCTCTCTTTCAGACATCAGAGAGAAACGAAACTTCCAAAGAAGTTGTCTTTCATCTCCACTCAAAGTCCTTGGTGACGGATATTTTAAAACTCTTTGTATTGATCTTTGAAAGAAGAAAATTACAACTTCCATTAATATGATGAAATGACATGAAACTACCACACAACTTCAATTAAACCAAGAGAAAAAAAAAAAACTCCATTCCATACTTACTTCCGCTCGTTATTACTCGGTTTGATATCCCTGTCAATAATGCCACGATCCAAGCTCCTTGCAAGCTTTAGTTGTTTGTGCTCTTAAGGATTAAACTTTCCAAGGTCTGTATCCTAGACAGTGATGAGTTTGTTCCAGCAGTATGGTGGCCCTGTAGTGTTCAATCTGGAATTAAGAAGAGAGCTATATGAAACATCAAAACGCTTCTACAAAGGTCATCACAACAGAGACACAATGAAGGAAGGCAAAATCATGATAAGTATATATAGAAGAGAGAAGAAACCTTGTTCTCATGGGAAGACCAAAAGGAGCTCCATCTATATACAATGCACACTCAACGTAAAGCTCTGGTCTTTTGTCCTCTATGAACATAAATCAAACCAGCAAAGTCAGAAATTAAGGACCACAAGTCACATTAATTTCAATTGCGTTTGAAGAGATTTGATTCAAATCTACTTCCACCAGTAATAAACTTAGAAACTGAATATTTTGATTACCCGAATCAGTAGATTTATCGACAGGGAGGATTCCATCGAGCTTCTCTGTACGGAAAATGACGGGAGAACTGAGATCGCAGGAGAGAAAGAAACGAAACTCGCTAGCACCCATCTGCTGATTTTTTTTCTTTCTACACCATCACCAACAAACAGATCACCACCCCAACAACCGCCGCCGCCGCACTCCGCCTCTTCTTCCATGACTGTTTCCCCAACGGCTGCGACGCCTCCGTCCTCGTCTCTTCCACCGCTTTCAACGCCGTCGAACGTGATTCCCCCATCAACCTCTCCTTCCCCGGAGACGGATTGCTTTTCGTGAGAGAAAGAGAAAGGGACGCGGAGTCAATGATCGGGCAACACGTGTCCACTAAGTAACGCTTCTTCTGAGGCTTAATTAAGCACCGCTTCTTCTTTAATTACTTACTTATTGACCCCACAAGACCGCTGACGTTCGTTTTAAACTTTTTAAAATCTCATAAAAATATTATTTATGTTCTTGTTATATATTCATAATTTTTGACAATGTTGTTTCTTATACGTTGTATTTAGTGTCCATTAACAAACTATGAGATTGTATTTTTATGCATTCTACTTGGTCAAGTAAAAAGTAAAGTGTTAAACATAAAAGTTTATAGTATATATTTGTTTGTTTTATGAAATTAATATTCAGATTTAAAATTGAATATGCTTAATAAAATTTTAGATTGATAGTTTTATTAAAAAATACATTATTTAGAGAAAAACATAAACAATAGTGATTGCAAACGAAAAAAACATACAAAAATAAGTAAGCTTAAGCTTAATTTAAATTAAACAATTAGACCATTTTGTTATCATGAAAATTGGGTACTCGTTTGTTAAGTATGAATAAAAGCCCATATTTTTTTGGGGAAACAAAACAGAAAATTATTCCTTTCTACCGATTTTTCACATCCACAAAGAAAATTCTTTATCTTTGTCTTATCTCTTTGTCAGTGCTGACCCTTTGCCTCGTGAATTCTTTCTAAACAATCGAAAGAAATTGTTCTTAGATTTAACACTCTAACAACTAAAGAAGATAAATAAACCGATTCGTACTGGAGACTCCGACATAAATAATGATTTTGATCTTAAGACCGGTTCCGACCATGAGACAAAGTAGGAGTTTCATCACTGCTAATAATTTTCTTGTCTTTTGTTGTTATGACTATTTATATTCTCATTGTAGTTATCCCAAGGGTTCGAGTTTCTTGATTGAGTTGTACTTGATTGTATAAGATTAGGTTCTTCTAATCTATATGCTTTGGTATGATTTTTCAGACACTATCTAAGGTTTGCAATAGCAAGACCCTTCACTCGGATAGACACAGCCTGGTCCAGTTTAATCATCAGGAAAAAACCTCTTGCATGTCTATGATCGGTAAAGAATCAGTTCAAAATCATTTTGGTTTCCGTTGTGCGGCAATTAACTTATTATTGCCCTTTGAACATAAAAATTAGTACTTGGAATCGATTTTTTTATTCTTTGCGAAGGTTCTTCTCATCGAATCTAGAAATTTTATCGGTGCACAAAAAAGGTTGAAATTTTATATTTTTATTTAGTTCAGGAGTATTATGGAATGATTTAACAAATTGGCTTCATTATATAAGGTCTGGTTAAATGAGAAAATCATATAAAAAATTTTAATTACATATGTCGGATTCACTTCATTGTCTTAGCTCTGTTTAAATTGCTTGCTAGATCTATAAATATTATTGTCTCAGACTCTCACAGCATAAAGAATATTTGATATCTAGTACGTGTGCAATCCATTCAAAAGAGATTGTCTATAAATATTATTATTAGATTTATAAATAATATTTGATATCTACTGTTTACCGTGTTTCCATTTTGCTAGATTTATAAATATTATTCTCTCTGAGCATAAAGGAAACACTATTTATCAGATAATTTTTAATACATGTAAGCAAATATAAAAGCGTCTCCTTTATTACGTTAAACAATAGTCTTTCCTCGGTTTGGATTAGAAAATATTAATAGTTTCTATGATCTGGGCCATCTAGATATTATAAGCCCAAAATTTTTATATTATCCGAAATCAAACACGTTAATTTTGTGATCTGGCGAAGGGAATAATGTCAAGCGAATTTATGGTTTAGATAGGTAATGCATAAAACGACTGAGTTTAATTCCGGTGGCATAAGTTTGTAATTATTTAGGAAAATTCAGGATTAATTCTTATTTGTACTCCTGCTTTAATAGTTTAGATTTTTCCTTTTTTTTAATCCAAAAATCAGTAAGCAACTCATTAAGCACCTGTGTTAATGATGCTCTTAAGCATTCAGCTTTTGATCCAGAGGAGAAGGTGTGGACAAGATTTCCACCAGAAGGAACCAAATACACACCTCCTCATTGTTGACAAGAAGCAATAAAAAGAGTTATGATCATGTAAGAATAAAGGAGAGAAGAAGAGGTCACTCAGATAGCCAAGGAAGCAAGCAATCAGTTCAGACGTGTGTAGCAAGTCTGTCCGTACATACTTGGTCCTCAAGCATTTAAATCGACCAAGGAAACATTATAAAGCAAAGTGGAAACTTGATGGAAGTAAGTTTGAAGTATTGGGAGCCGTTGGAGAGTCATGACAAGGGAGGAGGCTACAAGTTGCAATTAAAATACTATAAAGATCACATGCTCTCCCAACCGTTGGGATCAGTCTCTCTCCATGCTCAGACCTGTCCCTTTCTCTGATCAGTCCGCAAGAAGACCACCTATTTGTTTATTATAACTGTGTTTGTCTCCTTTAGCCTGATTTATCTATAAAACAATGATGTAACCTTTCTAAATTAATCAAGGAAATATGAACTCCTCTTTACTCTCTCTTTCTTAGTTCATAGCAATCTCTCTCTCTCACTCTCGGATTCTTCACTTCATACTCTCTAGTTCTTGATAATTCTCATTAATCCCACACATAATTCTCATAAATTCCATGGTATCAGAGCATCAAAGCTCTTGAAACCTATTCTCACTTCCGCAAATCACTCTGTTCTTACTTTCTCCATATCTTAAAGCTTTCTTTCTCCTGTTCTTGGCGATTTGAAAAAAAGATGGAAGACAACAACAACAACAACAAACATCTCAACATACATGTTACCTTGAAAGGGGTTAATTACCTTTTCTGGGCCAGGATGGTGAAGAGAGCTCTTGGAGGAAAAGGTTTATGGAAATATGCTACAACAGCAACAGCTCCAAAACAAACTGTCCAAGAAGAAGATGGCAAGGAGAAGATGGTGGCTGATGAAGATAAATGGGGTCAAGAAGATCTCATGGTGCTCTCAGCTCTCCTCAGCTCTCTTGAACCAGCAATCATGGAGTCTTACTCATACTGTGAGACTACTAAACAACTGTGGGATACTCTCTACAAAGTGTATGGAAATGTCTCCAATCTCACAAGAGTCATTGAAGTGAAGAAAGCACTCAATGGTCTCAGTCAAGGAGATATGGAGTTTCAACCCCACTTTGGCAAGTTCAGATCTCTTTGGGCAGAGCTGGAGATACTGAGACTACACACTGTGGATCCTGACATCCTCCTAGCCAGGCGTGAAGAAGATAAGGTCTTTGGGATGCTACTCACTCTCAACTCATCCTATGGAGGTCTTATCAAGCACATCTTAAGGGCTGATAAGCTCCCTGATCTAGATGATGTTTGTAATCAAATCCAGAAGGAAGAAGGGTCTTCAAGTCTATTTGGAAGCAAGGAAGACCTGAGTATGGCTCACCAGGCTGAGGAAGTAGTAGCCAACAAAGTCGCTTACAAGCAAGAGGATAGGAAATCCTTGATATACGACCACTGCAAGAAGAAGGGGCATCTGAAAAACAAGTGCTGGATACTTCATCCCCACCTGAAGCCAAACAAGTTCAAGGAGCCAAGATCTCAGTACCAGGATGCAAGAGCTTACTTCTCAGCTGATGGTGTTGAGCCAGCAACTCCAAACTCAGTTTGCGCCAGCAGCCATGGTGGAGGAAGTGCTATGGCATCAACTTCAGTGTACACCACACCAAGGACTAACCTAGATGAGCTCCTCAAGAAGTCTGACTTGGAAGCTCTCATCAAGGCCCTAAAAGAATATGGTATCTCTAGAACTCTTGGAGTCTCTCTCAATGCTTCTCACACTGCTGGTGATATCTTAAATGTTTTAAAATCAGCTAAACCATTGGTAATAGACTCTGGTGCTTCACATCATATGATTAGTGATTTAAATCTGATTAAAAACATAGAACCAGCCTTAGGGAATGTTATGATAGCAAGTGGTGATAAAATTCCAATAAAAGGTGTAGGAGATCTTAAGCTATTTGATAGAGAATCTAAAGCTTTTTACATGCCCACCTTTGCTTCAAACTTGCTATCTGTTAAGAAAGTCACTAATGATTTAAATTGTCAAGTTACTTTCACTTCTAACAGTGTGTATTTTCAGGATATTGATTCTAGTAAGTTGCTTGGAAAAGGTGTTACCAAGGGCAATTTGTACCTGCTTGAGGACACAAGACCAGCTTATGATTTATCTAGTGCTTTTATCTCTGTTTCTGAATTCCCTAAAGATGTAATGTGGCATGCTAGATTAGCACATCCTCACTCTCATGCCTTGAACATCCTGTTGCCTAGTATTAATTTTAAAAGTGATTGTGAAGCTTGTATCTTAGGAAAACATTGTAGAAGTGTATTTTCTAAATCCAAGACTATCTATGATAATTGCTTTGATTTAATTGATACTGATGTGTGGACTGCTCTCTGTGCATCTAGAAAACATTATAAGTACTTTGTGACATTCATAGATGAAAAATCTAAGTACACTTGGATCACATTGCTTCAATCTAAAGATAGGGTGCTAGAAGCTTTTAAAAATTTTCAAAACTATGTCACTAACCATTTCAATGTCAAGATTATAATTCTTAGATCAGATAATGGTGGTGAATATACTAGCACATCTTTCAAACAATATCTAGCTGCTCATGGGATCATACAACAAACTAGTTGCCCTTACACTCCACAACAAAATGGTGTGGCAGAAAGAAAGAATAGACATCTGATGGAAGTGGCCAGGAGCTTAATGTTTCACTCTAATGTCCCTAAGAGGTTTTGGGGTGATGCTGTAGTCACTGCCACTTACCTAATCAACCGCATACCTACAAGAGTTCTTCTTGACTCCACACCATATGAGGCACTGAACAAAACTAAACCATCTATAGATCACTTGCGTGTGTTTGAGTGTGTGTGTTTTTTCTTTGTTCCAGGAGAGTTAAGAAACAAGCTAGAAGCTAAGAGCACAAAGGCAATGTTCATTGGCTACTCCACGCATCAGAAAGGATACAAATGTTATGTTCCAGAGACAAGAAGGATCTTAGTATCAAGGGATGTTAAGTTTCTGGAGTCACAAGGGTATTATGCTGAGAAGAGTTGGGAAGAACTAAAGGACCTATCCCAATCTGCCTCAGATAGAGCTAATAACCTGAGAGTTATTATGGAAAGGCTTGGAGTCAGTTTACCAAACTCACCAGCCCCGGTCAGAGAGGTTCCACCACAAACTGTTGAAGAAATAGTGGAGGAAGTTGAGAATAGTCATCTTGATCATGAAGGGGGTGATAACACCGCAAGCTGAACCCGTGAACACTCATCCCGAAGAAGGCTCAGATCTCATGATCAAGATGAGAGATCAGAAGCTGAGACCCAGATGGGTGAGCCGAGTGGAGAAAATGAAGCTGAACCTGAGCAGATACAACTTAGAAGGAGTACAAGAGCCAGGAAACCAGCCTCTAATTGGATTAATACAAGAGTATACTTCAATGCTGAAGCAGTAGCTCATCCTAGCAGTGCCGTGTGCTCACTTGCCCACTATCCAGAAGAGCATCAAGTCTTTATCAGTGAATTGGATCAGGAATACATTCCAAGGACATATGAAGAGGCTATGCAACATAAGGAGTGGAAGGCATCAGTTGGAGATGAGATGGGAGCCATGGTTAAGAATGACACATGGTTTGAGACTGCCCTTCCCAAAGGAAAGAAAGCAGTAACCAGCCGGCTGTTATATACAATCAAGTATGGAGTCAATGGCAAGCCAGAGAGAAAGAAGACAAGATTAGTGGCAAGAGGGTATACCCAGGTCTATGGTGAAGATTATCTAGACACCTTTGCACTAGGTGCTAAGCTGCACACTATAAGGATTCTTCTATCACTTGCTGTCAATTTGGAGTGGGATCTGTGGCAGATGGATGTAAAGAATGCCTTTCTCCAAGGAGAGCTGGAAGATGAAGTGTATATGAGACCACCTCCTGGTCTAGAAGACATGGTAAAACCAGGAAATGTCTTGAGACTAAAGAAAGTTATCTATGGCCTGAAGCAATCCCCAAGAGCTTGGTACCACAAGCTGAGTACAACACTCAATGGGAAAGGTTTTGTGAAGTCTCAAGCTGATCACTCTCTCTTCACACTGACCAGCAACAAAGGCATTGTAGTCATCTTGGTGTATGTAGATGATATCATCATCACTGGTAGTAACCAGGAAGGTATCTCCTCAACTAAAGCCTTTCTTAAAATTGCCTTTGATATTAAGGATTTGGGAGAGTTGAAGTACTTCCTAGGGATTGAATTGTGCCGTTCCAAGGAGGGTCTCTTCTTATCCCAAAGGAAGTACACACTTGATATTTTAAATGAGGCAAGAGATCTTGGGAGTAGACAGGCCAAGACACCATTGGAGGAAGGCTACAAGGTGTTGCGAGAGGGGGAGTATGATGTCACTCTCTTTACTGATGTTAAGAAGTATAGAAGAATGGTTGGAAAGCTCATCTACCTCACTATCACCCGGCCAGATGTGTGTTTTGCTGTGAACCAAGTGAGCCAGCATATGCAAGCCCCTAAGATACATCACTGGAACATGGTGGAGAGAATCTTGAGATACTTACGAGAAGCACCTGGTCAGGGAGTATGGATGGCGTGTAACAAGAACACTGAAGTGGTTGGGTATTGTGATGCTGATTGGGCTGGAGATAGAGTGGATAGAAGATCAACCACAGGCTATTGCACCTTTATTGGAGGAAATCTGGTCACATGGAAAAGCAAGAAGCAGAAGGTGGTGTCTTGTTCAAGTGCTGAGGCAGAGTATAGATCAATGAGAAAGCTTACAAGTGAGCTTATCTGGATCAAGGGACTGCTAAGAGACTTGGGGATCGAGATCAACACACCAATGACTATGCATTGTGACAACCAGGCTGCAATACACATTGCATCCAACTCAGTCTTCCATGAGAGGACAAAGCACATAGAAGTAGACTGCCACAAGGTGAGACAAGCAGTGGAGCAGCAAGTGATCCTCCCATGCTATACAAGAAGTGAAGATCAACTAGCTGACATCTTCACCAAGGCAGCAAGCAGCAAGGTCTGTGAGTTCATTCATCCTAAGCTTGGACTCATAGATCTCACATGTCACTGATCTTCTCACCATGAAGTGTTCTACTCTTTTTCCTTTGCTTGGTTTTTTATCCGAAGTGGTTTTTCCAAGTAAAGGTTTTAATGAGGGAATGCTTCATGGTTTTCAAGCTTGACCAATCTCTATGGTCAAGCTTGAGGGGGAGTGTTGACAAGAAGCAAAAAGAGTTATGATCATGTAAGAATAAAGGAGAGAAGAAGAGGTCACTCGGATAGCCAAGGAAGCAAGCAATCAGTTCAGACGTGTATAGCAAGTCTGTCCGTACATACTTGGTCCTCAAGCATCTAAATCGACCAAGGAAACATTATAAGGCAAAGTGGGAATTTGATGGAAGTAAGTTTGAAGTATTGGGAGCCGTTGGAGAGTCATGACAAGGGAGGAGGCTGCAAGTTGCAATTAAAATACTATAAAGATCACATGCTCTCCCAACCGTTGGGATCAGTCTCTCTCCATGCTCAGACCTGTCCCTTTCTCTGATCAGTCCGCAAGAAGACCACTTATTTGTTTATTATAACTGTGTTTGTCTCTTTTAGCCTGATTTATCTATAAAACAATGCTGTAACCTTTCTAAATTAATCAAGGAAATATGAATTCCTCTTTACTCTCTCTTTTTTAGTTCATAGCAATCTCTCTCTCTCACTCTCGGATTCTTCACTTCATACTCTCTAGTTCTTGATAATTCTCATTAATCCCACACATAATTCTCATAAATTTCACTCATCAATCTAGTGAATTCAAATGGAAAGACATTAAACTCTCTACCTAGTTTTTAGGTGAGAAACCATAACATTAAACTCTCTACCTAGTTCCTAATTGGTGCTTATTCTTACATGTTATACTAATTTACCTATTTTTAGAGCTTGAGGAAGCTATTCAAGGTAGATCCAGTTGATTACATGTTATCGATCTGCGGTAATGATGCCCTTAGGGAGCTATCATCCCCTGGTAAAAGTGGAAGTTTCTTTTTTTTTAGTGGAAGTTTTTTCTACTTGACAAACGATGATCGTTACATGATAAAGACAATGAAACAGTCTGAAACTAAAGTGAGTTTCTTCTTCTTGAAGTTAGCAGATGAATAATGTGTGGCTGCTACACATATTAACTGCTTTCTTGAATTATATGACGCAGGTGCTTCTGAGAATCCTTGCAGCTTATTACAACCATGTTAGCGCATTTGAGAACACTTTGGTGATTAGATCCTACGGTCTCCATTGTGTGAACATTACTGGAACAATCCAAAAGAAGGTAAGAAGTGAGAACAATGCTACTTGGGTGCAGCTTGGATCTTTGATTGAGTTCATCTATTTTTGCAGGTGAGATTTGTCATTATGGGAAATCTATTTTGTTCAGATTACTCAATCCACAGACGGTTTGATCTGAAAGGATCTTCTCTTGGTCGTACAACCGATAAACCAGAATCAGAGATCAACTCAAACACAATCTTGAAAGATCTTGATTTGAATTTCATTTTTGGACTACAGAAAGCTTGGTTTCAAAAATTCATTAGGTTAGAAGACCATTAATCAATCTCTTTACTTCCATTGACCTATGTCACCGTTATTTTATTATGACCGTTTTGTTTCTTGTCAGACAAGTAGACAAAGACTGTGAGTTTCTAGAACAGGAGAGGATCATGGACTACAGTCTTCTTGTTGGGATTCATTTCAGAGAAGCGTCAGTCGCTGGAGAGTTGATACCTTCTGGAGCACGCACGCCTATTGGTTTGCATTCTTTCAAAAACCAAAAAAAAATCATGTCTTGTTATTAGAATGTATCAATCAAACTATATTCCCTTATCAACTGTAGGTGAGTTTGAAGATGAAACAGCCCCTCGTCTCTCCAGAGTAAACGTTGACCAGCTTCTATCTGATCCCACAAGGTAAGTAAACACACAACAAAAGCTGAACTCATACTTCTCTGATTTTAGAGTCCAAGAAATGTGTTGGTTGTTGCAGGTGTGCTGGTATCAGACTTGGAGGCAACATGCGGGCTCGAGAGCAGAGAGGACAATGAGAAGAAGCGACTGTGAGTTCCAGCTAGTTGGGAAACCAACAGGAGAGTACTATGAAATTGTCATGATCTTCGGAAGCATAGACATTCTTCAAGACTACGACATTAGCAAGAAACTTGAACATGCTTACAAGAGTATCCAGTATGATCCTACTTCAACATCAGCCGTTGATCCGAGGCTGTACTCGACACGTTTCCGTGATTTCATCTTCAAGGTCATCACTGAAGACGATTGAAACTAGTCTCCTCTGTTTCTGGCCCTTTCAGGTTTTCTTGTGTGCCAAGAAATAAAGGTTTAGGTTTATATATACTAACATTTTGGCAAAGGGCTCTGGTGTCTTGCTGCCACAACTTTTTATTTATTTATTTTGTTTAATAAATTGTTCTTATTCTACAATAAACTACTATGTAACAACCGTTGACATCTTCACGATTTTTGACTTCTTCAGGGTTTTTAGTTTCAAGAGAAAGATCAACCGAACCGAGTAGTACATGACTCATTATACCTTTCTGGTTTATAGAAATAATCAAAATAGTTTACTTACCCAACTTAGAATCTCGAACACATGTTAGCAAAATTATGTCAAATATCATATATATTGCTGAAGTAAAACTAGAATAATATAACTTTGGTTAAGTTGTTGTTATTAGTTTTCATACATGTTATTTTTTATTTTATTTTGTAAATAATATGTACAATTAGTTTATATTTGTGACAACATTGATCACTAGCATTGTGATTATGCTTCTTGATGACAACCGGATTGTTGTCTATTTCATTTCGCTCCGACAAAACAGACACCTCTAAGCTGATTTGATTATAAGCCATTCCATAAGTCTCCAGTACATTAAAATCAAGAAACGAACTCCGGCGAGGTAGTAGCTCCCGCACTCTCCCGTCAATGGCCAGCCAACTTTGAGAACAATGGAGGGACTAGTGAACACATTTGTAATAAAGAATACTTTTTTATACTCCCTCTGTTTCAATTTGTAAGTAGTTTTAGATAAAAGCATTAATATTAAGAAATCTATTACTTTTTAAAAAGTATTATTTAATATATGAATTCAACCAATTATAAAAAGGCTAACATATTTTCATTGGTTATACAATATACAATAAATGCAAAAGGTACATTGAAATGTCAAAACTATTTATATTTTGAAAAAAAATTTTTTTGCTAAAACTACTTACAATATGACACGGAGAAAGTAATTGGTTTTCTAACTCTCTTTTGAAGCTATTTAGGTTGGATATTATGGACTCTTGTGTACATATATATATATATATACCTATATATACGAAAAGATGATTACAAAAATGAGAATTCGGCCAAAAAACACTGAACATGGCAAGAATGGCCAAAAGAAACATGGACTCGAGGCTGGCCAATAAAACCCTGAACTTTTATTGACTTTTATCAGTTTATTAAGAAACATTGATTGACCGACCAGATTAAGACACCGTTAACTGACAGTTAAGACGGTGGTTAATCAACGTTAAATACAGCCGTTTAGCAAAACTACGTCGTTTCATTCAGTTTTTTGGTTTAAGACAAAATGTCAAGACGTCGTCGTTTTATTTAATTAAAATGGTGGAAGGGTGGGCTCGAACTCGTGCACTCGTGGTCTTTAGGAGGGGGTTTTGCAACTGAGCTAGTGGACTTTTCGAAAGATTATGAAACAACCTTCGTTTTATTGAGTTAACGACGGGGATGAATGAAATAAAAAGACTAACCCTAATTTCACAGAAACCCAAATCGATTTGGGGCTTTTTAGATCCCGTGGTGAGTGAATGGTGAAGACAAAGTTCACAAGGAACGGAAGGGAGGTTGTGATCTTTGGAGCAATGAGGAATTTCGATTACGGGAGTGAAGAAGCGTTTCAACAATCGAACAAGGATGGAAATGGTGGTGGGAGTGAAGAAGCGGTTCAACAAGCGAAGAAGAGTGGAAATGGTGGTGGGAGTGAAGAAGCGGTTCAACAGGCGAAGAAGAGTGGAAAACGCGGTGCTTCTGTGAGTTTGTCGCCGGAGAGATCGAGGAAGAGTAAAAGAGTTGAAGGGATAGAGATGTTGGCATCTACTCCACCGTCGAAGACAAGGCGGGGAACTTCATATGGGTCGCCGGAGAAGAAAGGTGGTGATGGGAGTGCTTCTGTGACTTTGTCATCTCGGAGAAGACCACGAGGCGTGGAATTTCATATGGTGGTTCAACTCGCTCCTCCTAACTCAAGAAGAAGAAGCAGAAGGTGACGACAGAGACTGTGGCTCGTCCTGGAAACTCGAAGAAGAAGCAGAAGGTGACGACAAAGACTGTTACGGTGAGACGGAGTCTGTGACATTTGGTGATGATGACAGAGAAGAATGTCCGACAAATGAAGATGGTTTGGTTGAAGCAGAGGAATTTGGGGATGTAGGCGATGAGGGTAAGCTCCCATTAGTAGATGATGGGGTTGAATTAGAAGATGAGGATGGTATTGGTGGCATCGAGGAAGAAAACTGTAGAGATTTGGGTCTTCATTTTGGTGATGAAGCAATAAATGATGAGTGTGAGATTGATGAAGACGAAGGGGATGATTATGCTTTGGATGAAAATAAAATCCCTGATCCTGTGTCATCAGATGATGAGAATGAAGAGGAGATGATACCTGCACAAGCTTACAGAGCAGACACTGATCCAGAGGAGCTCCTTCAGCTTGGCAAGACTTTTTCAGATGCTGAGGACTTCAAACATACTTGTCTCAGGTATACCCTCAAAACCAGATACAACATCAGGTTCTACATATCCAGTAGCTTGAAGATGGGTGCAAAATATGCTGCTGAGATGAGAGATGATGAGGTTCCATGTCCGTGGATGGTCTACTGTTCTTACGATAGGAGGAAACAGAAGTTGATGGTAAAGACATACGTCAATGACCATAAGTGTGAGAAGACTAGGCAGTCGAGGATACTTAAGAGGTCAGCAATTGCAAGTCTATTTGCGGAGAGGTTGAGGCTGAATCCAAAGATCACAGCAAAAGAGATACAGGCGGAGATCTTGCGGGAGTATCAGATGGACGTCAAAGAAAACTCATGCATTAAGGCGAAGACGAAGGTTATGAGAGAAAGGAGGAAGACCCATGAGGAGCATTTTGATAAAATCTGGGATTACCAAGCAGAGATCTTTAGAAGCAATCCTGGATCCACCATGGACATTGAGACCATACCAGGAGCCACAATTCGAAGCAAGCAGAGGTTCTACAGGCTCTACATGTGTTTCCAAGCACAAAAAGAATCATGGAAGAAGACTTGTAGGCCAGTTATTGGCTTAGACGGAGCCTTTTTGAAGTGGGACATCAAGGGACAATTGTTGGCTGCGGTTGGAAGAGATGGAGACAATAGGATTGTCCCAATTGCTTAGGCTGTAGTGGAGATAGAGAATGATACAAACTGGGATTGGTTTGTGACACGTTTGGCCTTGGATTTGGGATTGGAAGATGGGAAAGGCTTCGTTATAATGTCTGACAAACAAAAGGTAAACACTTTGGAGATGTTTCTGAGATTTTTCATGACTAAATGAATGGGATTTTTTCTGATTTTTTTGTTCGAATTTCTGAGTTTTTTCTGATTTATTTGTTTGTGTAGGGGTTAGTGAAAGCAGTTCATAACCTCCTTCCAGAAGCTGAGCATAGGCAGTGTTGTCGCCATATTTACGAACCGGGGAAAGGTGGAAAAGATCTAAGGTTACTGAGGTTCTTCTGGTGCATTGCAAGGTCCTACACTCCTAGTATGTTCAAGTATAACATGGATGAGCTTAAGAGCTATGATCCACTCGCTCATGCATCTCTGATCAAGACAAAGTCAGAGACTTGGTCTCGAGCTTACTTCAAGATAGGCTCCCATTGCAATGACAATCTAAACAACTTGTGTGAGTCCTTCAACAAGACCATCAGGGAGGCTAGGAAGAAGCCTCTGCTCGACTTGTTAGAGGAGATAAGGCGCCAATGTATGACTAGGAACTTCACCCGGTCCAAGATGGCTACTGACAGGAAGACTAGGTTTACCATGAAGACACATAAAGAGTTAGACAGGGTTGAGAAAAAGTGCCACGAGTGTATATTGTGTTGGGCAATTGGGCCAGAGACTGAGGTGGAGTATCAAGACCAGTGCTATGTTGTGAGTTTGGAAAAGGAGACTTGTGCATATCGAGGCTGGCAAATGAATGGTATTCCGTGCATCCATGCTGCTAAGGTCATCCTTGGTGCGAAGAGAAAGCTTTCTGAATTTGTTGCTGAGTGCTACACAACTTCTAAGTGGCGTGAGACGTACAGTTATGGGATCACTCCTGTAAATGGGATGATAGAGTGGCCTCAGACCAATAGATTAGGTGTGATTCCACCACCTAATCGAACTGGTAATCCTGGTAGGCCTAAAAACCATGACAGAAAGAAGGGAGCCAATGAGACAAAGTCTACTACCAAGATGAGCCGTGCAAACAGAGTAATGACATGCTCTAACTGCAAAGAAGAAGGCCACTACAAGAACCAGTGTAATAAAGGTTCTGTTCTGATTCCACCTAAGAAACCAAGAGGCAGACCAAGGAAATATCAGGTAAGGGTCTTAGTTTTTTAGCTATTGGTAATGTGTATGAGTTTGTTGAGGTTATTGACCATTCGTTTATATGATACAGGGACTACATTTTGAAGCGTCTCAAGCTCAATCCTCACAAGCTCAATCCTCACAGGCTCAATCCTCAGAAGCTCACTCCTCACAAGCTCAAGCATCAACATGGGAAGCTCCCCAATCTTCACAAGGTCAACCATCACGATGGGAAGTTCTCCAATTTTTACAAGCATCACAGACAGGAACGTGGGGAAGATGGTTCTCTTAGATGATGATGTTGTCTCTTTTGTTTTGTTGTGTAATGATGATGTTGTTTCTCTCGGATGCTCTTGTTTTTCTTTTAGGATGATGATATTGTTTTTTCGGATGCTCTTGTTTTAAGATGCTGATGATGTTGTGTTAAACAATGAAAATGGTTTCTGTTTTGTTCTTTTTTGTTGGTCTAATCGATTAGAACGAAGAAGAAGAAGTAAACAAAGTCTAACATCATCATCCATAACATAAAAGAGTCTTACAACATGAGTTCTAAACCATTACAGAATTACACAAACATAGTCTCCTAGATGAAAATAACCATTAGAGAATCAACACAAGACATCACAATTCAAAGACAACCCAGTCCTACTACCTCTTTCTCATGAAGAACACAATACAAGAAATTGATGCCACCAGAAAACCCACTTTCATGATCACATTCAGCTTCTTAACTTCATTGGTAGCCTTCCTGAGATCTTCTTTCAACTCTTCCTCCTCATTTTTGAGGCTGTCTATCTCCATTTTGAGCTTCCTCAAATCCGATGCAAAGCAATCAACTTTAGGCAATGCATCTTGAACCTCTTCGTAGACAGCTTCATCTACCCATTTATACAAGTGATCCTGGACACAAAACATAAACAAAATCTATGTTCAAACAATTACAAACAAAATCTAAGGTTACATAAACACAATCAACAAGACCCATAATCAATTTAAACACGGGAAAACACTTACATTTCGAAACGTTGGGCATCTAAAGAAAGTTCTTCCTGGATTTTCCTTCGTTTTTGATGTGTAAATCCCAGTTCTTCGACCACAGCCGCATTGTTCCGGGATACCACGAATACCCATCGTATTCACCGACGAATCCTCACAACCCGAACTCATCATGTGACAATCGAAGAAGGAAAGGTGAGAATCGAGCTTCTTAAGGAAGAAATTGAAGAGAATCGAGCTTCTTAAGGAAGAAATTGAAGAGAATCGAGCTCTGTTCGTCGTCCTCGTCGAGCTTCTGATTTTATGATTTGGGAATTTAGGGTTAGGAGAAGACGTTGTCATTTCTTTTTGATTCATTTAACTGGGATTCGAAGATAATATAACAAACTCTGTTCATCAATCTAATGTAAAGTCCATTAGCTCAGTGGCAAAAACCCATACAATTAAACACAAGAGCACGGATTCGATCCTGATAGAGCACAAATTTTTAATTTCAAAAATAAATGAAACTACGTCGTTTCATTCATTTGTCTTTAATCAGACAAAGAGATGAAACGACGTCGTATTCTTTAACACCCAAAATTAACGTCATCTAAATTATCTGTTAACTCTATTAACGGTGGGATAATTTGGTTAGTCAATCGTAATGTTCTTAATAAACTGTAAAAGTCAATGAGAGTTTGTGTTTTTTTTTGTTACCGAATATGTCCATGTTTCTTTTGGCTATTCTTACCATGTTCAGTATTTTTTTGGCCGAATTCCTTTACAAAAATCTATGTTGTTGATTATTAAATAATAATCAGTAAACTATATTGTATATGTTTTAAATTTTAATCGTTAAGTCTATATAATTAATAATAAGTGTTATACGGCTTATCATACCGTAC
Source organism: Brassica carinata (assembly GCA_016771965.1). Taxonomy (NCBI): domain Eukaryota; kingdom Viridiplantae; phylum Streptophyta; class Magnoliopsida; order Brassicales; family Brassicaceae; genus Brassica; species Brassica carinata. The sequence continues at coordinate 38,732,426 of CM028701.1, read as the reverse complement.
AAATAAATATCTTATTTTATATTTGTTGAGAAAGCACTTGAGAAACTTGCAGAGATGCTCTAAACCTATACATAAACATTTTGAAATTTAATGTCTCCATCTTAAATAAATGCAGCTTTATTATTTGACACAGCAAAGGCATTATGATGTTTAGGTCAACTTGATGCCATCTATGTCTACACTAGAATATGTTCTGATTTAGTTATTCTTCCAAGAGCTTGTCAAACATTAATATTCCCAGATTGTAAATGTGAATCAACGAGGTTTCATAGATTCTCGCATTTCCAAAATTAAATATTACTATAATACTTTGAAAGCTACTGTTGTTGATAAAAAAAAAAATAAAAAAAAGAAAGCTACAGCTATCATCCTTCTTATTCGATGTCATATGTTTTAAACCAAGCCAAAGAAAGCAAACCTTTCTAGCTAAACCTTTTTTTTTTCTTTTTACTTCACCAAATAAACATAAAATAAGTTCAAAGATTTCTTTTTTCTTTTTTCAAAACCAAAACTCTCAAGTTTTATCTCTTTAATGCCTCTTTAAAATATGTATCGCGTTTTCGCTGCGACACTTTTGTGCGACTCGTTTCATCAGTCTATGCTACAACATTCTTTTTTTTTTTTTTTTTTGTAACTGAATGCTACAACATTCTTGTGCCGTCAATCTTCTCTCAATCAATAAACCAATTTTTGACATAAGTTGTTAAATTGAATTATTTTCTAAATAAAATATTTGGACATGTAATATAAACAGACAAAATAGCAAGCTTATTTCTCAGACAAATATTTGGATAATTCCAAGATCAATAGATAACCATGGCTTCTCATTATTCTAACAATTATTAGTTAACTCTTTAAATGTCAGGGCCGTCTAGTAATTAATAAGTGCAACGTGCTCACTTGCACGATTAGAGCCCATAATTCAGTACTTATATAAAAGCATTAAAAAACTCTTTAATATAATGTTGCCCACAATTGATGATATTTAGTAGTTGTAGAGTTTTACCCTTTTTGTCTTTGCTCATTTATTTATATATCTTTTAAAACCCTAAATCCACCCATTCCCTCCAAAACATTACCCCCCAAATCTAAACCCTAAATATAGATTAGTTAATCTTAAAGATATAAATTAAATGTCTATTTATCTCTTAATGAAATATTTGGGTCATTTTGATCTTTGATGGCTATATTTGTGAAAAATACATTTTTCCTAGACAATTTTTCTAATAACAAAATATAAATGAACAAAGAGTGAGAAAAGGTTTTGGCAGCCAAAACAAATTTATATTAATATTTGTAACCGATAATGTTGAATCAAAGTGTAGAGGAAAATAAATAATGCGTAATATATGACTAAACAGTCAAATTAACATGCAGTAATCGATCCTTGACTACCACCAAAAATCCAAAACAAGTAAACAACTCGACTACAAATCTACAATGCTCGGTCAAGAATGTTAGATTTGTAAGACGAAAGGACGACATAACTAAAGAAATAAGAACAAATTATCATATAGTGTGACTTCTCACATCCCTCATACAAGTAAAACATTTTCTGTTTTTAACTCTTCGCACGCCAGTTTGTAATTATCTATATTTTAATTTGAAGATGAAAAATGTAGATGAGTCTTTCTCCTTCAGACCTTGAAGAAGAAACATCCACAAGAACAAACTCATTGTTGAATATAAATTCGGTTTATATAAATACAACAAAAAATCGATGTTAAGTTAAAAGAATCTCATGTTAATGTAAACTCAACGAATACAGAAAATTATGTTTGAAATATATATTAAATGATATTTTTCAAATGTAACACTTTTTAATGCATGTTTGAGGCTTCAAATAAAACTAGTTATACTATGAAATAGACAGAATTTTATTCAAGAGGCTGTAATAAATATGTAACCAACATTATATTCTTTGTTAGTTTTGCATCTGTATTATACGTACTTCTTTAGTACTACTTTTGTATTTGAATTGTTGATATTTTAGACTTTGATTTTGTATTTGAAAGATTGATGTTTTAGAGTATTATTAATATATTTTTAAAATTAAAATATAAAAATATGAGTTGTATCATTTTATGGGTAAAATTAAAAAGTAATAACAAACAAAAGTATTTTTTAATATGTGTAAAAGGTTCAAAAAATCAATTTTTATAAACGTAGGGTGTACGTAGTATATCTCCAAGATTAATGGATCACCAACAGTTGGCTTCTCATTAATCATGTATTTAATGATAAGTCTTTAAATGGCAGAACCATTTTTTAAATTAATATTTCATCTGTTGCTAAAAGAATCCATGTTTTAGAAAAATATTTGTTTCAAAAACATACATTTTCAATGGTAACTGTAAATTTTAAAAAATATAATTGTATTTATTAAAATTTTATTGGTTAAAATTTATGGAAAAATTAATTACAAAAAATAATTTATTGGTAACTAAAATTTGATATGTTTTTAATAAGTGTAGAAATTTTATAACATAAAATATTTTGAAATAGAAAGAGTATTAAATGTCAAAAACTCACCAATTTTTTTATTAAAACTCGATTCACTCTTTTTACATAACTTTTATTACAAAAAAATATTTAATCAAGAAGAATAGAAGGAATAATTAAATGTTTTGGCACCTGAGAAGTATTTAGATCAATTCTAACTGCTAATTCATTGCTGTAGTACGAAGGTGAGTGGTAAGTCAATTAGCAAATCCATCATTGGCTTCGACCAAAGAAAAAACAGAAACAACTCGACTACAAGTCTACAACGCATTCATCAAGAAAGAAAGATTATCTATAGAAAAGAACGACAAAGCTCAAAAGAAACAAGAACAAACTATCATTTAAACGAGTTTCCAGATCCTTCATACAAATACAAAACCCTTTGACTTAATTCTTCGCGAATTAGATTGTAGTTATCGATCTTGTCCACTTGAAGATGCAAAGTGTAGAAGAGTCGTTCTCCTCGAGAACTCGAAGATGAAACATTTAGTAGAACAAACCCATCTTCTTCTAATCCACTAAGCACATTACATATCGAAAAGTTATGATTCTTGTACGATGAGATTTGGACCACCACTTCGTTGTCTCTTAGCTCAGTCGCAAAAACGGTAGAGACGTAACTAGCAACCACTTTTGGCTGCGGGATAATGCAACGTTCTCTTTGACCCGATAATCGCACCAAGAGGTCTTCCTTCTTCTGTTTTAGCTTCTTCACTTGCTCTTTTAGCTCAGGTATGTACTGCACGCTCCGCGAAATCGTCTGTGGAAGACTTAGCTAAAATAAAGAAAAAAAGAAAAGAAAAGTAAATGGGTTGTTAACACAATCTTCTTCTAAATAGGTTTCGATATGAAACGTATTCAGATGAAATATTAGAGTAAGCTACTTACCGGCTCATCAGAACCTGGAAGACATGAACGAAGAGACAAGAAAAAAGTGTTGGTTTTCTTGCGACGGTTACGCTCACTAGCATTGTGATTAAGCTTCTTGATCACGACCGAGTGCTTGTCTATTCCCATTCCCTCCGACGAAACAGAATCCACTAAGCTGGTCTGCTGATGAACCAGTCCATACGTGTTAGGTACCGGGAAATCAAGATACATGTCGTTGATATGGTTATCTCCAACAATGTTGTAGCTCTCGTACTCTCCCGTTGACTCCCACACAAAGTTTGGGAACAAAGGATGGCCCAATGCTTGCATTTTTGCTTGATCAAAGATCATTTTAGCTTTTTCTCTTGAAGTTGTTTTGGGATTGGCCTGCGACATATCACACTTATATATAGATAGTATTAATGTTGTCAAAAAATATATATATATAGATAGTATTAATTAACTAAACAACAATAAATCTCTGTTATCCAACCAAAGTTAAACTATATTACAAATATTCTGAAAGTGTATACGACGTCGCACAACCTGTAACGAGGAATCTCATGTTTGTAAGCATATACCATAAGCATATCTCATTTAATAACGTAGGTCTCTGGGACAGGTACTTGCTGATAAAAAATACAACTTGTATCAGTTTTCTATAACAAATATTATTCTTTAGGAAAATTACAATCTTCTCTATGTTTCATTAAAAATGATGTGTAGCCAAAAAAATTGTTTTAGAGCGGTATAATTGATTAAAAACGGTTTTGATACAGTGTTAGAGCGGTATTCAGAATGTCACCATTCATGTAATACGAAACTAAAAAAGCGTATTTGGTCAAATACGGTCAAATAACGCACTCAACAAAAAATTGTTTTGGTATAAAGCCATTTAAAGCTTGCTCTCTACGTTATCTTCAAAAGACGGCCTTTCACGGAAGCCGAATCTAAATGAGACAGAATCGAAAAATTTAGATAAGAGATAGATATCTGAGATATTTGCATGGAGGTCTGAGAAGCTTGAGTCCTCTGTGATTGCTGTCACTAATTGCAGAGAGTCCGATTCAAACACCATGTTCTTCATCTCAACTTCTCAAGCATGTTCCATTGCTGAGCAAATTGCTAGTCCCTCTGCCACGAGGGCACTCAGCTTTTTTTTATATGTCGTTATTACATCTTGAATTTCATCACTACCATTTCTCATAATTTAAATTTGAAGTTTGAGTACTAATAGTAAAATAATCCATCAACAGTATGCATATACATATTATTTTATAAAGAAGGTTCAGTTATTTGGAAATCCATGAATTTACAAAAAAAAATCAACAAATACCAATTGATATATGTTTTACACGAAAACAAAAATAGTATATAAAATGTTATATAAAGATTTAGGAATTCACATAATAATTAGTAGACATTCATGAACAATGGTTACTTATCTATAATTTAATTTGTAATCATTTATGAAAAGAAAATTAAATACATGTTGGGCTTTCGATACAATACAAACATTATGAGAGTTAAAATCTAGTATTTATTTATTTGTTGACTCCGAAACAATAAAAGCATCTCACTGGAATTTTATATATTAAAACAGAAATTATGATATTTTATTTTGGACAATTTCTTACAAAATCATCACATTTAATTATCCTATCATTTAGTTTTATACTCCCTCTGTTTCCAAAAGATCCATATTCTAGAAAAAAATTTTGTTTCAAAAAGATCAATATTTTACATTTTCAATGCATATAATAATGATAAATAGTAAATTTCAAGAAAATTAATTGTGTTTATTGAATTTTGATTGGTTACTACTTTTGGGAAATTGTTCAATACAAAAAACAATGTGGTTTTTTAAAAAAATTTAAGATGTTTTCTTAATATGTTATCTTATTGAAACAGAGGGAATAATAAATATAATCACAAATATATCTTATTAGTATCTTAATAAAATCAACAATATACTATCTGTAAGGAGAATCTCAAATTTGTTTACTGTTAATATATGTTAAATTCAAAATCTGTATTCAAGACCAATAAATTAAATATAATTAAATTTACCAACTGATTTATAAAAAAAATAACCTATTAATCTAATAATTATTAAAAACATATATAATTATTTTGTGAGCCATTAACTATTTTGTAGGTCACGTCATTAACAAAAAAAATCATATGTTATGCAATCATAAGATATGATTATATATACATATGATCGTGTATATTACTTTTAATATTATGTTTTGCAACCATAACATATGATTAATATTATTATTTTGATGATGTCAAAAAAGTATCACAACATGTGAATGTTCTTTAATATTATTAATAATGTTTATTAAAATAATACCATTCTAAAACATATAATAGAATTCCTGTATAATCATATAACTTTATTAAAATATATTTAATAATATATTTTAATTCCATTCACTAGAATGATGTTCAAACGTTAAATCTATATAATAGAGAAATTATAGCATATTTTTGTCCTTGAAACAAATGTATTTAAAAATATAGATGTGCTAATATACATATAATCAACTAAATGAAAATATTTCCGTTTTTCTTACTTTAAAATTTAAATTTGTTCACACAAATTAAAGAAAAAAAAAATATTTTTTTAATTTATCTAACCATAAACATCATTAACTATTTAACTTATCATAATTCAACTAATAAAAATGCTAACTGAAAAATATAAAAAGTTATATAAAAATAAAAAATGAATAAACGTGCATTGAAAATTGAAAATATCACCTAATCTGAAGTGAAAAAAAATCTCTAAAACACCATATATTAAAAACAAAGTGAATATGTTATATAAACAAAAAAACTAGAAAATCTTCTGTTTTGTATCTTTATATATAAAGATGAGTTCTCCTTCCCTCCCATGATGTCTAGCTCAGCTGCCACGTCAACAATTATGACTCATCATGTTTCATTAATCTCTCGATCCTTAGCATCTCTTTGGTCGTGCCTTCTTTATTCCAGCCCTTCCACATTCCCTCTACCTAGATTCATAACGGCTGTCTTTAACACATAAAGTAGATGACGATGACTCTTCCCCTTTCTCATACATCTCTATATTACGCCTTCTGACTTACAATCGACCGTATTTATCACTCCATCAACAGAAATATATACTGCACACCAGTGGTTCTATATCAACCGTCGCTATCCCTCCCACAGTAATGTTCGTTCCTACAGTGTGTGTGTGTGAGGCGGATTTGATTTTCAAGTTGATTCACTTTCAGGCCCAAAATCAAACAAAGGCTGGGATGTCTTTGTTCTCAGGCTATTCTTCATCCACGAGAAGGTACAGCATGATCTTATGAAACCCGTTAATTGTGTAGCTCTGATGTGTCTAATCTAATGTTGCCTCACCTCTGTTATAAAAGTGTTCGAACCTATAAGCTGGATCCAAAATCTTTGTTAATATTTTGTCTTTCTTTAGGTTAAATCGTTTTGCAGAGCCTCTTTTGATTCCTTTCTCTGTAGTTACTGTATGCTTTGCCGATGGAGTTTATTCCACGGAACCATGTTCATGTGTAGATTGATTCAACAAACGTATCCATAAAGAAATTGTCATCCCGGCTTGCAAACATATGGAATCCAGAAATCCACTAGCATTTGCTCCTAAAGTCATAAGAAACTTTGCTTCAAACATCAAAGTAAGTGATTATGCAAGAAAAACTATTGCTTCGGTACTGCCCGACACAAACGTGGCTGCAGTTTGAAGAAATCAAACTGTCTAAATCCATATTGTGATCGCTAGCAGGTTTGTTTCTCTTATCATCATTAACTCCATGATCCATATGGGTAGGGTTCTGCTCTTTATTCTGATTCTGATTCATATTTCTAAGATTATTCTGTTGAGTGGAGTCAGTTATTCCATTAATTGTAGACATGAAAACTATAAAAATGCATTTGGCAGAAAAGCTGGTTTGTATTTTTTTTTAAAGCATATTTCATAAGCTAATATATTGTAAATCTCAAGTCTCTTAGTCATTGGGTTTAACATGTTTCAGATTTTATACTCTCTGCAGGTTTTCATTTATTGGCATTGATATTGAACAAGATAAATATAATGAGACATGCGGATATGCCAAAACAGAACAGAGAACCACAGCATAATGTCGAGCTGTTCAATTCCAACACTGTTAAGGTAAGAAATAATCATTAAAAAATAAAATTATCTAGTTACTTATTTAACATATCAATTTGATTGTTTTACCAGGCAAAACATAAATACGCAACGACATAGCTGAAAATTTTAATTCAATTTGAATAAACATATGCACGGTTGCACGAGTCGAATTCTAGTAATGTTTAAAATAAATGTTAGGCACGTTAGAACTGTGGATGATCTATCATGTACGGGCACTATTGATCAAGAGCCAACTTTATGTCATCTAAGTAAGAAAATTATGTTGCTCTGATTGAGACATCGGACAATTACATTTCAAGTCAAAAATATTCCAAAAGTTGTTTATACGAGTCAAAGAAGTTTCCAACATTCTTTAAAGTAACCCACATTTTCCCTAATTTTCCATCGATGGCCTCTTCCTCCACTACCAGGTCCGCCACGTCCACATCTTCATCGGGAATCACCACAACCACCTCCTCCTCTTCCCCCACCATCACGTCCACATCTTCATCCAAGTGATACGATGTAAAATGTCGCCTTTTGCACGTTTTCTTTGCGGCTTTCTCATCCACGACGCTATTCTTTTCCTCTTCTGCATATTCCTATATTTCAATATATATATATATATATATATGAAACCTTCGTGCATTATTGAAATCCATTTGTCTATTAGGCAAGACAGCAAACTTCTCAAAACTTGCTGATTAAGTGTTCACTACTTTTTTTTTAAAACAAATGGTGCCTATTTCGGAGCAAGACAGAATATTCTCAAAATTCTGTGAACACTTCTACACGTTTATAGATATTTGCTTTGAGTTTTGTAAGAAAGCATGTTGAACTCAAACAAAAACATATGTTACTTTCATTATATATGTCTTGTTGATTTGGATGAATTAACATCGGATAGGGTTATTATAACTAAAATTTGATCTAACCAATTGTTTTAAGCTATCGGCTAACTTTAGGGGATCGGACTCGAAAGGCTTAGGCTGCAACTCGAATGCTATTTTGTGGGATAAAACTATTTGGAATGGATCATTCCACGTGATTCCATAAAATGTTTACCAGTTACCATGAAAACTTTTAAAACCTATCCACATATTCCATTTTTGGAATGAAACAAAAAAGTAAATCATTTGTAAAATTTGTTCCTTTTGTTCAGGATTATAAATCATCGTGAATGAGTGGAATGCCATTCCAAAAATAATTTCAGTTTTATTCCATTTTATCTATCATTCCACTTTTTTTATTCCAAAAATTATCATTCTTCTAATTCATAATATTCCTTCTATGAATAAGCAGTTACACCCTTAGTCCATCAGGTACGCCGAGACTAAAACCCAGCAAGTGAATTAATTTGTTTTAGGGAAGAATAGTTTGTTATGTTTTACTTTTATATAATTTTTGTTTTTCTTCTAAAAATAAGTTTAATATTATATATAATATATTTGTTGCAAGACTTTATAATAGTCAAGAGGCAAGAGGCGGTAAAAAGTACAGAATCGATATTATGTTTACTTTTACAAAGCAAATTATGATAATAATGTTATTTCTCTAGTTTTCTTTCCCTTTTGTTTGTCTTAGAATTTTTGAAGTTAAAACCCTTTTGGTTTGGATAAAAACTCCTAAACTAAATATGTAACGTAAAAACTCCAAACTAATTTTATTTAATGTACAAATCCCTCAAACTAATTTTTAACAAATTAGACTCTTTATCTACCGTACCAATGAAACAAAACCAATTGGACTGATAATTTTTTTGTTTGGAGTTCTTACACTTGCCGAACTTACACAGGGGGTTTTAACATTAAAAATCAAAAATATATACTTCCTTTGTTTTATAATTAGTGTCATTCTAACCATTTTTTCTTTTTATATAAAAAGTGTCATTTTACAATTTCAATGCAAATTATACTTACTTTCAGCTAAAAATTAATTGTAAACTGCATTGATTTTATAAATAATTTTATTTATCTGAAATACTATTGGTCAAAGAGGTATATTTCAGACACTTTCTTCATCTATGTGAAAAATGTCAAAGTGACACTTATTCAAAAACGGAGGGAGTATAAATTTTTTATAACTTAAAATTTTAGTTCTCTACTAATACATCTCCAAAATCAATGGATAGCCAACCAAACGGCTGTTCATTAATCATTTATGTAATAATTCTTACTTAAGTTTTCAAATGGCAGGACCACCTATTAAACAAATTAAGCGTCAAAAGCTCACGGAATCTTCTAAACGCACTTTTTGGATATTTTTCATCTATCTTATTAATATAATTATAAAATTAAATTAAATTTTAATCATGTGTTATATTACTAAAATATTATTGTAGATGAATGAAAGGTAAAATTTAGGACAATTTAGACTTTACATACAACAAAAGGGTGAATAACCTAATAAGTAAAATAATAATTGTCGGTTTGATGCAGCGTAGAATAACCTGCTCTGAAATCAACTGATGAAGCGGAAGTTTTATAAGATAGAACTAGAAAATCTGTTGATTCTAAGAATACTCAGAAAACTAGAATCCTCGAATAAACTAAGTTTTGTTAAATTCGTTGAGATTTTTATAGATTTACCGAAAACAAAGAACAAAGAGAAAACTCTAAACTTTTATTAATTAATCAAAAACAGAATAAAACTCGTAAGCCTAAGGGATTATTTATATAAAAACATAAAAGCTATGAAAATCCTAATCCCAATTAAAATAGAAAAACTATTAAAATAAAGATAATACAGATAAATAGTAGTTACCTAATTCTTGTTCTGCATTAGAGTTGCTCACCGGATATTCTAAGCATATGCTGTTTTGTCTTTTCTGATTCTTATTAAAACACCAAAAGTCAACTCACTCTTTTAAAATATCTTTTGTTCCAAAAGATACATAAAAATTAAAGGTAGAAAGAAAAATTAAGGTTTAGATCAAATACGAACGTACATAGTGGTGACAGATTATCGATAGAAAAGGACGACACAGCTTAAACGGAATTAACAAGAAGAAATTTTCATCTAAACGCCACATTCCTCATACAAGTACAAGATCCTCTGACTTATTAACTCTTCGCAAATTGGTTTGTAATTATCAATCTTGTCCACTTGGAGATGCAAAGTGTAGAAGAGTCGTTCTCCTCGAGAACTCGAAGACGAAATATTCACGAGATCAAACCCATCTTCTTCTAGTCCACTCAAAACTTTGTATATCGAGAAATTATGAATCTTGGACGATGAGATATGGACCATCACTTCGTTGCCTCTAAGCTTAGTTGCAAAAACGGTGGAGACATAACTAGCAACCACCTTTGGTTGCGGCTTAACGTAACTTTCTCTTTGACCTGATACTGGCAACAAGAGGTCTTTCTTCTTTTGTATTAGCTTCTTCACTTGCTCTTTCAGCTCCGGGATGTACTGCAGGCTCCGCGAAAGTGTCTGAGGAATACTTAGCTTCTTTGGCAATAAAATAAAGCCAAAAGAAAAGAAAAAGGTTTGTTAAAATAGTACCAAGTAGACTAACTATTGCTTATTGGTTTTGATATGAAACGTATTTCAGATGACATATCAGAGTAGCTCCTTACCGGCTCATCAGGGCCTGGAAGACATGATCGAAGAGATGAGAACAAAGAGTTGGTTTTCATGCGACGATCACGCTCATTAGCATTGTGATTTAGCTTCTTGATCACGACCGAATTGTTGTTTACTCCATTTCCCTCCGATGAAATAGTAACCCCTAAGCTGGTCTGATGTTGAACCGTGCAGTAGCTAAGGTTATCTCCGACGAGGTTGTCGCTCTCGCACTCTCCTGTCGACGCCTGGTCAAAGTTTGGGAACAATGAATGGCCCAATGCATGCATTTTGGTAGATCAAAGACAAATTTTTAGCTTTTTTCTTCTCTTGAAGCTGATTTGGTTGGGATTGTCCCGGATTATATAGGTGGAATACTTTTGACCTGCGACATATAAATAGATAGTATCAGGGGTGGGCACGGATCGAATATTAATGTATTTTTCAGTATTTGTGATTTGCTTCGGACTTCACGGATATCTGATTTTTCGATTTGCTTTGCTTCGGAAAAATACGGATATTCGGTTTTACGGATATCCGGAAAATTTATGGATATTTGCGAATATTCACGGATACCTTTTCCACTATGTTTAATACAAGTAAATTTGAAAATATTATACAAATTTGTTATTATAAAAGATAAATTAAAACATTAATGAAACTGTTTATTTATAAATTCTTAAAAATTCATAAAAAATTCTTATAAATTAAATGTTTTAAGAAGAATTGTAGTTTTTTATAAAGATCTTATAATTCTTTTCTTCATATTACATTTTTATAAGTAATTTTATAAATAAAATTATATAAGATTATACATTAAAAACTCTATTTAACTATAGATATATAACTATTTATATAAAAGTCGGAGCGGATCGGATATTCGTCTCTAATTTTTTTAGTATTTGTGATTTGCTTCGTTTTTAACGGATAGTGATTTTTAATATTTGCTTTGCTTCGAACACTTACGGATATTCAGATTTTTCGGATCGAAACGAATAACGAATCGAATCAAATTTAACGAATAAAATGCCCAACCCTAGATAGTATAAATAAACAAAAAAACGTTTGTTGTCATGTCAAAGTTAACAAACTATATATATTATAATTATTTTAAAAGTGTTATACGACATAATACGAACCATAACGAGGAATCTCATGTTTGTAAGTCTATACCACAAGCATATACCACGCGCATATCTCATTTGATAAGGCGACATCAAGGGCAGGTACTCATTAGGGGAAATCCATTCTCTTTTTCTTTTTTTTTGGCATCAAACGCTCCATAATCTTATTAAGAGGATTCCAAACAGGCGGCGTCTAGCACCATCCAAGTTGGGATCATAGAGTCTACATGGGAGAAGCAAAAACCTCGAAACCGAGCTCCTTTCGCAAGGCGGTCGGCCCGGATGTTCTGAGAACGAGTTACAAAAGATCTGGAGCATAAAGTAAATTTAGAACGCAGATCAACAAATTCATTAAACTCAGCCTTAAGACTTGGCCAATCTTCATCTTCCTCGATAAGCTTAACCAGTTGCAAGCAATCCGATTGAAAAGCCATCGAGACGTAACCCAGAGCTAGTGAGGATTTCATGGCCCACAGCAGAGTAGCAAACTCAGCATGTAGGGGAGACAAAACATGGTTACTAGCGAATGAACTGAATATTATGCTCCCATCCTCGTTCTCGATTACGCAGCCACCTCCGTACCTAGCGTCATCGTCTTTCCACGATGCATCCAGCTTGCAGAGCGGTTTCTGGGGGATCGTACTGTATGGATCCTGCGTCCTGCGCCTATCTTCCTCTTCGACCACTTCCTTCACTACATGCGCCATTCTCCAGCTAACTGCCTCCGACGTAGCGGATTGGAGGATTTCAGGTGGTGGTGTATCCTTACCTTCAAAGACCTTGGTATTTCTTGCTTTCCACAAAAACCAAAGAATCCAGGGGGCTCGGGCAAGATTGTCCTCTGATCCTCCCTGTTTCGAGGCTCTGTTCAGGAGGAAATCAAAATTACTATAGATGGAGCTACTCGGGAAAGACCCCGGATCGTGGGGTAGCGACGCCAATTCCCACGTTTGTATAGACTGCGGGCATTCAAATAGCAAGTGGTTAACTGTTTCCTCCTCAGCACCACATCTCTTACATGTTCTATCAGAGCTACAGTGACGGTCTGCTAGCCTGCTGCAAACAGGGATACAGTTCGAAAGGGCCTGCCACATGAAGTGGTTTATCTTTCTCGCTGTTTTGACCGAACATACTTGGTTTATCAAGTTATTCGTGCTAGGCTCCAAGCAATAGACTGTATCAATCACAGTTTCTAGATGGCACATTGCCTCATAGCCAGTCTTAACGGAGTATGCTCCGGATTTTGTATGTGTCCAGCAGAAGCCATCAACCATGAAATTTCGTCTTACCTTGAGACTGCGGATCAGAGGGATGTCCTCAGGAGCTATCACTGCCTCGATCACCTCCTGGTTCCAGCTCTTTGTTTGGCGATCAATAAGTTGAAAGACTAGTAGGTTCGGGTTTTGTATCGGCCTTATACCTGATGGTGGCCTAGCTGGGAGAGTGGGGATCCAGTTTTCATCCCAGACCCTTGTGTTATATCCCGACCCAATAGTCTTGCGGAGGCCTGATTGCAGAAGGGGTTTAGCCGCCATTAGACTACGCCACACATACGATGGTTGACTAGCTTTCTCGACATTCATCGGACTTGAGTTACGGAAATATCTGCCCTTTAGAACTCTGGCCAGGAGGGACGAAGGGTATTGCACTAGTCGCCACAGCTGTTTCCCAAGCAGCTCAATATTAAAGTTCCTAAGATCTCGGAATCCTTAACCACCCTTCTCAGTGGGGACACAGATTGAGGACCATGCAATCCAGTGCATACCTCGAATATTTTGCTTGGTACTCCACCAGAATTTCGCTATTGCACTAGTTAATTTTTTGATGATGTCTTGTGGCAATTGGAAACATGACATTACATAAGAGGGGAGAGCTTGTGCTACTGATTTGATAAGGACTTCTTTACCCCCCTTTTGAGAGAAGTTTCGCAGACCATGAGTTCAAGCGAGTGGCGAGTCTCTCCTGGATGAAAGCGAATGCCTGCTTTTTGGATCCACATATTTTTTCCGGCAATCCCAGATAGATTCCCATACCTCCCTCACGAGATATTCCAATCGCCTCTTTTAGCTCCGCCTTTTGCTCTGTTGGTATCTTACTACCAAAGAAAATCGAAGATTTTGAGACATTAAATTGCTGCCCCGACGCTTTACCATAACCCTCAATTATCTTCATGAGTTCCGTGCATTCTCGAGCGTCCGCCTTGCAGAAGAAAAGGCTATCGTCCGCAAATAGAAGGTGTGAGATCGGTGGGCTTTCTCTTGCAATTTTTAACCCTGTAATCCGTCCTTCTCTTTCTGCTCCATGAATCTGGGAGATGAGTGCCTCGGTTAGTATAATGAAAAGAAAAGGGGATAGCGGGTCTCCCTGGCGAATTCCTCTGGTTGGGACAATGTTCCCTGTCGATTCTCCATTGTATGACACAGATGAAATACACAAATGTATCCACGAGATCCAACGTGGGGAAATCCATTCTCTTTTATTCATAAAAAGTAATGCTTGGCCAAAAAATTTTGTTTCGCAGATAATATTATCAATTTTTAATATAAATTAATATGTTATCAGTTTGTATGAATATGTTTTACAATGCTTTATTAACTTTTGTATAGCTAATAAATGATGTTTTATTTAGGGAATAACAATTTATTAATCTGTCTATACTAGTATTGAAGTGATTTTATGATTTGTCACATTCTCCATTATTTTAATATCAGTCATTAGTTTTAATAATTAATTTCAATAATTTATTTGATGATTTTAATTATATTCAGAATAAATAATAAATAGTAAATATATATATATATATTAACAAATTATAGAAATAATACATAATTAATTTATCTCATATTTAGTCAGCGTTTGACTTTATCTTAATATATATATATATTTGTTGGATTATAGTCACAAGAGATTGATGGTGAAAAAGACTTAAGTTACCTAAAAACTTGGAGAGAGCTAGAAGGTTAGGTGGGTTTACGTACTAAAGATGTGTACAGGAGTCATTGTCTGATTGGTAGGTCAGCTAAAGCGTGTGTGATGGAGCTAAGACCATGATTATTCCGGGGTTTTTAGGGTGGGGTTCTTACAGAAATAAAAGAAACTGTTTCTTAACTTTTAACTAAAAAAGTTAGGAACCGGTTTTAAATAAGGTTCTTAAGAACCGGTTCTTAGCTTTTTTAGTTAAAAGTTAAGAAACAGTTTCTTATATTTTCCTAAGAACCCCATCTTAAAAACCCGGAGTTAATCATGCTCTAAGAGTCGTGTACTTAGGTGAATCTGTTCGTTTATCTTCCCTATTCTTTTGCTTGAAACAATATAGAGAGGTAGAGAGAAAACTCCATCGTTGTACATAAGAAAGCTCAGTTCAAAGCTCTCTAATGATTGTTGGTTGATTTTCGGCCTCTACGAGTATAGTTGCTATTCTACTTTAGAGTACTAAAGTGAACACAGGGTAAACAGATTGTGTGTGTTTTTGTTTTCGTTTTACATTCAAATCGACAATGAAAGAGAGAGACGTGAGAGATCAAATAAGAGCGATATGTCAACCTTGATAGCAAGTTTATTTTCCTTGCGCCTATGACGCTCCGACCAACGAGCGCTGGGCTTTTACTGGTACGCAGATATTTAAGACACACAGATACAACATTAACATTAATAGTATAAAACCATGTACAATGGTTTCAACACCCTTTTCATTTTCAACACTCTATTTTTCTCTTTTTTAACATGCCACATCATTTCTCTCATCCACCGAATTTATTCAACACCCTTTCATTTCTTAACCTATACAATGGTTTGTTTGAGAAAATTTAACACCCTACCCTACTATTTTTAATTCATACTTTTATCTTTTAATAATATATTATTTACATATTAATAATATTTTGATTCTAATTAACTTAAAAATAAAATAAATATTTTTAATAAGAAGAATTTTGAGTTTTAAAAGGGTTATTATTGGGATCCAATTAACAAAAAAGATTTAAAACATTCAAACAGTTGATTATAGGAAAAAATGACGTTTTTGTATCTAAATAAAATGAAAGTGGTCTCTATTTATAGATCATAAAAATTTATGAATTTTGATATAATTTTTATTATTTTAAATTAAAAATATTGTATAATAAATAAGTTCGAATTTATGGATGAGAATAAAAATAAAACAAATCTGCATAACACTTCTACCTAATTAATTCGCGCTATGTGGTAAAGCTGACCCACATAAACACAATATTTCAACACCTTCATTGCAGAGTATTCAATAGTTGAAACTCACTTTCAACACCCACATTGTAGATGGTCTAATAAGAGCGATTCTTAACAATAAGAACACTACATGTTTTGTAATTTTTATTTTGTTTTTTTTTGTGTCACAGTTTTTAAAGATATAATTTGTTGATATTATATCATGTTTACTGGTTATTGTTATTTTTGATATTTTATAAATTGTGACTGTTTCTAACGCTTTCAGTACCATATATATTATTTTCAATTTAGAACTACAACAAATGGTTAATTAATAATTTCTTATAAATTAAATATGTAACTGCTCAAATCTAGGCTTACATACATTGTAACATAGGAGATGTGTTAAGTCTCAAATCTATTTTATGCATAACATTTGGCTAAAGTTACATACATTGTACAAATGTTTTTTTTATTGAATAAATTAACATTTATTCAAAAACAAATATGGAACTACTACCTTTTAATATATAAGAAAAAGGACTATCAGTATTTAACAAAAAAGAAAATTCTCAGCACTTCGGTAGAATGTAATAATCGATCATTGACTTCGACCAAAAAACACCAAAACAACTCGACTTTGATTAAGAATGTTAGGTGATCAAGATAAAAGGACGCCAAAACTAAAAGAAACATGAACAAATTATCATCTAAACGAGTTTCCACATTCCTTAAAAATGTCGAAGAGCCATCTTCTCCAGGTGGCATAATTATTGTATTTCTCATTCCGCTCCGACGAAACCGAAACCCCCGTACTTTCCTGAATCTTTGATAAGCTACTTAATAAGTCTCCATTACCAGAAGATCAAGAGACGTGCCATTGTTCAGACTCTCTCCAGTGAGGTAGTAACTCTTGTACTCTTGCTTAGACGGTGAACAAATATTTGGATCTCAGGACATAGGTAGACACTATGGACCACGCGTGAATTACGTCCAATCACCAGTAGCTAATTGGTTCAGAGTTACATGACTTATATTGCATGAATTAAAAATACACTCATTACAATAGAGAATTAGAATTCATATATTGAATGATGACTCAGTATTAGATAAGAATGAACTTATAATCTAGATAAACAAAACAATATGTGTTGTCGTAGTTATCTCCTACTATTACGGTTGATACCTCTTGTATAAATATCGTTGTTGTAACCTTGAGATCAATAACAGAAACAGAGTTGATATTAGCTTGTTATAGTATCAGAGCCAAACAACTAATTTTTTACAAATCTAATAATTTTACGAACCACCAAAACATATCGTTAGGTGAGATATTGATTTTCTTTGAGGAGCCATGGATCCAAAAGCTACTGGAGGGGATACGAACTGGCTTCGAACTCTGTATTATCTACATCCTTCAGATAATACAGGACAAGTTTAGACACCGATTCTTTTGAATGGAGAAAATTATGAGAGATGGGCAAAACTGATGCTCAACTCGTTACGAACCAAACTGAAGATTGGTTTCGTTGATGGAACTCTTAAAAGACCAACCAACAACCCAGATGATGAAGAAAAGTGGGACATAGTGAATGCCATGGTCATTGGATGGATTTACAGTAGTGTGGAACCAAAACTGCGACCGTCAATATCACTTGTTGACAGCGCAAAGGTCATGTGGGGAAACCTTCAGCGGAGGTTTTCTATCAGCGATGATACGAGAATTCATCAGCTCCGTGCTGATATTGCTTCTTGCAAACAGAATGGAGATACTGTGGAAGTTTACTTTGGGAGACTGAAAGTTATGTGGGATGATCTAGCTGACTTCGACAAGGGATTCTCATGCTGTTGTGGGGATTCAGAATGTGAAGCAATGCTGAAGTATGAAAAGAAAGAAGAGAAATTACGTGTGCATCAATTCCTTATGGGGTTGGATAACTCGCGGTTTGGAACAACACACTCAAACCAATTGAGCAGACAAACTGATCTCAGTCTCAAGTCAATTTATTCACAGACAATTCAAGAAGAAAGATACCTGAACGCCATGAGACATGAAGAAAGAACACCTGCAATAGGATTGTCTGCGGTAACTTAACCTGCGTCTTCACCGTCAACTCAACAAACCATAACCAATGCTCAAGCTGCAGCAGTTAGGTTTGCAAGAAACAACTCGGTTTGCTCCCATTATGGAGAGCAGGGGCATGAAGTAAGCCAATGCTTCCAAGTCATTGGATATCCAGAGTGGTGGGACAAGAATGACAAAACTACAGCAGGCCGAGGGATGGATAAAGGAGGAAGAGGCAGAGGGTCTAATGCTCAAGGAGGCAGAGGACATGGTCGTGGAACGGGTCTCCGTGCATACAACACTCAGGCTGACATGCTTGGAGCACAAGAACAGCAGACTCAAGGATTCCCAAACTTCACACAAGAACAATGGGCAATCTTAACTCAGTTTGTGAATTCACAAAAATCGGCCACCTGTGAGAAACTTGGTAAGAAAGATAAACTTATATTTTTGGGAAAGACAGTAGATATGATATCATCATTGACTCCGGTGCCTCTCATCATATGACTGGAGAGTTTAATCTCCTTAATGATGTCGTCACAATCTCGCCAGTCCACATTACATTTCCGAATGGTAGTATCACTTGGGCCACACGAAGAGGACAACTGAACCTTGGTGGTTGTCTCATATTGAGACATGTCCTTTATGCTCCACACCTTTCTGCAACACTTATATATATAACTCAGCTACTTCAAGATATTGCTGGATTCATCTTATTCACTAAAAAGTTTTGTGTGATACAGGACCTCTCTTCGAAGACTTTGATTGGTGCGGGTGAAGAGCATAATGGGGTTTTCAAGTATATGGGCACCGTTGCTGTTCAAGCAAATCATGTGGAAGCTTTTCAGACACGAGATTTGTTGCACGCACGCATGGGTCACCCGTCATCTGCTGTTCTTTCTGTTTTGTCGTCAGTTGCTGGTTTTACTAAGAATATTGGTGTTTTAGAGAGTTCTTGTGGTACTTGTCATCGAGCTAAACAAACTCGAGATGTCTTTCCAGTTAGCATTAATAAAGTTGATGATTTTTTTTGAATGAAAGTTGATTATTGTTTTTCCTTGATACACTGCGACTTATAGGGACCACATCATGAACCATCAACAACTAGGGCACGCTATTTTCTAACTATAGTGGACGATTTCTCTAGAGCTATATGCACAATACTACAATTATAAAAGAAGGAGACAGCACAAGCCTTTAAAACGTTTTGTGCCTATGTTGAGCGTCAATTCAACAAGAAAATAAAGATTGTCCGCAGCGACAATGGGACTGAGTTTATATGCCTTAAAGACTAATTTGCGTCTCAGGGTATTCTCCATCAGACCTCATGTGTTGAGACTCCACAGCAGAATGGATGAGCGGAGAGAAAACATCGACACATTCTCAATATTGCTCGAGTACTTCTTTTTCAAGGACACTTACCAAAACGTTTTTGGGGAGAAAGTATACTAACTGCGACATATCTGATTAGCCGAACACCATCACGACTGCTACGAATTAAGACGCCGTATGAGTTGCTTTATGGCCAAGCACCCTCTTATGATAATCTTCGAGTATTTGGTACACTGTGTTATGCACGCAAAATATCTCGTGGCCGGGACAAGTTTAATGAAAGAAGTACTAGATGCGATTTCTTGGATATCCTATGGGACAGAAAGGATGGACTGTGTGTGATATGGAAATAGAACACATCTTTGTTTCGCGGGATGTTGCGTTTCATGAAGAAATATTTCCGTATGCTCTTCCCAATGCAGTGTCTGAGCCTACAATTAATGTACCTTCCTCTCTACCACATCCGGCAACATATGATGATGACTTTGATCCTATCTCTACAACTGCCGTATTGGAGACAGGGGGGGCCTTGAATTCTGATCAAGACAGTACAAGTGTACCAACTACCGAAGTCAATCAGACCACAGAGACAACATCAACCCCGATGTCTGGCGATAATGACACATGGAGAGATAGTAATACAGCCGAGACTACTACAACAGAGCAACCAGAGTCTGAACCACTATGCAGAGGTCACAGGACTAAGAAACAATCTGTCCGTTTATGACCTTATGTTACGTATACTGCTCAAGTTAACGAAAATCCCCCTACTGCTCTTCACTCAACAAACACACCATCATTGTCTTCAGGTAAGTGTGCCTATCCCTTGGATAACTATGTCTCTTTCCATCGTCTTGCTCCTCATGTTCAGGCATTTCTTCTCAAGGTTGAATCTCATATTGAACTAACCTCTTTCAAAGAGGCGATGAAAGATGAAAAATGGAGAAATGCAGTGACTGGTGAAGTAGATGCTCTTGAAAGCAGTGGTACGTGGACAGTCACTGATCTACTCCGGGTAAACATTGGATGTAAGTGGATCTTTAAAATAAATTTCAATGCGAATGGAACCATTGAACGATATAAGGCACGCTTAGTAGCGTGTGGAAATAAACAAGAGGAGGGAGTCGACTACAATGAGACTTTTGCACCGGTTGTCAAGATGAATACAGTGTGCATATTACTTGGAGTCTCTGCTGCTCGAAATTGGAAACTCCACCAGATGGATGTGCATAATGCTTTCCTTCATGATGAGCTTGAAGAAGAGGTGTATATGAAACTACCTCCTGGTTTTGCCTCCACTAAACCGAATCAAGTTTGTAAGCTGAATAAGGCTCTCTATGGTCTTAAGCAGGCTCCTAGGTGCTGGTTCGCCAAATTAACTAAAGCAGTACTTGCGTTTGGCTTCAAACAGAACCGTCTTGATTATTCTCTGTTTACACTTCATCGGAACAATACTACCCTATTTGTGTTAGTTTATATTGATGATTTGATTATTGGTGGTGATAATTCAGAGCTTATCTCAAAGTTTAAAGAGCACATACACAGTTCTTTTCACATGAAAGACTTGCGAGATCTCTGATACTTCTTGGGCATTGAGGTTCTACGAAGCCAAGATGGCATATACTTGTCCCAGCGTAAATATGCACTTGAAATAGTATCGGAATGTGGAATGCTTGGGGCAAAACCGGTGGACACACCAATGGAGCAGTATCATCATCTGGGGTGTGTTAATGGACCCTTTTACACATAACCGTCACAGTATCGACGATTGGTTGGCAGGCTGGTTTATCTTGCTATCACACGACCAGGACTGAATTATCCAGTGCATATACTTGCTCAGTTTCTTCACAAGCCACGGAAAAAAACACTGGGATGCGGCGGTTTGTTTGGTGCGATATTTAAAGGGCCTTCCAGGTCAAGGAATATTGTTAAGTGCTCATCGCGATCTATCGTTGTCTGCGTTTAGTGACTCGGATTGGGCTGCTTGTCCACTCACTCGGAAATCACTTACTGGTTATATTGTCATGATGGGCAATTCTCTAGTTTCTTGGAAGACAAAGAAACAACCAACTGTCTCGAGGTCCTTGGCAGAAGCTGAATACAAGGCCATGGCAATGACGTGTAGTGAGTTCAAATGGATGCTTGGTGTCTTGGATTTCTTGGGGATTAAGCCGCGTCTTCCGATGCCTTTTCATTGTGATAGTAAAGCAACTATTCATATAGCAACGAATTCGGTCTTTCATGAATGCACCAAGCATGTTGAAGTGGATTGTCATTTTGTTCGTGACTACATTCTCTCTGGAATCATCGCATCACAACATATTGGAACAACAGAACAGTTGGTAGATATATTGACAAAATCGCTTGGGCGTCAGCAACTACATTACTTAATGGATAAGATGGGAGTCATTACTTAATGGACAAGATGGGAGTTCAAGAAACCGTAATAGTAGGAGATAACTACGACAACACATATTGTTGTTTTTATCTAGATTATAAGTTCATCCTTATCTAATACTCAGCCTCAAAATTTTGGAGGCTCTTGGAACTCCGGTGGAAGAAGCTTCAGGATAAGCATGTCCAACGTTGTAATTTGTAAGCAATCACATGAGCAATTTCACGTTGTAAAGATATCCGCGTTAAAAATTTCTGATATGGAATCTTTCAAAATATGAACATAAATTATATATTAATATTTAATTATATTTTAAGATTTTAAAAAAGTCATCTTAGAATCCTTTGAATAAAAATCTTCGGATGAATTATTAATATAGTTTATGAAAAAAAGTTGAAATAACATCAATAATGATGTCTAAACATATACATAACTACATAAAGCATTTTATTTATGTTGTTGACCTGAAAACAATAATTTTTTTTTTGAACACAACCGGAAAACAATAAAGCATCTCACTGAATTAATATATTAAATAGTAAATGTTAGGCTCCTTAGTTTTTAATTCATTTAACAGCCGTCGGTGATCTATCGTGTAAAAGCACTACGGTAGGGTCACCGTGTCCCTGCATCTCTCTATCAAGATCAAAACCAACCAAGCAGCTTCTCATTAATCACCCAAATAGTATAATATTATATTACTTCCGTTATTATAAACTTTTTTCAAGCATATTAAAAACACGTTAAATCACTATTATAAATTTCTCTTTTCTTACAATTATCAATTTCTAATAACTTTTAACCAATAATAATTTAATAAAACTAGGATTGGATTTGGGTCAAGTCCAATAAAACATTGATATGAGTCTCCAATTTTTTTTTACATTTTTATATGGATTTTAGACTTCCAAAATATAGAAAAAATATTTCTTTACAAATGTTCTTAAGAAATTTTATGGCCTCCAAATTTTCAGATCCGAACCTAAATAAACTCAATTACTTTTGTTGAAGTTTATAATTTCTACGTAAAACATAAAAATTTATCTTTGTGAGACAATTTGATTTTCTAAAATAAGTGACAACTGATTTTTCTCCTTTTGTCTACATACGTTTTTATTTTATCTTTTCTCATTCTTTTATTGATACATCAAAGCTCAATACAACTCTTTTATATAACTTTTTCATAAAAGATAAGTATTTTTGATATTAGCTGATTCTTAACTTTATTTATGAATTAAATAAAAAATCAGACTAATACTGAAAAATTTCTTAATTATCTAAACGAAACTTATATTTTTAGAATCCAAAAACCGAAAACCAACATAAATCGAAATGATACATAAAGTGCCTAAATGGTGAATTTCTTCTTTTTTGGTTTTTTTCCACTGCTCTTTTTCTTAAAGATTATTTCAAGGAATTATGTTTGTAAGTTAGGAAAAGATTTGAAATTAGGAAACTAAAGCTATTTAATTTTTGAATATTTATTATTTTCTAATAAAAAATTATTTATATATAAAGGATCAAAACAAATTCTTTGTTTCTAGTCTTATAAATCGCAAAGCCGGTTTTGTAGTAAGAATAAGTTTTTTTTTTTGTTTTCTATTCTCTTTTGAAACGATTTCTGTTGGAATATTATATAATTCCCTTATATATGCGGAAAATGATTATAGAAACAATATACATGTTTTATCCTTTATATATTGATCGAAATTATTATCATATGTGTTGTACTCGTTAAGAAAATATAATCAATAATAGCTGTTATACGGCTTATCATACTATAAAGGAAATATCTGGGTCACTCACTAGAGAGGGTAGAGCTTGACATGAGCTTCAGCCTATTCTCCACGCATGAACCAGGTCAAGTCATTATTAGAGATATTGTAATTAAGAATCTTGATACGAATATTACTTTGTTTTTTTTGAATGAATGAATATTACGTTTACATGTATATGACTATTAAGAAGACTAGAGTTTTTGTCCGCGTTACGCGTGGAAAATGGGTTTAAATATATTGTCTAGGATTGAAATCTTTTAATAAATCTATTAATTTTTATTATTGTATGAATTATTTTGTTTGAGTTTATTTTTATAATTTTTAATAAATAATTTTCTTCGTTTTGGTTTTATTTTTTATCTTTAGAGTTATACAATAGGTTTAAAATTCTCAAAACAGAAAAATGAGTAGGATGCTAGCATTCAAAATGTGAAAATTAATCTGATGTGATTTTTTCATCTAAGTCGTTAATTTTCATTGACTGCATAGTATAATATTTTGTAATTTTTGGTTAATTCATATTTAAAAAATTTGAGTAATATTTATGGATTTATTAAAGTAAAATCTTATTACTGGTGTTAGGTTATTACTGATTTTTACATTGTTTTAAATTAATTATTAAACCATATCATATATGGTTAATTATTGTTGGTTCTTAATCCTTATATATTTTAGGAAAATAAATTTATGAAAGTATTGGTTTTTCATCCTATATAGTAGGGCGCACATATGTGGACCTACAATAATTTTTTTTATTGTCTCATTTTTGGTTGCATATTTTCTATTGCATATTTTAGTACAGTAGAAACTCTGTAAATTAATAATCGAAAAAATTAATAAACATCATAATAAAAAAATTTGGTTTCGAGTTGGATTGATTTAAAATATGACATAAATTGATAAATTAATTAAAAAATTGATTTTTAAAAAATATATAGTTCCATTAAAATCATAAGTCAGTAATTTATATACATACTATTCATAGAAGTATAAATAAAAAATTGTATTATTTGTTTTATATTGAAAATGTAATTCATCTTTATTTTCTTAACACTTCTATATATTTTGATAATATTTAATAAAATTTAAGCTAAACTACAATTACATTCTATGAAACATATTTCATATACATCAAAGAAAATTAATTAATGTATATAAGGTAAAATCAATTAGCTTTCTTATTTTATACAAAACACATATGGTAAAACAGAAAATCATAAAATGATACTTATACAAAATTAGTAACTCTATAAGCTAATAAAATACAATAATCTCAACATCATTAATTTTAGAATTTTCTTTGTATAAGCCTATCTCTATCTTCATTTATATCTTTCTGTTTTTGAGTTTTATTCCTTACATGATGTGTATTTTACCTTTTATATGTTTTCAATCGTTTTTCTATATGGTTAATAATATTCAAGTTTTTATTATTGTTGCATTTTTTTCTATTTATCTGTTTTCTTTTCTCTGGTCTTTATCTATTTTTGTTAGATACTTTTGAGATGGAAATTTTCTGGTAAAATTGTATTGTAACTCTTTTTATATGTAAAGAGTAGTGTGTCAATGTTGTATTATCATTTGGATCTAGTTGATTATAATGTTGTTCAATAAAAAATTTATTTTCATCATCTATTCGTCCTACAAAAAAAACCTTTTTTACTTCGTGTCAAAAAATATTAGAGATATTCTAATTTTATTCTGTTTCTTTTCTTCTATTGCAGTTCTTTTTTATCTTTGTTGGTTAAGCGGATGATCGAGATTAGTGGTCTGATTTAATATGTGTTTTCTTTTATCTTCTCCCCAAAGCTGCTGTAAAGATTTTAATAGCTCCTCCTAGTTGATCTCTTTGTATTTCTGCTGATTTAGGGATTTGTGGGAGTCTACTTGATTCGAAAGTAGCTATCTTTTTTCGAATCATCGTATATCCACAATGTTAATGCAAAAATGTTTTTTTCGAATCATCGTATATCCACCATCGCAACAAAGATAGATATGTCAAAGTTATAATTTTTTTCTCCTTTCAAATGTTGATATCTTACACACAGATTTACTATTTATTTAGAGCTTGGTGTGATTTAATATGACATGGTTATTTAAAAGAAAGAAGTGGACCTCAGACCAGCAAACGTTGTGGTTTATATTTTTTGCGATGTGGATGTAAT
This sequence comes from Brassica carinata, assembly GCA_016771965.1. Classification (NCBI taxonomy): domain Eukaryota; kingdom Viridiplantae; phylum Streptophyta; class Magnoliopsida; order Brassicales; family Brassicaceae; genus Brassica; species Brassica carinata. The sequence continues at coordinate 38,706,287 of CM028701.1, read as the reverse complement.
GTAATTAAGCTTAAACTAAACCAGACTTTTGTTGTAACAAATTACAACGGGTTCCCTTTATTAATTTTGCCAAATTACTATGCTCCCACTGGAAGCTTGATCGAAGGTAACCAGAGTAAAAAAAACTTGAAACATAGGAAAACACTAGTGTTCTGTAGCTGTATCCCGAGCTAGTAAATTAAGGAAGAAATCTAAGTGGGAACATCGGTTTGCTGAACTTGCTAGGATAACACACGTGGGCGTTTGAAGCTCTTCTTTTCGGCTCCAAAGTTTAGTAGTATTGGTGGATCAACTTCCCTATGTTTGGAGGCTCATCACCGGATTGCATGCAGAGAAGCAGGTGGTTCCTTAGATGGAGATCCAGCTGTGGCGGGTTAATGCTTCTTTCACCCTGAAACAAAGTTGAGCACGGGTCATTTTTATTGAACCCGGTTACAATGTATTCAGAACTCATATAGCCTACCTCTGAATGAGGCTTAGGAACAATATCATCACCGATTGCGCATAATCGTGAAGGTCCGGTTTCTGGGAGTGAAATTGTAGGTCGTTAGCCAAATATGGAAAAGGTACTGCTGCCCATCAAGATCCGCAAGGCAGCTTGAAAGCTCATACCCTCCACTGCTATTAACCCGTTGCAGTTGTAACATTAGTTTTTAAATGATATTAACTAAACATTGAGAAGCAGGAGATTAAATAAGTGTAACTGTGGAAGTTAACCTTCTCAAGTGTGCCTCTGGCTGCAACTTTTTTCCTTCTCTTGGAGACAAAGACAACAAATGTAGCACTATCATAGCCATCGTGAACAGCCAAACGCAGCAGCGTTCTTGGGGTCCGAGCCGTGTTTGACTAACAACATCTGAAAATCGATGAATAGGTTGACGATTTAGTGCTTAATATAAATATATGGTCCTAACGCTTTAATATGCAAAGAAAATATTTAAAGCTTACGTTCTGAGTTTGTGTTAGCAAGAGTTTAGAGATGGTCAAACTTCGAAAGCTTGGGCGTTTCCGGATGGTCCGTTGTTTTGTATCGTCGTCGATGAGAATAAGCTATGAAAGCAGGAATAAGAAATCAAATGAAATCTATATATAGAACAACAGACAGAAAGGCGAACAGAATCAATTATTAAAGCTTTTAATGGGGGAATCACTCTTCCAAACGGAAGAGATGAGAAAGGGGAGAGATATGAGATGGAAGATGAAAGGGGATGAACTTGATCGAGTAAATTAGGTTTACGGGAGCAGAAGAGATAAGCGGCAGGCTTCGTTGGAGGCCCAAAACAAAAGCAAACGAAAGCCCAAACCATCAAAACATATCATTAAATGACGTGGCCGAATGTTATGTTTTGATTGGACGATTTTTCAATCTGATGTGGCTATTCTAAGAATGCTTCATTTATTCCTTTTAATATTAGTTTGATTATTATTTTATATCGAAAGATGCTTTCGGCGTCTTCGTCGTCCCAAACATTTTCGATGGTGTCACCCTTTTTTTTTTGGACAACCGATGGTGTCAGCCTATACATAATCATTTTGAAATTTAATATCTTCGGCCTCCGTACTTAAACTTAACACAACGAAGCTATCAATATTTAGGTCAACTTAAAAGCCCTTTCTCAAAAAAAAAAAAAAATTAGGTCAACTTGATGCCGTCTGTGTGACTATGTCTACACTAAAATATCGTCCTGTAAGTTATCCTTATTTGATGTCAAATACTGTTCTAAATCAATCCAAAGAAACCAAACCTTTTTAAACCAAGTTTTTCTTCATAATTTACTTTGCGAAATAAACCAGATTTAAAGATCTATTTTTCTTTCCAAACCAAAACACAAGTTTTTTTTTTCCTTCTCTTTGATGCCTCCCTAACAGTGGAAGGACTAATTCACACATTTTTGTTTGATTAAAGACAAGTTACATGGCTCTGTTTTTTCTTTGAGCTGTTTTAGTTGGGATTGCACATCACTATTGGTCAAAATATAATCGTCCAGTAATATATGCGGATAATATGATTAAATAACCAAATAAATTTATGTCGTTAAGTAAAAATAATGTGCCTCTCAACTAATAAACCAGATTTTGACACTAGTTAGTAAATTTGAATCTATTTTCTAAGAGAAATATCTGGACGTACCTGTATCATCATATCATAAACAGAAAAAAAAAAAAAAATCTTGAACAGATATTTGGATAGTTCCAAGATCATCGGATGACCATGCATGGCTTGTCCGGTAAATATTTCCGATGCTGTAAGCATGTACATGATCAATTGCATGTTTTAAGCATATGCATAAGCATTTAATTTATTTTTGATCCAAAAAAAGCACCTCACTTGATTTATATGCTAAATAAATGATAGGATCGTTACTTTTAGAGCTTGATTTAAATGAACCGGAACTTTAATATTTTGCTGTTCAATTAATGCTGTAGACTGAATAACTGAAAAAGTCTATAGCATTAATTATTTTTTTATGTCAAAAATAATGCTGTAGACTTTTTTGGCTATAACTAAATAATTTTTTTGGTTTGAAACTATTCATGTCCATTTCTCTATTCTGAGGCGAGACAACAAACTTCTCAAAATTTGTTGAGTTTTTCCCTGATTAAAGAATCTGAAGAGTTCCCATGTCCCTATCTCTCTATCAAGATTAAAACCAACCAAATGGATTCTCATTAATAAGCATTGTATTTAATGATTAGAAATTAAGTCTTTAGACTTAAGATGGGAGGGACCATCTGTTAAATAAAATAAATGAGAATTATTTTTTGTCTACAAACTCTTTTTTCTTTTTCTCTTTTCTTATTAATACATTTTGGAGAAAAAAAAATCCAACATCAGAAACATAATTTTAAAAAAAATAATATATAAAAGATTTTAGCTAATTTATTTATCGTCAATTAATTTAATTTGAAAGTTCAATATAATTTTGAATTTAACATGATGTCAGAGCCAATCTAGACTATGTCTATAATAGTTCTGTTCCAAAAATGATCTGATCATCGTAGTAACTAATAGTCTTAAGTTGCAAAAAAATAAAGTCCAATAAATATTTAATTATGCCGAAATAATTAAAAAAATCATTAGACATGATAGATATCGAGATATTAATGTTCAAAAATCGAAGATAAACCTGAATTGACAATACACAAAAACTCAGCATAACCCTTTCTATATATCTTTGTTACAAAAGATAATCAAACAAGAGTAGAAGAAATTATTTAGGTTTGGCACCAAAAAATTGTATTTACATCAGTCACTTATACATTAGAACCTTTACAAATTAATATTCGATAAACTAATTATCTCTATTAGTTAATAAATTTCATCGATCTAACTTGGACAGGTTCAAAATTTGACACAAATTGATAAAATAATAAGATAATAATTTTTTTAGAAAATTATATGTAAATATATGGTTCCATTAAAATTATAAATTAATAATTTATATGTATACAAATTTTATATAAGTAAGAACCTATCATTATATTGTTTGTTTATATTCACAATGGAATTATCTTTATATTTTCTTAACATTTAATATATTTCTGATGAGATTTAGTAATATTAAATCTAAAACCACATTTAAGTTCTACGCAATATATATTATATACACCAAACAATATAATAAATCTAATATAAATGTCATATTTCAAAAAAATAATAATTAATGTCTATACACTAAAATCAAATATTTTTCTTATCTTAAAATAAAAATATCTTAAATAAAAAATCTAAATAAGAAAATTTTTGTAAATTAATATCTCTACAAATTAATAAAATTTTATAGTCCCAACATTATTAATTTATAGAAGTTCTACTGTATAACTGCTATTCTTAAATCGAACTTTATATGAAATCTTAATTGTATAATACGAACGTAATGGTACGTCTATTGGTAATGGATCACTGGCTTTGACCAAAAATCAGAAACAACTCGACTTGAAGTCTACAACGCATTAGTCAAGACAGATTATCTACAGAAAAGGACGACGCAAACGAAACAAAAAGAAAAATCATTTAAACGAGTTTCCACATTCCTCATACAAGTACAAAATCCTTTGACTTAACTCTTCGCATATTAGCTTGTGACTATCAATCTTCTCCACTTGAAGATGCAAAGTGTAGGAGACGCGTTCTCCCCGAGAACTCGTAGATGAAACAGCCACGAGAACAAACCCATCTTCTTCTAATCCACTCAGCACATTATATATCGAAAAATTCTGAAACTTGGAAGATGAGATATGGACCATCACTTCGTTGTCTCTAACCTTAGTCGCAATAACGGTGGAAACATAACTAGAAACCGCCATTGGTTGCGGCTTAACGTAACGTTCTCTTTGACCCGATACTCGCACTAATAGGTCGTCCTTCGTTTGTTTTAGCTTCTTCACTTCCTCTTGCAGCTCCGGTATGTACTGAAGGCTCCGAGAAACCGTCTTAGGAATACTTAGCTTCTTCTGCAATAAATAAAGCCAAACGAAAAGATAAAGGGTTCATACGATATTTGTTTAAATTGGTTTTGATATGAAATGTATTCAGATGACTTATCAGAGTAGCTACTTACCGGCTCATCTGACCTTGGAAGACATGAACGAAGAGATGAGAACAAGGAGTTGGTTTTCTTGCGACGGTTACGCTCATTAGCGTTGTGATTTAGCTTCTTCATGACAACCGAATTGTTGTTTATTCCATTTCCTTCCGACAAAACAGGAACCCCTAAGCTGGTATGATGATGAACCACTCCATACGTCTTCGGTTCCGGAAAATCAAGAAACGTGTCGATGTTACGGTTACCTCCAACGACTTTGTAGCTCTCATACTCTCCCGTAGACGCACACCCAAAGTTTGGGAACAATGGAGGGCCCAAGGCACGCATTTTTGCTTGACTATAGACAAATTGTTTTTTTTTTTTACAAAACTAACGACAATTTGTTAAAAGTTTTTTTTTTCTTCTCTTGAAGCTGTTTTGGTTGGGATAGTCCTGATTTATAGGTGGAATATTACTGACCTGCGACATATAAATACGTAGATAGTATTAACCAAATAGACAAATAAATATCTGTTGTCAAATCGAAGTTAACAAACTATATTATTTGTTTTTTGAGTGTTAACGACGTAATACGTACTATACCGAGGAATATCATGTTTGTAACTATAAACCACACATATCTCATTTAATAAGGTGATATCTGGGGCAATTACTTATTGATAAATAAATAAATATTTGAATTTTGTAAAAAACACCTTGTATCAGTTTATTTCTTAAAAACATTATACATACGGAAAAAGACATATTCTCTCTGTAACAAAAAAAAAAACTGATGTTTGGCAAACAGAAAAATTGTTTCGTTTTAGAGAACATTTTCAATCTTTTAATATAATTATTACCACGTTATATATACATATATATATATATCATGTTTTAATTTTTATTACAATTTTTGTTTTTCAGTGTGTTTTACAGTTGCTTCAATAACTTCTGTCTAGATAATAAATTATTTTTTGTTTCGGAATTTTTTTATTAATCTACATACAAAAATATAAAGTTCTGCTATTCTATGCCGTTACAGTTACATATTTGAATTACACCACTACCATTTTCATGATTTGAACTTAACATTCGTTTATAGTAGTAAAATAATTTATTGATGATATGCATGGAGATAAATTATTTTAAATGGTGTAGCAATTATATTGAAATCCGTCTTCTTTGGAAGCTGACGAGTGGTGGATGTGGGACGCCTCCGTGTGTGTTTTCTTTGACGGTGGCTTGTGGCGGACTTTGTGCTGGATTTGGACACCCCGGTCCTGAAAAGGTCGGCCATTAGATTAGTCACCGGTGCCCAACGGGAGGAGGAAGCTTGTTTTCTCACTACCCTTGCCCCTTCTGTTCAGATTTACTACATAGATCTGCTGTTGTTCTTGATTTTAGTTGTCTCGTATGTAACTTAGCTCGGCCGTTTTCCTTGTCGTCGGATTGAGCATTGTTACGATATTCCAATTTTGGGAAGATACTTTAATATAATATAATATTTTTTCTTAAAAATAGATTAAATTATATAGAAATCCGTGAATTAACGGGGAAAAAAATCAATATATACCAATTGATACATTTTACATGAAAAAAAAATTAGGGCAAATATTTGGACGTACATGTATTATGGATAGACAAACTATTTTTTTTTTGTTAAAGTTGAATAGACAAACTATAAGAGACATTGTATAAGAATCCACGATTATGACATGCTATAAGAAGATTTTTATTTACAGAGCGAAAGATGACTCAGCTTGAAGAAATTGTCGGCGGCTCGTGGAATCAGGTAGAAGATGGTGTAAGCCTACTCGTGGAATCAGGTAGAAGATGGTGTAAGCCTATACATAAGCATTTTGACATTTAATATAACTTAATTACCTTGAATAAATGCAGCCTCAGTATTTAATTCAACAAAGCTATCAATGTTTAGGTCAACTTGATGCTATCTATGTGTAAAATATTTACAAACTAATACTACAATACTTTGAAAGCTACATCTGTCGTCCCGTAAATATTTACAAACTAATACTACAATTAAACTCAATTATTTTTTTATGAAAAATACAATTTAATATTATTAAGAATAAAAAATTCATAAACACACACAAAAATCTATTTTTGTGAAACAATTTTTTTCCAAAACTTTTTCTTTGGGGAATGGAGGGAATATTTTAAACCAATCCAAAGAAATAAACGTCTCTAAAGCAAACATTTTTTCTCCATATTCTACTTCAAAATAAACCAAATTTAAAAAGATTTGTGTTTTTTTTTCCAAAACAAAAACTCTTTCAGAATTTTCTTTTTTCTTTGATGCCTTAAGTTTTTTTTTATCTCTTTGATGCCTCACTAACAGTGAAAGAGCACCCATTTTTGTTTGATTAAAAACAAGTTCTATAATGTTGTTTGTTCTTGGAGCTGTTTTAGTTGGGATTTGCCTATCACGGTTGGTGAAAATATAATCGTCCAGTAGTATATCTGGATAATATGATTAAATAACCAAATAAAAGTATGTTCATAGATAATATAGTATAAGTGTTTTTGAAGTGTTATAAGACTTAGGAAATCTCCAATGTATTATTTTATATTTTCAGATTAAAATCAAGTTTATTATTTTGTAAAAAGAAAATGGAATAATAAATGAAAATACCGGGATCAATATAATTCCTCTATATCTGAAGTAATTTTGTTTTATATTTTATGAAAATATAGAATAGAGTTGAAAAATTTATATTCTAAATAAAATAGAATTAGAGACCTGCTATCATGAACTATAAGTTCTCACCACGTAGGTCGAGACATGCCAAGACTAATGTCTGATATGTATCGGGTTCAAAGCCCACTAGGGTAGCTTTAGGTGCCTAATAATACAGGGGCACTGTGGATCAGTTAACAAGGATTTACTAATCCTTCGGATTACTCAAGGGAAACCACAACTAATGTAAAAGGAGATAATAATATGGTAATATACTTACATATCTTCAAAGAAAAACAAAGATTTCCATATTAGAAAAGAATATATGAGAATGTTATTTTCTGGTTCGGTTTTTTTATTTTTGTGAATTTTGCAAGCTGCCCAATGTATATTCTCTATTAGTATATACGATATACTTATATTTATTATATATTAATTCAAAGATCAATGGATAACATAATAACCATGGTTCTCATTTATCCTAAGGACTTCAGGACCGTCTATTAATTAATAAATGCAACGTGCTCACTTGCACAATTATGTCTCGGCCGTACAGTTGTACTTTATTACCCTCTTTTGTATTTCCTCATCTAGTGGTACAGTTGTACTTTATTACCCTCTTTTATATTTCCTCATCTTAATTAATAATACACCAAAAGGCCGGCTTGGTTTTCTTCAATCATATTTGACCAATGTATTAAATCTTATATGTTATTTTTCTAATGAAATTTCAGTGTGAAAAAGTTAACAATACAACAAAAAGAATAATATATGTTTTTTTTTGCCAGAAGTTTTAGCTAATAAACAGTAACAAAATATAAATAAACAAAGAGTGCGGAGACCTAGTCTCCGCCATACCAAAAGGTTGTGCATCTGAAATGCCAGCCAAAACATATTTATATTAGGGTATCTCCGATCATATTTCATTTTTTACTCCAAATGTCATTTTGGAGTAAATTAAACTCCAATCCAACTCCATTTTCAACTCTAAAATATTTAAGGTTTTTTTCCGTGTTATTGAATTCTTTTTTTATTTATAGAATAGTTCTTTAAATCTTAAATATTTTTGTTTCATACTTTTCCTCATTTTTATTTATTACTTAAATATTTAGAGATTACAATAAAATGAAAAATATGATTTCCTTAACAGATTATTTAATAATTTTAAATAAAGATGCATAAACTAATAAAAAAAATACCAAAACTAAATATAAAATTTTAAAATAAATAAAAGTAATTTAATAGTCTGGTAAATCATTTCTGGAACCACCAAAATCGGCGAAGTATTGTCCAAAGGATAAAAATGATCGATTTAAAAATTTTCTTGTTTGATTTAGGAAAGTCAAAGATAAAGAAACTCATTATTCATTATAAAATGTATTAGTTGACCATTTCTGGAAAATATTATAATGTTCATTATTGAACCAAAATATGTTATCTTATATATATAATATATTTATGGTTATTGTATTTTTTAATAATAAATGTTTAATTTGATTTTATGGAAGCTTTGTAAACATAAAATAGTTGCGGTTAATTGGTATTTTTTTATAAATAGAAGGTATTACTAACAATTATTAACTAAATAAAAGTGGAATTATTTTGGAATATTCATTTTTGGAGAAAAAATGGAATAATACATTGGAGTAAAACATAATTTCATTTTGGTGTTGCACCAATTTAGAGGAAAAAAATAGAGTAATATATTAGAACAAGAAATGGAGTAAAACATAATTCTATTTTGGTGTTGCACCATTTTAGAGCAAAAAAATAGAGTAATATATTGGAGATGCTCTTAGTATTTTTAACCGGTAATGTTGAATCGAAGCGTACGAAAAATTATTCATGTAATATGATCATTACAGTAAACAGTCAAATTAGCATGTAGTAATCGATCATTGACGTCCACCAAAAACGGAAACAACTCGACTACAATGCTTTGGTCAAGAATGTTAGATTTAACAGAAAATTAAAGAACGACATATAAAAGATTAACAACAAATTATTCTCTAATGAGTTCTCATATTTCTCATACAGATACAGCCTTATCTGATTTAGCTCTTCGCACTTCAGTTTGTAATTATCTATATTTCCCATTTTACGATGCGAAGTGTAGAAGAGCCTTATCTGATTTAGACCTTGAAGATGAAACATTCAATTGTCTTCTTCTAATTGAAAGATGCATAGACTAATGTCATCGTCCTTATCAAATTTGAAGTAAAACTGATTATCTGATATATCGGAGTAGCTGTTTACCTATTGACCGGAAGCTGGAAGACATGAACTGAGAGATGAGATAAAGAGTTGATCTTCTTGTGAATCACAATGATTTAGCTTCTTGATCACGATCGAATTGTCTATCCCATTCTCCTCCGACGAAACAGGGACCTCCAAACTTTCTTTAGTCTCCTAATGATAAGCCACTCCATAAGTCTCCGGTACCCGGATAATCAAGAAACGTGTAGTTGTTGAGGTTCTCTCCGGCAAGGTAGTAACTCTCGTACTCTCCTTGTGACGACATGACCCCCACGGTGAGCTTTTTGCCATTCAGTTAATCTATGGACACTGTCTACGACTGGGCATTCGGATATCCATTAGGTTCGAATCGGATCTTTTGGATTTCGGTTATGTTTTGTAATACGTCCGTCCTAGGTCTCATATTAGTAAATTTAAATATGGATCAGGATCAGATATCACACATCGATTTCGGGTTGGAGTTTTATATCACATCCTAGAATCCATAAATTAATCATCTATCGTCAGATTCGAGTTAAATCAGATCAGTTTGAATATATTCGAAGTAAAATCTAAAATTTAAAAACAAAACATAATAAATTTAAAGTTATAAAGAATTGAATATTTAAGCTACTTATTTAAAATACTTATAATTCGATATTATATTGAAAGAAATATGAAATTGAATACTTGAAATACATATATATATTTATGTTTCAAATATTTATATTATATATTAATTTTGACATTCGTATCAGTTTTTTCGAATATATTTTGGATATTTTAGGTTCTCGGATTTTACGGATTACCCCGTTCGGGTTCAATTGATAACACTTCGATTCAGATATGTTTTGTAACACATTACAAAATCTATTTAGGTATTTTTTTACTTTTCCGACCAGGTACGGATCAGATTTTTTTCTTGAGTTAGATCTCATTGGCACGGTATTGGAAATGACTTTATGATATGTTCATCAATTTATTATTCAAACATAAACACCCATAACTCTAGTTGTTTGGACAAGTGAATAAAAAGATAAATACATTTTGACACTATTGTAATATCATGATTTAAGTATTTCACTACATTTTGTATATGTATAAATGTTTTAAAAATTTGATTTAGCTACTTACTGTATATATTACAAACACAGAAAAAATGACATGGTGATTGATGAGTTACAACTGTAAACATATACATATTTGTTGACTCCAAAACAATAAAAGCATCTCACATGATTAATATACTATTCTCTAGACATAATTTGAGAAGTAACTTGCTAAAGTTTGCTTATGTATCATTATCATATTCATTTTCATTAGAAAAAAAACATGACTTAGTAAAAATGATGATATGGCTTGAAGTTAATTGTAACATTAACATTTGTATTTAGTGTGGATTTATAATTTTGGTAAGCTTTTTAGAATGTATTAATAACTCATACATCATCACTAAATTAAATCTACTCATATGTAACATTAAAATAGTATAATATTGATATACAAAAATAATAATAGCTAACAAAATTTCAAAAATATTATCTGATTCTATTTTTAATAAATATATAATTTCTTATTACTAGAAAAATTTCTTCAAAAATTTATACAATTTTTAAATTATATTCTATTCCTAATATCTATTTTCTTTTAATATCTACAAAATTTTGAAATATTACTTAGTTTTACTTTTTGATAATTATAATAAATGAATTTTAACACATTTTTCTTTTAATTTTATGCAATTTGATTTAATATATTTTAGCTAAAACAAGTAGATAAAAATTTTAACCAAAGTTATAATTTTAAATATATACATATCTATTTTCAAATATAAACTTAAAATAAACAAAAGTATTTCTTTTATCTTAGTTTTATGTTTAAGTAAATTAAAATAAAATTAAGTAAATAAAAATCTAAATTTAACCATTTTTTATTTTTAAATATAATATAATTTTAATTTTTTTTCCGCATGAGCATGAAAGTACCTAGTTAAATAGTAAATATTAAGCTCGTTAGATTTAATTCAGTTGACAACTTTGGAAAGTAAAAAAAATAACACTCTAAATGGAAAGAGCGGATCAAGCGTTGCAGATCTAGCGGAACAAGAGCAGATCTAGCGGTATATATGTGAACCAAGAAGATCTAGCAGTCCACAACATATGTTTGAATGATGAAAGTGGATAAAAAACAGTCCAAAATATTGCACAAAATTAAAATAATTTATATAAATTTTATATTACAGTATATATTCATAAATAAAAGTATTTATAATTATTTATAATTATTAATAATTGCAATGATATAAATTATTATTTAAAATATAACATAAATTACTTTATATATAATTATTTTGAACTTTTAATTAAATATATATAATTTTGGATGACTTAAAATAAATATAACTTGGCTAAAATTAGGAGTTGGCATTTTGGTTTAATTATGGGTTCGGTTTGAGTTTCGTTCGGTTTGGTTTATTTGGGTCTAAGAACTTTAACCAAATTCAACCCAAATTAGTTTGATTTGGTTTATGTTCAGTTCGGTTTGATTTTAGTTCGGTTTGCTTTGTGTTTGGTTCAGTTTTAGTTTAGTTGGTTTGTTTTTGGTTTGGTTTACTTTGGTTTTGTTTGTTCGGTTCAATCGAGTTGATTTTTTAGTTTTGTTCTAGTTGAGTTACAAAAATATAATTTATAAAAAAAAATAATGAATCATCATTTTATACTAAATTAATATTTTCTTCACATTTAAACGTAAAACCAAAGTCACAATAAAATATAAAAAAGTGATCAAATAATTTTATATTATTATTTTCAAACCTAATATAAATATTATAAGTAATTTTTTGGTTTTGATGTTGATCTATGAGATTCATATTCTTTTATTTTACTTTTAGTTGTATTTATTATATTAATTTAGAAGTAAAATGTATAAAATTATGTTTAGTTGTTTAGGTTAAATGGTTAAATATATAAAATATTAATATTATTAGTAGATTTACTTAACCTAATTAAAAAAAAAAATTCGGTTTTTTAGGTTCGGTTTTAAACCGAACCAAACCGAACCATTTGAGTTAGTAAAATCTTAAACCAAATAGCTTAAACATATGCTTTGATTTGGTTTGGATCTGTTTGGGCTCGATTAGGTCGGTTTTGGTTTGATTTCGCTCGTTTTTTTATCCACTCCTAGGAAAAATAGTATAATAGTTTTGAGCTTTAATATTAATTAACACAGCAATTTGAAAATATTTCAGAAAAAAATTGAAAACATATTTTCAAATAATATATATATAGCCAATATTTAGTATTTTATGTACATAATAAATAAAATGAAAAATATAAAGAGTTTACCATCTACTCTATTAAAATAGAGTCCTATTTTCTATCTACTTATAAATGTTGTCAATTAAGTTTTGGACCTATTCATATCTCACTAGAAATAGATATCAGTACAGTTAAAATAAGATATCTTTTTAAAATTATCCTTAACTAACTTCCAATATTACAAATGTACCATTCCTATTTTTATGACTAACAACATTAATTAGTTTCATTCTAATACACATCCGTAAAGCTTTCATAATTGATTTGCATTTAAAACTATCAACATTTCATTGTATTTAATTATTTCTTATTTAATTTATCACTTACAACTTTCTAAAACCTAATAGAGTTGCTGTGTGTCAGAGATATACGGCAACACTGCTTCAATTTTGAATATTAATATGGATTTATGATGGGTAAAATATAGTTATACAACAATATGATTTTAAATAACCCTTAATATCTTCATAGCTATAGTGCTATACAAATATATTAGTTCTAAAAATAATTATATAAAATATGATAGTATAATAAAAAAAATTAAGCTTTAGTTCATGTATTACTTAAAAAATATGCTATTAGAAAACTTTGAAATTAACTTTAATAATTTATTAAATATATTACAAATTAATTTTAATTTATTTTACTTCTCTCGACAAAATATAAAAATTTTAAAATAAATATTTCATAATTTAAATTTTAGAAAATATAAAATAATAGATGCTAAGGTATATATTCTAAATGCAATGCGAAAAGACAAATCATATGGTAAAAATCAAAGTAATATAATATTTTGAAATCTTAGCTTAATAACAAAAAAATCAGAAAACTTAATAACATAACATACAAAATTTATTAAAATAATATGATAGATGCTACTATGTATAAGATCACTAAAATAATAGGACTGTATTATTTAATAAAAATTTTATATACTTATAAAATTCTATAAAATACTAAAATGATAGAATTAAAATATATTTTGTAAAATAAACATGGACATATAAATTATCATAAACAAATATCATTTCTGTAGTATAACTAAATTGATTTTAAAATTGATTGTATGCAATAACAATTAATAGAAAGTAAAATGTATAAACAGATCACTATATATTTATAATTTCGAATAAGAAATATAAATAATATGATTATAGAGTTACACAATGTGTAATATTGATATGTAAATCATATATTTAAAATCTTTTAATAATATCAAAATTATACATTTATAAAAAAAAAATTCGCACGAACGTGCGGATCAAATTCTAGTCATAAGTTAAAACTATTGAAAATATAAATTAAAATCATAAAATCTATTTAAATATAAGAAAATATAATTTATAAAAAATTGCATAAATTCTGAATTTAATTTGAAGGTAGTGTTGTTCACTAAATGATTTTGTGTTCGTTTTATTTTAATACTTCTAACTGAGTGTTTTATTTGCTCTGAATTCGTAAGTAAAGTAACGACCAAACAAAACTTTTTTGCTCCACTTTTTAAAAATACATTAAAATTTATTTTAGTATATAGATTGCTTTTTTAATTGTTATCATGAATGATAAATAAAAGTGGTTCATATACACGATATGGATGTGCTAATTATCCACTCTTCATTCTCAGCCTTAATAATGTTCGCTAATCTATCATGTCGAAGCACTATCCATGTAAGGTCAACTTTCTTGATCTAACATTACCTTTACGCAAATAAGAGCATCATCTCATAAATAATAATATAATAATAATTATCCACATTTGCTTCCTCATCCGTGACACATTAATTTTCTCTTAAATAATATGCATCTTCCTCGTTGTGTATGGTAGCCAGGGACCCATCTGCAATTTAGGGGTCAGTTGAATGAACCCGTTAGAATTTTTTAAAGAAAATCTTCATATACTATGACTTTAGAGATGACCCCTATTAAAGTTGCCTTTACCCCCTCCTTTCGTCCTTTCCCAAACAAAAATACATTTTTCCTTTTGTACTCTAATAAAAACAAAAAAAAAATTGATACAAAACTTATAATTTTCATTTTTTATAAGATATCAATTATTTAATCTCTCAATTAATACAAAATTTTGTCACACTGACATTTTTTAGATAAAAGCGTACTTTTGTCAATTTTCTAAAATGCATAGATTTTATATTTATTATATTTTCTTATCTTTAAATGTTTTATATAGTCTTTACAAATTAATTTTGCTATAAACTTGAAGTTATTAATTTTATATGATCTTAATTTAATTATACAAGTTTGTTTAAATATCCATAAATATTATTGATTAAATAATATAAAATATTTAAATCAATAATGCATTTTTTACTAGATGCGAAAAAGCTATATTCAAGTAAATTTTTCGACCTCTGTTAAATTTATGTCTGGGTTCCGCCACTGAGATATCACGTTTAACGTTTGACAAGCTTTATGTCTTCTTCGGTTTCAAAGAAATAAATGAAACCTACATGAAATATTGATGTCCATTTACAATAAACTTCTCAAAACGTGCAGACATTTTGTCCCGGGATAAAGCGAATCCGAGGATTTCTCATGTCCCTACATCTCTCGATCACGATTACAACCGACCAAACGGCTTCATTAATCAAGTACTAAATGACTTGTAATAAAGTTTTTAAATGGGAGGACCATCTATTAAATAAACAAGAAGAGTAGAAGGAATTATCAAGTTTGTGGCACTAGAAAAGTATTTACATAAACTATACACCCTATGTACCAAAAATATATATGTTTTAGAATGAAAAGAAATTATTTCAAAATTATACCTTTTTAATACATTATTTAATGATAAATTGTAATTTTTTTTTAAAAAAAATTGTGTATATTAAAATTTCATTGGTTAAAAGCTGCGAGAAATAATTAATTACAAGAAAACAATGAATTGACAATCAAAATTGTATGTGTTTTCTTAATATGTATGGAAAATTCTAAAACGTTGAACTTTCCGAACGGAAGGAGTAACTGCTATTCTTAAATCCAAGTGGAGATGAAAACTGAATTTATTGCTGTAATACAAACGTAGTGGTAAGTCCAGTTAGTAATCCCATCATTGGCTTCGACCAAAAAACAGTAACAACTCGAATGCAAGTCTACAACGCATTAGTCAAGAATGAAAAATTATAATAGGACGACGCAGACGAAACAAGAACAAATTATCATACAGACGAGTTTCCACATCCTTCAAACAAGTACAAGATCCTTTGACATAATTCTTCGAAAATTAGTTTGTAACTATCAGCCTTGTCCACTTGAAGATTCAAAGTGTAAAAGAGTCGTTCTCCACGAGAACTCGAAGATGAAACATCCACGAGAACAAGCCCATCTTGTTCTAATCCACTCAGCACATTATATAACGAAGAATTATGAATCTTGGACGATGAGATTTGGACCATCACTTCGTTGTCTTTAACCTTAGTCGCAAAAACGGTGGAGAAATAACTAGCAGCCACCTTTGGTTCCGGCTTAATGTAAATTTCTCTTTGACCCGATACTCGCGCCAAGAGGTCTTCCTTCTTTTGTATTAGCTTCTTCACTTCCTTTTGCAGCTCAGGTATGTACTGAAGGCTCCGCGAAATCGTCTGAGGAATACTTGGTTTCTTCTGCAATAAAATAAAGCAAAAGAAAAGAAAATGAGTTGTTGAAGAAATTTTTTCTTCTAACTATACAGTACTAAATCGGTTAAGAGACTAGCTAATTCAGACAAAATATCAGATTATAGTTACCGTCTCATCAGTGTCAGGAAGACATGAAAGGAGAGATGAGAACAAATAGTTGGTTTTCTTGCGACGGTTACGCTCATTAGCATTGTGATTTAGCTTCTTGATTACGACCGAGTGCTTGTCTATTCCCATTCCCTCCGACGAAACAGAATCCACTAAGCTGGTCTGCGGATGAACCAGTCCATACGTGTTAGGTACAGGGAAATCAAGAAACGTGCCGTTGTTATTGTTATCTCCGACGACGCTGTAGCTCTCGTACTCTCCCGTCCACCCATAGGTTGGGAACAATGCAGGGGCAAATGCATCCATTTTTTCTTGATTAAAGACAACTTTTAGCTTTTTTATCTTGAGGCTGTTTAGGTTGGGATGTCCTGAACTGTATAGGTGCAACATTACTGACCTGCTACATTATATAGATAGTATTAACCGAATAAACAAATAAATTTGTGTTGCCAAATCAAAGTTAAGAAACTATTTTTCGGAAGTGCTATACGATACATACTATTACGAGGAATCTCATATTTGTAAGCATATGCCATAAGCATATGCTACACGCATATCTCTTTTGATAAGCTGGTAGCTTGGGCAGGTGATAATTGATATTTAAATTAAAAAAAGCTGAGTTTTGTAAAATACAGCTTGTATCAGTTATTTTATAAAACAAATATTCTGTATTAGGAAAAAGACATATCCTCTCTAGTTCATAAAAAATGTTCGGCCAAACTTTTTTGGTTTGATTTAGATAATGTTTTCAAATTTTCAACATAAAACTAACATGTTTTCAATTATTATTACAAGATATATTCTTCCGTACAGTTGCTTCAATAACTTTTGTGTAGCTAATAAATGATGGTTTTATAAAGGACATAACAATTTGTTGTAAGTTATTTAAAATGCCTTTATTACATTTTTGAATTACATCACTACCATTTTCATGATTTAAACTTAACCTTCGTAATCATACTCACTACATCAAATAAATGGTATATAAAGATTCCGAATAATAACATTACCAGCACACAAATAATCAATCGAAATTTCAGAACAATGGTATTATTTATAGTCATTTGTCAGAGAATTTAAATTCGACCAATTTTCATACTTATTAAACATCTTAATAATTTACTCTTTACATTTAATTTACTCGTTGATTTTGCAGTCACAGATCTTTTTGTAAGATACTATATGTTATAGGTTTCTTAATTAGCATGAGTTCCTAAATATTTAATATTTAAAAACATTTTATCTTACCTAATAAAGTAAGTTTTTAAGGAAAAAATGCGAAGAACTACCACGTGTCACCTAAAATTTTAAGATCTTTCTATTATATTTTATGATTCTTGTAATTCAAAGTACATATATTATATTTAGAACTGATATATATCTTGAAATAATATATTATAAATTATTTCATATTTATAATATGAATTTTGAAATATATGCACTGCATGGAAAATACATAGGATTTGATATTGATATATCAGTGTTCTCTTCAGAGAGTTTTGTATGTTTTCAATATATTTTGAGTCGTTTATGTTCCCAACCTTAGTAGAACAAAAAAATTGTTTTCCTAGATGGTAATAATGAACTTCAAGTTCAAGCATTAGCAACTAGAGATGAGGATTTCTACAAATTACTTACTATTTCATGAGAAAGAAAGAAGGCTAACCACATATTCTTTCTAATGTTGACAACAGTTTTTTAGAATTCAGAAATTTAGCATGTCTTAAGCTCCCAAATCTATTTCAGAAACTCACCTAAGTTTTTTAATCTTTTAAATTTAAAATCTCTTTAAACTCAAACTAATATCTTGAATCTTCATTTATCTAATATAATATAATAAATTTTCCGTAAATAAGCTATAATCTAAGATTACATATTGTAGATACACATTATTACTTTTTTTTTTTTGCGAAACACTGAATTTTCATATAAAATGATACGGGTTTGATATAATATTGGGTAAAAGGAAGAACAAGTCTTTCCAGATGCAAGTCTGGCTTACTCACGAGTGACTCACCCATTTTTCTCAAATCTGCTTTGGTTTTAAGTTTTAACCTTGTTTTTATTTTATTTTTGCCAAGGTTATCACCAACTAGTATTCCCCCTTTTGTAAATCTCACATTTTTAGATATTTACGATATTAATTTGAAATTCATGCAAGGCATGAATAATATCAATACCCAGTACTTCAAAAGCATGCAATATACGATCACTGGCTTCGACCAAATAACCGAAACAAGTACAGCGCTTAGATAAACAAGAAAAAAAGGCGCATATAACTAAAAGAAACAAGAATAACTTATCATCTAAACGAGTTTCCACATCCCTCATCTATATTTCCCGCTTGAAGATGTAAAGTGTAGAAGAGACAGAGACCCCCAACCAGGAAACGTGCAGTTGTGTAGGTTCTCTCCGGGAGGTACTAACTCTCGCACTCTCCGGTAGACGGTGAACAGATATTTGGATCAGGACATAGGTCGACACATGCCATAGTCTATTGAGCACGCAATGCGTGAACTTGTCCAGTCATCAGTAGAGTAATTGGATCAGAGTTAGATAAGAATATTTCATGCATTAGAAAGTACACTCATTACATTAAAGAATTACATTAAAGAATTAGTATCCATATTTTGAATGATAACTCAGCCTCAAGAATTTGTTGGAGGATCATGAAACTCAGGTGGAAGAAGCTTCGAACATTTCCAATGTTGTAAGCATATACATGAGAAATTTCTTGCTGTAAAAAATTTAATTAAGGGGTTTTAAGTGGAATCTCTCATTTTATAAACGTAGATTATATTAATATTAAATTAGATGGTTTCAATCTTGTGATAGTTTTTCAAACTTAACTGTCTAATTATATTAACATAATTTATAAGAGAATGAAATTATAATACCTTAAAATAATGCTTAATTTCAATAACTAGTATAATGCTAATGATACAATATTAAGTGATCTTTCAAAACTTGAAAAAATCAATTACTATTTATACCAATAAAATATAAAAATGTTCTTAGCATATACATAAGCTTTTTATATATTTGTTGACCCCAAAACAACAAAGCATCTCATTGAGTTAATATATTAAATAAATGTTAGGCTCGTTAGTTTTAATTTAACTAACAAATATGGGTGATCATGTAATAGCACTATCCATCTAGGGTCAACTTTAAGTCGTTTCGTCCAATCATAAAGCAAATTAGAGCATCATCTCACAGATATAATAATATTAACAAATATCTTCCATATTTTCTTTGCGGCTTCCTTATCCTCGACACTGTTATTTTCCTCCTCTGCATCTTCCTAGTTGTGGATGGTGGTTCATAGCTGCCATATTATGTTAAGCTTATGTTTCAACGAAAATGATTCTTCCGTTTCAGAAAAATTAATACTAAAAAATATCAAAAAAATATACTTCTATATTTTTAATACATTTTTACTAGATAATAATAGTAAATTAGTTTTTTTAAATTATATCTATTATAGTTTTATATTATATTTTAGTTTATGTTTTATTATAAAAGTATATATTATCAAAATTCAATACTCAATCCATATTTGAATGATTAATATTTTAAATTTGTTTTTTATCTGAAATATTAGTATTTTAGAGTACAATTAATACATTTGTTTTAAAAATAAACATAAATTTAAATTTAAAAATATGAGTGGTGAAATTTTTTTGATAAAAAATGTAATAAATGAAATGTATTTATATTTTCTTAATATACTTTACAACATTAATCTTTCAAATATCAGCGGAAATATATTTTTAATATATATGGAAATACCAAAACACACATTCTTTTTTGAAACAGTTGGAGTATAAAACCTATGTGAATTTATCATAAACATTCGTCTATTTCTAGACAAGATAAGTAACAAACTTTTCAAATTGTTAATTTCTTTTCCCAACTAAAGCGAGCCCGAGGAGTTCCCATGTCCCTTACCTCTCTCTATCGCGATTAAAACCAATTGTACGGCTTCTCACTAATCAGTATTAAATTATTTATAATCACGTAATCAACGGCATGACCAGGTCTACAAGGTGGGGTCAGCTGTCCCCACTAAAAACTAGAACTATATTTATTTGCACATGAAAGATGAAACTACAAAAGTTCAGCAGTAACTTGGTTCCATCTAGGGCTGTTTAATATGGTAAAACTGAACCGTACCGAACCGAAATAGACAATATGGTTTGATTTTGGTATATACCATATAAACCAAATGAATGTGATTTTATAAAAACTGTAGGATTTGGAAATGATTTGGTTTATAACCGATTAAACCGAATAAACCAAATAAACCGAACAAAACCGATCAAAAATATAAAAATATAAATAGATATCAATTTTATAACGACACATGAAAATCTATTTGTTATATAAGTTAATTTTTTGTTAATAACTATTATCATATTTTTATAATAATAAAGAAGTCCTAATTTGTAAAACACTTGAACTATAATTAAATAACAATACATTGTAACCGAAGCTTCTTATTTTTCTTTTTAAATTTGTTTGCTTTATTTTAGCATTGACTAAATTGAAGTGAAGGCTCGACAACAATTAGTAAAAAAATTTCACAATATTTTTCTTATCTATAAACGAACAATGTTTCATGTTCAGTCGAAGAAGCATGACTTTAATGAATACTAAATATGGAAGAGTGGAAAACTTTTCTTTCATGCTTCTGTTTTGTTTCTATTTATGTTTTCCAAATTTTAAGTTTTGATTTTAATTCTAGATATGATTATTTTATTTGATGGTAGAATCGTTTATTTTTTTATTTGAACATATAATATTTTTTAATAAATGATTGTGTTGATAACATGATTCTAAAATTTATATAATATGATCTCAAACTAAATAATTATGTTTTTTGGTATAAAATCTAATAAACCAAAAATCGACTGTATATAAACGAATCGAACTGAATTAAATATGAATTTAGACTGATAGTGATATTTTACTAACTGAAATACCAAAAACCCAAAAAACCGAACCGAAACCAAACCAATATCCGGATTGAACATCCCTCCTTCGTTGTGATCCCACTGATCTACGGTTATGATCCCACTGATCTACGGTTTTGTTCACCTTCCGCCTACTCCACTTTTTTTTGTATTATTTATTTTCTTTCATTAATTTTCGTTTTTATCTTTTTTTTTGTCAACCGTTTTTATCTATATCTGTCTGTCTGTCTATCATGTTTTCTTTTTTTTTTCTCATGTTTACAGTTTTCTTTAGTTCTTTTTTGTTTCCTATAAATCCCTTTTGAAACGATTTCGGTTGGAATTTTATTGACTCACGTCTATATATGCGCACAAAGAACTAAAGAAATTAATCGTGTTGTTGATTATTAATCAACAATTAAACTATATGATAAACTAGGGTCGGCCCGCCCTACGGGCGGGATATACTTAACTTGTGATCAAAATTATTGTTTTTATATGATTTGTGGTTTGTGTTTTAGGTTTACATTTGCAAGAGATGTATATGAGATACATTATTTTCTTAATTTGAAATTAACCAAACAACTAATTTTTACTGTCTCTATAATATTATTTGAGAAGTCACTTTCTTAGGTGTCGCGCTCACGTTTATTCTCACGGTGATTGATTAATATGATACCCTTAATGAATTAAAAAATTACATTAAAACAATATTATTTCCTTTTTAAAATTTCCAAATAACAATATAAAATAAAAAGGAAACATTTATAAAGTTTAAAAACTAATTTAAAAATGAAAATATATGTATATATAATATGATTTCATAAAAAAGAAAAGTTCACAAAATAGGAATATTTCATTTAAAATATATTTTTCACTAACATAAAATATACTTTTGAAATACTAAAATATTTTCCTTGTATCTATATCTTCTTAGATGAAAACAATATTTGTATATAATATGGTTTCATAAACATTCACACAGATGATCTCGATATTAGAAAAAGAAATATTTTTCTTTTAAAACATAATTTTACACAATACAAATAAATATATTTTCAAAGTAATAGAATTTTTTTATCTGTCTATTTTCTTAGATTATTACATAAAATAATTAAGTAACATAAACTGATATATGTTTAATTGAAAAAAAATAATTTATAATTAGTATTATTGAATTTTTTTCATATATTTAGTAAAAATATAAATTATATTTTATTATATAATATAATTTCTAAAAAATAATCACATTTTTTACTGCATATTTTAAGAGATTAAAAAAACTAAAAATAAATTTTAACAATAAACATCTTTTGATCAAATAACTACAACATGAGTGACTCGACTAATCCAACTTATATCTAAAATCATAGATTTAACTAAAATTAGAATATGAAATTTATAATATAAAATTTATTTATTTTATAAGAATATATAATTAATAATATTGTAAGCATGAGACTTTAGAATATTATTATTATATTAAATTATGTAATTTGAAATCAGACACTTTAGTTTATTTTTTTCATTCTAAACACAATATATCTTAAGTTATATATAATCTTACTAAATTATACTTACATATATAAGACAACAATCAACCTAAATGCAAATAAGAAAAATTAATAAAAAGATAATATATTTAGAATAAAAAATATTATAATTGAATTCAAAGAAATAGATGGAATCCAATATGTCCAATTGATAACTAAATCGACTCTAAAAACAACAAAACCAATTAGATATAAAATATCTAAAATCATATGTATAATTAAAATAATATAATATAATTATTATAAATTATACATACAAATTATAAATTAATTTAAAACTAAAAGTAAATAATATATATATTTTATAAATATAGCATGGAAAAGTCACGTAGTTAGCATAATTTTACTCTCTCTCTCTCTCTCTCTCTCTCTCTCTCTCTCCAATAACCGAAAATACATAAATATATCAGTTAAATAGTATTTCAAAATGTTTAGCTTACTTAAAATTTAAGGTTATATTAATTTTTATTGTGTATGTTTTATTTTTCTTTTTATAGATTATGATTATCTTAATATTAAAATGTTCATGAATACATAATAGTTTTACATATTTTATTTGTTTATTCTACTGTAATTATGATAACTTTGATAATAAGTAAAATAATTTTTAATACAAAATCTTAGATTATCCTTTTTCTTATGAATATTTTAAAATTAATTTATTTGATATTATATTATTAATTATGTGCTAAAATATTATTTTAGATTGATTTCAAATGTTTTGTTAGACCTAAAATAAAATACTGATCAAAATTAATTCTGGATTATTAAATAATTTACCAATAAAAATTTGGTTTAAAAGAATAAGACGATGAAAATGTGGAATACTTAATAAACTTGTAAAAATTATAGTGTTAAATTTTTAGACAATTTTTCTTGATGAAATGCTATCACGAAAATAACGGATTCAGCTTTATTAATTATAAAACATTATTATATATATATATATATATATATATTTTAAACAATTTTATTTCATATCGTATTAGTTCTGGTTGTTTTTATCCGAAATAGAATGTGCGGTTGGACGAACTTTCTTTCAAATATGTCAACATTGTGATTGTTTTTTATTAGGTTAGCAGGTGTCATTTGTCGAGAAGAGAGTATATAAATAAGGCATAAATTAATGTTTGGATAAAACTACAATGCTTCGATTTCATGTAAGAACATGTTTAGTATTCAGTCTCAGCTCATTTGTCCACCGTCATCATTTTAATGTGATATATGCAGACTCAAACTTAGAAGAATAAGAATAAAAATGCATTCTACGTATATATCAAAACTCAGCTCACTTTGGAGATACAGAAGCAGCCAAGTCAAATAGAATTTACAGTCCAGTAGTCGATATGGAAAAGATGTAATTGAAATATACTCACAAATCACAATCATGCATACTCACACAGGGTTCTATATTCATAAGTGTCTGCACTAACTGTTGTATCCTTGAGATCAGGGCCAACAACCTTTTAGGGAGCCACACTAATGGAAAATCAACACCAAGATGTTGGAAATTATTATAAGCTAAAGATAATTAGATTTTTTTTTTTTAAAAAAAAGGTTCACTAAAAAAAGTTATCTCTTCTCTTATATCGTCTTCCTCCTTTCTTTTCTTCTCTATTTATTATATTTCTCATCTGATTTCTTCTGTTTCTTATCACTTTTCTGTCACAATCCGTTAAGCACAAGCATGGGCTTAACATATCTCTTTTCATCACCTTTTTTGTTGTTTATTAAGAGAAATGAACTGATGATTTTGTTGGAAAGAAACTTTCATATTTATAATTGAGGATTAACACAAAGGAATGAATGAAGGGATTCATTGAATGTGAGATCGTGTGAGAAGTAGAGAATAAGTATTAATGCGAATGTTAATGAAGATGCATGAACCAAGTTAATTTCCGTAACGGCGCCAGATTAAAGAAGTCTATTCGGCTTCCAACTGATATTGATCGGAATCGTTCGTCACCGGTGAAACTGTTGGATTTCTATTGACAGTTGACTGAACGGAAATTGTTGCATGATGACCCATCGCCTTAGGTTTTGTATACAGTTTTTCGGAGAAGATGTATTTGGGCTGTAGTAAACACGCAAAATTCATTAAACTCAAGAATTAATGAAACATTGAGTTTTGATTGACCGTGACACATGTCGCCACCACAGATTCCGAATTAGTGATGGGTCATCCTATGTGGACACCCTAGGAGTGAAGCAAACTCTTCTTTATAATAATAGATGAGAGTTTTTTCTGTTAGCTTAGTTTCATGTTGACAAAAACGCTCTATGATAATTTTTTTATTAAGATCATATAAATTAATAACATAAGTGTTATACAACTTGTCAGACTATACTATAGATTATTTGACTCGTGGATTTTTGGTTCTACAAAGCATTTGTACAGCTACAGATTATTTTAAGAGCCGAGATTTTTTAAAAATTATTAAAGTTTGAACGATGTGAGTTTGGTGCTGTAGAAATAAATGAAACTATGGATAATACCTACGACAACTACCAATCACACCTTTGGTCTGGAAACTCACGGTGCTTTGGTTTAATATATTTATTTCCTTCTTTCGTTTTTTTTTTAATTCTTTTCCCTATATCTTAGAATAATTATATCTATTTCAATTTGTTCTATTTTCTTTATCAGTTATCTTCATTTCCTTTTTGGTTTACATTTAACAAATTATTTTTTATTCATATACAATATCTTTTATATGCAATTATTATATTTTTCATAACTATTCCATTTAACGACAATATGAAATAAATATAATATATACATTTTGACGATA
This sequence comes from Brassica carinata, assembly GCA_016771965.1. Lineage (NCBI taxonomy): Eukaryota > Viridiplantae > Streptophyta > Magnoliopsida > Brassicales > Brassicaceae > Brassica > Brassica carinata. The sequence continues at coordinate 38,680,471 of CM028701.1, read as the reverse complement.
TAGAACTACTATTAAAAATCTAGTAAAATTTTTGAAGGACATATACTATAGAAAATCTTTTGTTCATAATATTATTATTTTGGAATTTGAAAAACTCAGTTATATATACCAAATAATAATGTAAGATATTAAATAAAAATATTTTTTTTGAGCAACTAATAATTCATTCAAAGAAGAGGGGCCTAGGTCCAAGAAGAGTTTAGGTTTACAAAGTGCAGATTTTGCCAAACAATCCGCATGCCCATTTTGAGTTTTTGGGACAAAGGAGAGAAAACAGAAATCAAAAGAGAGAGATAGGGTTTCAATATCCGACAGGATTCCGTAGAGATCCTTCGGTTTGGTGATTGAAACTAAATAAAAATATTAATGTATTATATTGTCCTTAATTTAAAATATTTTTTTAGATCTGTCTGATCTTATAGAAAGATTGAAACAAATCGTTAAGGACATGAATAGTCCGTGGATAAACTCTCTCTCTCTTCGAATATCCAAACAAAATCTAGAGTATAACTTCATATCTGCACAACCACAAAGTGAAATATTGGTTACAAGGACTAGTTAGTACTAGAGCATATGTCAACATTCTAGTACTATAGACCAATGACCGAGGGCGTACATACACATACCAACCAAATCCAAAGAATTACTTCCGAAAAAGGTATTGTTATGATATCTTCTTTCAAGTTCAGATGGAAAAATTATATCATCAACTTAAATAGACTCAATTACGATTCTGCAAATAAAAATTGGTAATTACACAAATTTAATGTGCTCATAGCATTGTGAATTTTTTGAATTTCGTTATTTTATAGAGGGATTTGTTTTAGTTCCTGTGAGCCAATCCAATGTGCGTTCCTAGACTCTTATTTTTTGAGATTTTTTTGTTTTTCTGCCAGTTTATATATCAGACCTTATAATCTTTTCCAAATAAATATTGTTAGATGGAAAAAAATATACCTTTCAAGTTAGATAAAAAAAACTTATAAGAAGAAGAAGAAGAAAAACTATAGGAACATTTTTTTTTGTTTTTAAGAACATTATTATTTGCATATTGAAAGGGCGTCATTCTCGTCCCAAACATACCTGTTTACCAAATAATCCCAAAAAATTTCGATGATGCAATCCTATACATAAGCATTTTGAAATTTAATATATTCTTAAGTAAATGGAGCCTCAGAATTTCCCACAACAAGGCTATTATAATATTTAAGTCAACCTGATGCCATCTGTACAATAAATAGTTCATGTACGTATAAAAACTGCAAGAAGATTATTATTTACATATTTTTTATCATAAGTTATTATTTACATTTTGAAATATGCCTTGGGCATCTTCCTCGTTCCAAGCATTTTCGATGGTGTAAGCGTATTAAAAACATGTTGAAATTTAATATTCTATCTTAAATAAATGAAGCCTCAGTATTAAAGACAAAAAAGCTATATATAGGTCAACTTGATGTCATCTATTTCTACACTAAAATATTTCATGAACTATAAAAATAATTTATTTACAAATTGAAATTTAATACTCCCTCTGTTTCAAAAAGATGCATGTTCTAAGAAAAAAATTTGTTTCAAAAAGATGTATTTTTCACATTTTCAATGTACTTTTTGTCAACTAATAATGAAAAATTGTGTGTTTGAAAAATATTAATTGCATTTATTAAAATCTTATTGGCTTAAAAATATAGGAAATATAAAATTACAAAAAAACTATGCACAAATAACTAAACTTTAATGTGTTTTATTAATAATGTGAAAATCTTAAAATATGTATCATTTTGAAACAGAAAGAGTATATATTTATCTTAAATAAATGCAGCCTCCAAATTTAACACAAAACAACGATTATAATATTTAGGCCAACCTGTTGCTGCCATCTATGTCTACACTAAAATATTTCCAAACTAATACAATCCTTTGAAAGCTACATATATCATCCTGAAAATTATCCTTATTCGGTATCAAATATGTTAAAGAATTGAAACCTTTGAAGAAGCAACTAGGTGTAGGATTTTAAAAGTCCTGAAAACCGGAAAGTCATTTCAAGAATTAGTGTTCGATGTAGATAGATTAACAAAACGAAACAAACAAAAGCCTCAAAAGATTAGCTATTATCGGATTTTAAAACATTGCCTTAAATTGCCTTAAACATATTTCAACTTCTGACCACTGAACATGATCGCCTTTGTTATAGTGGATGCAAAAAAATAATGCGGAAACAGAATAATAATTAATAGACACTGAAGAAATAAATGATACAAAGATTTACTATGGGTGGTTAAAAGAAAAAAAAAAGATTTAATATGGTTAACAATTTGACTACGCTCACTAAACAGATATGTATTATTGGAGACTGGAGGTATTTTCTGGATTTGATTAAAATTACAAAAACACAAAATATTTGTAAGAGTATCCCAGTTTGAAAATCCCACCAACTGTAAATTATTTTTTCTAACTAAGAATGAACATAAAACCAAAATAGTTGAACGGGTTGGTTTGGCTAAGACAATAACACAAAGGTGTGAAATAACTAATCGGGAGATATATAAACATGTTATATATGAGTTATACAAACAGATGTGCAATAGCCTATGAAAACTATCAATAATTGGTATAAACATTTGACATGACTACACGTTTGTTTGTTTTTAAGAGGAACTCGGTTGATTGTTTGAAGCAATACCGTAAATCCGTTTTCAAAAAAAAAACCGAAAATCCGTTTTCAAAAAAAGAAATACCGTAAATCGGTGTGAATGTACCCACGAAAATGATATAATGTTTTGATAATGTAACCGGTATCAACATTTAAAAAAAAAAATAATCTATAACGTGTTGGTATAAACAATTGTTAATGGACCAAAAAATCAGGATAATAAGCAATGGACTAGAGAAGGACAGTATCAAGGACAGTATCAAATATAGGTATAGTTAGATATATATTAGTTATTTCTGTTAAATTACTAATGAATTAATCCAACTATAACAACTTGTATAGTAATTTTTTTAAAATTACTCTATTTTAACAGAGTAGATATTTGAATAGGACACATGGGAGATTTCCTTAGGAGAACAAAGTAAATAGAGACTCTTAACCTCCCTATGTCTAGGACTTGTCGTGCTTGAACCTGTGATAAAAGAGAGACCTCTCGAACAAGAGACCCGAAAGAGAAAATCAGGTCGATCTCTGGATAGAAGGAAACTTGCAGATAGCGCAAAAGGTCCCTAAAATGATATAAGCCCCTCGAATGCTGGGCTAAGTAGGAAAAAAGTTGCTCAGTCAAAGTCTTCCCCAGTTCGTCGAAAGGCTCCAAATGATAAAAATAAAACATCTAAGACAAGCAGAGCCAAAAAAGGAGAAACCTCCAGAACTGGTCTCCGACAAGACCCCTCAGCCTCTGCTTCAGATAATGCACCAATCATCAATCTAATCCCAAAGTCTACTAGGCGCAGGATGGATTTTCGGACTCCATCCCTCCCTGCTCCTTAGCGATAGCGAGCTGGAACTGTCAGGGGTTAGGGAATCCCCGGACAGTTCGACGCCTTGGAGATATATCAAAGAAGTATGACCCTGATATTATCTTCATTATGGAATTAAAAAATCCTGATGATAGTGTGCGGAAGAAGCTCAAACATCTGTTAACACGCTATGAGTGTCATCACTTGGTCTCTCCGACAGGACATGGAGCCGGCGGTTTAGGTCTGTTCTGGAAACAAGAGTTGAACCTCCAAGTATTAGATTCAAATCCCAATATAATCGACACCATTATATCTTTTGAAGGAAAAAGTTTTTTCTCCTCATTTGTCCATGCAAGTACTGATCGAAATCAGAGGAATCTCTTATAGGACAGCTTACTAGCAAAAGATACAGGCCGTGATGAACCCTGATTTCTAACCGGAGACTTTAATGACTTGATAATTGGAGATGAAAAGGATGGCGGCCCTGCAAGACCGGAAGGATCTTTTTCCGATCTTCGCACTTTCTTCTCGGAGGCTGATCTTTTTGATCTCCGACATTCTGAAGATTTTCTATCTTGGAGGGGCCAGAGAGGAGACCATCTTTTGCGGTGTAGGCTGGACAGAGCTGTCTCCAACACGCAATGGGCGGAATGCTTTCCGACGGCTCGATGTGAGTATCTTGGTTTCGAAAGCTCGGATCATAAACCCCTCCTATCTTTCTTTGATAAAGGGAACCACAGAAGGAGAGGACTTTTCCGGTATGATACGAGGCTGTGTAAGAATGAAGAGGCAAAGAGAGTTATCTCTTATTCTTGGCGAACGGAGAGCACCCATTCCGTCAGTGCAAAACTCAGCTCCGCTCGTAGAGCTATCTCTGCGTGGAATAAATCCCAACAACGAAACAGCCAACAAATCATAGAGCAAAAGAAATGGGAGCTTAATGCGGCCTTATCAAGTCCAACAAACGACACAGTGTTGATCCAGACTATTTCAGAATCCCTCGATGCGGCTTACTTAGTAGATGAAGAGTATTGGAAACAACGAAGCCGGCTGCTTTGGTTAAAACTCGGGGATAGAAACACTGGCTACTTCCATGCCATAACAAAATCTCGGAAGCGGGCAAATGACTTTTCGGTTATTGAAAAAGAAAATGGAAAAATGGTGCATAAGGAAGAAGGGATTATCTCGGTCATCGGAAATTACTTTCAGATGCTGTTCTCCTCACACCCTGGCGAGAGAGAAGAAACAGTTAGACAAGCCCTCCACCCTATTGTCTATGAGACGGAAAACCGCTCGCTCATCGCCATTCCTACGGCAAGCGAAATCAAAGAAGCAGCATTCTCGATTCATGCCGATAAGGCACCAGGTCCGGATGGTTTCTCCGCCGGTTTCTTTCATACTCACTGGGATGAGGTTAGCCCTGATATTATCCGAGAGATTCAGGGTTTTTTCCGGGGAGATTCACTGCCGGACATGATAAATGACACTCACATACGGCCTATACCAAAGATCTCCCAGCCACAAAAAGTCTCCGACTACAGACCGATTGCCCTTTGCAACGTCTACTACAAAATCTACTCCAAAATCCTTACTAGACGGCTCCAACCGCTGATGGAGAAGCTTATTTCTGAGAATCAATCAGCGTTTATGCCGGGACGAGCGATAGATGATAATGTCCTTATTACACACGAGGTCCTCCATTACCTGAAAACTTCCAAAGCAGAACAGCGATGCTCAATGGCGGTGAAGACGGATATGAGCAAAGTATACGATCGGCTCAAATGGAAATTCCTTTCACTAGTTTTGCTTCGGTTGGGATTCCACCGGGATTTGGTTAGATGCATAATGCAGTGTATCAAATCTGTTACCTACTCCTTCCTTAATAATGACTTGTCTAGAGGGAAGGTAGTACCGAGTCGATGTATCCGTCAAGGAGATCCTCTTTCTCCCTGCATATTCATAATGTGTAATGAAGTCTTCTCGGGATTATGTAACATAGCACAAGAAGAAGGTTCACTCTAAGGTCTTCGAGTGGCAAGAGACAGTCCCCGACTAACTCACCTCTTCTTTGCGGATGATACAAAGTTCTTCCTCCAAGCTGATAAGGAGAATTGTGCATCCCTTCGAACCATCCTGTGTAAGTATGAGCAAGCCTCCGAACAATCAATAAGTAACGCGAAGTCAGCTATCACTTTCTCCCGGAAAGCTCCAGCAACCCTAAAAATGATGATCAAGAGCGAGCTTCAAATAGAGAAAGAAGGTGGTGCGGGAAAGGACTTGGACTTACCGGAGCATTTTGGGCGACGAAAGAGAGATCTGTTCTCCTCGATTGTTGATTGCATAAAACAGAAAGCGCGCGGACGGTCAAATAAATATCTTTCGGATGCGGGTAAATTAGTGCTGCTTCAGAGCGTCCTCTCGGCCATCCCATCCTACCCCATGTCATGGTTTATGCTCCCAATGTCACTCTGTAAGCAGATCAAATCTGTTGTGACTCGCTACTGGTGGGACAACGATGAAAATGCAAGGAAGATGGCATGGATATCTTGGGACAGTATGGCTAGACCGAAAGCAATTGGTGGTCTAGGACTTCGTGATTTCCAGAACTTCAACATATCACTGCTCGCCAAGATTGGTTGGAGGCTTCTCCAAAACCCTAATTGTCTCCTAGCTAAGATTCTCTTCAGGAAGTATTGCCAAGACAACAACATATTACTTGCCACAACGACTTCGACTATATCCCACGGGTGGAGAAGTGTCTTGCTAGGAAGAGACCTACTGGTTAAAAATCTCGGTTGGGTGATAGGTGATGGTGTATCAGTGAACGTTTGGACTGATCCCTGGCTGAACTTAGACTTCCAGCAACTACCAATGGGACCACCAAATGAGACACAAATAGATCTAACTGTCTCCGACTTCATAGACCCCATATCTCGTTCGTGGGACATACCAAAGATTAGGCGCATACTACTTGATTATGAAACCAAGATCTTGTGTATTCATCCAAGCTTAACCGGGGTTCCGGATAGACTCATTTGGCTAGGTACTAAGACGGGAGAATACTCCATGAAGTCTTGTTATTTTTGCGCGGTAAATGATGACGAAAACAGAGTGCTTCCAAATCTGCAAGGTCCAGAATGGAAGTCAAGCGTTTGGAACCTGTCTTGTGCACCAAAAGTGAAGCTCTTCTCTTGGAAACTCCTCAAGGGAGCTCCCTGTTGGAGAAAGACTCGTAGAAAGACAAGTTCCAGCGGATCTTAGATGCAAACGATGCGGCTGTTCCAAATCTATTATTCATCTCTTATTCCAGTGTTGGTTTGCTCGACGGGTATGGCAACCAGCCCCTCTATCGACTGCTCTGGATGTCAGCAGAACAATAGATTTATTGTCTAGCTGGGACGCGCTCTGCTCCCTCAAGTGTCTCCCACCCACTGGTATCTCGTCGGGTGCGCTGGTTCCCTGGATCTGTTGGACCCTTTGGAAGGTTCGGAACAAGTTTGTGTTTGAAGGTCACTCTACATCCCCGGAGGACACCCTGTCGACAGCCATTGTGTTAGCAAGAGAATGGAGCTCGGAAGTGAAAAAGGATTCCCAACTCGGAGCAAAGAAATCGCCGCAGCAGCTCTCGCCTCCCTCTGGTGCTGTCGTGATACGGTCAGATGCTGCGTGGTCTTCTACTTCGTGCAATGCGGGATTGGGATGGGTCGTCATCTCCACTGATGGTAATCGCTCTTTCAGTTCAACGAGTAAAAGCGTCATTTCGCCTCTAACTGCGGAAGGCCTCGCCCTTCGTGAAGCTGTTCGCTCCTGTGCTAGCCTTGGTTTGAAGAAGGTGGTGTTTGAATCGGATTCAGCACAGCTTGTGAATACGATGAATTCTAAATCGCTCTCAAAAGAGCTTGTTGTCTTAATTGCTGATATTAACTCTTATGTCTCAGCTTTTGATTTTGTGTCCTTCTCTTGGATACCTCGTGAGAGGAACTCCATAGCAGATAGCTTGGCAAAAGATGCATTGATTGTATCTGAACTTCAAGTGGTTGGTGGTGCTTTCATAGCTCCCAACTAACTCCCCCTTTTATTAATTCGAAGTGTGTTTCAAAAAAAAAAATACTTGAATAGGATTCAGCTCGAAAAAGTTCAATACATAAGTTACTTTTTTAGAGCATCTCCAAAAGACATTATATAACTTCAAATATGAAGTTTTTTGCTCTCAAAAAATAAACCTCAAAACTTCAAACTTGAAGTTTTTTGAAGTTTTTAGTAATGAAACTTCAGATATAAAGTGTCACTACTCAAAACTTCAAATTTGAAGTTTCATATTTTTATTTGCATTTAGGTCCTTACATTTATAAATTTACATTTTATGATTCTTAAATATTTTGTTGTTTATTATTTTAATCTTTTAAAAAATTATATCTCATGAATATTTCAAATTTGTTTTCATAAATTTAAGTTTTACTCATAAAATTAAATAAAAACCTTAAAATAAGACTTAAAATATTTTAAAACTAGATTCATACAACAACAATATTACAAAATAAACTTAACAAATGCACTAATTGATCATATATGAGAATAATACATAAATATTTTTACAGAATAATGTGATATTTTACTCATAATTTAGTATTTAGCTATGTATACTATGTAAAATTTTATATTTTTGTGTAATTTTATTAATTAATATTGATGTAATATTTTTATATATGTGCTAATTATTTATAAAGTTGTATGAATCTAAATTAATTATGATAAATAGAAGGACCATAATATAAAATATAAGTATTTTTGAAGTTTAGTTTAAAGTTTTGTTTTTGGAAAAGAACATCTTTAATTTCAAATATAAAATTTTGTAAATTTTAAAATAGAATGTCTTTTTGAAGATGTTTTTAATAGTCCAACAAATAAGATGATAATCCCTGGCCGCCTAATAGATGGAGAAACAGTCACCGATGACTGACAAGACACCATGCACCGATTCCACCAAAAACGACAGAGCTAACTAAGCGGAACCCATAAAAGCCATTACACCAAAAAAAAAAAAAAACAAAGGCTAAACCAAATCCGGAAAAGCTGTAAACCAAAGCGCACAAACGAGACCACCAACCTGCAGAAACTGGATTGCAAATGCGATGGAGGATCATAGACGGAAAAGCTCATCAGACAGGGTAAATTAGCAAGAGTTTGAGAAGATTAACTTGTGATATTCTAAATTTGTTCTTCTGTTTCAAAGAAAACTAGGAGAGTGCCCGCGTTGAAATGCAGGTTATTCTTTTAACCGAACCGATAAAAACTATGATAAATATTAGTATAGTAGGTTAGTTGAATATTCATTTTTATTTTAAATTTATAATTTGTTGAATAAATATTTTTCAGTTTGCTTTTGAGAGGGGTGACTGAGGTTGAATTGGCATGCAACATGAAAAATATTCAGGTAAATTTACTTCTCTTAAAAATAAATTATTTATTCTTCTTATGTTTTCATATTAGTAGAAGTACATATGAATTTCATATTGCTAGTATGGTCTCTTGAGATCATTCACACTCTATGAAAATAAATAAATACTTTTGTGGTAAAGTGATTTTAAAGAGTTATCATTGAACAGCAATATAGTCTTTTTTTAAAAAAAAAAACATGTTTAAATACCAGTAAATTTATTATTTTAATACAAATCACATCAAATTCTTATATGAATATAATCTCGTAGATATTCAACTAGGCCAAAACTAAACCCCGCAAGTGAATTTATTTCAAGAAAGAATCAACCATTGTTTTCTTTGTTTTTCTTTCATATATTTGTTTTTATTTTAAAATCCTTGCAATAATTGTTTATATATTTGTTGTAAGAATCTGTAATACTAAAAAGGTGGTGCATAATCAATGTTATGTTTACTTTTGCAAAAGCACTTTAGGAAAATAATGTTATTTTTCTAGTTCTTAATTTGTTTTTTTTAAAAAAAAATTTGCAATCTGCCTAAGAGCATCTCTAAGAAGACGAAGTGTTTCAAAGTGTTTTTTTTCCGAAAATAAAATTTCAAATCAATTTCAAAAACTTTTGTATTTTATACTATGGTTCTTATATTTTGTTATAATTAATTTAATTTTTTTTTCTATATTTAAAATTATAAATATCTTCTGGAGATGTTCTAATATGTATTTCTCTCCTATTATATCACCAAGATCAATGGTTATTTAGATTCGCACGCCAGACAATAATTACCAATAGGAACTTGCTGTAATGAATGATGAGAATGAATCATAAAGTTTGAGATACAAAGGTTTATATAGGACTTATGTTTAACCTAATTACCATATTGATTTCATAAAGATAATATGAAGATTGTATATAAAGATATACACAAATCTCTACAATATCATTTCATAATATTTACAAAATCTTGGATCTTTCTAGATCCTTCTATACTTGCTACATCACACGCATCTTAACGACTGTTCTTTTTTTCTTCCAATGTGTACTTCCCTATGTAATAATACATTGTACACAAACCAAAACTCCCGTGAGCGTATCACACAATCTTCATCATGTGTAACACCGTAACAACATATTAATTTCCAGTTTCCTGAATTAATAATTCCTTTTTCACTGAGTTGTACAACTTAACATAAGTTCACTAACTTTTACTCACAAGTCACAACATACAGCACACATTCTATCAAAATAGTATCTCGAACTTCCATTTAATCAAGTATCATCAAACAAAACCACTTTTCCAGTCTCTTGCTTGAGTGAAGACTCTGTGAAATTTTTTATGGTACATGTTTGAACATCATTTTTATCCATCGAATTGGCTATTCAAATTTGAACCTCTGAATTTTTCCGCGGAGTGTGTGACATATTGATATACTTGTGTGCAGTGGCGGATCCAAAAATAAATTTTACCTGGGGTCATTATATAGTCAAAATTATATATATGTGTATATATATATATATATATTTTAAATAAATAGATTAATAAATAAATATTGCTGCATAAATGTATTCAAACTCCTATTAAAGTATTGACAAGTTTATTTATCTATCTAGAAGATAATAGTAAAGTTTTTTAATTTTAGAACCCACATTTTGAAAAAATGCAAAGTAAATAAACATTTTAGCTAGTATTAAAACATACTCCCTCCGTTTCAGATTAATTGTCGTTGTAGAGGAAATTTTTTGTTTCAAAACAAGTGTCGTTTTATGATTTCAATGCAAAATATATTGATAAAATTCTTCTATTGGTTGAAATATGGTTAGATATATGAGTAATGATGTTTTTATTTTGAAAATGTACAAAATTAAATATTTTCTTAATATGTGTGTATGAACCTAAAACGACAACTAAGATGTAACGGAGAGAGTATCATTTACGTAAAGGTCATAAACTTGGAAACATGCTCATGATTTCATTTTGCAATTAATAAAAGAAGATACAATGATTATTCTATACATTAAATGTAAATTAGATGTCTTAAACTATTGTATTAGTTTTCCTTTTTGTGATGTAACAATAAGGAAAAAAAGTGTTTTTTAAAAAGAAGTATAAAGTTAAGAATAGAAACGGGGCCAGAGAAAAATTTATGAGGGGTCATGTATAAAAAATTGCTATAGCTAATGAAGAAATTAGTAATTTAACAGGGGTCAACTGACCCCCCTAACGTGTTAATAGATCCGCCCCTGCTTGTGTGACCCACTTTTCATAGATTTTCTGAACTTAGGATACATATCCTGCTTGGCTATTCAGACATATCCAAAACTTCTTTTTTTTTAAGATAACATTTCCTTCTTTCAATCATTTCTCAAAACCGGATATCATTCTACAAATCTGTTTCCTTTTTTGTCGAAAAGAAAAGGAAAGCGAAAACAGAGGCAAAATGTGGATGATTATGATGAAACACTTGTGAAGCAGAAAATGGAAGCATTTGCGGAAGAAGGCGCCAAGGCAGGGGAACGAGATCGAGAGGCTGTAACTTGATGGTCCAAACTCGCTAGATTATCCCAGAAACTGAATCTCCATGATTAATGTATGAGCCTGCTTACATACACCTGAGAGTAATCTAGAATTACTTTCTCTCCAAAGACAATAGACAACAGCTTGAAATGTGATTTTGAAAATATTCTCAACTTGGCATTAGGAGATGAAAAGCAAACCCAAACCCAGCGCCGGCCCAGAGCACACTCGACGTAAGGGATGGATTAGGGGCCATGAACTCTGTAAATCTTTATCCATTATGTATTTTTTGTTTATAATTTTCCCTATGTAAAGATATAATTTAATTTATTTTGGCTAAGGGTAATAACAAAAATTCCCAATCTTTGGTCCAGTGCTGCCCAAACCAAAATATCACATCATTTCATAAAATTATTTTTGTAGTGCTTCATCTTCTGTTACACAAAATTTGTTTAGACAATTTATCAGACTATTAACATTATTGTAATATTTAAATTTTTATAATAATTATGTCTTCATGTACACATTTTAAGAAAAATTTCTTAAGTTTCTTTTGTAATATTCTTGTTGTCTAATTCTAGTTTTTAAAATAATATAAATTTTATTTTAAATTTTTTATTTAATTTTATGTGTAAAACTTGAATTTATAAAAAAGATCTGAAACAATTATGAGATATAAAATTTTTAAGGATTAAAAGGATAAAAATACTTAAGAATTATAAATATGATATGTAATTGTAAGGACCACAATGCAAATAAAATGATAAAACTTCAAATTTGAAATTTTGAAAAGTGAAACTTCATATTTGAAGTTTTGAGAAGTGTTTATTTCACAAAACTCTAAATTTGAAATTTTAAAAATTTCTTTTTGAAGAGCAAAAAAATTCTATATTTGAAGTTATTGGGTTTATTTTGGAGATGCTTTTATCTTTGTGTAACACGGCATACTCAAACCAAAACTTCAGTTAACATGTCATGCAACATTATTTATGTATAACGCCGCAACATATATCAAACTTGAATTTATTGAGCTTACAATAAAATGGAAGATATTTTCAGTGTCCTCTTCGCCCCAAATATTTTCGATGATGTGAGCATATACATAAGCATGATGTAAGCATGTACATAAGCAGTTTGAAATTTAATATCTTTGTAATAAAAAAATGTAGCCTCCTTTAGCAAAAAAAAAAAAAAATGTAGCCTCATTATTTAACACAATAAAGATTATAATTTTTAGGTGAACTTGATGCCATCTATGTCTACACTAACATATGTTGTAGTAGTTGAGTTATTCTTCGAGGAACTGGTCAAAAGTATTTCCAAGTCGTACATGTGAATCAATGAGGTTTCATAGATTCTTAGTGACCCACATTTCCAAACTAATATAATACTTTGAAGGCTACAGCTACCATCATTATTTGATCTCATATATATTTTAAACCAAGCCAAAGAAACCAAACCTCTCTAAACCAAGAATCTTGTAAAAAAATACTTAAATATTTTTTGAGAAAAACAAAGATTTACTTTTTCAAAAAAAAAATATATGTGTTATTTTTCTGGTTTATACAAAATTATATAAATTTTGCAAGCTGTCAACGTGCTCTCTACTAGCATATACTTATATTATTATATATTAATTCCAAGATTATCAATGGATAACCATGACTTCTCATTTATTCTAACTACTATTAGCTCTTAATAAACAGGGCTATCTATTTGGGTCGGATCTAGCAAATACGGACAATAACATGTGGCATAGTATATTAAGTACCAAAATTATATTAATTATAAATTAAGACTTCTGACAAAAGAAGGTATAACTATTGAAAAAATTTATCAAATAAATGCATTAGAACATAAGTGACACTTAAAATAAAACAAACTTTAAATTTTAAACGATAATTAATATGAAATGGAGAGAACACAAAAATTCTGATTTCTCTTTTTATTAAATATCTATCATTTGACCTTTGAATTAATACAAATTTTGTCACTTTGAATTTTTCTTATAGATAAGAGCATACTTTTTGTCAATTTTCTAAAAGCGAAGATTCTATTATTTTATATATTTTCTTATATTTGAATTTTTTATATTTTTTACAAACTTATTTTTTGCTATAAACTTGAGTTTTAATTTATATGTTTTCTTATATTTTTTCACTAGATACCAAAAAGCTAATACATACGTATATGTATATAGCTAAGAGGTTTCTTGCGTCATGCGCAATGATAAAAATTCAAGAGAAATTCTTTTTGAAGTAAAGATTCAAATTTTTAACATTTTTAAAAAATTTTAGCCTTTTCAGTATAAGATGAATAATATTTCATAATTATATTTCCTCGGATTTTTTTTAATTCTTTTTTAAAAATTCATTAAATATAAACTATAAAAATAAATTATTTATTTTTATTTTTAGTTATATTTATGATTCTGTTTATCTTAATATGTGTATATATTTTTTTCATTTTACATGTATAAATTTTATTTTTTTATTTTTTGATATAACATATTAAAATACTAAATTTAATGTATTAATTAACTTAATAGAATATGAATTAAATTTTATTTATGTGATATAAACTAGTTTATTAATTAATTCAATAAGTGGATTAAAAGTCGTTCAAAAAACATATTAATGGTGATTATATACGAATAAATTTATTGATTTAGTAATATGATTAATCTTTTCCTACTAACTAATGAATTAAAGAATAATTCAAACACTATATTAAGAAATATATTCATAGTTAATTTTTGAAATATAAAAGTTTACATAATTTTATTTTTAAATTTTAACTTACTGTAAAAAATTATATACTTACTCTTTTGTTTTTAGTTTAAAATTCTTATTAATGTTGATAATATATAAGTTATTGTTATCTTTAAAATATTTTGCCAAAAATTTAAAACTTTATAAATGCAATTTAACATGTTATAATAAGTATAAAACCGTGTCATTATTTTCACTGAAGCATGTCATCTTTTTCTAATAAAATTGAATATGGTAATGATAGATAAGCAAAGTTTTTTTTTTCTTTAAAAACACATTTAGCAAATAATGTTTAAAGGAATTTTTGACTCCAGTTAAATTTATGTCTAAGTCTGCCACTGATGGTGATTGTGATATCACCACTAACCTTTGACAAGCTTTATGTCTTCTTCTGAAAAGTGTTTGTTGGACAAAAAAAATTCAAAATTTGCTGATCAATAATTTTTCGTTTCATTTTGGATTTCTTTACTCCAAGTGATTGTGAAGAGGGAGATTCACTAATATTCTCATTCTCATCATTTAAGTTTAGTGAAGAAGAAGATAACCTTAGTGATGCTTGAGTTGGAAAATCAAGATTGAGATCATCTCTTTCTAAAGATGTGTACTCAACACTATATAGGTTAGAGAAACGTTTGGCATGAGCAATAACATCTAGAAATTTTTCAATTTTTTTTAATAATATCCCCCAAACATGCTCAAATTTCCAACTTCCTTTATACATTAGATCTTCTCTTAATTATAAAATAAAAATATAAAATCTTTTGAGAATAAAGAAATACATTGGAGAGAAATTCATCTCTATTATAGAATTTCTCTATTATATAAAAAATATCAAAGAATACATTAGAGATAGTCTAAATGGGAGGATCATCTATTAAATAAACAAGAAGAGTAAAGGAATAATCAAGGTTTTGGCACCATAAAAGTATTTACATCAATTCTAACTGCTATTCTTTTTTTTGGTAACTTAAATAACTGCTATTCTTAAATCGAAATGTAGACGAAAACTGAATTTCATTGAACGTAGTGGTAAGTCAATTAGTAACAAATCGACTGCAAGTCTACAACGCATTAATTAAGAATGACAAACTGTCCTTAGAAAAGAATGACGCAAATGAAACAAGAAAAGTTATCACATAAACGAGTTTCCACATTGCTCATAGAAGTACAAGATCCTTTGACATAACTCTTCGAAAATTAGTTTTTCATTATCAACCTTGTCCACTTGAAGATTCAAAGTGTATAAGAGACGGTCTCCCCGAGATATCGAAGATGAAACATCCACGAGAGCAAACCCATCTGCTTCTAATCCACTCAGCACATTATATATCGAAAAAATATGAATCTTGGACGATGAGATTTGGACCATCACTTCGTTGTCTTTAACCTTAGTCGCAAAAACGGTGGAGAAATAACTAGCAGCCACCTCTGGTTGCAGCTTAACGTAAATTTCTCTTTGACCCGATACTCGCGCCAAGAGGTCTTCCTTCTTTTGTATTAACTTCTTCACTTCCTTTTGCAGCTCAGGTATGTACTGAAGGCTCCGCGAAAGCGTCTGAGGAATACTTGGTTTCTTCTACAATAAAATAAAACCAAAAAAAGGTTCATAAAATAAGCAGACTAAATATTGCTAACTGGTTTTGGCATGAAACCTATTAAGATGACATATCAGAGTAGCTACTTACCGTCTCATCAGTCTTAGGAAGACATGAAAGAAGAGATGAGAACAGACAGTTGGTTTTCTCGCGACGGTTACGCTCACCAGCATTGTGATTAAGCTTCTTGATCACGACAGAGTTCTTGTCTATTCCAATTCCCTTGGACGAAACAGAATCCACTAAGCTGGTCTGCTGCTGATGAACCACTCCATACGTGTTTGGCACCGGAAAATCAAAAACCGTGCCGTCGATATTGTTATCTCCGACGACGCTGTAGCTCTCGTACTCTCCCGTCAACGCCCATCCAAAGGTAGGGAACATTGCAGGGCCCAATGCATCCATTTTTGCGTGATTAAAGACAAATTTTTAGCTCTTTTTTTTTTCTCTTGAAGCTGTTTATTGGAATGTCCTGAACTGTGGAACATTACTGACCTGCTACATATAATATATATAGATAGTATTAGCCAAATAAACAAATAAATCTATGTTGTCAAATCAATTTTTTTTACCAACTATTTTTTTTCCTCAAGTGCTATACGACGTAATACATACTATAATAAGGAATCTCGTATTTGTAAGCATATGCCACTAGCATATTTCATTTGAAAATGTGATATCTGGGGCGGTGATAATAGATTTTTTTAAAAGCTGAGTTTTGTAAATACAGCTTGTATCAGTTTCTTATAGAACAAATATTCTGTATTAGGAAAAAGACATCCTCTCTAATTCATTAAAAAAAAAGGTAAAACTTTTTTCGATTTGTTTTATATAAGTTTTCAATTTTTCAATATAAAACAATCATATTTTTAACTTTACTACAATTTACATCTTCAGTATGTTTGCTTCAGTAACTTTTGTGAAGCTAATAAATGATGTTGTATTTAGAAAATAACAATTTTTAAGGGAAATTGGCTCTATGACCAAGAAAAAAGAATACTCGCTGCCTATTGTCTAACCAATTTCCCTAACATTTATATACACAGCATTACTTTTCTATAATAATACTGTATTGTCCCTTTCTCCAACCGGTGAAACCGTGAAACCTGAAGCCAAATAAAATTAAAAAATCTTAATTATTATCTATAAAAAGTAGATCGTGGACTTCACAATCTTCACATCTTCCTTTTTACTTCCCTTGGTAACGTAGTAAAAATTGAAAGGTCTCACAGCATCACCTCCGCCGGGTTTGCTTGGATTTTTAACTTCTCCTTCATTGTTTGCAAACGCGTGCTCTTCTCTGCTTCTGAAATCGGAGGCCACACGACGGCGTTAAAGTTGCAGCGGAAACTAGTAACAAACCATGTCTATTCCACTTCACACCCTCAATTCTTGTTAGATCTCTTCAACAACGGTAAGTTCTCGGGTGTTTACCTTTCATTCTCTTCATCTGATTTTATTTTCTTTTCTATTTCGACTATAGACGGAATTATGGTACTATAATTTGTAAATCTACAACCTTGTTGCCGTTGAAATGGAATAGAATAAACTGCACTAGATAGATTTTTATTCGTCTGGACATAGCATGAGATCTGTTAGCATCTGCAATAGATAGGTTTTTCTTCGTCTGGACATAGCATGAGATCTGTTAGTCCTATTCTGTTTGAAATAGAATAGAATAAATTATATGTCCAAACTATTCTACTTGAAATGGAATTGAATGATTTGTAGCGTATGACTTACCATTCTGTATCAACAATTGTGATGTTAGACATATAAAAATTTCATTTCTATATACAATAGAATAGATTACTCTGTACTAACCATTTGTCGCTCCTACCTTCACTCTTCAGGTTTGGCATGGATGATTCAGGCCTTCCAAGTAGATTGTTTGAGACATGCTTTGAACCCACCGGAAAGAAAAGTGTTAACAACTATTCCAACCTCCATTAGATTGAGGTGATCAGTCCGGATCACTTCCCGCTGCAGAGTAGACGCTGCTGTCTAGTCTCTATGATTGTTGTGTTATGTTAAACATTTGTCTTCCCCTTTTATCTACTACAATCCATAATGGCATTCTTATGTATTTTTCTGTGACTCCAACTCTGTATTCCTTCTTCAATTTTGTTGTTAACTTGCCATAATGAAATACTTTTCGTTCACCTCCCATACTATTCCGTTTGCTAAACAACTATTCTGTTTCTTAATATGATATTCCACTCACCTTGTTTGGTATGGCTACACGGTCCACCTGATTATATTAGACGTATACAATTTCATATTTTTTCTTCTCCATTATGTTCATGTCAATTTGAGAAAGATGGTAGACTGTCTTTAGATTGCAACTATATTTTTACCTTGTCTATTCTATATGGAATTCATCTTCTTGCCATTCATGTTCTCTCTCGTATAATTTACTATCACGTAAAGTAGCTTACCAAATAATACTAGTAATTCTTATTTTCATACTTTGATATTTGGATTAGGGTTTATATTCCCCTGATGAGTTTAGTGATTACTTAATATGGTTTAGTTTATAGACGACTGAGGTTGACATTGGGGCCAGCATTACCACATTCGATGAAGGCATAACCATATCAACATTTGAGAAAGATGGTAGATTGTCTTTAGACTGTCCATTCTATATGTCTTATGTAGAATAGAAATGCATGTCTGGCATTCTGAGATTTGGGTTTAGTTTATGGAAGATTTAAGTTGTTACTGGATTAGGGTTTATATTTCCGTATAGGGTATAGTGATAAGTGATTAAGTTCATTCAAAAAAAGATAAGTGATTAATTTTTATTTTATTGAAGATTGGGGTTGAAATTGGATGAGGAGTCATATATATAAGTGTTTGGCTTTATTTCGTGATCTATACTATTTTTCTATATAGAATAGCAATGTCTGTAACTTTCATTCTTCTTTACGTTAACATAATTTGTGTAACGCGTACAAATATTATCCACTCATATTAGAGCATTCACTTATATCATGTTAATTATAATTGGCCTACATGTTCTGTATAGCTATGTGCCACAAAAACCCACCACGTAGCTTAATTTAAGAATTTCAACTGGTAACCTATTACGTGAAAGGACAGAACCGAATGAAATGTGACCAAAAAGCTTGATATTGAATTATGTCAAAATCAATATTACTCACCTAATTTGTCACTCAGATATAGCTACACCAATAAGTCCATTTTTTAATCTACACACAAAAATCTAGCAAGTTTGCATATGCCGTTATTACATTTTTGAATTACACCATTACCATTTTAATGATTTAAACTTAACATTCGAAATCATACTCACTACCAAAAATGGTATATAAAGATTTAGGAATAATCATTTTACCAGCAAACAAATAATTAATAGAAATTCCTGAACAATAATTATATATATGTGTGTGTATATATATATAATTTAATTTCAAATCATTTGTTAAAGAATTGAAATAAATGTTGGGGTCTCCATACCATTCAGACGTAATTTGTACTGTTTTCATATTTCATTCTTGGAAAATATTAAATTTATTTGAAACTTATTTAAAACATTGTACTTATATTTTGGTAAGTAAATTTCCTTATAGAGTTGAAATTTTAACTGTGTTCCAAAATAAAAACTTAGTATTTGATTATAAACTGTAAAACAATTCATCAACTATATTCATAGAGATCAAATATTTTATAATGGTTCAGAAATTATAGGAATATTCCTATCCATGAATTTAAAACTCTTAAATAATAATTGATATGTCTTAAATTAAAAACAGTAAATATATATTTAGATATATTTTAACATAAAGATAAAAATAATTACAAAAAGAATAAAAACTTAGCTACTATAATTAGAAATACATGTTTCAAACAATTTGTAGTTTTTTTCAGGTGGAAGAAAATTATGTAAAGATTTTAAAAGCCAAAAATGTTTGTAATATATATCACCAATTCAAAAATTTAATCGTTTGATCCTGAATTTTTTATCCTAAATTACAGCTCATACTTTACATAGTCAGAAATTTGTTATATGAAAATTTTGGAATATTCATTTTTCACCACGCAAATAATTAAGAGAAACTCATGAGCAATGATTATATATCTATATTAGTTTATAATTATTTATTATAATTTAAATAAATGTTGGTCTTGAGACAGTTCAAACATATATAATTTGTTTTCATATTTCATTCTTGAAAATAGTAGATATATTTGAAACTTATTATTTTATTTTATTGTCATCATATGAAACTTATTTAAAATAGTATACGTATGTTTTGGTTAGTAAACTTTCTTATAAAGTTTAAATTTTAATTTTGAGGTTGTTTACTTATGTTCATCAACTTATAGATTATCTCCATTGACCTATTTCATATTTATGTTCTTTCTGTTTGATTTTACATTTTAGTAAAAATATATTGTTTAACTATTGATTAAATTCTGAGTCAAATAATTTATTTTTAATTTATGTTACATTACTTTAACAGAATATTTATAATAGGCTAAATGATTCTTTACAAAATTGAATTATTTTAGCCAACTTGTTATTAGGGGGATGATTGGTATGGGATGTAGCTTTATGTTTTTGGCTGTAGAATTTAATCTGTAGAATTATTTGCTTTAACTTTTTTTGCTGTAGCTTTCTAAAGCACTATTTTTTGCTTTGAAAATAAAGCTCTCTACAGCCATATTTTTATTTTGTAGAGATATTTTTGCTGTAAGTTTTTTAAGGAAAAGAAAACATGATTGGTAAATTAAAGTGGCTGTATAAAGAAAAGAAGCTTTAGAGATCACTCACAGCCCTTACCAATCACCCCCTAGGTTTGCAAAACATATTTCGTTTCATTGTTTTAATTTACAAATTATTTTTTGGAAAAGACATATATACAATTACATAATTTTATAACAACACAAACAATGTTTTACATGCAAATAAAAATGTGTACATATATATCAACAATAAGGGAAATATTATAGTATATTTTCTTAGAACTAGCTTTCAAAATGCAAAAGTATTAACAAAAACATGAAATACTAAGGGTTGTGCAGAGTAGAAATGTATGGAAAATTGTATATTTTCAATGTATTATTTACAGTTAAAATAATGATTTTGTATTATTTACAGCTAAAATAATGATCTCTAAACTAATTTACTCTTTTCAATTAATTTCATTAATTTTGCACTTACAAATCTCTTTTAAAGATAGTAAATTTTTAAGTTTTCTGAAGTAAGAAAAGATCCAAAAGTTATAATATTTTAAAAAAATTATCTTACATGATAAAATAATTTTTATAAAGAAAAATTGTGAGAGATTACCGTTTGTTGCCTAATTGTTTTAAAGATTTTCCTATTAAAGTTTAGGACTCCTGTAATTAAACTACATATATCATTTAGAATTGATTTCTTAAATATTTTAATATCTTATATAATATATAAAAATAAATAAAAAAAAAATTAAGATGAAAATACATATTTATACGTAAAGCATAACAAATTTATAATATTAATTTGAAATCTGTTAAATGCATAGACAATACATATTCTTTGATATTTTGTTATACAATGTTCTCTTCAGATAATTTTGTATGTTTTCAATAAATTTTGAGTCATTTATGATCCAAACCTTAGAACAAAGAAATTATTTTTCTAGATTGTAATAAGGAACTTCATGCATGTTCTCGCATTAGCAACTATAGATGAGGTAAAAACTATAGATGAGGTTTTCTACAAATTACACTAATGCATGAGAAAGGAAGAAGGCTAACCATATATTCGTTCTAAATGCATGTTGACAACAAAGGTAGTTGGAAAGAATTCAGAAAATTTAGAAAGTCACCTAATTTTATAAAATCTGTCTTTAAAATTTTTTAAACTATTTGAATTTAAAAACTAATATCGCAAATCTTTAATTGTCTTGGGGTTCAGTTTTATCCAGAGTTGAATTGCTTAATACTTCCACCTTTATGCATTCAGGATTTGCTTCACATAAGTTTCGTTGTTTTCTTTTTTTTTTCTTTTTTTTTTTTACCATCGTTTTTTATCTGGGTTGTATGTTGGAAAGGATGTCATTTGGGGAAGAAGATGAATAAAAAAGGTGTTAATTTACTATAAGTTACATATTTTCTTACACATTATTACATATTTTTATGTTAATTTGAAATTCATGAAACGTCAAAAGCATGTGATAATCGATCATTGGCTTCGACCAAAAAAACCCGAAACAACTCGACTACAGCGCTTAGATGCTCAAGAGAAAAGGATGCCGTATAACTAATTAAAAGAAATAAGAACAACTGATCATCTAAGCGAGTTTCCACATTCCTCATCTATATTTCCCGTTTGAAGATGCAAAGTGTAGAAGAACCTTCTACTAGAAACTACATGATTATTGTATTTCCCCATTCTCTTCCGACCACACAGAGACCTCCAAATTTTCTTGAATCTCCTGATGATAATCCTTTCCTTAAGTCTCCGATACCTGAAAACCAAGAAACGTGCCGTTGTTGAGGTTCTCTCCGGGGAGGTAGTAACTCGCACTCTCCCGCGTCGACGATGAACAAATATTTGGATCTCATCAGGACGTAGGTCGACACACATGCCAGAGTCTCTGGACCACGCGTGAACTATGTCCAGTCACCAGTAGAGTAATATGATTAGAACATGTGGCAACGCGTGACTCGATAAGTTTTCTTTGAACGTAACATGTGGCACTGGTAGTTTCTAGATCGCTCTTGTAAAAAAATTCTACATCAAATAGCCTACACTCTTACATTATCTATTTGATTTTTCAACATATCCATGGTAATTATTCAACGGTTAACTTTTTTATTCTAGCAATTGTTAAGAGTATTATGCAAAGATTTGGCTCTCAAAACATAGGTCGACACATGGCAGAGTCTACGGGCCACGCTTGAACTATGTCCAGATCACCAGTAGACTAATTGGATCAGAGTTAAATAAGAATATTGCATGCACTAAAAGTACTCTCATTACAATAAAGAATTAGAATTCATATATTGAATGATGACTTGTCTCAGCCTCAAGAAATTGTTGGAGGCTCGTGAACTCTCAGGTAGAACTGTAGAAGAAGCTTCGGGTAAACATTTCCAATGTTGTAAGCATCTACATGATCAATTTCATGTTGTAAAAAAATCCGTATTAAGGGTTTCAAATGGAATCTCTCTTAATATAAACATAAATTATAATAATATTTAAATAGATAATTTCTATATTTGTGATAGTTTCTTGAAACGACCTAATCAAAACTTGAAAATTTCAATACAATTTTGTTATTCTTATAATACTATTATCATACTAAGTGTTGAGATATCCATTTATTTATACCAATAAAAATAAAAATGCTCTAAGCATATACATAAAAAGCTTTTTATTTATTTGTTGACCCCAAACAATAAAGCATTTCACTGAATTTATATATCATGTAGAGGCACTATCGACCTAGGGTCAACTTAAGTCGTCTCTGTCCAATCATATAGCAAATTAGAGCATCATCTCATAAATATAATAACAGTATTTCTTTGCGGCTTCCTCATCCGCGACCACGACACTATTTTCTTCCTCGTTGTGGATGGTGGCTCATGGCTGTCATATCATTGTTAACCTTCTATTTCAGAGAAAATATGTGAAACCTATATTAATTTTTATGTCCTTATGTCTATTTGGAAGCAAGACAACAAACTTCTCAAAATTTGTTGATATCTTTTCCCCGATTAAAGTTATTCCGAGGACTTCTCATGCCCCTACGTCTCTCTATCGTGATTAAAACCGGTTACGGCCTCTCATGAATAATGTATTAAATGATTCCTAAATTTTAACCGGCATGACTGTCCGGGAGTTTGGATAACCATTCGAATTTGGATCAGGTTTTTGGGTTTTTTTGTTCAGTCTCTTACCACATTCAAATTTAATATATGTTTGTTTTTTATTCGGTTAATAATATTTTAAATTCAAATATATTTTATAATTTTCCTAAGATCTATTTTGTATCCTAATTGATTTCTGGTTTAGTTAAAAAATAATTTGAATTAATATATTTTATATATTATCAAAATAAACATAAAGTTAATTATTTGAAGTATATTTTCTAATTTCTTCTTTCTAATTATTTGTTGAAACTATTTTGGTTCGAACATCGATCATTGAGTCACGTCTATATATGCGGATAAAGGATTAAAGAAATAAACACAGGTTGTTGATTGTTATTTAACAAAATATCTTATATATGTTTTATTTTTTAAGATTGTGTAATTAGTAATAAGTGTTATTCAACTTACTATACTTCAGAGGAAATATTTGGGTTTCTAATGAGGGTAGAGGTTGACACGAGCTATAGCCTATATTCCACCCATGAACAAGGTCCGGTCGCCAATTTAGATATTGTATAAGAATCCAAAGACGAATATTACATGTATACAAACTGTAAGAACTGTTTGTTGCAAGTGGGCTCGTAGGTATTAGCGCATGGGTCAGTGCTCCTACTATAGACCAGTGATCAGGCGAGCATATACACATTGTCACATACCAAACAAATCCAAAGAATTACTCCGGTAAAAGGTGTTCATTTTTTTGTCAATTCTTAAAATACCTTCTTAGTTTCAAGCTCAGAAGAAATACTATAAGAACATTATTATTTACATAATTAAAGATGCTTTGGGCGTCTTCCTAGCTAGACCAAAACATATCTTTTTCGCCAAATAGTTCCAAACATTTTCGATGGTGCAAGCTTATACATAAGCATTTTAAAATTTAATACATTTATCTTAAAATAAAAGTAGCCTCAGCTTTTCCCACAACAAGGCTATAATAAAATTTAGGTCAACTTGATGCCATCTGTGACTACACTAAAATATTCCATGTATAAAAACTATCAGAAGATTATTATTTACATATTGAAAGATGCTTGAGGCATTTTCCACGTCCCAAACATTTTCGATGGTGTAAGGTATAAATACACATGTTGAAATTTTATATATTTGTCTTAAATAAATGCAGCCGTAGTATTTAGCATAACAAAGCTATAATATTTCGGTCCACATGATGATGACATATGTGTCTACACTAAAATATATCATGTATAAAACTAGAAGGGGGTGTATTCAACTGAGAGTTTTAGGTGATTTGTATTAAAATGACAAATTCACTGTTATTCAAACATAAATTTTAAAAACTCATTTAAAATCCAGTGTTATGGAACTTGACATTTCGTAAAACTTGACATTTCGTAAAGTATTCTGAAATCCACTGTTATTGAACTTATTTTAAGTTGTGGAATTTTAAAGTTTCCAGGTGATTTTAGGGTGTGAGTAAAATTTTTTAGTTAAAAAAATTAAAACTCGAATCTCATAGTTGTATGTGATATTCTAGAGTGGTTTAACAAAAATCACCTAAATATCTGCAACTTATTAAAATCATCTAAAACCCCATTAAAAATCAAATCACCTCAAATGTTAGATTGAAAACACCCCTAAAAGATTGTTATCTACATATTGAAATTTAATATAGTTATCTTAAATAAATGCAGCCTCAGTAATTAACACTAGGAACAATATAATATTTAGGTCAACTTGATGCCATTTATGGCTACACAATATAATCCTTTGAAAGCTACATATCTTATCCTGCAAATTATTCTTAGTTGGTGTCAAATATGTTTTAAAATTTGAAATCTTTGAAGAAGCAACAATGTGTAGGATTTTAAAAATCATGAAAACCGGAAAGATATTCCAAGATAGAACAACAAAAACAAACAAACAAAAGCCTTGAATGATTAGTTGATATCGGATTTTTGGAACATTGCCTTACACATTTTTGAAATGCTGACCACCGAACATATCTTTGTAATAACGGATGCAATGTTGGAGGTGGAAAGATTTTTTTTTTGTTTTGTTTTGAGAATTTGGTGTAAAGGTGGAAAGTATTTTTCTTGAATTTATATTAAGATTACAAAAAATACAAAAATGTATAAGAGTTCTGTTTTGAAAATCCTAGCACTAAAGATTAAAGTCTACACGAAATAAAATTAATTAACTAATATTCAAAAAAAAAAATTAATTAACTGAAAATCGAGACTCATATAAGAGTTTTATATTATGATACACTTTTTTGACAAAATGTAACAAGAATATACACTTTGCAACTTAGAGACACTTTAAACACAAGTTCACGTTTTCAAAACCTTTATTTACCCTTGTCTCTACGAATATATCTCCAGGATCAATGGATAACCAACCTCGGCTTCTCGTTAATCATTTATTTAATGATTTGAAGTTAAGTCGTTAAATGGGAGGACCATCTATTAAATAGATATCAATTGCTCACAGAATCTTTTCTCTATTAAAAGAGAAGTACAAAAAAATCTATTGTACAAAAGTCACAAAAAGACCATTTCACTAATAATTTAATATGACATATTTAATTATTTACATTAATCAATCAAATATATATTATTTCCAAGAAATTTAATAATCAATAATGATATCAGTTTTAACTATAAATTTTAATTTTACTTTTAGGTATTACAAAATATGTAGAGAAAAAAATCTAACAAGATCTTACAAAAAAAACTAATTTTTATAAAATAATATATTAATTAATTTCGTAGTTAGTAATATAATACTATTATAATTAATGATAATTAAAAATAAAAATTATATGCTACATTTTATAAATTTTATAATTATTGTCTATATTATATTTAAATGGAAATTTCATATGAAATAAATATAAAAAATTATATTAAATTGGTAAACTAATCTATTTTATTTTTTAATAAGTGTTCATTTAAATAAATAAATAAATATCACTCACTATTAAAACATGATAGAGAAAAAATATACATTGTTTTACGATTTGCATCATCAGGAATCCTTTCTGCTATTCAGGTAGAATTTGCATCATCAGGAATCCTTCATCTCCATCTCGTTTGATCGATTCAAGTCTGAAAAATTACCATCTTTTAGGGTGGGTATTTGGTTACCTATTCGGGTTCGGTTTGGGTCTATTCGGATTTGGATTTTCGGGATTATAGATTTTAGTTCCATTCGGATATTTCTAAATTTTGGTTCGAGTTCGGTTCGGATCTTTGCAGCTTCAGTTTGGGTTCAAATAACCCATTTTAATTATTTAAAAAATTTAAAATTTATTATATATTTAAAATTTCTCAAAATCTATAAATAAAATAATTAATAACAAGTTTAATGTATACAACAAATCATTATATGTTAATAATATCGAATAAAAACTTAAAACTATAAGATTATAGAGTTATACAATATATAACACTAATATGTAAATTATATACTTAAAAATTACGATAATATCATAGTTATACATTTATAAAAAAAATATTCACACGGACGTGGAGGTGAAACTGTAGTTAACAGTTAAAATACACTCTCATTCGTTTCTTCTCATTTTCTTATTAATACACCAAAACTCAGCTAAATCCTTGTATAAATCTTTCGTCACAAATATATTTAAACAAAAAAATTAGAAGGAAAATATAATGTTTTGGCACCAGCAAATATATGCATCAGTTAAATCGTAGTGTAAAAACTAAATTTTATATCTTTCAAACGTACGTAGTGGTAAGTCTATTAGCAATCGACCATTGACTTTGATGAAAAATCAGAAACAACTGGACTACAATCTACAACGCATTAGTCTGTAATGACAAATTATCTATGGAAAAAAAAACGACGCAGCTAAAACGAAACAAAAACAAATTCTGACTATGGAAGTCACTAATGTATAAGTTCTTGGTTCAAGCCACTAAACGGAGTGGAGTCAGATTCCGACGATTTTTTTTTCTTTTGAAAATATTTTTGATTCCGACGATTTTGGTAGATAGTTCATGAGATTAGACCAGTGGCGGACCCGTGTATAAAGAAGGGGGGTCAGCTGACACCCTTTTAATTTTATAAATGTGGTTTGTTAAGCTTTTACAACTGAATTTCGCTAGCTATAGTGGTGATTTGACTTCGGCTGACACCCCTAAACCAGGGTTCAATCCTCTCTTGATACTACTTTTTTCCTTTTTCAGTTCTGATTTTAAAGCCCATTTATTTTCTGACCCAGGTTTTAAAAAATCCTGGGTCCGCCACTGGATTAAACCACTTATTTTCTTATTCTATATGTCTTTCAGGCTGTTCCAAAAAAAAATTATGTCTTTCAGGCTGTTATATACTCATTTTCCCACGAGAGAAATAGGTGTGGGCTATTGGATTAAGCTTGAAGTAGCCGGAGAAGCAAGCTACCTAATCCTAATGAATTGAGATGCAAAGTGTGTTGCATAACTTAAGAGAATTTTATGAGTTTGTGAGATTAAGGTTTTTGAGAGAGTTTTCCTTAAGAGAGATTAATAAGAAGAGTTTCTTATTTGAGTTCATAGGCTTGTTTGAGACCATCGATATCAATCAAACCTTGATTTCAATATTTGGTATCAGAACCAGGTTTCAAAACCATGAGCGATTAGTGCCTGCGACCAGAAGAGTAAGAGAGGGAGGAGGACCCTCATCGATACAGTGTTATGCTGAGTTCAACTGATTATACTGTATGGGTCATGAGGATGAAGATCACCCTTAAAGTACATAAAGTTTGGGAAGCCATCGAAACTGAAACTACAAACACAAAGAAGAACGACTTTGAGTTAGCCATGCTATTGCAATCGATACCAGAGAGTCTAATCTTTCAGGTTGGAGAGTTAGATAAGGCAAAGCAGGTGTGGGAGGCTATCAGAACACGTCATGTAGGAGCAAAACGGGTAAAGGAAGCAAGGCTTCAAACCCTCATGACCGAGTTTGACAGGTTGAGAATGAAGGAAGTCCAAGAGCATTGATTTGGCGGAAAATTGTCGGAATTAGGATCAAACTCAGCTGCTCTAGGAGTAGCAATTGAAGAAACAAAGATTGTTAAGAAATTCTTGTCAAGTCTTCCCCAAAAAAAATACATAGTACACATTATCGCAGCTCTCGAGTAAGTACTTGATCTCAACACAACTAGCTCTGAGGACATCTTGGGTCGACTGAAAGCGTATGAGGAGCGTATAGCTGAAGAATAAGAAATTGATGAAGACCAGAGTAAATTGATGTACGCAGAAGGGCAAGCAAATCAGTCTTGTCGTTATCAGCAGGATTAAAAAATCGATATGAACAAGCAAACAACGACTACCGAAGTGATTCTTATAGAGGAAGAGGCCGATGAGGTCGCTATTATTCTAGAGGTAGAGGTCGTGGTCGATACAATGGTGGTAGAGATCCATACGATGGAAGAGATGCATCACGGATTACTTGTTTCCGTTGCAACAAAATAGGTCACTTTGCAGCACAATGTCCAGATCGATTGCTTAAGTTGTAAGAAACCCAAGAGAGTGATAATACTGAAACGGAGGAAGCTGATGAGCCATGATGCACGAAGTTGTCTTTTTAAACGAGAAGAACGTGTTGCCAGAGAAGTATGAACAAATACCGTTGGAGAAAACATCTGGTATCTCAACAATGGAGCAAGTAACCACATGACTGGAGACCGCATATACTTCTACAAAGCTCGATAATACGATCACTGGCAAAGTACGTTTTGGCGATGACTCTCGAATCGACATCAAAGGAAAAGGCACAATCTCTTTTAGTGATATGAATGGGGATTCCAGGAAGATGACTGAGGTCTATTTCATACTGGACTTAAAGAGCAATATTATAAGCTTGGTAAAAGCCACAGAGGCTGGCTGTGACATACGAATGAGAGGAGAAAAATTGACAATGCACGATCAACAAGGGAAGCTACTGGTCACAGCTAAGAGATCAAAGAACAGATTATACAAGGTATGTATGGGAATTAAGAACGTGCCTTGCCTTTATCTAAACGCAGAGAAGGAATCAAGTAGATGGCATGCATGTTTGGGACACATAAATCACGAGACGCTGCGGTCTATGATACAAAAGGAGATTGTTCTTGGCATACCAAGTATCGAGATTGAGAAACAAGTGTGCGGCTCCTGCCTACTTGGGAAGCAAGCTCGACGAATGTTTCCCAAGGCAACTTCATATCGAGCAGAAAAGGCGTTAGAGCTGTTTCATGGAGATCCATAACACCAAGTAATTCAAGTGGGAACAGATAAATCTTCTTCCTTATCGATGATTATACGAGGTATATGTGACGATTCTGTTAAAAGAAAAGAGTCAAGCTTTTGAGAAATTTAAAAGGTTGAGAGATCACATTGAACGAGAGACAGGAGAGAAAATATGAACCTTCAGAACAAACAGAGGAGGAGAGTTTGTGTCCCGATAGTTTAATGAATACTGTGACAAGGCGAGCATAAGAAGACATCTCACTGCACCATACACCCTCAACAAAATGGTGTAGTCGAGCGCAGAAACAGAACAATGATGGAGATGGCAAGAAGCATTATGAAACACATGTGCATGCCAAATTGGATGTGGGGAGAAGCTATACGACATACTACATATCTATTGAATCGTGTAGCAACAAGAGCTTTGAACGAGAAAATGCCATATGAGTTGTACCGAAGCAAAAGAACAAACATTGGCCATCTACGAGTATTTGGGTGTGTCGGATATGCAAAGATAGAGGGTACACAGCTGTGGAAGCTCGATGACAGGTCGCGTATGTTAGTACACTTGGGAACCAAGCTGGATCAAAGGCATACCGCCTTTATGATCCTCATACTTGAAGAATAGTGGTAAGTCGAGACGTTGTTTTTGATGAAGCTAAAAGTTGGGACTGGAACAGAGAAGGTATGAAACAAAACAATGACAGAGGCTTTACTGTCGAGATTGGCAGATTCGGGAATCATGGCATCATCGAGGACACCGTTCAAGAGCTCACGAATGAAGATAGCAAAGAAGAAGAAATGGTTCAAGATGAGTTTATCGAGAACCAAGTTGATATCGAAGAAGAAGATACACACTCCCAATATCAAGACCTTCGAAGGTCAGAAAGGCAAAGGTCGAAACCAAAATACTTAGAAGACTACATATTGTTGGCAGAGGAATTGGGAGAAGAAATTCTGATGTATCTCAACAACGAGCCAAGAAACTTCCGAGAAGCAAAGGAGTTGAAAGAATGGGTAAGAGCCTGCGAAGAGGAGATTCAATCTATCATCAAGAACAACATGTGGGTCTTGGTAGATCTTCTTCATGGAGCAACACCAATCGGGTTGAAGTGGGTATTCAAAATCAAACAAAACACAGATGGAAGCATAAACAAATACAAAACTAGACTGGTTACCAAGGGCTATGTGCAACAATATGGGATTGATGATGAAGAGGTTTTTTCTCCAGTTGCTCGGATAGAAACAATACGGCTCTTGATCAATCTAGCTGCGTCAAGTGGATGCGAAATACATCACTTAGATGTTAAACTGTGTTTCTTCATGGTGAGGTTGAAGGAAACCGTGTATTTGTCGCAGCCAGAAGGTTTTGAAGTGTACGGACAAGAGGACAAGGTCTACAAACTCAACAAAGCGCTATATGGTTTGAGACAAGCACTGAGGACTTCGAACAACAAGTTAAATCAGATTCTAGTTGAGCTGCAATTTTACAAATGTGCTAAAGAACTCTTCGTGTATCGCAAGGTATTGAATGGAAATCTTCTTGTCGTAGCAGTATATGTAGATGACCTCTTCGTGACTGGTACGTGTAGCAAGCTCATCGATGATTTCAAGATTGAGATGGCAAATAAATTTGATATGAGTGACCTTGGGAAGTTAACATATTATCTTGGAATAGAAGTATGTCAAAGCAAGTTTAGAATCACTTTGAATCAGAGTCGATATGCAACAAAAATACTTGAAGAAGCCGGTTTGATCAAGTGTAATCCGATACATACACCAATGGAGCTCGGACTAAAGATGTCAAAGGTAGAGGATGAGAAGGAAGTCGATGCCATCGCATATAGAAACAATGTTGGCTGCTTAAGATACTTGCTACATACAAGGCCTGATATATCATACTGCATAAGGATTTTAAGTCGATACATGCACAGTCCACGGGAAACACATGGTGTTGCATTGAAGAAATGTTTAAGGTACTTGCGAGGCAGTATCAATTACGGACTGGTGTTTGAGAGGTCGACTTCGAGCATACCAAAACTTATTGGTTACAGCGATAGTAGCCATAACACTGATCCGAATGATGGAAGAAGTACTACCGGTCACAACTTTTATCTAGGCGAAAGTCCCATTACTTGGTGCTCACAAAATCAAGAGACTGTCGCCTTGTCATCATGTGAGGCAGAATTGATGGCTTGTACAGAGGCTGCTAGACAAGCTATTTGGGTCCAACATTTGCTAAGTGAAGTTACCGGATGGCCAAGCACGAAAATGACTATTCGGCTTGATAACCAGTCGGCCATAGCTTTGACCAGGAATTCAGTTTTTCACGGAAGGAGTAAGCACATTCATAAGAGATGTCATTTTATAAGGGAATGTGTAGAGAAAAATCAAGTAGAAGTCAAGCATGTTCCTGGTGATGAACAAAAGGCAGAAATCTTGACAAAGGTTTTGGGAAGGATCAAGTTCAAAGAGATGAGAGACTTGATTGGCATTAAGGATCTAGCACAAAAGGATTTCAAGCTTAGAGGAGAGAATGTTGGATTAAGCTTGAAGTAGTTTGAGAAGCAAGCTACCTAATCCTAATTAGTTGAGATTATCTATAAGGATTAGGAAATATTCTAATATGTTAAACCTACTGAGTTTAGGAAAGTTTGAGTTATATAAAAGGAGATGCAAAGTGTGTTGCATAACTTAAGAGAGTTTTATGAGTTTGTGAGGTTAAGGTTTTTGTTTGAGAGAGTTTTTTTTTAAGAGAGATTAATAAAAAGAGTTTCTTATTTGAGTTCATAATCTTGTTTGAGACCATCGATATCGATCAAACCTTGATTTCAATATGGGCATGGTGAAGCACGAAAGCTGCAATATCGTCTTACACAAGTCCTGGACAAACAAGTTAAAAATAGAATCCCAGTTACTAGGAACAACATAGAAGCCAGTATGTCGATTCTAGAAAAATGCATTTAGTGCTACAAAATGGATTGGATACCACATTATCCAATCTGAATTTAAATACTTTTTGATTAATATCAGGGGTAGCCAATCCTCTATTAGTGGACTACCCTGTAAACCACTTAGATCGAAATCCAAATTTAGACTAACCAAGAAACAGTAACTTAGTTCTCATAGGAAATCATACTCAGGATAGACTAGTTTATGCCGTGTCCCAAAAAATCACAACCAGGCTATCACCGGTTGGTTAAGGAAGTCAGTATGACATTGTGGTTATGAACTCAATGATGGTTTGGGGAACTTTTTCCTTTCTTGTTTCTTACTAAAATGATTTTGACTAGACATATTCAGATACATAATGTCTTCTTTATAGAAAAGGTTTATTGTGATAAATAAATTTAATGTTCCTTAAGAAACCAAAAAAAAAAAATAACAAGAACAAATTATCATTTAAAGGAGTTTCCACATCCCTCATACAAGTACAAGATCCTTTGACTTAGCTCTTCGCAAATTAGCTTGTAATTATCAATCTTGTCCATTTGGAGATGCAAAGTGTAGAAGAGCCGTTCTCCTCGAGAACTCGAAGATGAAACATCCACGAGAACAAACTCATCTTCTTCGAGTCCACTCAACACATTATATATCGAACAGATATGAATCTTGGACGATGAGATTTGGACCATCACTTCGTTGTCTCTAAGCTTAGTCGTAAAAACGGTGGAAACATAACTAGCAACCACCTTTGCTTGCGGCTTACCGCAACGTTCTTTTTGACCCGATACGCGCACCAAGAGGTCTTCCTTCTTTTGTACTAGCTTCTTCACTTGCTCTTGCAGCTCCTGTATGTACTGCACGCTCCGAGTAACCGTCTTAGGAATACTTAGCTTTTTCTGCAAGAAAAGAAGACAAAAAAAAAGATTAATAAAATATTCTTCTTCGCATTTAGATCGTCGGTTATAGAGTCGTTTATGAAATCTTTTTATCATAATATATTCATCTTCTTGGAAATGGTACCAATCGATGCAAACTAATTATTGTTAACTGGTTTTGAAATGAAACATATGAAGATGACATATCACAGTAAGTTGTACTTACCGGCTCATCGGATCCTGGAAGACATGAACGAAGAGATGAGAACAAACAGTTGATCTTCTTGCGACGGTTACGCTCATTAGCATTGTGATTAAGCTTCTTGATCACGACCGAGTTATTGTCTATTCCATTTCCCTCACACGAAATAGAATCCACTAAGCTGCTCTGATTATGAACCACTCCACACATATTTGGTACTGGAAAATCACCAAACGTGCCGTCGTTATGGTTATCTCCGACGAGACAGTAACTCTCGTACTCTCCCATCGACTCCCGCCCAAAGTTTGGGAACAATGAAGAGCCCAATGCCTGCATTTTTTTTTCTGCTTGATTAAAGACAAAGTTTTATTTTATTTTATTTTCTCTTGAAGCTGTTTTAGTTGGGATTGTCCTGAACTGTATGTGGAATACTTTGATCTGCGACATATATAGAGATAGTAAGATTGACCGACTTTACACCAAAAAAAAAAGATTGACCGACTAAATAAACAAATAAATATGTATTGTCAAACCAGATTTAACAAACTATATTATAAGTTTTTTTCAAGTGTTATACGACGTAAGACGTACTATAGCGGATAAATATCATGTTTGTAAAGCATATGCGACACGATACCTCATTTGTAAGGTAATACTGGGACAGTTGATGGTTTGCTGTCAGTTTGAAAAATACACGACACGTAGTTGAATTTGTAAAATACACCTCTTGTTTCAGTTTTTTTTCTAAGACAAATTTTACTAGGGAAAAGACATATTCAGTCTGATTTATAATAGGTGATTTTTTAGCCATACACTATTTTAGATAATATTTTCCATTTTAATACAAAATTAATATATATATTCAAGTCTTGTGATAATTTCTATTCTTCTGTATGCTTTTTACTATTGGTTCAATATTTTCTACGTAGCTAATAAATGATGTTTTTAGTTAAAAATAAAACAATAAAATTTATTAATCAGCGTACAAAAGCTTTAAGCATTTTTATATATTGCTTTTACATTTTTGAACTATATCAATACTAATCTTTTACAAAAAAAAAAAAAAAAACTATATCACTACCATTTCATTTTTTAACGCCTTTTTCATAACTTCAGCTTTCAACTATAAGAGTGAAACAATTCATCAATGATATGCATAGAGATAATTTATTTTATAGTGGTTCGGCAGTTATATGGAATTCCATGAATTTAAGAAGGTCAGTAAATACAATTGATATGTTTTAAGTGAAACAATAAATTCTTAAATTTAAGTTAGGTATATATTTATATTATTTTCACAAAACAAAATTTTAATATACGAAGGTATTTTAAACCTAGCTAGCTACTATGTAAAAAGACATACATGCCACAAATTTACAACTGTTCAGGTAGAAGATTGTAATACAAAGATACTTTTCAATATTATCGTTGTAGCATAAAATTTTCGTTACGATAAATGTTGTTTATGATTTCTACACAATTTTTCCTTTACTTTAGCTCTTTTGTTTCTTATTAAACACAGATAAACAGTAAACTTTATTCAATTATAATGGTTAAATAAAGGTGAATTTGAATATTTAACTAGGTTTTTAATTTGTATGTAAAACACTAGAAGAACAACTAATTTAAAACGGATAGAGTATTGCAAAACCCAAAAAAATTTGTGATATTTATCACCAGTTAACATAGTTAACGTTTTGATCATGATTTAAGGTTCATACTTCATCATGAAAGAAAATGTTATATAAATATTTAGGAATAATCACTTTACCATTATACAATAGTTAACAGATTTTTTAACTTGACTTAAATTTTAGTTAATAGACTTTTTATATAAAGTTGACTTCCTAGTTGTGGGGTTATCTTTTCGTGTTATGGATTTATATGTTATTTTCATTAACTTATTTTTTAGATTTCTATCATTTTCTCCAGAGTTTTAATAAAGTTACCTTGTTTAAATTATTGACTTATATTTTAAGTCAATCAACTTACTTATAGTTAAAGTTGAATTATTTTAAAGCAGATATATTTTCGCTATATGATTCTTCGATAAAATTTGATTTATTGTGAATTTAGGTAGTGTTTGTGCTCGTCAACTTATATTGTATTTTATTTTATTGACTTATTTACTTTTGGTAAGCATATGTCATTTAAAAAAAAATTATTTCAATAATTTTATCAATTTTATTTTTATGTCAGTTGACTAAATTTTAATATAGACCAACTCATGCTAAACAGTTTATTTATATTTCCATATGTCGGTTTTTGTAAAGCAGAATTATTATAATTTTGGATTAAATCAGTAATTATTATTTTATTTTCTGGTATATTTATATTTTTTATTTTTATATCAATTTCATAGATTATTTTCTGAACAGTGTTAATAGTTATTAATATTAATGCACAAGTAAAAATATATTCAATTATTTTATTTATATTATTCGGAAGCCTTCATGTAATAAGTAAAGGACTATATTTCATTTTTAAGACTATAGTTATATTTTCAAATTGTCAGCGTCAATTTTGTAACAAAAAAAACTCGGTTATTTCATAAAACTATCTCTATTTATTTAATGGTCATTAAAAAATACTCTAAAAGTATAAACTAGTAAATTTTAAAATACATCTTTCTTCATTTTCTCAAAATATTTTTTTAAAAGACATATATACCATTACAATATTGTTCTGAATAACAGCACTACCAATTTTATTGTTAACTTAATACTAAAACATTTCATATACGATATGTACAACAATAAATTTATTTTATAATGTTCAGAAATGAATAAAATCCATGAATTCAAAACAATAAATACCTACTTATATGTGTTTTACATGAAAATAAACAATTCTTACATTTATATCAACAAAATAAAATTAATATATTTATATTATTTTCTTAAGAACTAGCTTTCAAAATAAAATTAAAAAGTATCAACAAAATGACATACTAAACAACTCTGTTACAAGGCAATACTGTCAACGTTAGTGGAACTTTTTTTTGAAAAAGAACGTTAGTGGAACTTTTACCCTGACAAACATCAACTTGGCAATATTGTCAACAATGGTGGAATTTTTAACCTGAGAAAAAAACATTAGTTGGCTTTTTGATTTTGTCTACGAACTTTCAAGTTAACTGGACCTTTTTAACTAGAATAATGTGGACACACCAACTTCACATAATGTTCAAAAAAAAAAAAAAAAAAACTTCACATAAAATAAGAACTCTCTACCTTAAGTAAATCTGAAATCATGTAATTTATATGTGTGTTTTTATTTGTTAACATACTGCATTCATTGGACATAACCATCAAATTCGGAAATATACGTGGCTATTTATCGACTATATTATTTTTGTAGTCTGAAACAATATTAAATTGTTTGTATATAAAATTGTTGCCTATCAGTTTTGAAAATTTTCTACTATAATAAACGAATATAAAATCTTATTCAAATGAAGGTAATAGCTAATCGACCTATTCAACGCATATATTATGTTAAGATAACTTGTTTCATGTTTACAAATTACAAGCAATTGACAATCAACAGGCTGGCTGAACTTTCTCAAAAAAAAAAACAGGCTGGCTGGCTGGCTGAACACTTTTGAAGATCGTAGAGCCAAAAAGTTGAAACCCTTGAAATGTTTATTTAAGAATTTAATAACTGAAAATTATGAATAACTGTGTACATTTTGCGAGAAAAAAAAACGAAACTATGTATATAGTATTCTTTTTAATCTAATTTTTCAATCTTTTTTGAAAAATATAAAATTATGTATATATGTATATCAATTTTTGTGAAAATATATCAACAATTAGAACCCTTAATATATCATCTACACTAAAATATTTTTATTTCATTTTTATTAAATTATATTTTGTTAGAAAAGTATTTTAGCGAATTAAAAGAAGGTGATATCTTTAGAGCAAGACACTAGGGCACCTTATCTATGATCTCTATCTAATCATTACCTTTACTTAACGTCTTCAAGTAAGAAAATGATGTTGGTCTGATTCAGACATCAGCCAGCTCTAATACATTTCAAGAACAAGTAAAAAATATCCAAAATTGTATATGTGACTCGATGAAGTTTCAAAGATTCTCAAAAAGTAATACATTTTCCAAAAACTAATATAGAAATCCTTTGAAAGCTACACTCATCGCCGGCCTCTTCCTCCACCGCCACGGCCACCACCACCACGGCCACCTCTTCCTCTGGAACCACCACCACCACCACGTCCACCTCCTCCTCTTCCCCGGGAACCACCACCTCCTCTCCCTCTAAAACTCCCACCACCTCTACCTCTGAAACCGCCTCTAACAACATCCTGTTTC
Source organism: Brassica carinata (assembly GCA_016771965.1). Taxonomy (NCBI): domain Eukaryota; kingdom Viridiplantae; phylum Streptophyta; class Magnoliopsida; order Brassicales; family Brassicaceae; genus Brassica; species Brassica carinata. The sequence goes on along the minus strand of CM028701.1, from coordinate 38,642,251 downwards.
AGTCCAAGAGACTGAACTCCTCTCCTCTTGTTTCTTTGCCCCTCTCCATCCTCATCGTCTCTATCTTCTCTATCTTCTTTGTATGTGGATGAGCGTCTAGCGTTGAAAGAAAGCTCCCTGGAGCCTCCAGGACCGAACTTAACATCTTTCGAGGCTCCAAAGTTGCCACGTCGGTTCTCTAGGGCCTTAACACGCTCGCCCATCGGAAGACTGTCTTCTTTAGCCAGTGATCTACGGTGGTGGAACGCTTCAGCATGCCGCTCGTCTTTCACTTCAAACAACCTGACACCCAAAACTTCCACATTAGGAAAGAACAGAGAAACATAGTGTGATGTCTAAATCCTGGAATGTACTCACTTTGGAGTTTTTGATCTCTTGCTTGGTCTTCCATCTTCTGCTTCGTCGTCGTCTGAACCTTGTGATGCATCAGAATCGCTGTTCTCGTCGTCATCTGTTACAGCTTCAAAGTGTTCATCTACCAAAGAAGGTTGCTTCTTAGAAGAAGCAACGGGGTGCAGGACACCATATTCATATGATTCAGGATCGATTTGGAAGTCCTGAAAAGAAAAAGAAATTCACAAGAATCAGCTTAATCGGCGTGAAATAGAGCAAGAAAAGAAAGACTCAGTGTTCTAAAAATCGGTCTAGCATCTAACCGCCAATCAACCTAAATGAAATGATTTTTTCTTGAATTTTGGTTCAAGTGTCAATCTAATCAATAATCCTCTATAAAGAGCTTTACAGCCGCCTAGTGATTTCTTGAACGTTGAAAAGACAAAAGCCTCAAAGGGATTATCGTTAATACCGGATTTTCGAACATAGCTCCAAACCGACCATCTGTGAAGTTCTCATCACTAAGTCCAGGTTTCTTCTTCTTCGACACTTTCTTTGCAGCTTCCTCGTCCTCAACACTCTTCTTTTCCTCTTCTCCATCCTCCTCGTTCAGGAGGGTGGCTGCGAGATCACGGTTAACCTTTGGCAACCTTCTCTTCTTCTGCAAGACACACAAAGATGTATATGTAAGTAGCCAAACGTAGGAAAAGAAACTGAACGAACATGCTTATTATAGAAACACTAACTGTGATTCTCTGGCTACGGTCAGCTTCTAGTTTATTTTGCTTCTGGCGTTCCAAGTAATCACCATACGCAAAAGGTTCAGCCACTGCCAACGCCTGTAAAAAAGAGAAAAGAAGAAAGTTACAAGGCAGAAACATCTTGAAGGCTACTACTCTGAAGTTAAAAGAAAATGTCAAAAAGACTAACCTTCTTGTATAGATTGTGATTCACAAAGTAGCCATGCATTTGAGCTTTCAAAAGCTCTGTGCCAATCAAATGAGTCAGCTGCAACTTCTCCAGATCTTCCTTTGTCACGAACTTGTAGTTATCGTAAATAGTAGTTTGTCCAGTTTCCTCCATCTCTTCCTGAGATTACAACAAAAAAGTGTTGGCAACAATGTCCACCACACTTGGGAAACCCTTTGAATCAGATAGCTACCGTTAGGTTTTCAAGTGGAGAACACCATTTAGGGCAGGACCAAGTTCAGGTATGAAGTAAGATGGGATTAAGCTAGAGTCTAAAGCCAGAAGCATTAGTCCACTTCCAGGGAACACACAAATGTCGTTTATTCCTCCTCCACTCGGTTGAATGCTGGTCATACCTTCTCCCTGTAAGGAAAAGAAAAAAATGAGGGTTTTTAAAGTTGTATCTAAGCCAAGACTCGTTGTATGTCAATACCACAATTCATGAGTTGAAGAAACAGAGAAAAGCTTACAGTATTTGGATCCCATATTCTAACAATTTGCTTGTCAGTAGTAATCAGTTTAGGCTGCTGAGTATTAAGAGTCCTTTGCCATTTAATGCTCAAAATTGGGCTCTCGTACCTGCAAGTTTTGCAGAAAAGATGATAAACACCGAGGAAACAAACCCTTAAGTTATAGCATATATGATTGATTTTGAATTAGTGATACTTACATGTGATCCTTCACATGTATGGAGCTGAAGTTCTCAAGTCATATATGAATACCTGCAGGTAGAGAACAGCACAATCAACAAAACATAGCTAAATAGTCAAATTGTCATAACGGTTTCCAGAATGAAATGTAAAACCAAACCTTTCCGGCACTACTTCCAACAGCTACTTGAAGACCTTCACTATCATCAAACTCTATAGCAGTAACCTCCTATCAGTCAATAAAAAAGAAAATTACATGACTAATTTATGCAATTTTCATCTGAATATGGATCATATGATAGAAGAATTACCGAAGCAGCATCACCACCATGTGTAACTGCATTAATCCTAGCAGCAGACGTTTTCATTCTCATATCGAAACATTCCACAGCACCATCCTCGCCACCACAAGCAACCAGTCCATGAAGATTGCTGGATGACAAAAGAAATATAGTTCCCAAACGTTAAACAACAGTAATCTGAAACAGTTCAGTTCACAAATAATGATGCCAATGCATATACAAACCTTCGAGAAACAACATTCAGCGCCGGAGATTGAGTGCTGAGAGGAGAGAGAAATCTTCCCTAAGGAGAGAAAGCCATAACTCACAAATCATTAACATGGAGGAAGATGATCAAAAGACCAACAAAGACTTAAACGAAATGTACCTGCTCTAAATTGATTCTGTAGAGATCTGGTGAAGAAGCAGCGCAAAGCAGATCACAAGACCAGTTATCATATGTCATGTCTCTCCCCATCCTACCAAAAAACACAAAGTGAGCTTTTAGAGAAATGCCACAAACATATCTCACAGATAAACAAACATAACATACCTTGGGATTCGTAAACTGTGGTGTTTCCCGTATTTGGCGTGTAGATGAATAGAACGATCGGCACATAAGAAGGCAAGCTTTGAGTAGTCATCATCCAATACCTGTAGAGAGCCAACACAGCACATCAATGAACAAGAAACAAAAAAAAAACGTATCCACAAGCTCAACGGAGAGCAGTGAAATTACCTCGAAATCAACAATCTCAGAGTCCAAATGCCTCTCAAACTTCAAAGCAAGCTGCCCTAACTCATAAACTTTGACCTGTGGTGGGTATATACCTGATTCATTCAACAACGAATCAGTGAAAAAACACACAAGAAAACAACAAAAGAAGATGAAAACTCAACCTGAAGCAATCAGATACTCTCCATCTGGAGTAGCTTTGATTCTAGTAGTGGCAGTCTCAAACTTCAAATCCTGAATAAGCTCCACCCTCTGCATATACTCTAATACCCACAAAACAAAACAAAAAAAACATATCGTTAAGCTGGAAACTAAGAGAGCAACACTAAAGCTAAACCCACATCAAAGATAACAAAAGGAGGAGACTTTAAGCAGAGAGTTAACGATTCAGAAAAGGAACATTTTGAATTTGAGAAAATTTACAAAAATATCATTAAGCTGACAACTAAGAGAGCAACCCTAAAGATAAACCCACATCACAGAGAACAAAAAGGAGGAGACTTTAAGCAGAGAGTTAACGATTCGGAAAAAGGAACATTTTGAATTTGAGAAAATTTACAAAGATATCATCAAGCTGGCAACTACGAGAGCAAACCTAAAGCTAAACCCACATCACAGATAACAAAAAGGAGGAGTCTTTGAGCAGAGAGTTAACGATTTGGGAGCACAAAGATAGATACTTACGAGGGTTTTTGCGGAGAGCTCGTTGCTTCTTAGGGTTAAGCCAAGTCGCGACGTTGGGTGCAGATGAAACATGGTACAGCTTAACTCCGTTAATGGAGGTCGACTTCAGTCTATCTCCATAAGTCGCCATCTTCAGACAACGATACTCTTCTTCTAAGTTTCTTCTCTTTGACGGCGAGTTGCAGAGAAGAACCAAAACCTCAAGGAGTAGTAATGAAAAACAGAAGGAACCGCCACTTGTGTGGTTTTGGTCGTTTCTTCGTTAGGCCCTTTTAAAACCCTAAATCTTTAATGGGCTTTGTTTAATCATTACTGGGCCTTTTGAAATCATAAATCCTTAATGGGCCTAATTGAAGCCCGAGAAGCCTTTTAAAATTAGGGTTTATCTCTACTCAGTGGCTAAAACGAATGAGACCTTTCAGAAATTAGGGTTTATCTAGTGAACCGCATTGATTCGAAATCAGTCGCCTGCTCACCTGAATCTTCTTCTCAAGCTCGAGGGTATCGGAGTAAGCGATTGTTTCTTCTCTTCTCTCTTTAGTTTAGCTGTTCGTCATCAAATGTAATCGTTTTGCATTCGGTCGCTGTAGTTTTGAAGCGAAGCAATTTGATTACTTTTATGTGTTTATGATTGTGTTTTCTGAGAAAAGGTTGCGCCTTTAGCATTAATTTACTTATTTTGGTGTTGGGTTAGTTTTGATTTTGGAAGCAAAGATGGTGAGGCCGTATGGGATTAAGGTGAACAAGAGGAAGGAGAGACACGAGAGGTACGATAAGGAAGAAGATGAAGAAGAGGAGCAGCAGCCTAAGTTTGAGAAGAAACAAAGACAGAGAGAAAGTGTGAAGAAGGCGAAAAGAGAAGTCACCTCAAAAGCAGAGGAGGAGGGAGATGATGAAGAGAATGAGGAAGCAGCTGATGAGGAGCTTGATGTTGGAATACCTGTTGTCGTGTCTGATAATAAGAAGGACCAGACCGGCGTTATTTTTGTGCTTGAGAAGGCCTCTCTTGAAGTTGCCAAAGTTGGAAAGGTAACTTGAAAGAGTGACCTTTGTGTAAAATGAGCAGCCCTTTTGTGTGCTAATGTACATGTTTATTCATTGTTTGCAGACTTACCAGCTACTAAACTCTGATGATCATGCTAATTTCTTGAGGAAGAATGGCAGAGATCCTGCTCATTACAGGCCAGACATCACTCATCAGGTTCAGATTTTTATAATTGTTTTTTAAGTGATAACTGATTGTGACTCATCTTGAGTGATCTTTCTCTCTATTCAGGCTCTTCTGATGATTTTGGATAGTCCGGTCAACAAGGCTGGGAGATTGAAAGCGGTATACGTTAGAACAGAGCAAGGTGTACTTTTCAATATTATCGTTGTAGCATAAAATTTTCATTACGATAAATGTTGTTTATGATTTCTACACAATTTTTCCTTTACTTTAGCTCTTTTGTTTCTTATTAAACACAGATAAACAGTAAACTTTATTCAATTATAATGGTTAAATAAAGGTGAATTTGAATATTTAACTAGGTTTTTAATTTGTATGTAAAACACTAGAAGAACAACTAATTTAAAACGGATAGAGTATTGCAAAACCCAAAAAAATTTGTGATATTTATCACCAGTTAACATAGTTAACGTTTTGATCATGATTTAAGGTTCATACTTCATCATGAAAGAAAATGTTATATAAATATTTAGGAATAATCACTTTACCATTATACAATAGTTAACAGATTTTTTAACTTGACTTAAATTTTAGTTAATAGACTTTTTATATAAAGTTGACTTCCTAGTTGTGGGGTTATCTTTTCGTGTTATGGATTTATATGTTATTTTCATTAACTTATTTTTTAGATTTCTATCATTTTCTCCAGAGTTTTAATAAAGTTACCTTGTTTAAATTATTGACTTATATTTTAAGTCAATCAACTTACTTATAGTTAAAGTTGAATTATTTTAAAGCAGATATATTTTCGCTATATGATTCTTCGATAAAATTTGATTTATTGTGAATTTAGGTAGTGTTTGTGCTCGTCAACTTATATTGTATTTTATTTTATTGACTTATTTACTTTTGGTAAGCATATGTCATTTAAAAAAAAATTATTTCAATAATTTTATCAATTTTATTTTTATGTCAGTTGACTAAATTTTAATATAGACCAACTCATGCTAAACAGTTTATTTATATTTCCATATGTCGGTTTTTGTAAAGCAGAATTATTATAATTTTGGATTAAATCAGTAATTATTATTTTATTTTCTGGTATATTTATATTTTTTATTTTTATATCAATTTCATAGATTATTTTCTGAACAGTGTTAATAGTTATTAATATTAATGCACAAGTAAAAATATATTCAATTATTTTATTTATATTATTTTCTTAAGAACTAGCTTTCAAAATAAAATTAATATATTTATATTATTTTCTTAAGAACTAGCTTTCAAAATAAAATTAAAAGTATCAACAAAATGACATACTAAACAACTCTGTTACAAGGCAATACTGTCAACGTTAGTGGAACTTTTACCCTGACAAACATCAACTTGGCAATATTGTCAACAATGGTGGAATTTTTAACCTGAGAAAAAACATTAGTTGGCTTTTTGATTTTGTCTACGAACTTTCAAGTTAACTGGACCTTTTTAACTAGAATAATGTGGACACACCAACTTCACATAATGTTCAAAAAAAACTTCACATAAAATAAGAACTCTCTACCTTAAGTAAATCTGAAATCATGTAATTTATATGTGTGTTTTTATTTGTTAACATACTGCATTCATTGGACATAACCATCAAATTCGGAAATATACGTGGCTATTTATCGACTATATTATTTTTGTAGTCTGAAACAATATTAAATTGTTTGTATATAAAATTGTTGCCTATCAGTTTTGAAAATTTTCTACTATAATAAACGAATATAAAATCTTATTCAAATGAAGGTAATAGCTAATCGACCTATTCAACGCATATATTATGTTAAGATAACTTGTTTCATGTTTACAAATTACAAGCAATTGACAATCAACAGGCTGGCTGAACTTTCTCAAAAAAAAAAAAAAAACAGGCTGGCTGGCTGGCTGAACACTTTTGAAGATCGTAGAGCCAAAAAGTTGAAACCCTTGAAATGTTTATTTAAGAATTTAATAACTGAAAATTATGAATAACTGTGTACATTTTGCGAGAAAAAAAAACGAAACTATGTATATAGTATTCTTTTTAATCTAATTTTTCAATCTTTTTTGAAAAATATAAAATTATGTATATATGTATATCAATTTTTTGTGAAAATATATCAACAATTAGAACCCTTAATATATCATCTACACTAAAATATTTTTATTTCATTTTTATTAAATTATATTTTGTTAGAAAAGTATTTTAGCGAATTAAAAGAAGGTGATATCTTTAGAGCAAGACACTAGGGCACCTTATCTATGATCTCTATCTAATCATTACCTTTACTTAACGTCTTCAAGTAAGAAAATGATGTTGGTCTGATTCAGACATCAGCCAGCTCTAATACATTTCAAGAACAAGTAAAAAATATCCAAAATTGTATATGTGACTCGATGAAGTTTCAAAGATTCTCAAAAAGTAATACATTTTCCAAAAACTAATATAGAAATCCTTTGAAAGCTACACTCATCGCCGGCCTCTTCCTCCACCGCCACGGCCACCACCACCACGGCCACCTCTTCCTCTGGAACCACCACCACCACCACGTCCACCTCCTCCTCTTCCCCGGGAACCACCACCTCCTCTCCTCTAAAACTCCCACCACCTCTACCTCTGAAACCGCCTCTAACAACATCCTGTTTCAGTCCAAGAGACTGAACTCCTCTCCTCTTGTTTCTTTGCCCCTCTCCATCCTCATCGTCTCTATCTTTCTATCTTCTTTGTATGTGGATGAGCGCCTAGCTGAAAGAAAGCTCCCTGGAGCCTCCAGGACCGAACTTAACATCTTTCGAGGCTCCAAAGTTGCCACGTCGGTTCTCTAGGGCCTTAACACGCTCGCCCATCGGAAGACTGTCTTCTTTAGCCAGTGATCTACGGTGGTGGAACGCTTCAGCATGCCGCTCGTCTTTCACTTCAAACAACCTGACACCCAAAACTTCCACATTAGGAAAGAACAGAGAAACATAGTGTGATGTCTAAATCCTGGAATGTACTCACTTTGGAGTTTTTGATCTCTTGCTTGGTCTTCCATCTTCTGCTTCATTGCCGCCTGAACCTTGTGATGCATCAGAATCGCTGTTCTCGTCGTCATCTGTTACAGCTTCAAAGTGTTCATCTACCAAAGAAGGTTGCTTCTTAGAAGAAGCAACGGGGTGCAGGACACCATATTCATATGATTCAGGATCGATTTGGAAGTCCTGAAAAGAAAAAAGAAATTCACAAGAATCAGCTTAATCCGAAGTGAAATAGAGCAAGAAAAGAAAGACTCAGTGTTCTAAAAATCGGTCTAGCATCTAACCGGCCAATCAACCTAAATGAAATGATTTTTTCTTGAATTTTGGTTCAAGTGTCAATCTAATCAATAATCCTCTATAAAGAGCTTTACAGCCGCCTAGTGATTTCTTGAACGTTGAAAAGACAAAAGCCTCAAAGGGATTATCGTTAATACCGGATTTTCGAACATAGCTCCAAACCGACCATCTGTGAAGTTCTCATCACTAAGTCCAGGTTTCTTCTTCTTCGACACTTTCTTTGCAGCTTCCTCGTCCTCAACACTCTTCTTTTCCTCTTCTCCATCCTCCTCGTTCAGGAGGGTGGCTGCGAGATCACGGTTAACCTTTGGCAACCTTCTCTTCTTCTGCAAGACACACAAAGATGTATATGTAAGTAGCCAAACGTAGGAAAAGAAACTGAACGAACATGCTTATTATAGAAACACTAACTGTGATTCTCTGGCTACGGTCAGCTTCTAGTTTATTTTGCTTCTGGCGTTCCAAGTAATCACCATACGCAAAAGGTTCAGCCACTGCCAACGCCTGTAAAAAAAAAGAGAAAAGAAGAAAGTTACAAGGCAGAAACATCTTGAAGGCTACTACTCTGAAGTTAAAAGAAAATGTCAAAAAGACTAACCTTCTTGTATAGATTGTGATTCACAAAGTAGCCATGCATTTGAGCTTTCAAAAGCTCTGTGCCAATCAAATGAGTCAGCTGCAACTTCTCCAGATCTTCCTTTGTCACGAACTTGTAGTTATCGTAAATAGTAGTTTGTCCAGTTTCCTCCATCTCTTCCTGAGATTACAACAAAAAAAAGTGTTGGCAACAATGTCCACCACACTTGGGAAACCCTTTGAATCAGATAGCTACCGTTAGGTTTTCAAGTGGAGAACACCATTTAGGGGCAGGACCAAGTTCAGGTATGAAGTAAGATGGGATTAAGCTAGAGTCTAAAGCCAGAAGCATTAGTCCACTTCCAGGGAACACACAAATGTCGTTTATTCCTCCTCCACTCGGTTGAATGCTGGTCATACCTTCTCCCTGTAAGGAAAAGAAAAAAATGAGGGTTTTTAAAGTTGTATCTAAGCCAAGACTCGTTGTATGTCAATACCACAATTCATGAGTTGAAGAAACAGAGAAAAGCTTACAGTATTTGGATCCCATATTCTAACAATTTGCTTGTCAGTAGTAATCAGTTTAGGCTGCTGAGTATTAAGAGTCCTTTGCCATTTAATGCTCAAAATTGGGCTCTCGTACCTGCAAGTTTTGCAGAAAAGATGATAAACACCGAGGAAACAAACCCTTAAGTTATAGCATATATGATTGATTTTGAATTAGTGATACTTACATGTGATCCTTCACATGTATGGGAGCTGAAGTTCTCAAGTCATATATGAATACCTGCAGGTAGAGAACAGCACAATCAACAAAACATAGCTAAATAGTCAAATTGTCATAACGGTTTCCAGAATGAAATGTAAAACCAAACCTTTCCGGCACTACTTCCAACAGCTACTTGAAGACCTTCACTATCATCAAACTCTATAGCAGTAACCTCCTATCAGTCAATAAAAAAGAAAATTACATGACTAATTTATGCAATTTTCATCTGAATATGGATCATATGATAGAAGAATTACCGAAGCAGCATCACCACCATGTGTAACTGCATTAATCCTAGCAGCAGACGTTTTCATTCTCATATCGAAACATTCCACAGCACCATCCTCGCCACCACAAGCAACCAGTCCATGAAGATTGCTGGATGACAAAAGAAATATAGTTCCCAAACGTTAAACAACAGTAATCTGAAACAGTTCAGTTCACAAATAATGATGCCAATGCATATACAAACCTTCGAGAAACAACATTCAGCGCCGGAGATTGAGTGCTGAGAGGAGAGAGAAATCTTCCCTAAGGAGAGAAAGCCATAACTCACAAATCATTAACATGGAGGAAGATGATCAAAAGACCAACAAAGACTTAAACGAAATGTACCTGCTCTAAATTGATTCTGTAGAGATCTGGTGAAGAAGCAGCAAAGCAGATCACAAGACCAGTTATCATATGTCATGTCTCTCCCCATCCTACCAAAACACAAAGTGAGCTTTTAGAGAAATGCCACAAACATATCTCACAGATAAACAAACATAACATACCTTGGGATTCGTAAACTGTGGTGTTTCCCGTATTTGGCGTGTAGATGAATAGAACGATCGGCACATAAGAAGGCAAGCTTTGAGTAGTCATCATCCAATACCTGTAGAGAGCCAACACAGCACATCAATGAACAAGAAACAAAAAAAAAACGTATCCACAAGCTCAACGGAGAGCAGTGAAATTACCTCGAAATCAACAATCTCAGAGTCCAAATGCCTCTCAAACTTCAAAGCAAGCTGCCCTAACTCATAAACTTTGACCTGTGGTGGGTATATACCTGATTCATTCAACAACGAATCAGTGAAAAAACACACAAGAAAACAACAAAAGAAGATGAAAACTCAACCTGAAGCAATCAGATACTCTCCATCTGGAGTAGCTTTGATTCTAGTAGTGGCAGTCTCAAACTTCAAATCCTGAATAAGCTCCACCCTCTGCATATACTCTAATACCCACAAAACAAAACAAAAAAAACATATCGTTAAGCTGGAAACTAAGAGAGCAACACTAAAGCTAAACCCACATCAAAGATAACAAAAAGGAGGAGACTTTAAGCAGAGAGTTAACGATTCAGAAAAGGAACATTTGAATTTGAGAAAATTTACAAAAATATCATTAAGCTGACAACTAAGAGAGCAACCCTAAAGATAAACCCACATCACAGAGAACAAAAAGGAGGAGACTTTAAGCAGAGAGTTAACGATTCGGAAAAAAGGAACATTTTGAATTTGAGAAAATTTACAAAGATATCATCAAGCTGGCAACTACGAGAGCAAACCTAAAGCTAAACCCACATCACAGATAACAAAAAGGAGGAGTCTTTGAGCAGAGAGTTAACGATTTGGGAGCACAAAGATAGATACTTACGAGGGTTTTTGCGGAGAGCTCGTTGCTTCTTAGGGTTAAGCCAAGTCGCGACGTTGGGTGCAGATGAAACATGGTACAGCTTAACTCCGTTAATGGAGGTCGACTTCAGTCTATCTCCATAAGTCGCCATCTTCAGACAACGATACTCTTCTTCTAAGTTTCTTCTCTTTGACGGCGAGTTGCAGAGAAGAACCAAAACCTCAAGGAGTAGTAATGAAAAACAGAAGGAACCGCCACTTGTGTGGTTTTGGTCGTTTCTTCGTTAGGCCCTTTTAAAACCCTAAATCTTTAATGGGCTTTGTTTAATCATTACTGGGCCTTTTGAAATCATAAATCCTTAATGGGCCTAATTGAAGCCCGAGAAGCCTTTTAAAATTAGGGTTTATCTCTACTCAGTGGCTAAAACGAATGAGACCTTTCAGAAATTAGGGTTTATCTAGTGAACCGCATTGATTCGAAATCAGTCGCCTGCTCACCTGAATCTTCTTCTCAAGCTCGAGGGTATCGGAGTAAGCGATTGTTTCTTCTCTTTCTCTCTTTAGTTTAGCTGTTCGTCATCAAATGTAATCGTTTTGCATTCGGTCGCTGTAGTTTTGAAGCGAAGCAATTTGATTACTTTTATGTGTTTATGATTGTGTTTTCTGAGAAAAGGTTGCGCCTTTAGCATTAATTTACTTATTTTGGTGTTGGGTTAGTTTTGATTTTGGAAGCAAAGATGGTGAGGCCGTATGGGATTAAGGTGAACAAGAGGAAGGAGAGACACGAGAGGTACGATAAGGAAGAAGATGAAGAAGAGGAGCAGCAGCCTAAGTTTGAGAAGAAACAAAGACAGAGAGAAAGTGTGAAGAAGGCGAAAAGAGAAGTCACCTCAAAAGCAGAGGAGGAGGGAGATGATGAAGAGAATGAGGAAGCAGCTGATGAGGAGCTTGATGTTGGAATACCTGTTGTCGTGTCTGATAATAAGAAGGACCAGACCGGCGTTATTTTTGTGCTTGAGAAGGCCTCTCTTGAAGTTGCCAAAGTTGGAAAGGTAACTTGAAAGAGTGACCTTTGTGTAAAATGAGCAGCCCTTTTGTGTGCTAATGTACATGTTTATTCATTGTTTGCAGACTTACCAGCTACTAAACTCTGATGATCATGCTAATTTCTTGAGGAAGAATGGCAGAGATCCTGCTCATTACAGGCCAGACATCACTCATCAGGTTCAGATTTTTATAATTGTTTTTTAAGTGATAACTGATTGTGACTCATCTTGAGTGATCTTTCTCTCTATTCAGGCTCTTCTGATGATTTTGGATAGTCCGGTCAACAAGGCTGGGAGATTGAAAGCGGTATACGTTAGAACAGAGCAAGGTGTTCTTTTTGAAGTTAAGCCACATGTTCGTATACCAAGAACTTACAAGCGGTTCGCTGGAATCATGTGTGAGTTCTCCTTTGTTTTTGTTACTTTTGACCTCCCATGTACCTCTTGTTTCTTAATCCAGCAGCATTGTTTTTTTTTTATTGCAGTGCAATTGCTCCAGAAGCTAAGCATTAGTGCAGCCGGGAAGCGTGAGAAGCTTATGCGGGTGATCAAGAACCCTGTGACAAGCCACTTACCCCCTAACTGTAGAAAAATAGGTAAAAAGAAGAGTATAGTTTTCTCCCCATTTGGTCATTGTATCTCGCATTAGGATGAGCTAAAAAGAATGATTGTTTTTTTTTCTTTTAATCAGGGTTCTCGTATAGCTCTGAGAAGCTGGTCAATATGCAGAAGCACCTATCTACTGTCTGCAATGAGACCGACACTGTTTTTGTGGTTAGTACTTCAGAACAAAGTCTAAACTCATTTGCTTAGTGGTAGGCTTTGGCTTTCAGCTTGCATATAAACCAAATCATATTCAAACCTGTGTCTTTCTTTTGCCTTATTATTTCAGCTCGGTGCAATGTCACACGGGAAAATAGAGTGTGACTATATCGATGATTTTGTGGCCAGTAAGTTTGTCCTTCCTTTAACTCATCATCCTTTGTAGAAAGAATATGATCTGAAAAAGGTTTCTTGTTTCTTGGTTTCTTCAGTTTCAGGGTATCCTCTTAGCGCAGCCTACTGTATCTCAAGAATCTGCGAGGCTTTATCAACAAATTGGAATATTATATAAACGTTTATTAGCAAGAAGGTCCCTTTTGTTTTACTCCCTACTGTTATAATGGTGGAACAACTTTAAGTTTGTGTTTGTGCACATTGTTCAATCTATTATCGAGTTTGAAGTTTTCTATAACTTCAAACATATATTGAAATGAAAGGAAGACGTTTTGGTTATTAACTTCTTTTTTTTTTATGTCAAAAGTAAAATTAATGGTAAACACACATTAATCTCCCATACAAAATGCTAGGTAGTGGATATATCAAATTCTGTATGATGAAACGATAACATTTTAATCGGCAATTCATCAGATGACACGTCGGATCTATAGCTTTACAAACCCAAGAGACCCTGATACGACAAAGGAAAAAAGATCACAAGAAAACATGCCGCCTTTGTATTTCTGATAAAGCAAATGCATGACATGCACTATATAAACTATTTTGTTTTATTTGATTTGTGTCATATATAAACATCAAAGATTGGTCATCAAACTAATATTTAATCAAACGTCGAAATCAAAACATGTCGACATTGATTTCAAAATCAACTTATTTGTGATTTATTTATAAAGGAAATAGACACATGACAGTAGATGATGGAAAGGTAAAATACATGACTACCTTACAACAAACCCAAGTACTCAATTGCGATCAAGAACCCATACAGCAGGAGAGAAAACAGAACTGAACCAAAGCTTACCATCATCTCTCTCATAAGCCTCACTCACATACTGCATGTGCTTCCCTTCTTTGTCCTCAAGTATCTCAAGCACCTCCCCTGTCTCCCCGGAGATTTTCACGGCGATCCCTTGCTGCCTAAACCCATTCATCTCCCCAATCAAAAAGTCCAGTGGCACCGTCTTTTCAACCAACTTCCCTAGCCACTTATTATTCACCATCAGTCTACCTATTAAATTCTTCTTACAATGTATACCAAGCCAAAAATCTCCCGTTGGTGTCAAACGGATGTTGTCAGGATAACCCGGGACCTTGGAGAAGATATCTCGGGTCCCTGCTTTAGGACCTTTGATCCAATATCGATGGACAAGGCCCGTGGCAGACTCGCATGTGATTAAGAAAGACCTGTCTTTGTTTAGAGCCAAACCGTTGTTGCAACGGAGATTGTCCATGACAACTTTGGCCTCTTTTGTCTTCTTGTTGTATCTGATCACTCGCCCCGACCGCTCTCCGTTAAAAATCACGTAAAATACTTCCCTGACAGACAAAAGTCGCTATAGGTTTAGATGGGCGAATAAAATATCTGTAAAATTTGATTCAGTACATTATCAGTTTGATTTGATTCGAAAAATTAGAATATCCATAAATTTACGGAGGAAAACATGTAACAATATGCAATATCCATAAAAACAAATCAAATTACAAATACTTATATTTTGTAAAATAGATCGGATCTATGTGGATCGAATATAGATCCGAAAATTAGTGATCCAAATAAAACATATTGGATACTTCGCTATTCATGCAGACCGCTAGTTTAGTTTAGATTGTTTCAAACACTTTCTATTTTAATTTGCAATTGCATTTATACATATATACCTGAAATGATACTTGTCACTACTGTCATTGAAGTACAAGACATCTTCCTCTTCGTCAATATCCATCTGGTTCGCAAACATTACTTTGCGACCTTCAGCCTGGTCCACTATATCAACTCAGCCAAACCTCCCTCTGGTCCAACCTTCATCACCCCAAGGTAACCATCACAGATGTACAGATCTCCTGTTTTCTTCTCGAAACTAAGTCCTAGCGGCCTTCCACAAGTAGGCACTACCTCACGCCGTGAACAGTTTCCCCTAGGTACAACAAGGATAATATAACATTGTTACTCATTCCCTTTCAAATTACTTTTCAGTTGTCATGGCAGACTTTTTTTTTTTAATTATAGTATCGTTTTATGATTTACGTATCATTTTTCTATTAATTATTTTTAACTATAGTTAAATTCATAAAACAATAAATGTCATAGTATTTTAATAACCAAATCAATATAAATTTGATTATTTAACTTTTTTTATTCGTGTGATATAACAACAAATAATTTGAAACTGAAGAAGTATTATATAATAAACCTACATAATGAAAACTTATAAGTTATTCATATGTATCGGTGTGTTCTAATAACCGTTGTAATACTAAGACAAACTAAAACCTGTAAGGAGACGTGTAAGCGAACTCGACCCAACCAAGATCATGGCCGCGCCACTTGAGAATACGGCCGTCCACAACCGCAGCATAAGGACCTTCCCCTTGTGGATCCCACTCAATGCTCTCTGGTCCATCAACAGGAAGTGGTATGGTCTTAGCCATTGGTAATATATTTTTCGTGCCCTTTAAATCATCAGGCGCAAATAAAATCTGATACGAAATTACAGCAAAGACGGCCAAAACAACCGCAATGGCCCATGTCGGAGCTTTCTGACTTGTCGGCATTTGTTTTCACCAGAGAAAAATACGTTTGTTGAAGAGACGTGTATGTGTATGTGTAATCACACTAACTGTTGTAATTAGCTTATATTGTGACAATAGGTATATAGCACAAGAAAGCAAAGCGAAGAGGACAAAGAAGTCTATATATTTTTCCTATTTTTTATTGTTTCGTGGATGCAGAGATACACTATGTATGGCCATTTCTGTTGAAGTGCCATTTCTGTTATAGTTATATAGCACAAGAAAGCAAAGCGAAGAGGCTAAAGAAATCTATATATTTTCCTATTTTTTATTGTTTCGTGGATGCACAGATACACTATGTATGGCCATTTCTGTTGAAGTGCCATTTCTGTTATAGTTATATAGCACAAGAAAGCAAAGCGAAGAGGCTAAAGAAATCTATATATTTTCCTATTTTTTATTGTTTCGTGGATGCACAGATACACTATGTATGGCCATTTCTGTTGAAGTGCGAAGTGTCTACATGAGTATTGTTAAATGTTTTTCATGTGTGTGAAGAGGACAAAGAAGTCTTTCCTATTTTTTATTGTTGCGTGGATGCAGAGATACACTATGTATGGCCATTTCTGTTGAAGTGCCAAGTGTCTACATGAGTATTGTTAAATGTTTTTCATGTGTGTGAATCACCGACCAAACTTTAATTTAAAGTAAACCCTCGCATAGTAGTGTTCACCGCATTTTCACGTGATTTCGTTTCATCTTCGACCACGGTAGTCACAAAGATATCCAATTCTGACGTAGCCACGTGTAATCTATTTCTTACATCAGACGTAAGTACTATGTGAAGAAAAAATGTGTCACGTGTATCTCGAATATGATCTTATCTGGTTAACAAATCGAATTTGACAATATGCAATCATAGTGAATTGTTATGATCTCGTGAAGTATAACTTTTTCTTGCAACATATAAGCCCACGTAGAGTATGTACATGTATCCAGAATAAATAGCAAATGGTGGCTAAGATAAGTAAATAACCACGAGCATCTGCATTGGTTATAGTATCTCATCAAGTTTCTTTAAGTATAAACAAAAAAGTTTCTTAAGTATATAATATCATATAATTTTTTTACAATTTAATTATAAATATAAATAAAAGGCGCCTACGTAAATAAGACACATATTACAAATAAGGAAGGAGTTTAACCAAACTCTAAAGAAGATATAAACATTGTAGAACTAATTTTTTAAGTTTAATAATTTGCAGGTCGTTCAACGTATTGTTATGTATATGTTATGTATAATAGTTCTTTTAGGTTTAATTTTTAGAGATCAAAACGAATGTTTCATTGTGTCCCGAACAGGTCATACCAGTGACTCGTTTTTCTTACTGTCACCGCACCACTCGCAAGACTTGCCTTTATAAATTTCTCTGTTTTATTAATACTATGATTAGTCATTACAGAGTGCTTAAAGTCTTATGTAAATAAGAAACACTATCGATAGACGTAAGAAAGAGAGAGAGAGAGTTAAGGTGAACTTAGACATAGTTTAGCACAAGTATGTCACATAGACAACACTTGTGACAATATGATCCACGCTATTAAAGATTATGACGATGCACAGACAGTTAAGTCTTCAACAGTGTAGAAAACTACAAATCATAAACACCAAGAAAAGGCATAAGAACAGAACCAATCCAAAGCTTACCATCTTTCTCCTCCACTTCGCTTATAAACCTCAGTCTCTTCCCTTCTTTATCCTCAAGCACCTCCAGAACCTCTCCTGATTCACTCAGCTTCATGGCCGTTGCATGAGGTCTTCCTCCAGTGAACAGCGAGTGCAGACGCGGTCCACTAATTGGAAGTCTCAGCAACAACTCTCTGAACCAAGCCTGAGAGAGTGAGAGCTTAGCTAAAAGACCTTTCTTCGAGTGCAGAGCGACCCAGAACTCTCCATTTGAGTTTCTTCTGATGTTGTCAGGGAAACCAGGAAGCTGAGCAAAGACGTCTTGTGTTCCTGCGTTTGGACCAGAGAGCCAAAGCCTCAGGATCTTGCAAGTGGTTGTCTCGGCTACCAATACAAAAGACCTGTCTTTGCTTAGTGCAACGCCGTTTGCAAATGCAATGCCTTGTACTAAAACCGTCACTTTCTTGCTTGATCTGTCGTACTTTATCAACCTCCCTGTCTTGTCCACGTTCAGAACAGCAGCCAAGAATTGCCTGAACGCGACAACGCTTTGGAGTTAAGTTCATGCATCAAAGAAGAGACTTTTAAGGTTTGTTTTTTTCTCTTACCTTCTCTGGAACCTGGTGCTGGTGTCTGTGAAGTAAATCACATCTTCATGCTCATCGATGTCCAAATCATTAGTGAAACGAAACGGTTGCCCTTCAGCTTCTGTAACCAAGGGTTTGGCTAAACCACCAGCGGGACCAACAATCATAAGGCCAAAGTATGCATCCGCGATGTAAAGGTCACCGGTTTTCTCATCGAAACGCAATCCTAATGGCCTTCCACACACGTGCTCCAACTCTGGTGCAAAGGGGCGAACACACATCTGCCTAAACACCATATAAAAATTCACAAAAAGATAAATAAAAAGATGAATGAAATACTTTTAACATTACTGAATTGCACAAAATATTCTCAACTGTTTTGAGTCTTTTATGATTTTAGGTTCAAAAATACTGACACAAGCAACCTCTGAAGCTACCACAAGACATGATAAACAGACATCTGTCTAAACCATATTCACAAGTGGTAAAAGATGAATGAAATGCTTAAATATAGTTATATCTCCATGCCACATACTGAATTGCACAAGATACTAAAACTGTTTGAGATTCATTCTCCAAAACCGAGTCTTTTTATGATGTTTAGATTCAAACATTACTGACACAAGCACCCTCTGAACCTATTACAAGACCACGATCACACACTACCTGCTTAGAAGTAAACTTTATGAGATTCATTCTCCAAAACAGAGTCGTTTATGATGTTTAGATTCAAAAATAATGACACAAGCAGCCTCTAAACCTACCCTGAGACATGATACACGCACGTTACTTGCTTAGAAGTACACTAAGTTGCTAAAAGAATGTTCTTTCTCTCACTGAATAGGCTAAGCTCGTACAAAACGACAGCACTTTGACAAAAGCATAAAGCCAAAATCACTTCTTTGAATAACGTGTGGCTACCTATTCGCCGATGTGTAAGCGAAATCCGACCATCCAAGCTTCTCCCCGCGCCATTTCAGGACACGACCGTCGGAGACACCAACGTACGGACCTTCCCTTTCGGATCGAAAGCTATACTCTCCGGACCGGTGGCTCCGGTGAGGTTAACCACTTTAGCCGACGGGAAAACATCGCGCGAGCCGGCGATTTTAGGCGGTGCGAAGATTCCCGAACCTTTCTGGCTACTCGAGGAGGCGATGACTGCGATGATCGTTACAATCGCCGTTGAGAACAGGACGGTGAGCATCGTCATGATAGTGGTGATGAGTGTGAGAGATTTTCACTACAATCAACTGTTACGAAGCTTTTCTTTCTTTGTCCGAAAATGGTTTGGAGAAGTTCGAGAACCGATCTCGTGATTATAGGTTTAATTTGATTCGGATTTAACATCGGTTTAGCTGATGGATACGAAATTACTTGTTAATGGGATTTAAGTAAGCCCACTACTCGGCCCAGTTATAACAGTGATTGTAAATTAGTAATAACCAGCCCATTTATCATATTCAGAGAGAAATTGGCTCGACAGGATTCAAGAATAGTACTCCTACATTCGGAAGGAGTATAGCTGTAAAATGGGTGGGGGCGTCTAATGGTTGCCCGTGTTCCGCCAAAAACGTAAAACAGAATTTTTCCGCCAAAAATGTGAAATCGAATTTTCCCGCCAAAAACGTAAAATCGAGTTTTCCCACCAAAAACGTAAAATTGAATTTTCCCGCTAAAAACGTAAAATCGAGTTTTTCCGCCAAAAACGCAAAACCGAATTTTCCCGTCAAAAACGCAAAACCGAGTTTTCTTGTTAAAATTGCAAAATTAAGTTTTCCCGCTAAAATTGCAAAATCGAGTTTTTCCACCAGAATCGCAAATCACCATATTTTTCCGCCTCGCGAAACATATTATGATGTTTTGAATATTTAACCGATCTTTATAGTAAATTTGAATTGTAATAAGTTTACTTATATGGTCAATTATGGACCCATAACCAACCATGTTTATATGGGTGGTAGTCGACATGGGTCTTAATGGACATGGTTTTAAAGGATATGGTCACTTTTCAATAAACACAATAAATAATTAGATACAATTCAAATGGACGCAAGCAAACCCATTTTACAGCTCTAGGAAGGACAAAAAGAAATTGTACCAAAATACAAAATGATTTAACATGAGTCAAAATCATCTTTTTATGATTTATTTAATTGCAAGTTGTATGGTGTGCTATTATGAACCAAGGGACAAAAGAAAAAAGTATAATTTTAGCAGAAGGAATAAATCAAATATTATTTAGGGAAAAAAATTTGTGTGATGTGTGAACATAATCAAATATAGATTAAAAGAAAATGTTTTTTTCAACAACCAATGGCCTATAGACCATTTTCTACTCTCATTTCATCAAGATTCTAATCATGGGATTCAACTGGGGTTTCAATCTGTGTAACTCTTGCTACATTTATATTAAATGCACCAAAAAATGATTTTTCATATACTATCATAATCATTGATGTTTCTGAAGAGCGGGAGATATGTCACTAAGCTTTATTATAATTAAACGAATATATAGGACCATTATCATACAAACTCTACATATTAAATGATACGTAATACGATATATAAACACACGATATAAATAAAATAATACAAGATTTGGTGCAAATATGGCAAAGAAAAGGAAAAAGGCAAACAAAAAGTTTTGGTGTAAAATAATGTGGCTCCGTGTTCCATCGGAGAGACACTTCCCATGCCTTGAATGTGCCCGAGGAGCTATTGTAAGGGCAATTCAAGTTTTGAGTTTACATTATTTTTTAATATTGAATAATAAATCTCTAAATTATCAGCACAATCCTGGAAGCAGAAAAATGAACGCATCATCGTTGCATATTCAAGCTAACGAAGTAGGTAGTATTGTGCAAGATTTTGTCTTCAGTCCAGATACACCAAAATATACAATAGTTTCTTCCAATAATTGCATACCTATGAACGTTATTTGGTTTGTGAAACGTCAAACGTGTATAACGTTGATTAAGAGATATGTAATATATTTGGTCCAGAAAAAAGATATGTATATCGTAAAAACCAACGATGAGTTTTATATTGGTATTGTAACAATAAGTAACACAATATATACACAGATTACAATATGTATATTCGTTGGTATGTGTTACGTATCATATTAGAATTACATATTACTATTATAGTAAAATCTTATCAACAAAGTACATTGATATTATCTGAATGGTCATGCACCAATTACATTTAACATTTTGTTTGTCTATCGCAGGAATGGTCATGACAACAAGAAAAACAGATGAATAATAAGAGTGAATAATCATATGGTAATCATATAGGGAACCTATTGCCTGGAATTATGACGAAAAAGCTATAGCTAGAATCGTAGCCGTTTTTTATTTGATCGATTGGCTTTTTATTCTTACAAATGCGAATAATGTCAATTCAAAAGTGAAAGTGAAAGGTAAAGATCGAAACCAACGGGCCTTGGGCTAGTGACACTTGAAAAATAACCCCAATACGGTGAATCCGTAGTTCGAGTCTAGTTGATCACCAGATAATTTAACATTGCACTTCTGGGATCTACAAAATAGTCAGTTGATTTCGGTCGTCGGACACTAGTTAATTCAAAGAAAAAAAAAGGTAAGGATCGAACTCGATAATAATCTTTAAGAATCTCTAACAACTCGTGTGTCTTCCTTTTTGTTCACAAATTCAATACATTTTTTCTTTTTTAAAAAAAAAGTCAGATGCTAATTAAACCATACAAATCAGAATATACCCTACTAGTTAAAGTTCTTCACTGATGTTATACTCTCTCCGTTCCTGAAAATAAGATGTTTTAAAAAGTTTGATGTTTCAATATATAAGATGTTTTCATTTTTCTAGGTAACTTTTACTTTATTAAAAACTGTGTAATCAATTATATTTAATAATTTATTTTATAATTGGTTGAATACCATTAGTTTATAATTTTAATGCTTACTTTTTAGATAAAAGATAATTTTTTTAATATGTGTGTTTTTACTTATACATCTTATATTTGGGAACAAAGGAGTAGATGATTACATTGAAGCAGGACATCCTATTTTCAAAATAATCGAATAAATAAATATATATATACACACACATGAGCAATGTGGGTCAACACATTAAATGTTAATATTGATATAACTTCACATCGATCCCATTTGTTGATGTTCGTAAACATGTGAAATCATATCGTATCTTATACATTAAGAGCATGCCTATTGGAGGTTTACACCCAAGGTTCACACAATTTTCAAGGGAAAAAATAATATAATAATACAAACTTTGTGAACCTGGGTCTTGGAGAGTCGTCGGTAAATGGCAGATTCATTATTGTTTCAATGTAATTATTTTTTAAAAAATCTTACGAAAAAAAAAATAATCAAAAGTAAAAAATCGGGAATCGAGCCCCAAGGTTAACTAATGTGCATGCTCTAATGCCTGAGGTTTGGTTCACCGTATTAAGACCATAGGTCCACAACGCTCATATAGCTTAGGTATGAGTTTATCATTAATAGTAGTGTTGACCTAATGTAAATATTTATTAGTGTTCGATCATAGATATCTACAATTATTTATTTTTACAAGACTGATATTTGGTTGAAAATATCAATAAATGATGTAATGATAACTATTCATGTTGAATTTCTGGTACGTACTGGATCTCTTTTGGCCCTCTAATCAAGAACTTAGGTTAAGACGGACCCATGAACCTTTGGCTCTCAGATGCTGCCTGCCAGGGTTGCAGATACTTGTCATCTGCAGAGTGGTCCTAAGTCACTCATGCAACTACCTCTCTTGGACCTGAAAACTTCTCAGATTACGTTCAGTGCATGTGGTCCCAATTATGTCACGCAGTCACGATGACGGATCCACTACATATAACATTCTCATTTCATGTCTCTGTACATAAAACCCCATTATGTAATACTTCAGGATTACTATCTCTGTGGTTAATCATGCTTATTTAACATGTGTTTAATATTGTGTCTATGCATTTTTGGTGATACTTCAAAAGAAGTTTATTGGATTTTTATTTCCAGTAATTTATTTTTTTTATAATATAAACTTAACATTTGAAATCATAAATTTAAATACAAATACAAACATATTTTATGGAAACAGTAGAATTGTAAATGTAAGCATATATTATCGTTTGTTCTTTAAGATTTTGGGGTCAGTAAATCTTATTCCAACTTTATATCATTATTGATATTTAAGCAATGTTTTACTGTCAAAAATTGAACTGTTGGGGATTACAATGTGGGTTACAATTCAATAGACCACTCAATTGAGCCATATCTTTTGGTCAATTCCACCATCCTTTTGATTCCTTTTTTGGGTCAAATCTTCACTTCGACACATTTGAATTACTTGAGTGCTTCATGTCTACTGTGTGGTCCATATATGTTGAATATATACATGTAATTGGGGAATCATCATGTTTGAACAAAGCAAAATATTTCATCAATGAAATTTCATTTGTGGTTGTCACTGCTTACATGAAAAACGTCCGTTTGACTTGGATATGACTCACCAGCGACTCAAAAGCCCTCGAAGTATCGAACTTGTGAAATAATAATGGGGTCATGTAAATGACGCATGATTTGGTACTATGCATTTAGATATGATGATTGATTCTTGAAATATAGATTGACGTTTATAACATGTACAAGAAACTACAATAATGTTTCATTAACATTCGTTTTGTAAAGGATCATTTGATTTTTTTTTCTTCTGGAAATTACATTATCTAGACATCAAAATTTGAAGATTTAGTTAGTATCTCTTTTAATACATGTTATTTGTTATTTTATTGTAATTATTGTATACTATTTGTCTTAAATTTCCTTATGTTCAGATGGAAAACTTAAACCTCAAAAAGATGAAAGAAGTGTCGAAATAGATAGAGTGACAACACTGGAACCCACAAGACGAAAGAGAGGATACGTTTCAATGGAGGGCCTTTATCATGTGGCCCCTAGACTTAGACACATGGCCGATACAGTATGTTGATAAAGGCAATCATGATGATAATGGGGGCATGGCATGACCATGGGAAACAAATCTTTGGAAGAGAATCCTCACCTAACTTTTTTTGACATATCGTTGCCACCAACACTATCACAAACCCCAACTGCTCACAATTATTTCACTGTTTTCCTTACTATTTTTCTTATGATAACTCTTATTACACATTGCGATTAATTGGAGGAAAAACGCAAGTAATAGTTAATAGTGATAATAAACACAAAGGACCATCCAACGTCACCTATATCTCTCAAGATTTTGGCGGGTCCCGTTTATACACAAGGTTGGGAAAGACAATAAGAAAAATATTGGAGGTAAGACGAAAATCATTTGGGGATTTATCCTTTAAATTTGCATGAGTTATCAAAACAAAATAGCTTACCACATGGTAGTCTATTAGTTTTTACTGGATAATGAATTGTCATACTGATCCAGGCTAAAAATTAATTCACTTTCAATGTAAAATACTAGTTTCACTAGGTGATCACTTCGCTACCGCTGGGTGAATGGACCAAAAGAAATTATAAATTTTAATGTATAGATATTGAAAACATAAAAAGAGACATATTATATATGATATAGATTAGTATAAGTAACGTTGATATACCGATTAATGCAAGAAAAATCAGTTTGAGATTAAAAATTTACTGAATTTTTCAATCAACAAAAAGTTTACTGAAGTATCCGGATAACGATAATCTTATTATGGTTGACAAACAATAATTGTCTTATTATCGAAGTGAAATCGTTATATTTCATTAAAATTATACTTTTTTGAAGTATATAAAATTGTAAAAAAATATAAATAAATTGAAGTAAATTTAGTGGGTTTATTAGGACTCAAAATTGTAAAAGAGGCCATTTATCCAACGTTAATATCTATTATGAGCTTCTTTTGATTTATCTTTTATTTATAAAGAGTGTTTTACTAAAAAATTTGACCGACACGAGATCGGGGGCTACGGTTCGATGTTGGATTCGATCTTTTCTCATCACCTGATAAATTTAGATGTTGCCACAAAGTAATATTGCAAATCCCTTATTGTTCGTAAATGTTCAGACAATGTATAGGGCGAAAATTAAAGAAGTCCACATTAAAAATGATGCATGTCACCATTTATGATAATTTCGTAATCAAAAATTTTTGTTGAAAAAGTTAAGAGACTGCAAGAAATTTAATAGGGAATTTCTTTTTAAATGTATTTTATTATGTTTCAAGATTGCTCATAAAATTTTATATCACGATATTTTGATTTTAAAATATAAAACAGTTTATATTATCTCAAAATAAATGTCATGTATCCCATAAAATACAAAAAATATTAATAGATATAAAAGTCACATACCAAAGTTTTTATAATCATATTTTCCAGTCCCTAAAAAATGGCATGTATCATTTATGAATCGTAAAGAAATTGAATATTATAAAAATATGAATTGTATATATATAGTCAAAATCCTATCAGTTGTGACTATATAAGACTATCCTATTAATTTCATATAGGATTATAATTGTAGATTTCAAGATAATTATAGAAAGTCAGATATACATACGGAAAAAATTAAAGAATTCCACATTAAAAATGGTTAGTTCTTTAAATCTAATCGAAAAGAATGTTATAAATTTCCAAATTTAATGTTTGTCACTGTTTATGATAATTTTAAAATCAAAAGTATTGTTGCAAAATTTAAGGGATTAAAAGAAAATTAATATATAATTCCTTTTTGAATGTATTTTACAATTTTTCAAGATTGCTCATAATTTTTTATATACGACTTTGATTTTACAATATAAAGCAGTTTGTATCCTCCATCCCAAATAAATGTCATGTATCCCATAAAATAATAAAATTATTATTCAAAATAAATGTCGGTACTAAAATTTTATAAGAACATAATTATGAATCTTTTATATTTTTCAGCCCTAAAAATGTCATGTATCACTTATGAATCGTAAAGAAATTGAATATTATAAAAATATGAATTGTATATATAGTAAAAAATCAAAATTCTATCAGTTGTGACTATATATATCCGACTATCCTATTAATTTTGTATATGATTATAATCGATATTTTCAGATAATTATAGAAAGTATTATATAGGGCAGAAATTAAGGAAGTCCACATTAAAAATGATATTCGCATTATACTTAATTGGAAAGAATTATATAAATTTCCAAATATAGCCAAAACCCTATCAATTAATATCTTACCATCCTATTAATTTCATATAACATTATAAAAACTCTACCGGATTTGATATTATCGTCCATATCAACGCACGTAACCAATTAAAAATGACTAAAATATTATGTTAAGCTACTATTAATTTACAATGGCAAAAAATAATATTAATTGGTTACGTGTGTTGCAATAAAAAGTATTATTTATAATTGTAGATTTTTAGATAATTATAGAAAGTATTATATGCATTGGGCGGAAATCAAGGAAGACCACATTAAAAATGATATTTGCCTTAAACTTAATTGGAAAGAATTATAAAAATTTCCAAATTTAATATATGTCACCATTTATGATAATTTTGTAATCAAAAGTATTTTTGCAAAATTTAGGGATTGCAAGAAATTTATATGAAATTCCTTTTGAATGTATTTTATAATTTTCAAAATTGCTCATAATTTTATATCGACATTTTGATATTACAATATAAAACAATTTATATTGTCTATCCTAAAATAAATGTCATGTATCCCATAAAATACAAAAAAAAATATTCGTCAAAATAAATCTCATGTACTAAAGTTTTATAGGAACAAAATTATGAATCATTTATAATTTTCAGCCAAAATATCGTGTATAATTTAGAATCATAAAGAAATATAATATTATAAAAATACTAACCATATATATAGTCAAAAACCTATCAATTGATATTTTACTATCATATTAATTTCGTATAACATTATAAAAACTCTACCGGATTTGATATTATCGTCCATATCAACGCACATAACCAATTAATATCAATTAATATGATTAAAATATTATGTTAAGCTACTATTAATTCACAATGGCAAAAAATGTAATAAGTCTAGTAAGAAAATGATTTTTACATAAAGTGGCTGGAAATGAATAAGGTATTACCACGTAGAAAATGACATTCTTGTTAATAACACATGAACATAAGGTTAGTCTTTAAAAATGCTCATACTTTATTATATAAGGGATATAGTCCAAGCCTAAGAGAAATAGTTTAATGATATATATACCTCTCCGCTTAAGCAAGATATATATTAAAACTTAAAAGATATATAAAATAATATGATAATAATCCATTCCAGAATTTATTCTCAAATGTATTTTCTTTAAATGTCCCATTTTAGTTTCTCAAAGTAGTTTCTAAAAATAAAGAAACAAATGTTGGTTTATTGTTTTCCAATTAGCTGTTCTTGATAGTTCTTATACAGCTTGTGTTAAAGTAGTAATTCATTTATAACAGATTAAAAATAATCTCAACATGGCTTACTTCAACAACATGTCCGATAACATCTGTTAGGAAATATATAACAAAATCATGTAAAGGAATTATGAAATAATTCTAACCAAGATAAACACAACAAATTGATGTACTCACCAATCGAAAATCGGGGTTGAGGCTTCCATCATGTATATCCGGAAAGTCGCAGTGTGAATCCATTGACACCTCCAGGAAGATCCACCCAGTTTCTCACACGAGTTATAGAAAGGAAACTAATCTTATATGGATGGCTAGTTGTCCGGTATGAACCCGAGAATGATTCAGGAGAAATTGGTTAAAGTCAATGTTTTTCCTTGTTCTAGTAGACGATCAAATTGATTTACCAATTCTTTCTTAACCGTTGCATGAATCTTATCCCCCATACATATGCGAACCAATAGTAATAGTTAATATGACGGTTAAGTGTACATAACTAAAAAAAATCAGTAAATAGTTCAAGCAAACTTACATTAAGATCAATGAGAACCATTTCAATGGTTAGGCCACCGGCTGCAGAGAATAGCTTCCACAATCGGACAATACCCACCATTACTTCCACATGGTCTTAAAGGGCTTCAATTCGCAAGTGGTTAAAGAACATGATTTTGTGATTGCTTGAATGTAGTGGTATAGTAATTTCGAGGAGTCAATTGTGAGTACATGTGGCTAAATTGTTTTATATTTATATATGCAATGCTTCCTATGTCTTGTTTAATCTCCACGTAATTAAATCACATATCAATTATATTTCGAATTGTTAATCAAAATCTGACATTCCAAATTTGGTTGATGTAATTGCCTAAATTAAACACGGAAAGAATAAAATCACGCAGATTGTGTTCGACATTATATTACTAATGAAAACGAAATTGAACAAATATATAATTCATAAATCACCTGTAAATGCGTGATTGAACGAAGTATAGTAAGTTATTTATTATTTTCCCTGGATTGAGTTAAAAAATTTGCATTACCTTGAGTTATATAATATAAAGTTGGCTTCCTTCTATATGTTTTTAAATTATACATAATATATTTAACCAGGATCGCAAACATATATAATACCGGTACGTATGTGAGAGAGCAATAATAAATTATATATATATATATACAGAGTAATTTGGTGACATGAAAGTGTAATGAATAGATATATATATATATATATCTATTCATTACACTTTCATGTCACCAAATTACTCTGGGTTATATTATTTGAGCTCACATACGATATGTAAGATTTTGTATAAAACGTTTGTAATTTGCTTGAACTCACAAGATTTTGTATACATATTATTTGAGCTCACATACAATCTATACAAACGCATTCTCCTCTTTGTAAATTGACAAATGCATTCTCCTCTTTGTAAATTGACAAACGCATTCTCCGGAATGTAAATGATTGTAATTACTCAAAATTTGGTGATTGCAGTTAATCACGGAAACACTTAAATCAGGCAGATTCTATTCAGATATACATAACTTTACAAAATGAAACCGATATATAACAAATGTATAATTCATAAATCACCTATAAATGCACGATTGATAGAAGATTTGAAATGTAAATTATAGTACTATAAAAAAATTAGAAGCCAGTTTAATTATTTTCCCTAACGTATGGTATTATACATTCCGAATTAAAATAATGAACTCACATTATATATTGGAACAAATTACTTTCATGTCACCAAATTACTTTGAGTTATATTATTTGACCTCACATTATATTGGAACCACAACATAATAGTTGTAATAGTAGGTCTTCACAATATGTAAAGAATCTAATGAAACAAAAATTACTTAAGAATATTTGAAAATATAGTCAAAAATATCTATATATATATACTCATACGATGTGTAAGATATTGTACACTACATTTGTAATCCTAGGAAAACAATCTATTTTCTTATTATACATAAAATTATTTAAGGAGCATTATATCACATAGCAATGCGAACGTAGTCAAATGAGTGGTTTTATTATGAGCATTATGCAAAGATTATATTAATATCATACGTTACAGTTATAACTATCTATATAATATAATTATGTTAGGCTATACAAAATACTTACCAATGGCAATTACTGTAATTAGTCTAGTTAACTAAGGGTTTTTAAATATAGGGGTTGAGAGTGCTTATAGAGGTGACAACTGTAAATGGCACTCATGTAAATCACACATGAAGTAAAGGTTACTTGTTTATAGTGCTACTAAAATAATATATAGGGGATGTGTGATTAGACAATATAGATTTTTAACTCCCACATAAAATAATCGAGCTTACCTGTTATAGGTAAAAACCCTACATCAATAAAATTATTCGAGTTTCAGACTTGTATTCTTACAGAATAGCTACAAAAAACAACTCTAGATCATCAATAGCTAGTAATACAAATTAAAATCAGTGTGATTATTGAAAAAATCCACATGCACAAACACCAACACACAAAAGGTACCAAAATTATTTGACTTTTTTATATTACGGATTCCAATTTTCATATAATGCATCAGGAATCATGCATACTTGGTTGTGCATTGAACGTTTTGTCTTTATCAATATATTATAAGATTAGACGGTGCATTTAGGTATAGCTAGATTTATCCATTGTCATTATGAAACAGTCACCAAAAATCATTATTTGTACATTTTTATAAAACCAAAGAAGTCTATCTAATAAAATCAGCCATCTCAACTAAATTAAGTTTTGTTTTATCATTTTACTCAAATACAGATTGTATTTATTTAATTTTCTGATTTTCTTTATAAAATGATCGTGTTTATGGCTTTCATTAACGAATCTTTCGTCTATTCATCTTTTAAATTTGGTGTCTATCTAATAAAATCAGCCAACTCAACTAATTAAGTTTTGTTTTACCATTTTTTCCAAAACAGATTGTATTTTACTTATTTATTTTTCTATTTTTCTAACAATATGATCGTGTTTATTTATGATTTTCATTAACGAACTTTTTGTCTGTACACCTTTCAAATTTGGTGTAAAAAGAAAGCGGTTGTGGCAGAGAGTAGTATACATATAAAGCAAAGCTCTCATCTTTTATCTAATCCTTAAAAATCCTCACAAAAGATTTGTTCTGATTACTTTATTTATTTTTTCTAAACATTTGTTTCTTTCTCTCTCTGCGTTGTCTTCTTAAAAAAACAAAACATTTTTATCAGTGTTTTGAAAACCGGACCGGACCGGCTGGTCGAACCGGTTCGACCGTGACTCGCTGAACAAGCCGAGTCCGGTTCGGTTTAAAACCCGGATTTGTAAAAAACCGGTAAAACCGGCTGAAAACCGGTAAAACCGGTGACCCGGGTCAATTTTAAAACCCGGTTCATAAAAATTAACATATAATTAAGTGTTTTCAATTATTACTAGCTAAAATTTAATATTTTATAATTAGTGTTGAACAATCACTATTTAATTGATTTTTTTATTTTCTTAAAAATAATGTGAAAATATATTTTTAACTTTCATATACTATCTTTATTTTACCATATTCATAAAATTTGAAATTTAGTTGTAAAAATAAATAAATATGATAATTTTAATTGTAAAATCATATGATTATATCAATTTTAGTTTACATAGTATTCACTATTCAGTTTTATTTTACTATATATACAGTTAGATTTATGTTTATTTTTTATATTTAATTAATTATAGAAAAGAATACATAATGTATTATATGTAGAAGTAAAGTTCATATAATATAAATATATAATTATATATATATGAGTTTCATAGATATAAAACTCGGTTAACCAGGTTGAACCTGTCTAACGTCAATAACCAAGATTATACCGAATTTGGTGATCTAGTCCGGTTTTCAAAACATTGATTTTTATATAACAAGAACTTGCTTTCTCCACAATTCAAAGCTTCTTAGTTTTATTGAAATCGTTGTCCCGAAGAAAATAAAAGAAAAAAAAAAGTCGGAGACTTTACATCTGGGTTCGTTGTTTTAAGATTAAATCTTCAGTTTTTTTCTGCAATGGGTATGGCAGCAGCGGAATGGAAGTTTCATGTCTTAGCTGTTGATGACAGCTTAGTTGATCGGAAACTCATAGAGAGATTGCTTCAAAAGTCTTCTTGTCAAGGTATAAAATGATTGTAGCTTGTAAGAAACGTAGAAAGATCTAAGCTTTTTTTATGTTTTTGGGTGTTTGTAGTAACAACTGTTGATTCAGGCTATAAGGCTTTAGAGTTTCTGGGTCTAAGACAAGGTATTGAGAGTAACGACCCAACTGCTCTTTCTACATCTCCTCAGGTTCGAAAAGTTTGCTCCTTTGTTTGGAAAATGTCCACTTAAATGCTAAGTTTATCAACTGGGTTTTTGATTGGAACTTAATGTCTACAAGTCTTTGTGTAATGGAAGATTGTTTATTCTGTTTGGTTTTGGTTTTGGCTTTGGGCAGGAAGTGGAAGTGAATCTTATCATTACAGATTATTGTATGCCAGGCATGACTGGTTATGATTTGCTCAAGAAACTCAAGGTACTTGGTTTTTGTTTTCTTCCTAATATATAATCAAGAAAGTGACAATATCAAATATGTGAGATGTATCTTTGTAACGTTTTTCTCTGTTGTCATTTGTTTATTCTCTCCTTTATATGCTAGTTGATGTTACAGTTCATTGATAGGATCATTTGTTTTACAATTTTGCAGGAATCATCAGTTTTTAAGAACATACCTGTAGTAATCATGTCCTCTGAGAATGTTCCTGCAAGGATCAGCAGGTAAAGAGGATCAGTCCATGAGCTTGTTCCCCTCCCTTTAGGTTGTGTTTTCATCATCATATGGAAAGACTCTTTAATGTTTTCTTAATCATGAAAAACAGATGTTTGGAAGAAGGAGCTGAAGAGTTTTTCTTGAAACCAGTAAGACTGGCTGATCTCAACAAGTTGAAACCCCATATGATGAGAACAAAGTTGAAAAACCAGAAACTGGAAGAGATTGAAAACGGAACCGAAGCAGTTGAACCAGAGATTAAAGGTTCAGAAGATATGGGAATCAAGATCTTGCCTCTACAATCAGAACTAGAACCGAAACAAGTGCATCTTCAAGTAGTGAAACAAGAGGAGGAAACGTTGAGTAACAACAAGAGGAAGTCAATGGAAGAAGGGCTCTCAACAGATAGACCACTTCCTAGGTTAGAGGGAGGCATCGCAACCGCTGTCTGATTTTAATCCCCTCGTGATGTTTCTGATTTTTGAGCTCTGTAGATTGTTGTAGTAGGAATGCTTCTGCTGGTACAATACATGGCAGAGAAGGGGATATAGATGGATGATAAAACATGACTGTATGATGATGATGTATGGGATAATGTTTATATGTACATCAGTAAATCATAATACATTGTGAATAACCCATTTCCCAGTTTTGTTTCACTTCTCTTTTTGAAGTTAAAGAAACTAAACTATCTGAAAATGGTATATGAAGGATCAGTAGATCTGTTTCTTTATCTGAAACTGTAGTTTTCAGTTCAGTTCATTATGTTACTGTCATGTATAAAGTTCTTGTCCTAGTGACCAAAAGGTACAGAGCTGGTATATTCTGGTGCAGATGTGTCATGATTTGTTCCATGTTCTTGTTCTTATCTTACCTAACCTGAAACAGAATTTAAAGGACAAGTTGCTCCTTGGGTCCTCTCTGTTCTCTCTCCGCAGATCAAGAACCTTGTTGAGAGCCTTGTGTTTTACTTTTAGGAAAGATATATATTTTACTGGCTTTGAAGTCTATTACAAGCTTGAACACAGATTTAACCCCATATAAGCAACAGAACAGATCCAATATTAGCGAGTTAAGTTGCTTGATGCATTCTCAAACACCAAATTATGTCTTATGGTTTACTTACATAGATTCTTACATCAGGAAACCATGAAAATACAGAAAAAAAAAACTGAGACTAGAAAACTGAGATTCTTCAGACTGAAGCTAGATGGGACCGGTTTTAAAAGCAATATCAAGATCAGAGATCAAATCATTAGCATCTTCAATGCCTGCAGAGATTCGGACAAGATCTTCCGTCAAGCCTCTCGCCTGGCGTACTGCTGCAGGTATGCTTGCATGCGACATGAAGCATGGCATGCTTATAAGCGACTTAACACTCCTAACAAAGATCAGGGACGTGAATGACATCAGAATCCAAAACTGTCCCAAAAAATAGACAAAAGAAAAAACAGTATATTTGACTCTCACCAAAACTAACAGCTATGCTGAAGTATTTGGTGGTTTCTACAAGATGCTTTGATAGGGCGACCGATCCTGTTATAAAGCTAAAACTGACCCTGCACCTTTGCCTGCATTTTTGAGAAGATGTACTCTTGTGTTTTCTTTTTGTACATTAGTTACCTGAGAGAAGTGGAGATGGTGACCAGGATGATCTGGTAGACCAGCATAGTAAACTTTCTTCACTCTTGGATGAGAAGACAAGTACATTGCGATTTTCCTTGCGTTTTCCTGAATATATTTTTCTCAGCTAATGTAAGTAGTGGAACCAACAAAGAAGAGAGATACAACTCCATTGACCTGTTGCTTTTCTACACGTAAAGCCATTGTCTTGATTCCTCGCAGGCAAAGCCAACAGTCAAAAGGAGCTAACCCAGAACCTTCAGAGTTTTGGAGGAAGTACAACTCCTTTGCCAATCTTGAAAATTTTAACAAATGAGAATACAAATGCAATCGGATGTATCTCAAAACATTTGAAAATAGCAACGCCAGATCTTGGAACAGCTTGAGATAGTAATCTGTCTGAGCCACCGTATAAATCATCTCCAGCAACAATCTCTTCACCTACGGAAACAAAGTTTAAGTATACTAAAACGAGACCAAGTCTAATGCGACCAACCTATTGGGAAGAAATTACATTTCAAGAGAGAGAGGCCAGTTCCGAGATTACCAGTTTTGAGAAGGTGTGTAACAGCAGTAAGAGCAGCCATTCCACTAGTAAAGCAAAATGCTCTATCTGCCTTATCAAGCTTCGCAAGAAGACTAAAAAAAAGAGAGAAAATACGAAAACTTTTAAGAGAAATGTTCCACCAAAACACAAATACAAAGCTAGTAAAACAGTTATACCTTTGCAACGCATCCCGTGTAGGATTCCCACTTCTTGTATAATCATACGGACCATTTTCAATAGCAGAAGGCTACAAAGTAAAAAAAACAAACTTAAAAACATAACCATGAAGTGACAACAAAGACGTTGATTCAACTCAACTACCTGCTTAAATGTAGCCGTCTGGTAAAGCGGAGTACTCAGAGCATCAAAGGGGTCAAATTCATTTTCCATGTTCATCAGTAACGTAGCGACGCTAGCCTCTTCTTTGATATCAATAGCTGCAAAACTTATATGATGATCATCAATACGATTGCAAAGGTTCATTAAAAAAAGAAAAACAGAGAGAAGCTTTTATGAACCATTTAAGCAATCTGGTGTGGTACTGTTAACTACAGAATGAGTATTCCCATCGATACTTTTCTCCATCACGCAACTTAGCTTGAACATGTTGTTATTCGAGATCTGTTTCTTCTCCCAAGTAGGTAGCTTGGAGATGGAGACAATGGTAGGAGAGTTTTACAGACCAAACCCTTGAGAGAAAAACAACACAGAGATAAGTTAGTTAGAAAGCATCAATCATCACTACAGTCAATAGAAATAGCGAACAATGAGGCGAATATTAATTAAGTATATTTAAATAAATAAATTGGATTAAAGTTGATCAAATTAAAAATAAAGGGCTTACTCGGTCCGAGACATCAGCGAAGAGTGCTGTGAATGAGGAGTGAAATGATAAAGAAGATGTCATTCTGAGTAGATAAGAGAGAGTACTAACAGCTTCTCAGCCGACGCGACAATGGCGGCGACGGAGGTAGTTCCGTTGCTGAATTTGGAGAATGGAACAAGAGAAGAAATAAACTGAAAGGTGCAGCTTCAAGTATCTGGTTTGGTCTGTTTCCTTTTGATCAATTCACTCAAGTTAAAAACCGAAATGAATGTTGTCCTTACTGGTTAGTGCAATATTGCATCGTGGAACATATCAACTTCATAATAGAATTTCGAAATCACTTTTGGATAAATAGAAAAAACGTGGAGAAAAGTTGGTAAACAAACACCTACACTGAAGCTCCCATAAGGAGCCATAACACTAATATATTCGTCAGTGCCAATAAAACTACAACAAAAATAAATTTGATACAGAACAAAAGAGAAGTGTTTAACATATTAATTAGTCTTTTTCTCACCATGGACGAATAGATATGGTCGATTCTTCAATATCTAAGCATCATAGAGAACACAACCCAAGCAGTGAACAAAACAAACATAGTTATAAGTTAGCTCTCGAGATGTTGAGCAAATTGACCACACACACACACACACACTCTCTGCCTCTACACGGTTACTTTACGTTCTGCTTGATGACCTCAGGTTTCTCCTGATTCTGCTCGATGACTTTGCACGCTTTCCTCTCTTGACGTTGCTGTTTTCTGATTCACCTTCTTCTTCCCCTGTAAACCGAACAGCTTTAGTTAACTGTTTCTAAAATAGATTCCTGAAACTAAACTTGTGTGAGATTGAGTACAAAGACGCATATGGAAGTTTTCATATACCGGCACTGGTGTTTTGGGTCAAAGAATAAGGACTTGTGGTACCACTTTGCTCAGAATCTGGTACTTCCTCGGAGTCAGATAGCTCTTCCTCGGAGTTAGATGGGACTTCCTCAGAGTCAGATGCTTTTAAACTATCCCCTTGTTCTTCCATTGATGGATCCACAATTTCACTGTCCGAAACATCTGGGAAAACACAAAACGGTGCTTTAGAAAGAGAGAGCATTTAGAAAGGTTCCGCTAACTGATATTTGGTTATCTTAAGTCTGGTACAATGAACTTTGTTTTAGCCCAGAGTTTGAAAAACCACTAACCTTCATCTTCGTCATATTCTTCTACAGGTTCGTCTTTCACTTTGCTGGGGACAACAAGAGATTCCATGTTCTTGGTTTTCTCTATATGAACCTGTGCGTTTCTTGCGGTTTCTTCTTGTTCTTTCTTTTCCATGTGGAACTTGTTGACCTTCTCCTCAAACTCTTCAATGCACGCTTTAAGTTCTGGTTTTGCAAACTTCTTTCCCTGCTCAGATTCACAACCAGATGCCAAACTTACATACAGCATGAGAAGAATGAAGAGAATGGCATGGGTACAGTAAAACCAGAGAGACGTACCTTATTGATTATGCTTCTAAAGTTTTCCGTCACTAGGTCCTCTGCTAAAGCGTGCTCGTAGGACTTAAACGAATCGATAAGCTTTTTGATTCCCTTCTCTGTGAACGTCAGCAACGAAAGAGAATACGAAATGTATTCCCACTGTTTTGTATCTGCAAGTGTAGGTGTAGACTTATAACGGATATGCTTTCTATATAATCCATAACAGGTGTAAGAATGTATCATCAATCCAAGCATACCTGTGACCCCGCTAAACCTATTGCAAAGCTTCTCAACCAGAGCCTCCATCTGTTTGTCCTGGAGATTGTTAAGGATAGAGATGAGTGATTAGATAAGACCGAATACAAAGTCATTCTAACCTCAACGTCGAAAAGCTATATACCTTTTTGATGGAGCCGATCAAGAATTGCATGACATTACAGAATGACTCTCTCTTCAAATTCCGGTTGGATAGCTGCCCAAGTATATCAGGAAGTAGATTGTATATAGGATTCGATCCTGGATTTGTTTGGCAGAACAAAAGGCTCAAGCGTTAAAAGTTGAACAGGCTATGTCATGTAAAGTATATACTATTGCACAACTGACCTTTCTTAGACAGTTCATGGAAAAATAATTTGGCGAGACTAGAGATCCTTTCCACATCATCTTCTATACATATAGCCATTTCATTAATATGCCCTTTCACCTGAAATCAGGATTCACAGAATGAAACGTCAAACTGTTATTGCAGGATGTTTAAAAGAGAGGAATGAGGGTAGCAAGGAGCCATACCTTCATCATATCGTTCAATATAAGATGTGAAAGGACCAGGACAGCATTTTTCCTGACCGAAACTGAAACATCCCGTAACCTGGCATACATATTTTCTGTCCAAGGTTCTAAGAGATTTGGAAAACGAACTGCCAAGTCTCCGAGGGAAAGTGTGCAGTTTGACCGGACAACTTCAGAAGGTGCATTTTCAACAACTGTGAAGAGAAGCTGGAGATTGGATTCGCTGGCATACATTGAGGTTTACAGGTCAATTTAAATATGTCTATAAATTCAGGTTCATAAAGGAAAAAGCGAATATGAAATAAAGATTTGAACTTACCAGAAACTTGCATCAATAATCATACACCTGCACAATGCAAGCATTGCAGAAGCTTGTAGTTCTGGATGCTGTGAGAAGAATTAAAATTTTTGTATGTCAGAAAATAAATGTGAAAGCGAAAGAAGAGGAAGACAAGCTTACAACATCATCACACGTCAAGAAGCAGGAAAATGAATGAAAAACTTACCTTTTGCAGTACAGAAAAATTTCTGCAAAGCTTCGAGAGAAAAGTTGCACAGTCCCCAATCAGATTCTTCTCGCCAGAACCACCAGAAACAATCTCTCTCTCTGCTCTTTCAGCGAGTGTGTCAAGCAGTGCGTCATCAGAGGCAGCAAGTCCTAGCTCAGCATTTATGCTATGGTTCTGTAAAACAAATAAAACATCGAATGAGATAGCACTAGCACACAAAAATAACCCAATAGGGTTGTAACTTTTGTGCCACCAGCTGCACTTTAGGATATCGGTCTGTACCTCTTGCGTGGCCCCAGGGTTTTCTTCTGTATTCTGACTTTCAGCAGCCGCTTTGTCCTTTTTAGTCTTCTGTCTCCGGATCTTCTGGATGCAGGATTCTATATACACCAACTGGTTCATGGCAATATGACTGACAACGAACAAGAATCTACTGAGTTTTGCAACCTGAACCGTGGTCAGGCAATCAACTGTATTGTCGTCGGTATCATTCTGTGCTTGATCTTGTCCAACTACGTCAAACACAGTGCTCAGGATTTTTATAATTGTAGAAGCTAAGGCTTCTGGAGTTGTGGATCATGTATATGGCACTTATGGCTTTATCAGCCGTAGCATAATATATGTTTTCTGGAAGCCAGTTCCCAGTGATCAAGCTCTCAAGAATACTAAACAATCGGCTACCACTGCTGAGCAATAACTTCTTCTTATCTTCCTCGGAAAGCCGCTGAATAGCAGTGCATGCAGTTCTGGCAAGTAGAGGATCCACTTTTGCCCAACGACCAAACCCAATATCAATAATATCCTGTATGTGTGATCCAAGAATCCTAGAGGACGACTTTGCAGCCATGCAAAGGACAGATAGAGCCCCACGACTTTGCTCCGCAGTTGTCCCATTGATGTTAAAGCAAAAGAAGTCCCACAGAGCCGAAGTCTACAAAGACAAAAACGATAGAAGCAATAATTAACCTCTTGAAGTGGAGTTCTTTATCTCGAGAAATGATGAACCAATAATATCTTAGTTCTTCGTGTTCTTGACCGTGCATGACTACATGTATCGGTGGAGTCAAAGAATGAACTCACCGTGCTGCTAGATATTTCACCTTTGGACACTAAAGCATTAACAATAAACTCTAGCGCTGCTTGGTCTCCTATATTCGAATCTATGGCAAGGTTCAGCAGCTGTTTCGCCGTTTCAACTGGATTTTTCCTTATGTAGATTGAAATGAAGGCATTCTCCACTGCCTCATAGATGGACTTATCCTGAGAAAAGGCCTGCAGAGATAACTATAAAACAGGTATTTAGCACCATGTATGCAGGGGATGTCGTTAACTCATAAAACGGCAGATGAAAGGATTTTTAGGAGTTACAATTCGAGATAAGAGACCATACCAGAGGCAGAATTTTCCGGAGACAAGCTTCTGCACCATCAATTTGGAACTGCTTACACCTCATCAACAAGAGAATAGCATTCTCGACATCACTGGCAGAAGATGAAGCCATCAATTGAACGAGGATCGGCATTCTAGCTGACATGCACTTTGAGAAGCTCAATCCAGCCTCAAGGGAAGCAACCAAGGCCTTGGTCTGCTCGACGTTACCAATATCTGGAACAGAAGCATCCTTCTCACGGATATCTTCCCCATTCTCTGGCTGACAGCTATCAGGTAGACTATCCAGATGCGTATTATTTGTAACTTCAGGTTGCAAGTCATCGATTTCACCATCTCCATTACAGGAGTCACCATCTGAAGTTGGCTCTTTTGATGAGTCCTCAGTAGGGCGGTTTGGTTCAAGTTCGTTCAGTTTTCTTTGATACTGCTCCAGAGTTGCTTCAAATGACGCTATCCGAAGCTGTGGACCAAAGGGATTATGTTGCAACATCGTGATCAGTAAATTCAATGCGGATTTTCTAACAATTGCACTCTTGTCTTCCAGTCTTCCAGCAGATATTGATACAACCTCGTTCCATAGGCCAATCGAAACAGAATGCTCTTCACACAGTTCAGCCCAAACCTGAAGAACTCGGCTCCTTGTATAGGCAGAGACATCCCTACACCGTTCGAGCAAAATTTCCAACATAGCTTGCTTAGTCCGCAGACGAAGGGACCTGGAACTCACATCTCCCTCAACATCATTAAACGCTTTTGCAACTAATTTTCCAAGAACACCAACTAGAGCGTTTCTGATCTTATATGATTCACCACCAAAATGAGGGACCAAAACTCCAACATTTGTAGACATTACTTTTGGCAAACGATCAGCAAGCTCGACCAAAAAACGTCCCACATTATCAGCCCCAACCGTATCTTTAACATAGGCTTTGGGATCAGTCCTCCCAATATCTCTAATGATTGTCACGGCCAAGGTACCATCTGAATACTTACTTTCAGCTCTAGCAACTGCATCAGCAACGTGCACAACAGCAAAATCATACTTGTGTATCAGATGCATTACCGACGCACACGACTGCACAATGTAACGGTACTTCGTAGCAGACGCCCTATGATGCGGCACAGCGCATCTTTCGCCTCAGGATCTTTCAAGATCGCAGCATTCTCAAAAAGAGAGAACGAGTTTCTACCAGAAAAATATGAGAAATGTTACATTATAACACAGAGTATGCAAAGATAAAAACAAGATTCATTAGGGTGAAAGTAATTACTTGACAACGAAGGAGAGGTAGTTTTCGTCAAGCTCCGATGATCCAAAGAGCAAGGAAAGGTTTATCTCAAGAGAGTTTGCAATCAAACTAAGCATCCTCCCCCTCTGAGGCTCCCAGTTCCATGACTGAACAACCTGCTTCTTCCTCCCTCGTCCCGCCACCTGTTCATCCACATCATCAATACACCAAAATCTAATCTTGAAACAAAAAGAAAAGAACTCACCTTTATGCTGTCGACAGAGCTAACAAGCGACTCTTCGGTCATAACAACAGTGAGGAGAAAGAACGTGTATATCTTCAAGGCGTTGCGATGCGATGTGATCCTGTCGATGATCGGAACCTCATCCTCCTGGTCTTGCGCAGACCGGGAGATGGAATCGACGTTCGGGAGAAGAACGCTTAGATTGGAGCGGAGGCTTTCGACGAGGTTACACTTGCAAGGCGGAGGAAGCGTGTGGAAGCTCCTGACGAGAGAGTAGACTCGGTCGAATACGTCTTGGTCTTCGATGCAGAAGAGTTCTCTATCGGATAGGTCGAACGATACACCTGAGATTTTCACATTTCAATTCATCAAAAACCTAAACCCTAGTTTTTTCAATTGATGCATCTAATTCGAGTTTTCTGGAGAAATTAGAGAGGG
The DNA here is from genome assembly GCA_016771965.1 of Brassica carinata. NCBI lineage: Eukaryota > Viridiplantae > Streptophyta > Magnoliopsida > Brassicales > Brassicaceae > Brassica > Brassica carinata. Next base: position 38,600,986 of record CM028701.1, on the reverse strand, counting down.
AGATTGAGAGTTTTTTACCTTTGACGAACTCTTCGAGATCGGAAGGGCGGAGAGAGGTGACGTCGACGGGGTTCTGAGCGAAGAGACGGTGATTGTCTTCCGGATCTTCTTCTAGGGCTCGAAGGATTTGGGGAAGACGAAGGGAGGAGCCATTTTCTTCTAGAGAGAGAGAGAGAAACTGAGAGACGTTGCTCAGAGAGAGAGAGAGATTCGGCTTTTGACGAGATGCGATTTCAAAAAAACGAAATTGAAATGGGCAATGGAGCGGGAATTCATGGACCACTGTATCGGGTCGGGTTCAGGATCCGAACCGGGTCGGATTTCGTGATTTTTTCCCTAATTATTTATTTATTTTTAAAGTCTATTAAATTATTGAAGGCATTGATGACGATGCGTTTTCACGGCGGCTTGACTGGCCCAGACAGGGACGTGGCTGGTGAATCAGTTCAATGAAAATAAAACACGTGGCGAGATCTGGTTGGTTGGAAGATCCTTAGCTATTACTCCTTTTTTTCGAAGCTTTTTGATCCTCTCATCATCAACAATCATTTGAGCGAAGAAGAAGAAGAAGCAGACGAAACTTGGAGATGGCGATGCCGCTGGGCATGGCGACGTATCTGATGAGAATGGTTTGGTTTCTGAGCGGTTGGGTCTTCACTTGCTTGTCTATCGCCGACGAGATCGCTGGTTCTCTCAGAAACGGCGATATTGGTCCGTTCCATGTCGGATGAATCGATTCTAGAGATTCTTTTAACTCTTCTTATATATATATGCGTATATGTTCTTCTTCTTCTCAATTTAAAGTTTCTTCCTTTTTGATCCCTTGTTTTCGATCAGAGTCTCTCTAGCTTCCATTGAGACTCTTGATGGTTTGATAGTCCATGGTTTATAGATGGTTAAGATTTAGATCAAGTTTGTGGATGTGATATATATATGTCTCAGTCACTGATGCTTTGCTTACTATATGAGACTCGATGATGCTTGTTCATGTATCTACCATGAACATTGTGATCAACAACTCTGAGATGCAACAATATACTTGTTGGCTTTTTTTTGTGTGTTATTATGTTTATAGAAGATTGTTCTCTACTTGTGACACAAAATATAACAAACAGCTTTATGGTGACATGATCCCCATACCTTTAAACAGTTCTTGGATGAGTTTCAAGACATAAGTGATCAAGTCTTTTTTTGAGTTCAGTAACAAAAGCTTTCTTTGAGATTATGCATTTATTTATCTCAACATTTTCTTTTGTAAAATAAAAAATATAAAAAAAATATTATCTTTTGTTGATCTTTTTTTTTTTGCTCCTTAGCTTGATTCCAAGTAGGTAGAAGAACAAACACGTTTTGCACTCAGGCCTTTCTGATTTTCAGGAAGGGTGTATATCTGCAATCAATCTGCACAGAACAGAAGAAGCTCATGTCATTTTGATTTGATGTCATATATCCTCAGCCAAGAGCAGAGCAGAGCATGGCTAAAGAGAATATATCCATATAATTTATCATTTTTACCAACACGGTTTTGTTTGATTCAACAAAAACCATTCTGAAGAACATGTTCCGTAAGTCTTCTATTAATCATAAAGTAACGTGTAACAGGCCAACAGCAAACAAAGCATTCTGACCCCAAACAAGAAAAGTAAAGGTAACAGCAAAGCACCATACTTTCTCGTGGGAGTTTGAATCTACAGCTATGCTCAATTAATTGCACACCAGTCACCAAAAACACCAGCTCAAGAAACTAGAAGTCATGTCAGGTTAAAAAAATGACAAATTAAATGTAGTTTCACTCAAAATCAACTAAACAAGGTCTCGATAACAGATCAGATATGGACTAGAAACTTTGCATAAAGTCATTGATTAAATCATTCACATGAACGCTCTGCCCAAGTCGTATCTCGAATTTATTATATGAGTCATTTATTGTATATAGAAGATTTGATATTATTTCTTTCTTTTTTAACATCAAATTAATATATTTGTAGATGTATTCAATCATTTTGTTTCATATTTTATCAAAAGAAAAAAAATTACAATAATTCCTATGATTTAATATAAAATAGTTTAGAAAGTATTATATTTCTAGAATTAAATGCTAAAATAATTAATAAAAATATATTACATACATTTTGAATTAAAGTTATATTGTGAAATCTTTTGAAAATGACATGTCAATATTTTCTAAATTTTCTTTTTTCCTCCTATATATCTTGTTTTAGTACATAAAATATAGTGATAAAGATTGAAGTTATGCAGATAATGACATATTTCATTTAATTTTTCTTTTTTTTCGGTTGTCGTCTTTAATTTAATTACATGTTAACTGTTATCCCGATTCATAGCATTCGTTACGAAATCAAAATCAAATCGAATAGTTGGGTGTCGGAAAAATAGTACATCACCATCGTTCTTCTTCCGCCATTAAATTTTTCACCATCTTTTCTTCCACCTCCAACTGTCCTAGACAGCTATTCTCCACCCTCTCTAGCTTCCCTCTTCTGCTTCTCTATAGAGAATCAACAAAATCTAAAGAGAAACCAAACTAAAAAACTCAATCTTTCACACTTCAAGTGTTGGTTAAATGGGTTCTTCTGCTTCAAAAACCTCATCTTCATCTTCTTCCTCTACTTCTGTTTCTTCTTCCCCTTCACCGGCGATTCATAAAGCCTTCTCCTTTCCGACGCCGTTGGTTCACCATCCTCCGGCTAGAAAAGGAGACACTCACCACCTCGTCTCCCTCACGTCCACCTCGTACGGCTCTCTCCTCCTCAAAAGCTCATCATCCGACCAAGAGACGCCTCCTCGTATCTCGGTCTCCGACAAGAACGCGGCGGATCCGGTCTCACGCGACTCGTTCTCCTGACTCGGTCATTAACACGTGGGAGCTCATGGACGGCTTGGACGACGAGTTCGAATTCGAGACCCCTAAATCAGGTAAGCTTGAATCGGATCTTTGTCCTAAACCCGACCCGAATCGAAATGGGTCTGCGTTGAAACTGGACGAATCTTACGAATTGGTGAAAATCGAAGAAGATTGGGTCCCGTCGTCTTATAAACCAAAGCAACCTCTCTGGAAGCATTTGTCTGAAGAATCTTTCTTGTCTGGTTTAGATCCTAGCATTGTCTCTTCTTACAAGAAAGCTTTGTCATCTAAGCAGTTAACCAATCATAGTACCAATGTCGGCACTAGAAGCTCTCTCACAACCACAAAGTCCCTCTCTTGCATAACCAGCGAGCCAAAATCGGTTTGCTCTAGTCAAACCAAACCGAGGTTACAAGGAGCAGAGGACAAGATTGTTCTCTACTTCACAACTCTCCGAGGAATTAGGAAGACCTACGAGGATTGCTGTTGTGTGAGGATGATATTAAGAGGGCTTCAAGTTGCGGTAGACGAGCGTGACATCTCTATGGATTCTAAATACAGGAAAGAGCTTCAGAGCTTGCTTTGTGCTGCTGAGAAACCAAAACCGGTTTGTTTGCCTCAGGTGTTTATCAGAGGAAGCCACATTGGTGGCGTGGAGGAGATTATGAAGCTAAACGATAGCGGCGAGTTAGCTGAGATGTTGAAAGGTTTCCCTGCTTGTGAATGCTTGGGGACGTGCCTGAGCTGTGGTGATGCAAGGTTTGTGCCTTGTGGTAACTGTGATGGTAGCACCAAAGTGTTTGAGGAGGAAGAGGAACGGTTCAGGAGATGTTCCAAATGCAATGAGAATGGATTGGTGCGTTGTCGTCAGTGTTGCGTCTAAGTAAACCTGTTGGATGGGTGAAGGGGCTTAGGTTTCACATTGTGTGAATTGTGTAAGAGAAGAAGATTAGAGAGAGAGAGAGAGATGATGATGATTCTTACTAAGATGGTATTTGGTTTAGCATTGTATATTGGAATAAGAATTGGCTCAAGGCTAACTATTGTAACTCCGTTGTGTGGTCTTAGACACTTTTTGTTCGTTTCATACTACTTGTTTTGGCCTTAGACACTTTAAACATTTCAAGGGTAATTGATTATTACTATTTTATTATAAGTACTTTAAAATGTTAGATGATGATTGTTAACTAGCATGACGCCAAATAATTCATTCTCGCGTTTTGTTTTATCGGTGAAAACTCTATGTGCAATGGAGGTTTTTCTTTAAATATGAGATTGTGATTCTTTACCAGATATGAAATTTATTTTTAATTTTTATTTTTGATTTGAATCCAAACAAAAATAGCACCGAAATTCATTTTGAATAAGATGTTCTACTTTTAGGTTTTGTCTACAATACATAAAGAAATGTCTACCAGTGGAAGTTTATGCGCAATGGAGATTTTTGTTCGTTAATAAATATAACTATGAAGTTGTCCTTATGTAAAACGAGTTGGTCAAGCAACTCACAATTTAATTTACTATAGATATTAGGAACTGAATCCAAACAAAATGACGTGAAAGTCATTGAAAATAACATGTTTTTCAACAAAAATAACATGTTTTACTCTTAGGTTTTGTATGTAGTACATAAAGAATTACATTTTCTTAAAAACATAAAGAAAAACTTATTATAATGATAACAATGGTTACTACAAACAAAATTATCAATGCTACTATTCACATGCTTGATGATTGTGCAATGAAGAGTTGTGCTCACTAATAAATTTGATTATCAAATTGCCATTCTTTAGTGATCAAGTAAATACAAATTCGGATAATAATTTCACCATTTGATTCACTATATATATATATAACTGAACTCTGAACATAGCAGGAATTTCTTTAATTTAAATAACATGTTTAATAGTTAGAGTTTGTTTGCAACATAAAAAATACTTACCATAATGAAAATTTAACTCATTAGTCCTCTTATATCAAATCAAAGAATAGTGGAATGTTTACAAAACATTCAAATCCATTCAGGTGGGATTTTTGGTCAAAGAGAAAGCCCAAAAGCTTCATTTCTTGGGAACTTACCCCAAAATAAACAAAAGTAAATAGTTCATAAATAAATAAATAAATCAATAGAAATCCCTATTTGACAAAAAAGGCCAAAGTTTAGTTTAATTTGGTATCAAGCCGTCACGGTTTCCGTATCTTCTCACCAAAACGTCATCGTTTTTCATTCCATTATAAAATCCATCACTTGTACTTCTTCTCTAGTTGACTCAGACAGTGGTTAGTAACAATAACCAGATGGAAAGGATAGGGAACGACGAGAGTTCGAGTTCGAGTTCGGGTCCGGGTCCTTGCCTGAGCAAGTACGTGGATCCATCGAGCGAAGAGTCTCACAGATACTATCTAGCGCGGCGGAACGCCTTGGAGATGCTCAGAGACAGAGGATACGAAGTCTCCCTCGAAGACATCAATCTCTCCCTCCAGGATTTTCGTACTGTTCACGGCGAGCATCCCGACGTTGACCGTCTCCGTATCTCCGCTCACCATCGCTCCGATTCTTCGAATAAGGTTAAAAATACCATCTTTCCATTTCTAGCGATTTTGTTTCTCCTTGCATGTTGGCTGAGAAGAAAGTGACGGGGAAAATACAAGATTCCAGAACTTATCTTCGAATTGAAGTTATATGTGGGTATGGTGGCTACAGGTTTACATCTTTGATTGTTAGAATGAGATAAAACTGCAAAAGAATGGTTAAGTTGATTTTATTTGTTAAAAAATTTAAGAACTGGCAATGATTCTTAGATCTCTAGACTATATCTGGTGACTTGAATGATCTCTCCTCTCTTTAGAGCATGCTTTTAATGCGTTAGTTCTGACTTCTGATAGCTACAAGTTCACATCTTTGATTGTTAGTACGAGATCATACTGCAAAAGAACAGTTAGTTGATCTTTTTTTGGCTGGAAGTCTTGCCCTTTTTTATTGGGTGGTTCGTTTCATGTTGTCACTGATTGGAGATGCTTATAGGCATGATTGTCATATGCTTTCATGACTTGTAGGAACGATGGTCATTCTTTTATGAAAAATATTGGCAGCTGGTTTGCTTATTATGTCTTTGGTTTCTTTAGTAACACCAGACTGCAGATATATTGTTTCCACAAATTTTTAGTTACTTATGAAAATGTATATACTATTCTCAACTTTGTGATGCTTCTTACATCAGTTCAAGTCTTATGTCATGACACTTATCATCTGAAGTTTGTTATTTGTTTTAAGAGTCTGGTTCAACAAGTTTTGTGAATTTGGTTTTTTTTCAGGTCAAGGTTGTCTTTTCGGTACTGGTAAGGTTAAAGTCAACACAATCCGCAGCGTTGCAACTGAGATACTTAGCCAAGAAACCATAACCGGGCTCATACTTGTTCTGCAAAACCAAGTAACCGATAAAGCCTTGAAAGCCATTGAGCTTTTCACTTTCAAGGTCGAGCTATTCCAGGTAAATACATTTATTTTTCTTTTGGTTTGGACAACTTCAAACCTGTAACACCTAGTTTCCTTCTGGCTGTCTCGTTAAGATAACGGATTTACTAGTCAACCTAACCAAGCATGTGCTGAGCCTGCGCATCGTGTCCTGAATGATCAAGAGAAGAAAGCACTTCTCAAACAGTTCAATATCGAGGAAAAACAGGTACATTTATCCATTTATTAGTTCTTGATATACTCAAGCTTCTAAGTAACTGTTCTTTTGAATATTAATTTGCTAGCTTCCTCGAATCTCAAAGAAAGATGCGGTTGTGCGGTACTTCGGATTAGAGAAAGGACAAGTTGTGAAAGTGAGTTACAGAGGCGAACTCACTGAGTCCTATGTTGCCTACAGATGTGTGTGGTGAAGTGCAACCAATTAAATAAATAAAAAAATCATTTTGTAGTACTTATTATCGGCAAAAACTTCTGAAGATGCTTTGGACAAGATGCTTTGCTTTAAGGATAAGACTAAGCTTTTGAAGTAAAAAAAATGTATTAAAAGATCCTTTGCTTGTTCTTGAAAACATTTCCCCTTATGTTCCTCCCTTAAAAAGAACAGTTCTGTACGTTTTAGTCGAAACACAAAAACACATGGAGACTCCACCATTTATTCGAAGTTTCGAGGACAATCAAAGCTCCCTGATGGACCGGTTCGAGCGGTTATCTTTCGAGGCTCACCTCAACAATGCTCTTCTTGGTCGGAGCCTGTCCGAGTCAGGTTTCTCTTCCATGTATAATGCTGTCCTCGATCATGATCCCTCACCACCAACACATGTGGAGAAGCAGGACTGCCACAAAGTCCGGAGAGGGTTGCGTTTGAATAAGATGTTAAAGAACCTGATGAAACCGATTAGATACTGTAGCAGAAGAATCACCAGAGGGAAAAAACAGGAGGCGTACGATTTAGATGCACGGAGCTTTAAAAAGTGGCAGACTTTCAGCAAATCTGTCCGGTTATTTTGAGTTATTTAAGTGAATTACTAGATCTTCACCCGTGCGCGACCGCACGGGTATTAATTTTTCCTTTTAATTTTTTTGTGCTAAATGATGTTTCTATCAAATTAATTATATTACAATAAGTATTTTTCTCGTGCATTTAAACAGTTTATTGTATCACAAATATTTGGTATCATATAAACAAACCCAACATATATATATAACAAAATTTATGTATACTATATATTGAAAATAAATTTTTATATTAAAGATATATTAAATCTTGAGAAGTAAGAGTTAATATGGTATACCAAAATTAATAAATTAGTTATAACATTTCTAAGAAAAAGATTATTATTCAAATTCTATATATATATAAAAAATTGGATTAAAATTTGTAAAATAATAAAATGAAAGTATATTAATTTAAATGATTACAAATTATTTATGGATTTAATTTTGATAGAAGAAGAACGAAAGGTTTGTTGTTTGATCCACAAGATCCGCAAGTGTTTGTTTTAGTTTTTATGTTTATAATATATATATTTTAAAAAATTTAGCTGTCTAAATTATTTTTAAAAGATATTTTAAACACACTAATTTTATAGTTTATATTGAGTAATTTTATTATATCTTATAAACCATCAATTTTATCATCTTTATTTTAAAAATATGACACGATATTTAGCAAATGTATTTTTATTTGTATGGATCAAAATTTTATGAAAATGTATAACTAAATTTTTGTATATACTATTTAAATATATGGTCCTATATATTTTCTACTTTTTAACATTTATTATACTGAATTTACATTGATATTATTTATATGAAAATATATGTAACATAACATATTTATATATTAATCTATATATTATATAAATGTTTATTTTTGTGACTTTTGTTTTAGTTTTATGTTTATAATATATATATTTTAAAAAATTTAGCTGTCTAAATTATTTTTAAAAGATATTTTAAACACACTAATTTTATAGTTTATATTGAGTAATTTTATTATATCTTATAAACCATCAATTTTATCATCTTTATTTTAAAAATATGACACGTATATTTAGCAAATGTATTTTTATTTGTATGGATCAAAATTTTATGAAAATGTATAACTAAATTTTTGTATATACTATTTAAATATATGGTCCTATATATTTTCTACTTTTTAACATTTATTATACTGAATTTACATTGGATATTATTTATATGAAAATATATGTAACATAACATATTTATATATTAATCTATATATTATATAAATGTTTATTTTTGTGACTTTTGTTTTAGTTTTATAAGCGATAATATATATATTTTAAAAAATTTAGCTGTCTAAATTATTTTTAAAAGATATTTTAAACACACTAATTTTATAGTTTATATTGAGTAATTTTATTATATCTTATAAACCATCAATTTTATCATCTTTATTTTAAAAATATGACACGTATATTTAGCAAATGTATTTTTATTTGTATGGATCAAAATTTTATGAAAATGTATAACTAAATTTTTGTATATACTATTTAAATATATGGTCCTATATATTTTCTACTTTTTAACATTTATTATACTGAATTTACATTGATATTATTTATATGAAAATATATGTAACATAACATATTTATATATTAATCTATATATTATATAAATGTTTATTTTTGTGACTTTTGTTTTAGTTTTATAAGCGATAATATATATATTTTAAAAAATTTAGCTGTCTAAATTATTTTTAAAAGATATTTTAAACACACTAATTTTATAGTTTATATTGAGTAATTTTATTATATCTTATAAACCATCAATTTTATCATCTTTATTTTAAAAATATGACACGTATATTTAGCAAATGTATTTTTATTTGTATGGATCAAAATTTTATGAAAATGTATAACTAAATTTTTATATTAAAGATATATTAAATCTTGAGAAGTAAGAGTTAATATGGTATACCAAAATTAATAAATTAGTTATAACATTTCTAAGAAAAAGATTATTATTCAAATTCTATATATATATAAAAATTGGATTAAAATTTGTAAAATAATAAAATGAAAGTATATTAATTTAAATGATTACAAATTATTTATGGATTTAATTTTGATAGAAGAAGAACGAAAGGTTTGTTGTTTGATCCAAGATCCGCAAGTGTTTGTTTTAGTTTTATAAGCGATAATATATATATTTTAAAAAATTTAGCTGTCTAAATTATTTTTAAAAAGATATTTTAAACACACTAATTTTATAGTTTATATTGAGTAATTTTATTATATCTTATAAACCATCAATTTTATCATCTTTATTTTAAAAATATGACACGTATATTTAGCAAATGTATTTTTATTTGTATGGATCAAAATTTTATGAAAATGTATAACTAAATTTTTGTATATACTATTTAAATATATGGTCCTATATATTTTCTACTTTTAACATTTATTATACTGAATTTACATTGATATTATTTATATGAAAATATATGTAACATAACATATTTATATATTAATCTATATATTATATAAATGTTTATTTTGTGACTTTTGTTTTAGTTTTATGTTTATAATATATATATTTTAAAAAATTTAGCTGTCTAAATTATTTTTAAAAAGATATTTTAAACACACTAATTTTATAGTTTATATTGAGTAATTTTATTATATCTTATAAACCATCAATTTTATCATCTTTATTTTAAAAATATGACACGTATATTTAGCAAATGTATTTTTATTTGTATGGATCAAAATTTTATGAAAATGTATAACTAAATTTTTGTATATACTATTTAAATATATGGTCCTATATATTTTCTACTTTTAACATTTATTATACTGAATTTACATTGATATTATTTATATGAAAATATATGTAACATAACATATTTATATATTAATCTATATATTATATAAATGTTTATTTTGTGACTTTTGTTTTAGTTTTATAAGCGATAATATATATATTTTAAAAAATTTAGCTGTCTAAATTATTTTTAAAAAGATATTTTAAACACACTAATTTTATAGTTTATATTGAGTAATTTTATTATATCTTATAAACCATCAATTTTATCATCTTTATTTTAAAAATATGACACGTATATTTAGCAAATGTATTTTTATTTGTATGGATCAAAATTTTATGAAAATGTATAACTAAATTTTTGTATATACTATTTAAATATATGGTCCTATATATTTTCTACTTTTAACATTTATTATACTGAATTTACATTGATATTATTTATATGAAAATATATGTAACATAACATATTTATATATTAATCTATATATTATATAAATGTTTATTTTGTGACTTTTGTTTTAGTTTTATAAGCGATAATATATATATTTTAAAAAATTTAGCTGTCTAAATTATTTTTAAAAAGATATTTTAAACACACTAATTTTATAGTTTATATTGAGTAATTTTATTATATCTTATAAACCATCAATTTTATCATCTTTATTTTAAAAATATGACACGTATATTTAGCAAATGTATTTTTATTTGTATGGATCAAAATTTTATGAAAATGTATAACTAAATTTTTGTATATACTATTTAAATATATGGTCCTATATATTTTCTACTTTTAACATTTATTATACTGAATTTACATTGGATATTATTTATATGAAAATATATGTAACATAACATATTTATATATTAATCTATATATTATATAAATGTTTATTTTGTGACTTTTGTTTTAGTTTTATGTTTATATATATATATATATATATATATATATATATATATATATATTTTAAAAAATTTAGCTGTCTAAATTATTTTTAAAAAGATATTTTAAACACACTAATTTTATAGTTTATATTGAGTAATTTTATTATATCTTATAAACCATCAATTTTATCATCTTTATTTTAAAAATATGACACGTATATTTGCAAATGTATTTTTATTTGTATGGATCAAAATTTTATGAAAATGTATAACTAAATTTTTGTATATACTATTTAAATATATGGTCCTATATATTTTCTACTTTTAACATTTATTATACTGAATTTACATTGGATATTATTTATATGAAAATATATGTAACATAACATATTTATATATTAATCTATATATTATATAAATGTTTATTTTGTGACTTTTGTTTTAGTTATTACTTATAAATAATAAAAATATAATTATATGTCTTTGAAAACAATATTGTTTAATAACTATTTAAAGATAGGTATAGAATGAATAAGAAAAAATCCTAAAAGATATGTTAATTAGTATGAAATTAATTATTATGTATATATGGAATTAGTAAAATAAATACCATACAATTTATGTATTTAACTACTTAAATATATATATGGAAAAGACAAAGAATATTAAAAGCTAGGCTTATTAATTATTGTTGCCATAATGTTTTAGTTAGAATTAGATTTTGGAAATGCATTAATTAAAGTGAAAAGACAAAGAATCTATAAGGTAGGTTAATTAATAACTTCAGTGGCATGCCATTGTAAATAAGTTGAAAAACTTTGGGATATTTTATATGTGTACTTCTGAATTAATAAAGTAGATGTTTCTACTAATGACAGTATTAACTACAAAGAACATACTACTTGTGTTTTATGGATGTTATAGTTAACTTTTTTTTGGGTAAAAAAAAAAAGAGATGCAACCACATACTTTACATAACAATTAAACTCTTCATGTTACATTTTCTTGATATGCCTATCGGTTGATCTGGTTGGTTCCAAGAAAAACACATTTAGTGCTATAGAGTAGACAGAATACCACACTGTCTAATCCAAATTTATAACAAATGAGTTTATATTATACCCCAAATTTTTTACCATTAGACTACTACTACTAGTTGGTTCATGTCACATGTTGAAATCATAGATGAAGACATTGTGATTTTTTTTTCTCCAAACATGCATCAAAACGTTGAGCATGAATTGATGCAAAGAAGGACCACTATGTAGACATGAGTTTTTTTTAGTGGTCATGCATTAATAAATACTCTACCTAGATGACACATGCATGCCAGCAAGTCCCAAGAGGATTAGGTGTGAATAAGGTACTACAATGTCTCTGATTATTCTGAGTATATAAGTTAGTTATCTTTCTAATGACAGTACAAAAAACTACATAACATACCCTGTTTTAGTGGATGCCGAAACTAGCACTTATTTTTCTTCGGTTAAGAAAAAAATGGGAAATCTAATCCAACGGTTGAGATTAGTTCTTGTACTAATCCAAGGGTTGTGGTCTCTTACCATTAAACTCAGTAAAGCAGCAAAAGAAGAGACTCTTTGCCTACTACAACCTTAGCGACAGACAGAGAGGCTGAAACAAAAAAAAAAACAACTTTGTTTTCGATTCACAACATCTGTGTGTTCTACTCCTCCTCCTCCTCAGATTTCATACGTATCGGTAAGTCTCTCGCATCCCAAATCTTGTTGAATAAAGTCGAAAGCCCAGAACCTGTTTTTTCCAAATCAGGGACTGATTAGTGATTACATAACTTTGGATTCTCCCTAGAATCTGATAAGCCTCGTATAGAAATCTGAAAGTGGAAGAAGTTTCTAAGTTCAAATCTTTTGTTTTTGTTTTGTTCTAGCTGAGTTAAGTGGAAGAGAGAGTTTAAAGGAAACGACTTTGTTGTTGTTAAAAGGGTACAATTATAAATACTATTTGCAGTAACAATTTAACATCTTTATGTCACTTGGTGGAACCTTTCTCGTGTTGTGGCTTATTGTTGTTATTTGCTCTGATCCAAAGATCTTGTCTTTGGTTTCTGTTTTTTGGCTACTCAAATTGAGAGTCAACTTGTGTATGAGTTCAGTGTTTACTTTCTTCAACTCGTCAAGTACGCAATTTACGAACTATTGATTGTTAGTTTCGCCTGTTGCATCGTTTGGATTCATTCACTTTGCTTATTCCGTGTCCTTTGGGTTGTGTTGATACTTGTCTCCATTTTACACACTATTATTTTCTCTTTTGGTTTTCTGGTGTGTGCTTATGTCAAATAACAATGAAGTGTGCGAGGTAATAAAGATAGCTGGTTGGAGATAGCAGAAGAAGAAGGAACAAGAAAAGATTCTACCTTTCATTTCATATTACAGCATATTCATCTTCTTTCTTTGGTAAGTCACGTTTTTATCAATTTTCATGTGATGTAACTCTTAAGTCAATGGGTTTTGGCCATGTATTATACTCATGTTTTCACTTTTGTGATTGATTCTGTATCTGATTCTTGTTTTATTGGCATGTTGTTTTATTTGTGTACCTAACTAGCGCTTCTTTTCTTCTTCCTTGTTTTCACCTTGGTCCCAAAAAGTGAGTTTCTAGTCTTATGGGTACCTAGGAGAAGAAGGAACTTGTTGTTGTGGCTGGAAAGGATCAGATGAATAGTAGCTCCATCCCCGTTGCTGACCTTGAAAAGCAGCAGGACAAGGCTCCAGAGAAGCAGAGCGAGTCAGTACATGAGCCTGCCAAGGAAGTGAACCTCACCATTGTTGTCTGCAATGGTGATTCAAGCCGTGGACATGAAGCCATAGAACTGGCTCAGATCTACGGGCCAGCTGAGAGGGAGGAGTCTCCCAAAAAGGTTTGCTTGTCCAGAAACTCCAGCTCTCACGAGCAGTGTAGGTCAGCCTCCCTTTCCCTTTTTCTTATTAAGACGGTTCCAAGAATGTAAAAATTGATGAGTTTGTCCTGCTCTGTTGCTCATACATATGCTGTGATATGTTTTTCTATGGTAAGTAGGGTTTGCCAGCAAGAGAAAGAAGAGGCTTTGATTGAACTGGGGTGCCTATGTCGTGGTGGCCTTGCTAAAGCTCATAGGTCATGTATAGATGCTTGGTTTCGCACAAAAGGCTCTAATCAGTGCGAGATCTGCCAGTGAGTAGTAGACATTCCAACGTTTTTCTTGATTCAATGGGAGGACACTAAGCTTACTGGTTCGTACATTTTTCTTTGTTTCTCCAGGGCAGTGGCTGTCAACGTGCCACCTCCCGAGACCCAACCAACTGTAAGTACTTCTCTTTATTTGAACAAAGAAAGGATATGTTTTAGGCTTCTAGCTTGTTTAATCGTAATGCATGGTGGTGGTTGCCTTTTGAACAGACAAATTACTGGGTCTGGAGGATAGATCCCAGCTATAGACAAGAACAGCGTGAGAGAGTAAGTGTCTCACATATAGAGAGTAGCTATCTGCATTCAATTAAGTAACTATTCTTGTGTCATTACAGGGATGTTTCAGTCCTCTATGGGTAGCATTCTCAATTCTGATAGGCGGTCTAATGCTAGATGTGTTAATATCCATCACACTTGGTGTGTCTGCACTTCCGGTTAACATAATCATTGGTACGTTTGTTTTCTCAGTGTAAGCTAAAGTTAAAAGCTCTACTGTTTTTCTGAGTTGAGTTTTATTATAAGACTTATACGTGGTACTGGGTTGCAGGAGTGATAGTGGTGCTAGGGCTAGGAACAGCACTAAGGCTGACATTGGAGTTCTGCTACGAGTGGAGCTTGAGAAGAGCGGTTCAGAGAGCAGTGCAGAGGAGAGAATCAGCCTTGAATAACATTGCATACCCATCTGCCTTGTAAGAGATTATAATCTCAATCTGGAAAATATCTTGTGTGTGTGTGTTAGTGTGTATGTGAACAAGTTGTGTGAAGACAAGTGTGATTGTTTACATTACAATGCTGAATTTGTTGGGAGCATCAACTTTCTGTAGCTCCAAACGTTTACAAAATTAGTGTTAACCCCCAACACGTTCAGAAATTTCTCTAATTTGTCATTGAGTAAAAACTCCATGGTTGATTTTATCTCAAATGGGTTAAATTGACTAAATAGAAGATATGGGATAGATGTCGAAAATAGAGGGGTGTGATTATTTTACGATGCTGAATTTGTTGGGAGCGTCAACTTTTGTGTAGCTCAAACGTTTACAAAATTAGTATTAACCCCAAAGCTATCAGAATTGCACGATTGAGTAAAAAACAACTCCATGTTTGAGTTTAACAATAGGGGTCTTTAGTGACTAAATAGAAGATAGGGGTAAATGTGGGTAGATCTACAAAATAAAGGCTCTTGTTGCAAACTGTTGCTAGATTGAGTCAAGAAACTCCAACAGGGGTCTTTAGTGACTAAATAGAAGATAGGGGATAAATGTGGGTAGATCTACAAAATAAAGGGTCTTTTGCAAACCGTCAGAGGGATGAGTTCTTTATCTTCACCAATCACCCCTGACCTTGGGGAGCAAGTCCTCTCTCTCTCCCTTTAAGAATCAAAACGAGCGAGCAGACGACAGCGAGAATCAAAAAAATCTAACCAAATCGATTGAAATGGATGCTAAGATCGGAAAATTCTTCGACTCCGTCGGCTCTTTCTTCAGCGGCGGCGATAAGATCCCTTGGTCTGACGGAGATGTCATCGCTGTAAGTTTCGAATAACTAATCTTCGAGTTAGAATGGAACCACGAGCTGATTTTAAAGAAACTATCAACTGTTCTCCTGTGATTTTAGCAATTTCTGGTGAGATTAGGTTTGATTTCTTAATAAGAATTGGCTCAAGTCTAACTATTGTTACTCTCTTGTCTGGTGGTGTTTTTGTTTGTATTATATTTGTTTTGGCCTGATACTTTTCACATCCAAATGATTATTACTATTTTATTTTAAGTACATAACATATTAGATGATGATTGGTATTTCGCATGATGGCAAAAAATCATTCAGACGTTTTGTTGCAGAGTTTTATCAATGAAAAGTTTGTGCAAAGGGGATTTTTGATCATTCATAAATTTAACTATGAAATTATCATTCTTTCATGAGTTGTTTTAACGCTTAATAGTTACTAGATTTTGATCCGCATTTTAAAAGCGCAGAATATTTTTCGGTTTTATAGTAACAACTTTTATTAGAATTTTAACATTTGAGTTTAGATACTTATAAGTTACTTTGTTTTTGTTCAAAAAAAAATAATAAGTTACTTTGTTTTTATATTATACATCTTTTTGGGTTAAAAGTGCGTGACTTATTAATTTTGATATAATATGTTACAAAAGATTTAATGATAATATGTGTATTTAATTAGTATTGATATTTGAAAGTATAGAACACACACTTTCATTAGTGAAATGTAATAAAGATATAGATTGTCGATTCAAAATAAAATAAAATTTCTCATATCCTATACTTATATCATAGTCTAAAGAATGATACGATTATAAATCCATAATTGTTTCTCATTGTTGGGCTTTTATTGTAAAATTAACTCAATTTTTTTGATTACATAATAATTTAATATATATTAAAATCTATAATTTTTTATTAATTTTATTTATATTTTCAAAATTTATATATGTGATATGGTTTAATAAATTTATTAACAATTGGTGGGCTTAGTTTAAAATTGGAGTACAAATATGAACTTGTCCTTAAAATAATTTTTAATTACATTCCTATTCTATTGAAAAACTAATAATCCTAACCTCTTGCATTTATTATTTTTTGTCAATTAAAACAATCATAAAATATATCTCAACTGATTTTCAAAACTCTCAAAAAAAAATTTTTAATGAACTTTCCAATTAGTTGTTACAAAAGGAATATTCTTTTTAAAAAATATCACCAACACCTAAAATACACAAATTAATATATGCCAGTGGCGGACCCTAAAATTTTTTTATGTGGAGTCAAAAAGGTTCAACAGTGTAGATTAAGTGAATCGAACTTGTGTTTTGTGGGATCAGCACTGCACTACCTAACCAACTACACCACATATCATTAATGAAACAAGCTCACAAATTAAATTCTTATTATTTTGTGGTGTCAACTGACACCATTAATCTTCAAGTGGGTCCGCCACTGGTATATGCTAACTTCTAAAATAACAAAATAGTTCCAAAAATGATCTAGATATATTACTTCAACTACATTAATAGTAGTCCCTAATCGCTATTAATTTTATTGTTGTTAATAGTAATATAGATTGTATATACAAAAAAAAAGGTTTCGGCTACCTTTTTATTTGGGTTTTGGTTATTTTTTAAAAATAAATTATAGTGTAAGTCAAATAATATAGAAAGTCAAACGATATTCCTTGCAAAATTCATGTAGAAAATATTTTGGATCTGGTGTCTTTTTAAAATTTTAAATTTTTCATTCGTGAAATTCATACAAATAATGTTGAATACTAAAATACCACAAATAATATTTTATTGAACAATATTATCTCTTTTCTTAATGTGGAACATATAGCCAATGAAAGATTATAAATGGTTTTAAAACAATTTTTAAATTAATAAAATAGAAAAGAATCTCCGGAAGATTTATTAAATGCCAAAATATTTTATATAATATATGGGTTAGACTATTGTGATTCACGATTAGGGACTACTATTAATGTAGTTGAAGTAATATATCTAGATCATTTTGGAACTATTTTTGTTATTTTAGCATTTAGCATATACTAATTTGTGTATTTTAAGTGTTGGTGATATTTTTTTTAAAAGAATATTCTTTTTGTAACAACTAATTGGAAAGTTTATTAAAACTATTTTTTTTTTGGAAAGTTTTGAAAATCAGTTGAGATATATTTTATGATTGTTTTAATTGACAAAAATAATAAATGCAAGAGGTTAGGATTATTAGTTTTCAATAGCATAGGAATGTAATTAAAATTATTTTAAGGACAAGTTCATATTTGTACTTCAATTTTAATAGTATAGATAGATATTTGCATCATGTCAGAAAATTTATGTAAAATTTTCTCATTAAATTGCATCACTGGTAATACATTGTTTTCTTTATAATTCCGGATGATAATGGTAATAAATTGATTTCGTGATGATAGTCGTTTCTTGATCAATCTGAGGTTTAGGAGTTCATGAGTTCTAGGAAAATCATGTTCAAGTCAGCGTGATGCATCTCACGTTGGATCCTCTGAAACTGTAGAGCTTTTACTAAACTCCGATTAACTAATCTTCGAGGTAGAATTGAATCACGAGCTGATTTTAAAGAAACTATCAACTGTTCTCCTGTGATTTTAGCAATTTCTGGTGAGATTTTGTTAAGAAAATCATGTTCAAGTCAGCGTGATGCATCTCACGTTGGATCCTCTGAAACTGTAGAGCTTTTACTAAACTCCGATTAACTAATCTTCGAGGTAGAATTGAATCACGAGCTGATTTTAAAGAAACTATCAACTGTTCTCCTGTGATTTTAGCAATTTCTGGTGAGATTAGGTTTGATTTCGTGATGATAGTCGTTTCTTGATCAATCTGAGGTTTAGGAGTTCATGAGTTCTAGGAAAATCATGTTCAAGTCAGCGTGATGCATCTCACGTTGGATCCTCTGAAACTGTAGAGCTTTTACTAAACTCCGATTAACTAATCTTCGAGGTAGAATTGAATCACGAGCTGATTTTAAAGAAACTATCAACTGTTCTCCTGTGATTTTAGCAATTTCTGGTGAGATTTTGTTAAGAAAATCATGTTCAAGTCAGCGTGATGCATCTCACGTTGGATCCTCTGAAACTGTAGAGCTTTTACTAAACTCCGATTAACTAATCTTCGAGTTAGAATGGAACCACGAGCTGATTTTAAAGAAACTATCAACTGTTCTCCTGTGATTTTAGCAATTTCTGGTGAGATTTTGTTAAGAAAATCATGTTCAAGTCAGCGTGATGCATCTCACGTTGGATCCTCTGAAACTGTAGAGCTTTTACTAAACTCCGATTAACTAATCTTCGAGGTAGAATTGAATCACGAGCTGATTTTAAAGAAACTATCAACTGTTCTCCTGTGATTTTAGCAATTTCTGGTGAGATTTTGTTAAGAAAATCATGTTCAAGTCAGCGTGATGCATCTCACGTTGGATCCTCTGAAACTGTAGAGCTTTTACTAAACTCCGATTAACTAATCTTCGAGGTAGAATTGAATCACGAGCTGATTTTAAAGAAACTATCAACTGTTCTCCTGTGATTTTAGCAATTTCTGGTGAGATTTTGTTAAGAAAATCATGTTCAAGTGTGCTTGGTTGCTTGATGCATCTGACGTTGGATCCTCTGAAACTGTAGAGCTTTTACTAAACTCCGATTAACTAATCTTCGAGTTAGAATGGAACCACGAGCTGATTTTAAAGAAACTATCAACTGTTCTCCTGTGATTTTAGCAATTTCTGGTGAGATTTTGTTAAGAAAATCATGTTCAAGTCAGCGTGATGCATCTCACGTTGGATCCTCTGAAACTGTAGAGCTTTTACTAAACTCCGATTAACTAATCTTCGAGGTAGAATTGAATCACGAGCTGATTTTAAAGAAACTATCAACTGTTCTCCTGTGATTTTAGCAATTTCTGGTGAGATTTTGTTAAGAAAATCATGTTCAAGTCAGCGTGATGCATCTCACGTTGGATCCTCTGAAACTGTAGAGCTTTTACTAAACTCCGATTAACTAATCTTCGAGGTAGAATTGAATCACGAGCTGATTTTTCGGAAACTATAACTGTTTTCGTGTTGTTTTCGCAATTTCTGGTGAGATTAGGTTTGATTTCGTGATGATAGTCGTTTCTTGATCAATCTGAGGTTTAGGAGTTCATGAGTTCTAGGAAAATCATGTTCAAGTGTGCTTGGTTGCTTGATGCATCTGACGTTGGATCCTCTGAAACTGTAGAGCTTTTACTAAACTCCGATTAACTAATCTTCGAGTTAGAATGGAACCACGAGCTGATTTTTCGGAAACTATAACTGTTTTCGTGTTGTTTTCGCAATTTCTGGTGAGATTTTGTTAAGAAAATCATGTTCAAGTCAGCGTGATGCATCTCACGTTGGATCCTCTGAAACTGTAGAGCTTTTACTAAACTCCGATTAACTAATCTTCGAGTTAGAATGGAACCACGAGCTGATTTTAAAGAAACTATCAACTGTTCTCCTGTGATTTTAGCAATTTCTGGTGAGATTTTGTTAAGAAAATCATGTTCAAGTGTGCTTGGTTGCTTGATGCATCTGACGTTGGATCCTCTGAAACTGTAGAGCTTTTACTAAACTCCGATTAACTAATCTTCGAGGTAGAATTGAATCACGAGCTGATTTTAAAGAAACTATCAACTGTTCTCCTGTGATTTTAGCAATTTCTGGTGAGATTTTGTTAAGAAAATCATGTTCAAGTCAGCGTGATGCATCTCACGTTGGATCCTCTGAAACTGTAGAGCTTTTACTAAACTCCGATTAACTAATCTTCGAGGTAGAATTGAATCACGAGCTGATTTTAAAGAAACTATCAACTGTTCTCCTGTGATTTTAGCAATTTCTGGTGAGATTAGGTTTGATTTCGTGATGATAGTCGTTTCTTGATCAATCTGAGGTTTAGGAGTTCATGAGTTCTAGGAAAATCATGTTCAAGTGTGCTTGGTTGCTTGATGCATCTGACGTTGGATCCTCTGAAACTGTAGAGCTTTTACTAAACTCCGATTAACTAATCTTCGAGGTAGAATTGAATCACGAGCTGATTTTAAAGAAACTATCAACTGTTCTCCTGTGATTTTAGCAATTTCTGGTGAGATTTTGTTAAGAAAATCATGTTCAAGTCAGCGTGATGCATCTCACGTTGGATCCTCTGAAACTGTAGAGCTTTTACTAAACTCCGATTAACTAATCTTCGAGGTAGAATTGAATCACGAGCTGATTTTTCGGAAACTATAACTGTTTTCGTGTTGTTTTCGCAATTTCTGGTGAGATTTTGTTAAGAAAATCATGTTCAAGTGTGCTTGGTTGCTTGATGCATCTGACGTTGGATCCTCTTTAACTTGTTAAGCTTGTTTGTGCATACAATAGCCAAGATGCTTTCTTTTGGTACTCTTTGAGAAAACTTTGTTTCCCTCTCTACCTGCTTCTGACATGTTGAATAACTAAGTTTTGTGATGCATAAAAGCTTTGAGTTGGATTTTTCATCTTTACTTGATTGAGGCTTTGAGTAGTGTATGTATCTATACATTTTGTTACTATTTGAACCGAACCACAATTATTCTGTATGTTACCATTTATGCATCAAAACGTTGAGCATGCTTTGATGCAAATGACTATTCAGTCATTCAGATGATACATGTAATGTACACATGAGATTTTTAGTGGTCTTGCATTATAAACACTCTACCTAGATGACACATGCATGCCAGCGAGTACCAAGAGGATTAGGTGTGAATAAGGGTACTTTGAGCAAACTATGTCTGATTATTTTGAGTATACATTTAGTTATCTTTCTAATGACAGTACAAAACTATATAACATGCCCTCTGTTTTAGTGGATGCCGAAACTAGCACTTGTTTTTTTCCTTTGGTAAGAGAAAATCTAATCCAACGGTTGAGAGTAGTTTCTGTATTAATCCAAAGGTTGTGGTCTCCTGCCATTAAACTCGGTAAAGCAGACGAAGATACAACTCTGCCTACAACCTTAAAGACAGGGAGGCTGAACAAAAACAAACACAACTTTGTTTCGATTCACAACATCTGTGTGTTCTACTCCTCCTCCGATTTCATACGTATTGGTAAGTCTCGCATCCCAAATCTTGTTGAATAAAGTCGAAAGCCCAAAACTTGCTGTCGAATCAGGACTGATTACATCTCTTGGTAATACTCGTATAGAATCTGGCGTGGAAGCTTCTAAGTACAAAGCTTTTGTTTTGTTCTAGCTGAGTTAAGTGGAAGAGAGAGCTAAAAGGACACGACTTTGTTGTTGTTGAAGGTACAATTTAAAATGCTTTTGCAGTAACAAATTTAACATCTTTATGACACTTGGTGGAAGAGTCTTTGGAACTTTCTCGTGTTGTGGCTATTGTTGTTGTTGCTCTGATCCAAAGATCTTGACTTTGGCTTTGCTTTCTGATTTTATTTTTCCTACTCAAATTGAGAGTCAACTTGGATATGCGTTCAGCGTTTTACTTTCAACTCGTCAAGTACGCAATTTATGAACTTTTGATTGTCAGTTTCGCCTACTGCATCATTTTGGATTCATTCACTTGCTTATGCGTGTCCTTCGGGTTGTGTTGATACTTATCTCCATTTTGCCATTATTATATATTTCATTTTTCTTTGGTAAGTCACGTTTTATCAATTTTTCATGTGATGCAACTCTGATCTGTCTGAGAAGGCATTGGGTTTTGGCCATGTATAGTTTTCACTTTTGTGATTGATTCCGTATCTGATTCTTGTTTAATTCGCATATTATTTTTATTTTTGTAACTTACTAGCGCTTCTTTTCTTCTTCCTCTTTCAACTTGGTAGTCTTATGGGTACCTAGGAAAAGGGACTTGTTGTTGTGGCAGGCAAGGATCAGATGCATACTACCTCCATCCCCGCTGGTGACCTTGAAAAGCAGCAGGACAAGGCTCCCGAGAAGCAGAGCGAGTCAGTAAATGAGTCTGCCACGGAGGTAAACCTCACCATTGTTGTCTGCAATGGAGATTCAAGTGGGGCACATGAAACCGTAGAGGTGGCTCAGATCTATGGCCCAGCTGAGAGGGAAGAGTCTCCCAAAAGGTTTGCTTGTCCAGGAACTCCAGCTCTCACGAGCAGTGTAGGTCAGCTCCCTTCTCTTTTATTATTAAGACGGTTCCATTAATGTAAATTGATATGTTTTTGTGTGTTAATGAATCTGGCTCATATGTCATTGCTCTTTCCCTTTTAATGGTGAGTAGGGTTTGTCAGCAAGAGAAGGAAGAGGCTTTGATCGAACTGGGGTGCCTATGTCGTGGTGATAAATTTTACTTTATTAAAAGCTGTGGTAAACATATTTAACCATCTATTTTATAATTAGTTGGATATCATTAATTTATTGTTTTAACTTTACTTTCTAGACAAAATTAATTTTATCTTAATATGTGTGTTTTGTCCAAAACATCTTATATTTAGAAACGAGTGAGTACAATTTTTGTGTTTCTTCTTCTTCTCACATTAGCTTTACATCTTAATTGGAAAGTTCTGATTACAACTTTTACACGAATTTAAACTATAACATGAGATAACTAGTGTTTAGGATTCAATTGGTTTATTTCACATAATTTACATCTTTACAGATCGTGAATGTAATCAAACATGTTCAGTATTTTTCTTCTTCTTACCAAAGGCTAGAAGTTTCAGCATGCTCTGCATATATATTATATAGTTAATTTGTTCATCATATATAGTCTCATACTTTACAAGTTTCTATGTGATGTAGATAGAAGTCAGAACTATATTGTGGATTGTGGTCTCGTACTCTCATATACTATATAAGATAAGAGCAAAGTCACTATATAAAATGAAGATGTTGATAGGGTTGACCAAAAATCTATTAAATGATTTTTGATAAAGAAATCTATTAAATGATGTTCATACAAAATAGTTTACCTCTTCGCATCTCTTGCAAATGTTAATCAATCCAAAGAAAATTTCTTTTAAAAAAAAACATTGTATACAACTCAGGGATCATCATCATTCAAGATTCAAAATCCACCCATATCGACAAAACTAAATCCAATCTAGCTTTGATGATATTAATAATAAAAGAATAAGAAATATTTAACCATTGTTTGTTTGCAATACAAGTAAAAAAAATTACTAAATAAATAATTCATTTTAGACAAAGACAATTAGATAATGATAAATTTGTAGAACAAACAGTATTAAGTTTCCAATTGCATGATGCTTTCACACTTATCCATCACCGTGACACACACATCCGGCCACTGGTCCTGCGTTGTTTCTATGTTGATATTGACCTTTCTCAAATCATTATTTATCAGATCATAATAGAGAAGATAACAAGGAGAAGGCAACGCCAAGATAACCTCATTGTTCTGAGCCGTACCATGCACAATCAACTTCATAAAGTTACGGCCATCCACTAAATGTCTGTGACAAGGCTTCAAAACCAGAGACTTTCTCGACCATTCTCCACCATCTTCTAAAACCCACAACTCCGACTCACCCGTTCTTCCAATATGTGTATAATGAAACAGTGCTGGTTTTCCACCGTGATTTATAAAACCCACGGATTTACCAAACTGAGACACCTCATGTGGTGCTTGGATCTTACTGAACTTTTCAGACCTAACATCAAAACAGTAAAACTTACGGCGACATGTAAGAGTGGCAGCCGTATAATATATAACACCGTTGATGCATGGTCCTTGTCTTCTAGGAAAGTGAGGTTGTTGATCATCATACTCAATTCTTTTCAAAACCTCTGGGTTCTAGTACAAAGACCCAATACTCAGAGGTTATCTTCTCACCATCTATCACAGCACTGCAGACTATTTTGTATTGATCATGAACAGGATCGTGCCCGAAAAAGTAGTTGACACTCTTTTTAGGTTTTGTTGAGCAAAGATGACGGCGGGTAAAGTTATGCTTTGTCTAGTGGCGGGATTATAGATACATGTTTTCTGCAAACAACGTATAAAACAGACCGCGAAGAGACACCGTCAAATATCCTCCCATCCCTGGGAAAGTCAAATCTGGTTTTAACGACGATGATTCAGCACTATTACTAGACGACGATGATATAATGTCAATGATACCAGTTCAGACTTTCCAGGGGTTTTGCAGACTTCCATTGACTTACAGTCGTCGTGTGTAGCATAATTCAAACTCATATATAGACCAAGTGGTCGCGGTGGTGACGATGGAGATGATGCGACGGTGAGATAAAGGTTGCTAAAGTATCTAGAACAGATCAGACAAGACCAGAGCTTTGAGACACACTTGAACCTCATAAGCGATGTGGCAGGTAACCTAGTTAAGATTTCAATAACGAGATCAAAAGAAATCTCTGGCGCGATATCCTCTCTTCTTCTGAACAGATACTTAGACATAGCTATGTCTAAATCACAGGGGTTCTTTTTTCAGATATATAGAACTAGTAGGAAAGACAAAACAGAGACAGAGTTAATGTTCACCAGTTAAGGGTTTGAAGATCTTTGCGTCGAATTGGAAATTTTCTACTTTTCTAACCGCTTCGGCAAAACGGCGTCGTCGAGGGTTTAGTGCTGTAATTTAACTTAGCGTTGAACATTTACAACCAGAACACAATCGAGTTTAAGATTTTAAAACATCCCATGCCTAAGACGGGTTTAAAATCTAACACAACAGTACCGGACCCTAAGTACAAAGTTTAGAAGCTGTTGTTACTGTCCTTTACAAATATTAAAAAATTGCGGCCCTGATTGTACATGCATCTTTCAATGAAAAATAATCAAATTAGATGTTGCAGGCCAAGTGTTCGGGCTTCTCTCGCCACAGTTGACCGTTTTCTTTATATTTTCTTTAATATTAATAAATAAATATGATTAGAATCCAGACCTAACAACAATCCACAGGATGATGTTCAACGTGGAATAGACATGCTTGAAGGTAGCTACCAACAATCCTATCTTTCTCTCTTTTTTTTTTTTTTTTTTTTTTTTTTGCAAATCATGCCCTGAAAGATGATTCTGACACAAGATGCTGAAGCTTTGTTGTCATGAGAGGTGATCAAATATGTTTGGTTGTTGTTGCAGCATCTCTTGCGAACAGTGCTCCTCCATTGGAAGACAGAGAGAAGCTCTATCTACTTGCTGTTGGTTACTACAGGAGTGGGGATTGCTCCAAGAGCAGGCAGCTTGTTGACCGCTGTATCGAGGTTTCATCCACTCTCTTTTCTTTGGTACACCGAATCACCCGTTGTGATATTACTTTGTGGTTATATATTTAAATGGTTTGGTTTTTGGTAGATGCAACCCGATTGGAGACAAGCTTTGGTACTAAAGAAGTGCATCGAAGACAAGATCACAAAGGGTAAGCCCACTCACTCGTCAAACAAGTAACGAAAGTTCTAGGGACTGCCGAAATGTTAGTAGCAAGTTCCTTATTGAGTTACTGATTAATATTTTATTTTTGTTGTTGTAATGGCAGATGGAGTTATTGGGATAGGCATCACTGCTTCAGCGGTAGGAGCCGTAGGTCTCATAGCCGGTGGTATTGTAGCGGCGCTGGCTCGCAAGAAATGAAACACGAGGATCCTTTAACTTGTTAAGCTTGTTTGTGCATACAATAGCCAAAGATGCTTTCTTTTAGTTTTTTTTTTTTGTCACTGAATATTTCATTAGAAAACTAAGAAGAAGAAATGAATCCAAAACGATGGTCAAAATCATGATGTCCGATACAAAGGGAGACAACTAAGATGTCCAAACTAGAAGTATGAAAGAAAGAAATTGCTGCAAAACCAGAAGAGATCAATCGGATGTCTTTCACAATTCCGATGATTTCTTTTGACTGGATGTTGCCAGAGATAGCTCTGATGAGCGTTAAATTGTCGGAGAGAACCTTGAGTGTGGAGAACTCCAAGGTTAGCGCCATGCAAAGTACCGATCGAATCACGATGGCCCCTGCAAATAAGGATAAGCTGATGAAGCTTTAAAACCGAAGTCCTAACTGACTTAATTTGGCACTGAAAGACATGAACGGTGGTTCGGAGCTGAATGTGAAAAGCTCTCAAACTGGGCTATGTGAACCCGTAAAACAGATGTGAAAAGCTCTCAATAGCCAGAATTTGGACCAGGTCCACTAAAATCAACACAATGACCTCTTTGGTAACACCCTTGGGATTGACGACGTAGTACGGAAGACGGCAACGTGATGGAGACAACTTCATCCTTCTAAAAACGCTGAGTATGATGAGGTATGGTGACGGAACAAAGTTTCAATCCGACCAATCCTTTGGAACTTCGACATTACCGTGACAAGACCAACGAATTGCAATCAAACTAAACCTGAGCAACCATTCATGTACCTCATTCAAAATGAAGATGTGAGAGGTTGGAAGTGGCTCTGCAACGGCGCATTGGTTTGTGTGCCAGAGAGAAAAAGTCTCTAGGGCTTTCTTTTGGTACTCTTTGAGAAAACTGTGGTTTCCTCTCTGCCTGCTTCTTTGACATTTTGAATAACGAAGTTTTGTGATGCATAAAAAGTTTGAGTTGGATTTTTCATCTCTACTTGAGTGGGCTAATTCCTCTTTAAAAAACATACAATCTGAATCTTTCCCGGTTTCATATGTAAGCACATCTGACCACAATTAGCAAACATTCTCACCAATTGCTCTTGTAAATTATGAACTTTAAAATAATGATACGACTTGGGAGTCGCAGCCTTAGCGGTTTCTTAAAACAACGTCATTTTTTATTTATTTTACTCGGAACAGTGTCCAGATTATAACTGTATATGCCTTGTGACATAATGAACACGAGCATTGTTATCTGAAGTTGATATAATATATATGCAAAATGTTCACTCTTTCCTCTCTGTTTTCTTCCTTCCCCTTTCAACTCTCGTCTAACATAGCTCTGATGATTCACTAACTCTCTTCCCAGTATCATTGGTAATGATGCTTCACGTGATCTCTATATCCATTGTTTGTCAACAATGACATGTTTCATTCTGTGTCCTTTGGACACAGGTGTAAAACACACACATGACGAAAGTCACTAAAAGAAGCACTAGAGTCCCCACCACCAACCGTTAATGATCTCACATTTGGTCAAGAATCAATCACTTTAGACGCTCTTCTCTCAGATTCTCCACCTGACCCGTCTCATCGGCCCCTTGGATTCCCCTAAGCTTCCAGTAATAGTCTATGGGGACGCCTCCACTGGCAAACAACTGTTCTTCTCCATGAGAAGAAGGAAATTGCAGAGCAGTAAGCAGTCATGAAAGGCCCTGGAAGCTTTCCACTGGAGAGACTATTGGCTATATTCCAGTGCATAGCCTCTTAGGAGATCCTTCATTTGGCGAAGAGGAAGAAGAAGAAGATGCTACAGGTTACGACAAAGAGACTAACAACAACATGATGGTGATGTCTGATATTCTGTTTCAAGTGTCGAGTCTCTGTGATGCAAACTTTATAATCAAAAGCGGAAGCTGCCGGTTAGAAGGTTTGTGTCTGAAGGTAACCACACACTTTATTTGGAACTATTGAGAGTCCAATAGCATAGGGTGTGATACAAAGAGAATGCTGATGCATCATCTTATGTTTTTTTCCCCTCTGCTTATAGGTTGCGAGAAGCCTCAGCTTTCCACTGTCCAAGTACTTGTACAGGAGATAATGTATGCTAGAAATCCAAAAGCTGTTGATCAAATGCTTTTGAATATGTATCATTTTCATTTGAATAGTCAAATATTATTGACATAGTTTTCTGAGATAGTTTAGATCATTATTCCTAGTCTTAAAGTTATGAATATAAAGCATTGACAAAACGCATGCATCTAACTTTTTTTAATATTGCATCTCATAGACAAAAGTTTGCATGAACAACTTCGAGATGTTGTTGTTCACAAAGTTTTCGAGTTTGTTTAGTTTTTTTTTCTCGTAATATTGTCTAAATAATAATAATTTATCGAAAGTTATAATGGTCAAAATAGAACATCATTTTAGTATTATTTGTGTATTGCATTCACTAGATTCTCTCAGTTGACCTTGTACTAAATAATCTTCTTGCTAAGTGGTTGTCTAAAAATAGTATCAACATGGTGTAGACTAATAATAGAAATAAGTCTTTATCACGAAGCACAAATGTTTGGGGTGTTGGAACTCGTTTTGACAAAGTAGTGTGGACCATTTTTCGATGGGTTTTTCGACGAGACGCGTCATCGAATTATCAGAATTTGGGCTCGATGTAATCGTCACCATGAACACTATGAGTTAGTGTATTTGTTGGTCAAAATCGGAGTTGTTTTGAACGAAATGGAGATCCAAAGTGAATGATATAAAAAGCTTATAAAACTTTATATTTGGCTAAGTATAAAACCTAAGCAAATAGATCACTTTGAATATTTGGGTTTGGATTAGAAACTGATCTTGTTAGTTGGACATTATGTCAATTAACTAAATCTTTCTAATTTTATTTATGATGATCTTTTATGTTTTTTTTAAACATAAAAATGCAAACCCATATAAAGTATTATTGGCTTTGATTTGTTTGGTCAAAACCATTTATTACTTTGCCCACTAACGTGAGTAATGGAGAATCAATTCTCATTACTGCATTAGTTTACTCCATGATCACATAACGTACGTATTTGACTTTTGAAGTTATATAACAATACGTGAAAGCTCATTCATAAGAGATATTGGAAAATAAATCTTTGTTCAACGATTCCTCATTTTATTTTCTTTCTCTTTTCTTTGATATTTTTTTAGAGTCGAGAGAGTACACACAAAACTAGTTTCGCCAGGCTTCTGATAGAGTGACGCAAATCAGAAGATTATTTGCAGTTGTATCTTGGGATTCATTACGTTATCAAACCGTCGCATTACGGAACGTATTTTGAGTTAAGGAAATAGATAATTTCTCGTCTCTGCAGTTGTATCATTTTTTTCTTAATCTTTGGTATAATTTTATCAATTTTATTCTTCACAATATTCAGTTCTCCGTAGTTTCTATAATACGGTCATATCATGGGGTTGACTTCATATATATATGTGACCTTGTTTGTTGGATAAATATAGACAAGTTTTATAGATTATAAGACATTCGTTTGTACAGATATTCAATATATAATTTGTATTCATCAAGTTTGTCTGTCTCTATGTAGCGTGGCGTCTTTATGAGTTGTCTGTGTTGCTTATAATTAAATGGAAACGCGGTTTTCTCCGCTTGTTCCGTGAATATGAGCACATGTGTGCTTTGTTTTCTTTCGGCCATCGTATTAAACCGCCAGACGTGACATTCTATTGTCTCACTCAATGATGTATTTGTTACACGTATTTTAAATTGTGGTTAGCCAGTAATATGTTTATTTACGGTCACTGGTTTGTATCCGTGAAGCCAACTAGATAGAGGCATGTGTGATTCATAGTACTTCACAAGGGCAGTGAATGTGAAAGCTGGAGAAAAGAAGTTGCTATTTTGACTGGCCAAAATGTTCATAGAATGTTACGTATAGTTCTTTGTATTTTGTGCAGCTACGCATCCTAAAACAACGCACGCACCTGAAATTAATAACTAGTGATTAAAAAATGATCGAACACACTTGCAGTATTTAAGTTTTATAATCTTATATATTAAAACAGAAGTCACAGTCTTGATTCATGTGTGATTTTTTTTTTAAAAATAGACATATTTCTAAAAAGACATGTTACATTTAATCTCTAATCTTATCATTTAAATTTTGGGCATACCAGAAATTTTTATTTGGCTATCAATAATTAGATTTAAACAATAGATGATCCATTGGATTTATAGATAGTATAAATTAAGTAGATATAATTTAATGTTGTAATACTATACTTCCATATATTAAATATTTGTCGATGTTATCTTTTAAAATTATAAAGATTTTTTTTTTAAATAACAAAAATCATTTTATCTAACAATGATTAATCTTTACTACCTTAAACCAATGAAAAATAATTTTAAACTATATAGTTTATTTTAAAAATTAAACAAAAATTAAATGTTTAATTATTTACTCGATAATATAAATTTATGAAGCGAAATTTTTATTTTTAAAAAACTTACTAAATTTGTGAAATGTTACAATATCTTTGAATATGACAATAAAAGAATATTTTACTAATCTTTATATATGGTTACGATTTTAATAATGAAATAATAATCCGAAAATATATATATATATATATATATATATATATATATATATATATATATATATATATATATATATATATATATAATATACAAATACATGTGAAAGTTTGAAACAATCTATTCAATGAAAAAAATATACCGTAAACTTATTATGTTTTAAAAATTGATAGATACATATATATTATAATATATACTAATTTAGAATTGAAAACAAAATATTTATATAAAAATAAATGAAAACAAAAACCTGCACAACTAATCTTTATATATATAGTTACGATTTTAATAATGAAATAATAATCCGAAAAATATATATATATATATATATATACAAATACATGTGAAAGTTTGAAACAATCTATTCAATGAAAAAAATATACCGCACGCAAACTTATTAAGTTTTAAAAATTGATAGATACATATATATTATAATATATACTAATTTAGAATTGAAAATAAAATATTTATATAAAAATAAATGAAAACAAAAACCTGCATGGTTGCGTGGATCGAGGTTTAGTTTGTTTATCGGAACTTTACTTGATTATAGTTTTCAATTATGTGAATCCCTAGACTTTGTCGTCATATTCACATACAGCATTATTACATATACACACATCTGGTCCGCATAGCCTCCATATTAATGTTTTCACCACTGTCTTTAAACAATTCGAATCACAGTTGTATATTTGTATGCTTTTGAAATTGTAAGGTTACATTAGTAGAGAGATATTACTACAAATCTACAGTGGTTAATGAGAAAAAGTCAGAAGAACTCATTTATTAGACATCACAATCACCGTGATCACTTTATTGAGAAAGAAAAAAAAGTCAAAATAATCCATTTAGACCATCACAATCACCATATGATCATTTGAACGGAGAATATATTTGTCGCAGAAAAGGTAAAATCGTCATATAGAATGATGTACTCCCTCACGTCACTTATTTACTGTAGGAACATTTTGAAATATTCATATGGTGCTGTTTCATACTTACAGGCACGTGCCCGCTTTCTCTCCGTTTATCCAATCTGTTTGCGTGGAACTGTATCATGTGTTGGTGGTATCTTTGTAAGCTAATGGATTCTTCTTGAACTGTCTCTCTCTGAGCTAGAGCTAATGGATTTGATCATTTGATCTCATTATTGTTTGTCGCTGTTTTTTTTTGATGATAATAGGATGTATGGACCGAGTTCCTACTATTCCCGAAGAAAGATAAAATTGATGATTTGGTACAGATTTTTAACGAGGTCTAAAGTATAATCCCATCTTCGTCTGATTGACAGTAATTTCGTTTTACCAAAACTTGAATACAGAATCGATGGATTTTCGCTTGAATTCAAATCAACTCTTACCACTGGTTTACCACAAAGTAGCATCAACTTCGTTCGTTGTTTATTTATGCTTGGGAAAATGTGGTGGTACGATTAGGATTTTAACTCCAAACTAATTCGTCCATGAATGTATATAGTAAAGGTAGATTTAGATGGAAATATAAAATTATTTTGGTGGGTGATGTTTGATATTGGAATCGAATGATCTACTTGTATTGAGGAGCTCTCTTCTTATATGTACATAATAGGTTACAAGTAAGGTAAGACAATATTCTAGGAGATACTATAACATAATTACATAATATGTAGACGTTGACAGACAATGAGATTATGTACTTTCCATACTCTTACACACCTCAAGACGGACGGCCATAGGAGAGTCCGATCTTGACAGTTAGAGATTCAAACTGTGTGCGTGGTAATAGTTTGGTCAGTGCATCATCAAGTTGATCAGCTGAGTTTACGTGAGATACTGCAGTGCACGCTTTGGACAAATTGGCGAACAAAATGATAGTCGAGAGCCAGATGCTTCATACGTGAATGAAAGACCGGATTGGCGGCCAAATACGCTCCAATGTTGTCACAAAATATGACTGGTGTCGGGGAGAGGGGCGCCAAGTTTGGAGAGCAGAGACTGAAGCCAACATACTCCGCTGTTGTTGCTGCTAGCGACCGGTACTCGGCTTCAGTAGATGAAGCGCCACACGGGTTTGCTTCTTAGAGGACCAAGCTAGGTGGCGACCAAGGTAGATGATGTACACCAGTAGGACGTAATCATCTTTATTTCCAGCCCAATCCGCATCAGTAAATGCATGGAGGTTGGGAGTGTGTGAGCAGAGAGAAAGATGTCTCGTGTCATACTGCCTGCAGGTATCGGAGAACTCGTTTGGACGGCTTGCCGTGTTCAGTAGTTGGTTTGTGCATGAACGGGACAGTTTGTTCACCGAACGAGATATCTGGACACGCCAGGAGAGATATTGGAGGCTTCCAACTACTGCTCGATATTCTGACGGGTCAAATGGTGTACCTGAAAACAAAGTCAAGGGAGTATTAGTACACATTGGTGTTTTAATAGAGTTACAATCTGTCATATTTGTACGATGTAAAAGATCAGCTATGTAGCGAGTCTGATTCAGATGCAGTCCATCTTTGGTTCTAATAACTTCAATGCCAAGAAAGAGAGAGATCATCTAAATCTTTAGCTTAAAAACGTTGAGATAAGGATTCGATAAACCGTGTTGTATGAGGAGGACTGTTTCCAGTGATGATCATATATCATCGACAAAAACTAGCATGTAGATGAGAACGCCACTGTTGTTATAGATGAAGAGACGAATCAGCAACTGAGTTTTGAAACCAGATTGCAGGAGAAACGTGCGGCTCATTGTACCACGCCGGAGCTTGTCGAAGACCATAGATCGCTTTTCTTAGCTTACACACACGCATGAGGATTATCTTTGTCGATGAAACCCGGCGGTTGCATCATGTAGACGTCCTCATTGAGATGTCCTTGTAGAAATCGTTGTTAACATCGAGCTGCCGCAGGTTCCAGTTTTAGTGACCGCAATGCTGAGGACAGTTAATTGTGGCGGCTTAACAACTGGACTAAAGGTGTCATGAAAGTCAATTCCTGGTCGAGTGAAGCCTTCGCAACAAGTCGAGCTTTGTAGCGGGTTATGGATCCATCCGCATTCCTCTTGATTGTAAAGATCAGCGGCAACCTACAACATTGACATGATTAGCAGCTTGAGTTAATGTTTCTAAATCCCATGTATGGTTTCGTTTAGCATTGAACTCATCACTCATAGCTTGCGCCAGTGGGGGTTCTTGAGGGCTTCTATGACGGTTTTGGGAATCATGTCTAGGAGGAGGAGTTTTGTGGTATGAAGATTTAGTTTTGTACTGGTTTTCTGGTTCGTACTGACTTGGGTAGGTTGAGGAACTTGTATTGGTTGGGGAAGAGAAGTGTCTGGAACTGTCACGCTGGTGATTGAGTACAGGAGACTGAGTAGTAGTTGTGTGGAGGTGATTGAGGTGCTGGTGGAGGTGGTTGAGCTGCGGTGATGAGGGTGGAGGCACAGATGAGGTACTAACTGTGGAATCACTGAAACTATAGGATGAGAACGAAGTTGTAGCCTCTTGGTCATCCTCGGTGGAACTATTTGAAGAAGTAGTAGCGAATGGAAAAACCGATTCATGAAAACTACTTGACGCCAGTATAAATCCGATTTGTTTCTCTATCTAGCAAAAGTAGGCACTTTGTGAGATTGAGTAGCCTAGAAAGACACAGGGTGTCGATCTTGCATCAAGCTTGTTAGATGCATATGGTCTAAGCCATGGAAAACACAAGCAGCCAAAAATCCTTAGTTTTTCATAGTTTGGAACATGTCCATGTAAAGACTGAAAAGGATTTTGATATTTTAAAACCAGAGTTGGCATTCTACTGATTAGATAGACAGCCGTAGCAAATGCATATGTCCAAACGATCTCAGCATTGATGCATGGGATAACAGAGCAAGACCAGTTTCACTATATGTCGATGTCGCATTCGATATACCATTATGTTCAGGAGTATCGCGGACTTTTCATATGCGAAATGCCATGAGATGCTTGAAAAGCTGTTAAAGCTATATATTCACCCCCATTGTCAGTGTATAGAGTTCTAAGTTTGGTTTGAATTCGATTTTCAACCAAGACTTTGAACCTAGTAAAAACATCAAACACTTGAGATTTTTGTTTTAATGGATATAGCCACGTATAGCGAGTAAAATGATCTACAAATATAACATAATATTTGAAACCATCTTCTGAAATGATTGGAGATGTCCAAACATCTGAGAATACTATATCAAGTGGAGAAGAAGATTTTAAAGTGGAGTTTTGAAAAGGCAACTTGTGCATTTTATTAATAGAGCAAGAAGTGCATGGAGAAGCCATTAAAACACTAGAAGTAACCGGAATTGAAAGACAGAAACTAGTTTTGAAGAATTGGAAAAGTGGGATGACCAAGATGCGAAAGTGCCAATCAGACATAGTGGTCTTGACAGCAGCAAAAAAGCAAGAGCGGAGGTTTTGAGGTTTTGGAAAGCTGCCATCCATAGGTATCATCTTTAGGTTTGCCCTCGCAGACGTAGAGCCCGCCTCGCAAGTCTCTGACCTGAAAGTATGTGGGAGTAAAAGTAACAGCAACTCCATTAGTGGATTCTACGGAAGTGATAAGAAACGTGATTTATGTATGCAAAATAAGGAATATTTTCGTTCCATTGTTTACACTATTTTACGGATCTCACGACACGTGATGGTCCATGATTGGTTAGATTTTAATTTTTTTAAAATAAGACAAAAAAAAAATCCAGAGGGTTCTAGCGATGCACATGCTCTGAGACATTCTTTTTCTTACCTTCAGTGTTATTATATTATACTATAGATCAACCTTTTTCAATTTCCTCTGTCTTGGTAAATTATGGTGTCTACTTTCAATTAAAAACAAACATCGACACCTGTTGTGGTCGGCTAAAACCTGCATGTTGATCTATCCCAGCTTTATCTCATGACTAAAACTGACTAAGTTTTGAAATTTTATCGAAACATGATATTCAATATACGGTCTATATTAATAAAAATTGACCAGGAATAAGCTGTCTCATATTCCATATACTAAAGCAAGATAAAAGAGAAAATATCCACAATTATGTATGCATGTTTGTATTAGTAATTTCACATCATCTCAAGTAAGATAAAACTATAACCAATATACCAGAGACAAACTATCTATCTATAAAATCCATGAATCTTGACATTTTAGTAAATTCTGATATAGTGATATAGGGAAAATGATGTTCTCTGTTGTTATGTATTTCTTTTACTAAGAAACATTTTCATGAAATGATTAATTTTAAGATTATTAATTGTCTATTATCTAAATTAATAAATGGTTGTGAGGAAAGTACAGAAACTTGTTTTGTTTTTGTGAAATGTATTCATACTCACTAGATTCTCTCAGTTGACCTTGTACTAAATAATCTTCTTGCTAAGTGGTTGTCTAAAAATAGTATCAACATGGTGTAGACTATTAATAGAATAAAGTCTTTGTCATGAAGCACAACTATTTGGGGTTGACTTAATACATATATGACCTTGTTTGTTGGATAAATATAGACAAGTTTTATAGATTATAAGACATTCGTTTGTACAGATATTCAATATATAATTTGTATTCATCAAGTTTGTCTGTCTCTATGTAGCGTGGCGTCTTTATGAGTTGTCTGTGTTGCTTATAATTAAATGGAAACGCGGTTTTCTCCGCTTGTTCCGTGAATATGAGCACATGTGTGTGCTTTGTTTTCTTTCGGCCATCGTATTAAACCGCCAGACGTGACATTCTATTGTCTCACTCAATGATGTATTTGTTACACGTATTTTAAATTGTGGTTAGCCAGTAATATGTTTATTTACGGTCACTCGGGTTTGTATCCGTGAAGCCAACTAGATAGAGGCATGTGTGATTCATAGTACTTCACAAGGGCAGTGAATGTGAAAGCTGGAAAGAGAAAAAGTTGCTATGTTGACTGGCGAAAATTTTCATATAACGTAACGTAGGTGTTTTGTCTTCGGTCCAACTACGCATCCCAACTCACCGGACGTACCTGAAATAAATTAGTAAACGAACGATGGAGTGATTAGAAAATGATAAAACACACATGCATTATTTAAGTTTTCTAATTTGTTTATTGAAACTAAGGTAACACCTATCGCGAATGGGCGTTACTTGATTACTAGTTTTCAATTATGAATCCTGAAATTTTGTCGTCATATTCATATACGTAATTACGTCTACACACGCATCTGGTCCGCAATGTCTCCACATTAATTAATAGTGCATCCATTAATGTTTCCATATACTGTCATTATTCAATTCGAACCACAATTGTATATTTGTATGCTTCTGAAATTGTAAGTTTACAATTAGGGATGGATATCTTATTTGATTTGGTTCTTATTCGTTTATTCGATCTGAATATCCGTAAATTGACGAAGCAAAAAAAAACACTAAAAATTAATATCTATCAAAAACAAGTCAAATCACAAATATTAAAATTTTAAGTACCATATATTCGTTCCGTTCCGACATATATATCAATACATGTGTATTTATGATTAAATATAGAATTTTAAATATATGTTTTTGATCAAAGAAAAAAGTTTGTACAATTATTATGTTAAGATACAATTTAATAAATTTTATTTATGCTTGGGAAAATGTGGTGGTACGATTAGGATTTTAACTCCAAACTAATTCGTCCATGAATGTATATAGTAAAGGTAGATTTAGATGGAAATATAAAATTATTTTGGTGGGTGATGTTTGATATTGGAATCGAATGATCTACTTGTATTGAGGAGCTCTCTTCTTATATGTACATAATAGGTTACAAGTAAGGTAAGACAATATTCTAGGAGATACTATAACATAATTACATAATATGTAGACGTTGACAGACAATGAGATTATGTACTTTCCATACTCTTACACCCCTCAAGGCGGTGACCATAGGAGAGTCCGATCTTGACAGTTAGAGATTCAAACTGTGTGCGGTAATAGTTTGGTCAGTGCATCATCAAGTTGATCAGCTGAGTTCACGTGAGATACAGCCAGTGCACGCTTTGGACAAATTGGCGAACAAAATGATAGTGAGAGCCAGATGCTTCATAATGAATGAAAGACCGGATTGGCGGCCAAATGCGTTGCTCCAATGTTGTCACAAAATATGACTGGTGTGCGTGGAGAGGGGCGCCAAGTTTGGAGAGCGAGACTGAAGCCAACATACTTCGCTGTTGTTGCTGCTAGCGACGGTACTGGCTTCAGTAGATGAGCGTTACACCGGTTTGCTTCTTAGAGGACCAAGCTATGGGGTGGCGACCAAGGTAGATGATGTAGGCACCAGTAGGCGTGTAATCATCTTTATTTCCAGCCCAATCCGCATCAGTAAATGCATGGAGGTTGGGAGTGTTGTGGCAGAGAAAAGATGTCGTGTCATACTGCGCAGTATCGGAGAACTTCGTTTGGCGGCTTGCCAGTGTTCAGTAGTTGGTTTGTGCATGAACTGGGACAGTTTGTTCACGAGGAGCGAGATATCTGGACACGTCGGGAAAGATATTGGAGGCTTCCAACTACTTTCGATATTCTGACGGGTCAACTAATGGTGTACCTGAAAACAAAGTCAAGGGTATTAGTACACATTGGTGTTTTAATAGAGTTACAATCTGTCATATTTGTACGATGTAAAAGATCAGCTATGTAGCGAGTCTGATTCAGATGCAGTCCATCTTTGGTTCTAATAACTTCAATGCCAAGAAAAGAAAGAGATCATCTAAATCTTTTAGCGAAAACGTTGAGATAAGGATTCGATAAACCGTGTTGTATGAGGAGGACTGTTTCGGTGATGATCATATCATCGACAAAAACTAGCATGTAGATGAAACGCCACTGTTGTTATAGATGAAGAGAAGAATCAACTGAGTTTTGAAACCAGATTGCAGGAGAAACGTCTGAAGCTCATTGTACCGCCGGGGAAGATAGATCGCTTTTCTTAGCACACACGGCATGAGGATTATCTTTGTCGATGAAACCCGGCGGTTGCATCATGTAGGCGTCCTCATTGAGATGTCCTTGTAGAAATCGCGTTGTTAACATCGAGCTGCCGCGGGTTCCAGTTTTAGTGACGCAATGCTGAGGACAGTTCGAATTGTGGCGGCTTAACAACTGGACTAAAGGTGTCATGAAAGTCAATTCCTGGTGGTTGAGTGAAGCCTTTACGCAAAGTCGAGCTTTGTAGCGGGTTATGGATCCATCCGCATTCCTCTTGATTGTAAAGATCCAGCGGCAACCTACAACATTGACATGATTAGCAGCTTGAGTTAATGTTTCTAAATCCCATGTATGGTTTCCGTTTAGCATTGAACTCATCACTCATAGCTTTGCGCAGGGGGTTCTTGAGGGCTTCTATGGCGGTTTGGGAATCATGTCTAAGGGAGGAGTTTTGTGGTATGAAGATTTAGTTTTGTACTGGGTTTTCTGGTTCAGTACTGACTTGGGTAGGTTGAGGAACTTGTATTGGTTGGGGAAGAGAATGTCTGGAACTGTCACGCTGGTGATTGAGTTCTGGAGACTGAAGTAGTTGTGGGTGGAGGTGATTGAGGTGCTGGTGGAGGTGGTTGAGCTCTTGGTGATGAGGGTGGAGGCACAGTATGAGGTACTAAGCGGAATCACTGAAACTATAGGATGAGAACGAGTTGTAGCCTCTTGGTCATCCTCGGTGGAACTATTTGAAAGTAGTAGCGAATGGAAAAACCGATTCATGAAAAACTACTTGGCAAGTATAAATCGATTTGTTTCTCTATCTAGCAAAAGTAGGCACTTTGTGAGATTGAGTAGCCTAGAAAGACCAGGTGTCGATCTTGCATCAAGCTTGTTAGATGCATATGCAAGCCATGGAAAACACAAGCAGCCAAAAATCCTTAGTTTTCATAGTTTGGAACATGTCCATGTAAAGACTGAAAAGGATTTTGATATTTTAAAACCAGAGTTGGCATTCTACTGATTAGATAGACAGCGGTAGCAAATGCATATGTCCAGCGATCTCAGCATTGATGCATGGGATAACGAGCAAGACCAGTTTCGTATATGTCGATGTCGGCGCTCGATATACCATTATGTTCAGGAGTATCGTGGGACTTTTCTATATGCGAAATGCCATGAGATGCTTGAAAAGCTGTTAAAGCTATATATTCACCCCATTGTCGGTGTATAGAGTTCTAAGTTTGGTTTGAATTGATTTTCAACCAAGACTTTGAACCTAGTAAAACATCAAACACTTGAGATTTTTGTTTTAATGGATATAGCGATATGCGAGTAAAATGATCTACAAATATAACATAATATTTGAAACCATCTTGAAATGATTGGAGATGTCCAAACATCGAGAATACTATATCAAGTGGAGAAGAAGATTTTAAAGTGGAGTTTTGAAAAGGCAACTTGTGCATTTTATTAATAGAGCAAGAAGTGCATGGAGAAGCCATTAAAACACTAGAAGTAGGTAATTGAAAGCCGAAACTAGTTTTGAAGAATTGGAAAAGGGGATGACCAGA
Organism: Brassica carinata; assembly: GCA_016771965.1. NCBI lineage: Eukaryota > Viridiplantae > Streptophyta > Magnoliopsida > Brassicales > Brassicaceae > Brassica > Brassica carinata. The sequence goes on along the minus strand of CM028701.1, from coordinate 38,560,574 downwards.
TCGAGTGCCAATCAGACATAGTGGTCTTGAAAGAAAAGAAAAAGTCAAAATAATTCGTTTAGACCATATATATTTCTTGCATAAAAGGTGAAATCGTCATAGAATGATGTACTCACTCACGTCACTTTTTTTTTGCCATCTGAAAGATTTTTATTAAAGGACCGAAGCCCATAAACCAAAGTACAACATAACCCCAAAAACCACTGGGCTAAAACTAAGAAAAAAACGACAAAAAGGGCAACAAACCCAAACTAAAAAATCTAATTGCATCTTTTTCGCCACGCCGTGACATACGAAGACAACGCCCACGTATTGAGACCCACACAGACACGCGTCATTCTGAAACGCCACCGACCTACATCACCGGAGAAGACGCAAACCACCACTGGTTTCGTCGGGACACGCCGGTGCCTGCAGTCACCTCACCAAACTATTCTACCAAGGCTCCAATGAACGGAGAGCTTCATCGAGAACAACCCGAGATCTCATCCGAGCCGCTTGATTCACCATCTTTATCGTCGAAGCTTCCTTCATCGGAGAGCAAACATCGAGATCCGAGATCTCATCCGGAAGCGAAGCCACCATACCCACCAAAGTCATCGATTGGAAAACAGGGAGTCTCAAAAACGAAACCGCCGTCAAAACGCATGTACTGTACGACGCAGAGGCAAAAGCCGACCGTTCGCCTGAAGAGACAAGACACAACGCCGGAATCAAAGCCGGTCGACCACCGAAAGGAGATGCGCCGCCGGAAACAAAGAAAGACACTAGCATAAAAGAAAAAAAAAAACTGAACACACAAGAAAAGAAAAGGAGAAGCCGGACCGACGGTGGCTAAGGAAGCCCACTCCGTCGGCCGGAAACACTGTTCACGACGGAAGTCCTCTAGAGAGAAGGGAGAGCGATTTTCTAGAGAGAACGTACGACTTTTTACTCACGTCACTTATTTACTGTGTAAACATTTTGAAAATATTCTTATAATGCTGTTTCATACTATAGACACGTGTCTGCTTTCTCTCCGTTTATTCAATCGGTTTGCGGACTTGTATCCTGTGTTAGTGGTACCTTTATAAGCTAATGGATTCTTCTTGAACCGTCTCTCTCTGAGCTAGAGCTATTGGATTTCATCATTTGATCTCATTGTTGTTTGTCGGTGCTTTTTTTTTGTGATATTAGGGTGTATGGACCGAGTTCCAACTGTTCCCCGCTGAAAGATAAAATTGATGATTAGGGACAGATTTTTAACGAGGTCTAAAGTATAATCCCATCTTCGTCTGGTTAAGTGAGAGTAATTTCGTTTCTATCAAAACTTGATGGATTTACGCATTAATTCAAATCAAATCTTACCACTAGTTTACCACAAAGTAGCATCAACTTCTTGGTTGTTTAATTTGTGCTTCGGAAAATGTGGTGGTAGGATTAGGAAGCCATTGATGAGTTGGAATTGTGACTAACCGTGCACCTGTTGTGATGTTATGTCAAAGTTAGTAAATTGGTACTTGATTTATGATTGTTTTGTAGATTCTACACTGGTTTTTAGTTTCTGATTTTCAAAACTATTTTTTATCCAATCATGATTTTGGTTAAATAGATTCCTATTTTTAGGGAAACTAGTTTTTGCTTTTCTTACTAGTTCCTTCTTAAAACTAAAATCTCCATTTTACTGGTTTCTTCCTAACCTACGACCAAAAAAATGCTTTTCTTTTTTTTTCTTATATAAAATTGTTAATTTTATTAAATAGTATTATAACAGCAACTCTACAAACACAAATACAAAGTAAACATGAACCTCAAAAGTCAAAACTATTAAATAAATTTATGTGTTTATTACAATGCTATATTATTTTCTATTTTTCAGAGTAAATATTTTACTGTTAATAATAAATATCAAAATCCATTTTCAATCCAATAAAATTAATTTATTTTATGAAGAAATATAACTATTATTGTGTACTATAGCATATTTAAAGACTTGTGTTTTTCCCAATTTTAGAAATCTTTTTTAACTTTTAAATTTAACTTTAAATTTGTAAACAAAAGTTATTTAGTTCTGAATTTTACATAAAATTAATGTATATATAGTTAAATTCTATGCATAATTAATTTTTTTTTGTAGTTAACCGCTAAAGAATATATATATTATAATTATTGAAAATTTTATTAAAAATTATGTATGTACATTTAATTTTTAATATGTATGGAATAATATGTATGGATATAAGCATATATATATGTACAAGTTATAATATATATATATATATATATATGTTTCAACATAAAAATAATTTTTAACTTTATGTTTAAACATAGAATAATATTATTTTGTGTTTGTTTTTAATTTTAAAATAAGATTATGTGTCTTGATAATAATATTTTATATTCTATTATTTCCATAATAAATATTTTACTGTTAATAATAAATATCAAAATCCATTTTCAATCCAATAAAATTAATTTATTTTATGAAGAAATATAACTATTATTGTGTACTATAGCATATTTAAAGACTTGTGTTTTTCCCAATTTTAGAAATCTTTTTTAACTTTTAAATTTAACTTTAAATTTGTAAACAAAAGTTATTTAGTTCTGAATTTTACATAAAATTAATGTATATATAGTTAAATTCTATGCATAATTAATTTTTTTTTGTAGTTAACCGCTAAAGAATATATATATTATAATTATTGAAAATTTTATTAAAAATTATGTATGTACATTTAATTTTTAATATGTATGGATATAAGCATATATATATGTACAAGTTATAATATATATATATATGTTTCAACATAAAAATAATTTTTAACTTTATGTTTAAACATAGAATAATATTATTTTGTGTTTGTTTTTTTAATTTTAAAATAAGATTATGTGTCTTGATAATAATATTTTATATTCTATTATTTCCATAATAAATATTTTACTATTGATAGAACTTTTTTTATTAATTTAAAAACAAAAATCAAAAAACAGAAACTAAAATCTAAAATCATCATTCATAATTTTCCAAAACTAAAATCTAAAATCATCATTCATAATTTTCCAAAACTAAAATCTACAAAGAAAATCAAAACATGTAACTAAGATTTTGCCTTCCAAATCAATTATTTTCATTCGTTACAAACCAATCATCCTAGGCCAACTCAAAAAGTCTCCCAAGTTCGACCAGGGCAGGCTTTTTGTTAAAAGCAAGGTTAATTATTATTATTAATTAAAAACACATAAAGTATAAACGTCGGCGACACATACATATATTTATATTAAATTAATATTATTATTTATATTTTGTGTATCTAGAATGAGAGTCAACGCCGTTTCTGAATAGATTCGACGTGGCAAACTTTAAGATTACGAGTTAAGCAGCAAAGACTTCTCTTTAAATTGCTGACCACAGAGATGAAAAAAAGGGGAAAAAAGACTTTCCTTCCTTCGTTTTGTCGCTATAATGCGCCTGTCGCCGTTTCCACACTTACTATACTGCGCCTATCTCCGTGTCCATACTTACTATATTGCGCCTGTCTCCGTCTCCGCGATCTCTACTCCGTCATCTAATATCTGATTTTTTCCCAAAGTCTCCTTCACACCGTTTAAACAACAACAAATCCGTATGTGCAAATCCAAAATGGGAGTCAATGCTTCCGAGCCAACCCGATCACGATCACGCCCAAGCCAATCTCACGGAAGGAGTCACCACCACTCAACGAAACGATCTCCGTCAACAAGCACCACCGGCACCACAACAACAACAACAGCAACGAACTCAAACTCCAACAAAACCGCCGCTTCCTCCTCCTCCTCCTCAGCATCCCTCGCCAGTCTCCGAGAATCCTTACCTGAGAATCCCCACATCTACGACGTCTCCGAGATCCGCGCCGCCACCAACAACTTCCTCGCTCACCGCTTATCCTCCTCCTCCTCCTCCAAAGCCTCGTGGCGATGCAGTTTGCGCGGGAAAGAGGTCGTCGTATTCCAGAGAAAATTCCGCCGGAGAATCGCCAGAGACGAGCTCAGAGATCGACTCTCCGATATCTGCCGGAGCCACCACGGGAGCATCGTCAACCTCCTCGGCGCTTCCGTCTCCGGAGGCGATCACATCTACCTAGTCTACGAGTACGTCAGCGGAGCTTCCTCGCGGATTGCTTGCGAAACGCCAAGAACCCTAATTTCACCGTGCTGTCGAGTTGGGCCTCGAGGATCCAGATCGCGACGGATCTGGCCCATGGGCTTGACTACATCCACAACAAGACGGGCCTAAAGATCGAGAATCTCGTTCACAACCACATCAAGAGCTCCGCGGTGATCGTTACGGAGCCGGATTACAACGCGAGGATCTGCCACTTCGGGACCGCGCAGCTCTGCGGGGAAACGAGCGAAACGACGCCGGATGAGATAGACGGATCGAGAGGTGGCTCTATTAGAATATATAGAATATTACAATGTTTTATTTATATGAATCTATCAATCTCCTAACCGGTATTAACCATACATAACCGGTCTATATTCTAATAGGCTCTTCCTCGTCGAGATTCGAAGGAGTGAGGGATACATGTCGCCGGAGTTTCAAACCTCCGGGGTCGCCACTCGGGAATCCGACGTGTTCGCGTTCGAGTCGTGATGCTCGAGCTCTCCGGGGAGGAGCCGCTGAGGTATAGGTACGAGAGAGCCACCGGGGATTTCGAGCGGACTTCGGTGATCGAGACGGCGAGAGCGGCGATCGAGGGAGGAGATACGGAGGGCGGTTGAGGAGGTGGATCGATCGGAGGTTAGGGGATTCGTTTCCGGTGACGGTGGCGGAGAAGCTGACGCGGCTGGCGTTGGAATGCGTGGGGGAGGATCCGGTGAATCGGCCGGAGATGGGAAGAGTCGCCGGGAAGATATCGCAGTTGTATTTGGAATCGGAGAAGTGGGCCATGAACATGAAACGGCCAACGGATATAACCGCCTCCTACGCTCCCAGATGAGGAAATATTGATTCTATTTTTTTTTTTATTAATTTGTATATTCATTTGATCAAAAATAAAAAAAAATTGTATATTCGTAGGTTGTTTTCTTCAAATTATTGATGATTTAATTTGGTCATGTGGGACATGAAAACTATATAATATGAGGAATGCTAAAACATCGGTTTCCGAACGTTGTTTTCGGGTAGTACATGATGATGGTTCAGTTGGGTTATGGTTTAATGTCTTTGGTGTTAAAGGTTTTATTCAAAATGAAGAAGAGATAAGTATAAGGGAAAGTAGTAAAAGCTAGTAATGGAATCTGTTTTTGAGTCGTGTGGATGTGGATTTAAGTCAAGACATGAGTTATATGAGGGACCAATCTTACATCAAGAAATGTTTGACTAATGGTCTCTAATGCAAGTGTAAATGTGTTATCTAGACTACATAATTTTCAGAATCAAATTTTCCTATGTAGTTATGTTCTCATACTTTGTAGATTGTATGTTTGAAGTGATGTTTTTTTGGGTCAAAGTTTGAAGTGATGTTGTGAAGCTTTCTTCTTCAGTTCTACACTATATGAAACATTTGATTTGATGTTGCTTTCACAATATATGGGCTTTTGTATAGAGCTTAACATGGGGCTTAACTTACTTCATAGCCCAATAGTTTAGTTTTTTCATTGTTTAGCTGCTCGACTCATATGAAGCCTCTCGTATGTTTAAAACACAACGAAGAACAAAATAAATGAGTAACACAAAGTTTGTTTTATTTCAACATTGCAGTTACGTTTTTATCACTCAAGGATTATGAAAAAATTAATAAATCGAAAGATTCTTATTTTTTTTTTCGGTTAATCTCTTAAATAATATAGTCCATTTTGATGCTTGCATTCTATAAGGTAGGATTATACTTTTACTAGCTCTCGTATGTTATGTTCATTGGCCTAAATCTGTAGATTCTTGTTGGTTTCCTGTAAACAATGACATACAATCATTTAAGCAAAAAAAAAATGACATACAAGCAAAAATTCCCATAAGAATACATACGTTGTATAACGTATAGATTATGTTTCTTACGAACAAAAAATATTCATATATGCCATTATATATTCTAAAAAACCATATGTATCTAACTCATTCAACATTTAAACAGCATCTAAGAGAGTCTTAGAAAAAGGAGTCTTAAAGGATGATTTTTTTTGGATCAACGGTCGAATGGTATAACTAGCAATTAAGCAGATTATTATATAACCTTATTGGATAGAAAATAAAAAGGAAAAAATTATTGAATATAAAAGGAAAAGAGAATGAGGGGTCAAGTCAAAACATCACATCATTTTACACAAAGTATACAAGGGTCTTGTCTTGTCAAATCATTTGCATCGAGACAAAATCTTACTCCCATACATATTATATACACTAAGACAATTATATAGACATTTAGATACGTGGTTATTTACTACTATTAACTTTAGAACTCTTTTTGGTGTAAATGTTAACCTATAGCTATGAACTTTAACGTCGATGACATTTTTTTGGTGTAAATTAAGCAAATAACCTTCTTTATTATTTTAAAAATAGTAAATAATTCTTTCAACTCATATGTAAGTACGAATATAATTCTTGTGGTGGGACGACGGGAAAACGAACTACTCGGTCATGTTGGCCTTGTTTGATCTAAAGAAACGGTAACGTTTTTTCTTTTTTTGGTAAAATGTTAAAACGGTAACGTTTTGTGGATTTGGGGTCAATACTATAGACTGCATTGATGAGTAACCAGTGGAGAGAAAGGGCGAAAGGAACGTAGCGTTATCTGATGTGAAGAGGAAAGTGGTAAAGGAACGATGCTGCACATATATCACCGCTGAAGAAGGAACACAGAGACCATATGCGAGACCCGTTCAAAGATGGAACAGATTATTATTTACATCATTCATGTCAGATTTAACATATGAAAGTGAATACATATATGAATGATCGGTAGTCTAAATTGCGCAATGATAGTAATCAATCATTTTACCCTTTCTGATGTTATTCATTAATCATAAGGGTCGATTAGTATAGTTTCAATTGAAATAATTGATCATTTGAGTATTAGTTGAAACTTGAAAGGTTCACAGTTCTCTGGATAAATGAAGTTCTGCAAGGTGAAAAGACAATATGGCTATTCGTACGCTTTATTTATTTCTAAAATGTACAACTGTTTCAGTAAAGAATTAAATGATATATAGATCTTCTCTTCATTGATGAGGCAAGACTTTGAATAGCTATCTGTGGAATTTGAAAAATCAGATATAGAGAAACAGGCTATATATATTGAAATATATCATATAAATGCAGAAATATAATAGATATTCAATAATGTACGTTAACAATTGTTTTCGCATGCAGTTGATTAGAAAGTTGAGAAGCTTTGGTCGAGAAGTGGGTGCAGACAGAGTAATAACAGCCTTTGGAAACAAGAACATTATTATTTTTGACCACACTAAAAGATCTTGTTCTATGTTTTAACTTTTTAACTATTGAAGTAAATCTTATTTATCTAAACAAAAAAGCAGCTGATCGATTTACTATTTCACCATCTGTCTTCTTGTTCTTTTTCTTTCTTTCATTTGCAATCCTTAACAAACACTTCTTCTGTCTTTTGCCACAATACTTAGCAGCAGAACTGGAAGCTCCAGCTTTTCTTGTCTCTTTCTTTTTCTTCACCATATACTTTTGTAAATATGAGTATGGTTTGTGTATATTTGATCTAACTACAGCTAGTTTAATACATTTATTAAATTATGTGCCCCAAATCTTATTACGTTTATCATATTATGCCGAGGACTGGTTCGGTGCACACGAATACACAGCTAATACGACTATATATGTTATGATATATTCCAAAATATATATTATGATATATTATTTCAATTCCGGAGTTTCAGTTGAAGATGACTTTGAGTTTGACTTGTGGAATTTATATTGGTTTTCTTCTTTCAAAGCTGTCATCCAAGTGGAAGAAAATATGCACTGATGCCACAATGTCTGCGAAAATGCTAGGGCAATAATTTACATTACTTCTGAGAGATATAGACTTATAGTTGGCAAGCAATAAATTGATCGTATAAAGTACGGTTATGGAATTCGTTTCTATAAAAAAAAGAAGTGGTTTCTATAAAAGCAATGCTGTTTGAAATGATTTATGAGATGATATTCAACAATTCGATTAAAGTTGATGGGTAACATATAGTTTATATTGTTTACGGAATGATCTAATAGTAAATTATAAATAAATGATTAGTAGGTGTAACTTTTTTTTGGTATGAAAACTAAAAGGTATATAGCTTTTTAACATCATAATAAAATATATGGATGCAAGATATAGATGTTGTTGACGAATAGCTTTATTCATAATACTCAAAACCACATCAGACTGTTTTAAATACAAAGTTCTTACATTTCAACTAGTTAGAATAGTAAAATAGTAAACAGTCTTCTGATAATTTGTATTAGATATTATATTGCGATTTTTTAAACATTAATATGCATTTTTGCATTGTTTTATATCACATTTATACGTTTAAACTTTTTATTATTTTACTGTCTTTAAACTCTAAATATGTCTGTCTATGTACTTATAATTAAATACTCATTGCCAGATAAATTTGACCATGTTTGGCCTATGTCTATAAGGTATAAATTCAAAGAAGGACATGTTCATATTCGTTATTTGTTCATACCCATTCGTTAGTTATTAACTGTTTAAGACCAGTAAGACAGTAAGGTTTACAAAACACGTAGAGTCTTGACTAAATTGACAAATTGGATAGTGAGACCTTATTCATTAATTACAAAATTATTCAAACGAAAAGGAGAATAAATTAGTTAGAGATTTTAGATGACCAAGTTTAGTAATTTATTCTGATATTTCTATAGTCCATTCAGTTAAATTAGTAGAAACTAGTTTAAGAATTTTAAATGTGAACTTCGGTTAACATTTGTGAATAGCAATAAAAAGTATCATGTCCCTAATACGTAACTTAACATCTGGCAATGAGTATTTAATTATATTGAAAATGAGTATTTAATTAGAACATTCTCTTGATTCTTTTGATTATGTAAGATATATCTTTGTTTTGATGAATATCTGGATTTTATTTTATAGTTCTCCGTACTGACTGATCTAATTGAAAGAACAAGAAATCATCAAAATGACACTATTTTAAAAGGTCACCTCACTTATATCTGAAGACCATACACCTAATCAATCCGAGATAATGCTCTATTGACAGAAAACTCACAAAGTTTTAGAAAAGAAAAATAAAAACCGTAAAGATATAGATAGCAAAACCCTAGGATCCGGTTATTGGAGGACCTACCAAAAGTAAAACCCCTATCATAATAAAAGAAAACTAGACTATATTGTAATAGATTTGAGTGTGAATATTCCTGTCGTATTATAATTTTATGACATGGATCCCAACGGTGAGTCGAAGAAAATAAGGAAAAGAAGATATTTTGTTCATTTAATTTTTTCAGACTGAAAAGACAAGACAAACGTCAAATCGGATCTCTATCTCATCATACGACTGCCAGTGCCTTCTTGTGTTGTCATAATTTTTCACAAATATTTTCCACTTTTCTCTCAACCATTGCACAAACTAAACCAATATGTATGATGATAATATAGATAGATTTGAAAAAAAAAAACAGTTTATTTCTTCCTTTATTTTTACTGTCAAAGCAAAATATAACATGTCAGCCCGCACGTGTGTTCCCAACAGATCTTATAGTGTGTATGTACCATTGGAACGATTTCATTTGAGAACTCCATATCAAAGGTCCATCGGATGAGAAAATCATCGTAACAATATAATTAAGTTTAAAACAGTATAATGAGACATCCGCATATGATAAAAGAAGATCTTATAAGCATATGTCTTTTCATCATAAACTTCAATAGTATTCCCTTTTCTTTATATTATACGTTAATATATGTTTTTAATAGAATATAGTTCAATGTTTCTTTGGTGAGCGAGATATCTTACGGGTTAAGATCTAATAGACTAATCCTTTTGGATACAAATTAGATACTCATGTTACTCACAATGCAAATTAGATATTCATATCACTTGATTATATAAGCGGATATATCTAAAATGATATTTCAAACAAGAGTGTTATAACACCATTCCATTCTAGTTTTTTAAAAAAACACCTTTCCATTTTTGTCGTATCATTCAACTATAGTTTGTGTAGTTAAAACACTAACTAGACCTTGATCCACCCGGCCGGCCGGGTATTTATTTTATTTTTAATTTTTTTTGCTTATACCAATGATGCATTTGTAATAGTTAGTTATATTACATTGAGTTTTTTTTTGCATTTTGATTAACAATCAAATGTGTCACAAATATTTAGTATTATATAAAGAATACGGAAAATAAATAAAAAGATAGATAATGATACATTATATGTGAAATATATTATTCAATTTCGATAATTTCAAATATGTCAAATAAATAATATAAAATATATTATTCAATTTCGATAATTTCAAATATGTCGAAATAAATAACTATGAGTTAGTAAGATACATGTAATAGATAAATAAAGTATATATTTTGTAACATCAATTCATTTATTCAGATTTTATGGATATATAATATATTAAAATGTTGATTTAAGATTTGTAAAGAATTAATAAAAGTGAATTATATAACAAATAGTTATTTTAGGAAATTATTAAATCGTCATATTAATGCTAGGAAATATTAAGAAACTATTTTAATAATAAAGATAAAATTGAAATTGATTTAATTAGAGAAGGGAAGTTAAATTTTTATTTTAAGACAACACATTAATGGAACTGAAAAAAGATAAGCATTAAAATAGGAAATTTAATTAATAGTCTTAGTGGCATGCCATTGTTTATAAGTTGAAAAACTAAGGGGTATTTTTAAAGTGTACTTCTGAATTAATAAAATAGATGTTATTCTACATATATACTTTTTAGTGATTTTGAGTTGCATGTATATCTAATCTATCAAATCAATGACATAATCTTACAGTGATAATACTAGATTAGTTATTCACATTACAAAAATTAGTACATGATTAAATAAATATGAATATATTTTAGTTTACGTCATAAAAATATATAGGTAAAGATATGTTGCATGTTACAAAAACAACTATTTGTGATGTAGTTAACTAAAGATAATATACAATTGGTCTTCTCAGAAACATAAAAATACGGATACAAACAAATAAACATTGTTCCCTCTATACCAATATACTCCTCCCTTTCAGTTTAAGTATTATTATAGAGGAAAATTTTAGTTTCAAAATAAGTGTTGTTTTACGGTTTTGATGCACAATTTATTAACAAGATTCTCCAGTTTATTTTTCTATTAGTTGAAATATGGTTAGATGTATAGGAAATGATGTTTTTATTTTGAAAATGTACAAAATTAAATGATTTTTTTAATATTTGTGTATAACTTAAAACGACAACTAAATTGAAACGGAGAAAGTATAACATTTTTCTAATTAAAAATGCATAATTCTGAAAATATATTAATTATACTTCTTAGTTAAGCATTTTATGCTGAATAAAAACAAATTAACTAGTTATAAATAATATTGAAGAATCAAAAGTCAGATCAAATACATCTATTCTCGATATAGAAATTCATCAAACATTGTAGTATAAAATAAAATAAAATAAAACAAATTTAGATCATGATTAATGGTGGTTTAGTATAAAGTTCCTCGAAATTATAAACAAATAATATTAATTTCTTAAATTGATAAGTTTTTTATATCTTTATTTTAAATTTGTTTGATGAGAAACCATATTGATCATATTTCTAACTACTATTTAAATAGCAACGGTTTCTAGATTCATTCTAAAATTTTGAAAGAATAATTTTTTTTAAATAGTTAATTTAAAATATTGTAGTGGTCCGACAAAAGGACTTGATCGACCCGACCGACACGCACCTCCATGCCATCCAAGTCTCCACCACCAGTTTACTAAGTATTAATTTGCATTATTTATTGTTACTGTTTTTTTTTGGTAAATTAGTATTTATTGTTTTGATTGTTATTTTTGCGATGCCAATTTTTTTAATGCTAATTTACACTATGATGAACATATAGTAAAAATATTACAAAATAACTGTACAACCTACGAATTTATATGTTTTATGAAGATTAACATTTGAAGATTTTATTTACCACACTTAATTGTCATGAAAATCTTTACATGACTGTTATGTTTGCATTTTGTTGAAATTTTGCGTATGGTTCTTCTCTATTAATTTATATAACTAATGATAAATCACATTCTCTCATATTCAAAACTTAAATAATTTAATATATATAAACATTAAAACATCTTAGATCAAACTACTGGACAACGATGTTTCCACGATTGTTATTATTATTGTTACTTTTGTGTGTTTATCTGCACTATTAATATTTCTCTTACAAAATAATATACAGTTTTAAACTAAAATCTACATAGATTTTTGGTACCTGTCATTAAACTTATAGCCTCGCCTAACAAATGAATGGTAGAAAAGAATACTCTCAAACATCAAACTATGAAATTAATAAATTTCAGACCGAAATCTTGATCAGTAATTATCTTTTTGGGATAACTTTATGCGTCCTTAATTCTTACTAATCATCATCATGGGCATGAAGGTTTTTGCTTGGGTTGGAAACATTTGTTAGTCTAACGAATCAACAGTTGAATATTTTAAATCCAAGTACTTCCAAAATATATAGAACTAATCATATATGTTTTTTCCTCCATTGTATGTAATTTATGATGAATCCATAGAAAATAAGATATTTGTGTTTTTTTAACGTGGAATAAAAAGGGGGAAACAAGGGAAGAGATGGTCAGAAATGGACCAACGGTCAAACGCCAAACCATCAAATCACATTTTTACTAAGTACAGTCGAGTCTTTTAGTGGGTTTGCCTTAACGAATTAGGCCAATGTTCTTATCCATCACTGTCCTGTCCAACTTACCATTTTTTCATATTAACAATTTAACACGCATGCATATGGTTTCCAATAGTGATCGTGGTTGGTCAGTTTTTTCTGCGATTAACGTGGTGAATGTTCTTTTTAAGAAAGCAAGTTCCATAGAGTGTCGTTTAAAACGATCCATATATCACTTTTTATGTTTAAGAAAGATCCTTTGAAACCAATTTGCTAGTTCGGCTTCCGTGTTAGTTCACTATTTTTTTTGCATCATCGTGTATACTGAATGCAAACAACCAGTCTTATTTTGTAAGTTAGTGTATAAGTTCAATTTCAATGAGACTTCAAAACACCGAATTAAGTGTGATTTTATTGCCAATGAAACTTAGTAACATCATCATACTAATTTTGATGTTTTATGAATATTGTTATACCAAATTTAAAACTGTAACCACTACAGCAAATTTAAACTAAGATTAGCTAAGAATCGATTAAGTACTCTATTTTCGATCAGAAATTGTAACCCAGTAAATATCGTCTTTGAAATATTTTGAATATATTTTTGAAGGAAAACGATGAATTTTATCTGTCACAAAATGAAGACAATTATATTGTGTAAAATATGACATTATTGATTTGTATGATATTTTGTATAGCTGTGATCCATATTTTGAAGGCCACGATATTATTTGGCATTTTCTAAAACACGTTTTCTTTTGCATAGAAAATATATCATAGTTTTTATTCGCATTAGGTAACGCATTAACCCCAAGTATATATGTTTCTTAAACAACATCATGGTGTTGATTGAGTTTCACATATATATGTCGTGAATCAATCCAAAAAGACAGTTGCTAATTGTCTTGGTTTACTCTTCTATATTCCTTGCAACTAATTTTATACGTGATTGTGTATGCGACTAAAGTGTTAGGTGACATGGGTTAATTTCGGGGTATTAGTTAGTCGGTAGCTAATGATATTTATAGTGTTAATCAAGATCTATGTTCATATTTTATAATTAGTTTCTCTCTCTTTCTTTAGAAATATTATAAAAAACAGATTATTTCTCTTCTTTTCATATCGGATTGGCCCCAAAATGGATTCGGCTCGTACTTCTACGTTAATCACTTTGCTATCTTCCTATTTTAGTAACAAAGGATATCTCTATAATTTCTCCGAATCCTCTAATTCCTGATTATTATACAAAACTCCAATTGCTCACAGCCAATAAGAAAGAGCACACACGTCGACATTAATCATTTTGATTTGTCTTTTTATTTAATATAAATTTATTCAACTAATATCTTCCGGTCCGGTCATTCAGATCTCTGTCGTCTCTTTCTCTCTATATCTACACACACAAACCAATCTTTAAACACTATAGAGTCTCTATCTCTATTATTCAAATTCTCCGTGAGCTTCTTAGCTTGACCCTTCTTTGCTTATAACTTGAAAAAAAACACTATTTCTTCATCTTCTATAGGACTTTTGTAGGTCGTCTAGAAACCCTAATTTTTAAATGAAGAATCAGCAAGAAGCGATGAGCAGTAATACCGAAGAATCTCTAAAATCTCTGTCGTTGGATTACTTAAATCTCTTAATCAACGGTCAAGCTTTCTCCGACGTCACTTTCAACGTAGAAGGCCGTCTAGTCCACGCTCACCGTTGCATCCTGGCCGCACGTAGCCTCTTCTTCCGCAAATTCTTCTGCGGATCTGATCCTTCACAAGCCGATTCGGCCAACCAAACCGGGTCAGGAGCTAGAGCAGCCATAGCGGTGGGAGCAGTCATACCGGTTAACTCGGTCGGTTACGAAGTTTTCTTGCTTCTACTTCAGTTCTTGTACAGTGGTCAAGTCTCTATCGTACCGCATAAGCACGAGCCAAGATCGAACTGTGGAGATAGAGGGTGTTGGCACACGCATTGCACGGCAGCTGTGGATCTCTCTTTAGATATCTTAGCTGCGGCTCGTTATTTTGGCGTGGAGCAGCTTGCGTTGCTTACTCAGGTTCTGACTAATTGAGAATGTCTATTTAGGTTAATGATTCTTTTTAGGTTAATGATTCTTGTTCTTTAAATTTGGTAATGAACTGATTCGGTTTGGTTCAGTTGAGTTAAAATTTGAATCCATATTGATGATGCACGTATATTAACTTAGATAAGAGTTGGTATTGTCTTGATTTCATGTGTAACTGAGGTTAATGATGGCTTGCACTGCACGTACTGCAACAGCCTTTGTTCCGACAGGCAATGGACTGATGTGTTCTGTTGCATACGAAGAAAAATACTTATATATAATATACATTTTTTTTTCTTTGTGTTTTCCTCTCTTCAACATCCAAACTCTTTACTAAAAATAAATAAACCTTTGAAATTAGTAACTTTGACTAATAACAGGGATCTTATTATAATCCCAAAATTAGAGATGTGACATGATCATTTTGTGATTTGGATAATTTTACTATTCACATATATGCATAGATTTAATTCGTTGATTTTCAGTTTTAATTAGATTTAATTCAAAATGTTACCAGCATATGTATTTTTCCTGGCGTTGCCCATTTTGTTCATTCAGGTTTGGATATAATGAAAACTCTTGATGAAACATAGTTTCTTTTGAGCACTCCCTTACAATGAAAATGCATAATGAAAATAAGTGGTGGATAGATAGTGTCTTTGAAAATGCTCAGCATTTTGTCTTACCCTTATTCTTTCTTCTTTTAATCACAGAAACAATTGACAAGCATGGTGGAGAAAGCCTCCATTGAAGACGTGATGAAGGTGCTAATAGCTTCAAGAAAACACGACATGCATCAACTATGGACCACTTGCTCTTACCTAGTTGCTAAATCCGGTCTTCCAACAGAGATTCTAGCCAAGCACCTCCCAATCGAACTCGTAGCCAAGGTTGAGGACCTTCGTCTCAAATCTTCCATGCCTCTTCGCTCCCTAATGCCTCACCAACATGACCTAACCTCGGCTCTAGACCTAGAGGACCAGAAGATCAG
Organism: Brassica carinata; assembly: GCA_016771965.1. Classification (NCBI taxonomy): domain Eukaryota; kingdom Viridiplantae; phylum Streptophyta; class Magnoliopsida; order Brassicales; family Brassicaceae; genus Brassica; species Brassica carinata. Next base: position 38,544,638 of record CM028701.1, on the reverse strand, counting down.
GAGGATGAGACGAGCTTTGGACTCCGCGGATGTCGAGCTCGTGAAGCTTATGGTTATGGGAGAAGGACTCAATCTAGACGAGTCCTTAGCTTTGGTTTACGCTGTGGAGAATTGTAGTAGAGAGGTTGTGAAGGCACTTCTTGAGCTTGGAGCAATCGATGTGAACTATCCGGCGGGTCCCACCAGGAAGACCGCACTCCACATTGCGGCTGCGATGGTCTCACCAGACATGGTGGCCGTCTTACTTGACCACCATGCAGATCCCAACGTTCAGACAGTTGATGGTATCACTCCTCTTGACATACTTAGAACCCTAACTTCGGATTTTTGTTTAAGGACAGTTCCTGGATTGACTCACGTTGAGCCTAATAAGCTTAGGCTTTGCCTCGAGCTGGTCCAGTCCGCAGCTTTGGTGATGTCCCGCGAAGAAGGAACAATAACCATAACGATAACAACACCGTGATGTACCCTAGGTTGAAAGATGAACACATGAGCGGAAGTAGTTTGGATTCAAGATTGGTTTATCTTAATCTTGGAGGTGAACATGGAAACCAAATGGAAGGAATGAGCCTGCATCATCAGCATCACGAGCCACCAACAATGTATCATCATTATCACCACCACTTCTAAGTTTTATAGTTGATCAGCTTCTAGTTATGATAATTAAGAGTTAAGACATATTCGAGATCTAATTAATTTGTTATGGTAGACATCTTCTGTGTATATGGATATGCGAACAATGTAAACTTTTATATTCCATGAAGGGTGGGTGGTAAGGAGACGAGAAGAATATTAGGCCACCAAACAAAATGGTCATTAGAAAACGTATTTTTATATAAAACGAACAATTATGCTGTTGTTATTGGAAAAACTCCATATAAGAATACATTCATATAGTTTTTATAATATCATTATAAATTTTTAAATTCTACAAATTTTGTTCTTATAATCTCATATTTCTCTTCTCAAAGTCCCTCAAATACAATTATGACTCAAAAAAATTATAATAATATTTTCCAGTTTATTAGATAATAGCAAATCACTAAGCTAATAAGTGATAACTTAAATCCACTTCAGGGGCTGGAAATCTTCATAGGACATGCGCATGCTATATATATATAGCTATTTCAATTATCATTAAACTCTGCAAAAACCAGTCAAATACATATGACTCATTTTCAATTTCAGTGAATTATTGTCAAGAACTTCACGACATATATAAATATTATTCTATAAATCAAAACTAAATCATAAACTACAGTCTTTAACCGTTATCAAAAGGTTAAACCCAAATAATTGACTCTAACAACATTTTGAAGATTGGGTAATATGGTTCAATGGAAATTAAACAAAGAGTTTCTCCAAAGATTTACAATTACGGTTAAACGTTATACAGATCTTCAATCTAAAAATTTAATAATGGTAGCTCAGTATTTAAAATCGAGCAATTAGCTCACTATAGTTAGTCTTTGAGGGGAAAATATTCTATTGGTGGAAGTTTATTTCAGGAAGAAGTTTCATGGCTAAAACGAGGCTCAACCAAATTAAAAAGTCTGTACAGTACACCAAAACTATTTATATGATCAGAAAACAATTGGTTATAAACCTAATGAGGAATGAAGAACGCCTCATGCTTGTCTAAAGAGTCATATATATACGTCTGTCTCTCTTGGCTAATAAGAGGACAACCCTTATATTATACTAAAAACCACCAGGTCCACCAAACCACCATCGTGAGCGAATTTTGACCACATAAAATTTAATATGGACGAATATATTGTATATCTATCTTTATCATAAGAAAAATGAGGTTTTAGCCGGGGTACAACCTCTAGTTTAATAAATATTGTTATTTTCATAACATTAGTTTATACAAACGAATCATGTGCCCCTCAAAGCACCACTGCCCACGATTTTCTAATATATTCGAATATCCTGGTTTATGCCTACTGATTCGCACATTGTGCAAAAAGAACCCCAAGAGTTTCAAGAAAAAGACCCCACTGTTTCAAATATCTATATTTTAGACCCCAAAATTTTCGCATATTAGACAAAGCCAGCTCTCTGATTGTTTGCCTATATATACACACTCGTGACAAATAAACTTTTTCTCTAAAACCAACATTCAACAAGAAGAAGAGAAACCACTAAAAGAGCAGTAGATGGCCGGACTACAATACAGTTTCTTCCCAACAGACTTCTTCTACCCACGAGCTTCTCCTCCGGCTACAAGCCTCGTCGCGGCTGCTACTCCAAATTTGAAGATAACACAAAAGAGAGATGATTCAGTAGTGGTTGATAAAACTAGTACGTCTAATTTTTTTTTTGATCAAACCCTTCAATATAACTTAAACCGAAACAGAGTTTCCTAAAACAGAGAGAGAGTTCGACAAAAGAAACAGATTGTTTAGCCAACCGGTCAGCCGGGGCGTTCTGAACGAGGAATAAATCTAAAGGAGATAGAGGAGAAGGAGCTACTCAACACGCCAATGTCATGGAGTATCCCTCGAAGCGCAGCCACAGCCTTTTTCCTGTGATCGCATCAATGAGACTTCGAATCTGAACAACAGATCAAGTCTTTATAACCAGCAGCTATGATCTTCGAGAGACCAGCTTTCATCGCCAAAGCTTCGCGAGGGCAGAGGATATATAGCGTCGGGCCTCGGTTCCTTGGAACACATCGGTGTTCGAAGAGTTTGTGCAAACCCATCCTAGACCACCGCACTGAAAAACCATTCCAAGCAGCATCCGTACGAGTATAAGCGTTTGATGGAGTTTGAGGAGTAGAGATTGCGGTAGACAGTCTTTAAATGAAGCAGAGACGTTGAGTTGGCGAGAAGCTCGCCACTCTTTACCGCTTTGATTGCTCTAGTTACCATCTCGCTTCCGAGAAAGACTTGTCTTCAAACCGTAATTGATTTCTACTAGTCCACAAAGACCCAGAAAATCCAAGGGTAGAGGGGTTTTAGACCCGCTGGTGGTAGCAAGGTCATGCGCGCAGTGTCTTTAAGAGCTCCTCCATCGAACTGCAGTGCTACTCGATGGGATCGCTGCTTGGCACAAGATCCCGGACCTTTGTCTTTGTTGGCGGTGAGCATTACGCAATAAGGATTCCGGCTCTCCACATCTCTTACATTTACCATCAACCCGCATACCACGTTTTACAAGAGTTTCTCCCACCGCCATCGCATTGTTTTTAACTTCCATAAGAAATGGCGCAATTTCGGGAGCATTGGACATTCCACACATACCGCTTCCAGCTAAATTTGTCCCTATGATTACCGTTGTGGACTTTTGCTAACGAGTACCCTGACTTCGTTGTATAGCTCCCGACTTATCATAGAGCCAAGTTATCTCATCTTCAAGGTGGTTCTCGCCGGTGTTAGCTTCCGATATGAGCTTCATAAACGGCACTGCTGATCTCAGCCACGCTCCACTCCGTAGAGTCGATACATAAGATCGCAGACCGAGGTCCTGGTCAACCTCCGTAGGGGACCTAATGGGCATTCCCGAGCCCATAGATAACCAATTATCACTCCGGACATTGATTGATCGCCATTTCCAACATTCCATCCCATGCCTTTCTTGATGATTTCTCTTCCGCCAAGATCCCTCTCCAACCATGAGAAGCGAGTTTGGTGCCGAGCAAGAGAGGATATCTGAATCATGGCAATATCTGTTGAGTAAGATACGCCCTAGCAAGGAGGATGGATTCTGTAAGAGCCGCCAAGTATGTTTCGCCAGGAGTGCATCATTAAACACTTCGATTTCTCTAAACCCAAGACCCCCAGCACTCTTAGGGAGGGTCATTTTGTCCCATGAGACCCAGCTCATCTTTCTCAACTCTGGTTTAAGGCCCCACCGTAAGCGAGTGAGCACCGCCTGGATTTGCTTGCAAAGAGAACTGGGGAGCTTGAAGCATGACATCGTATAGGTGGGTATAGCCGCAAGCACTGCTTTCAAGAGAACCATCTTCCCTGCTCCCGACAAATATCTGCTCGTCCAACTTTGAGCTCTCTGCCTTATCCTATCGATGATAGAGGCAAAAATGTCCCGTTTCTTCCTTCCGAAGTGTTCAGGCAGACCTAAGTACTTACCAATACCTCCTTCGTTGCATATATTCAGCTCTCGTTTGACCCGGGTTTTACACTCTTGATTTGTTTTTGATGAGAAGGTGATTGCAGATTTTGCCCGATTTATACACTGTCCCGACGCCAACTCATATTTATGAAGAATCGAGGTCAAAGTGGCACAGCTCGCTGCATTAGATTTACCAAAGAACATGGTATCATCGGCAAACAGCAAGTGATTGAGAGGAGGACAGTGTCGGCCTACTTTAATCCCCGGGAGCGTTCCATTTTCCAGAGCGTTGTTACACAAGCCCGAAAGCACCTCCGTACAAAGAATAAATAAGTACGGAGAGAGCGGGTCTCCCCGCCAAGTCCTCGAAGGATTGACACGACCCTGCGGACCACCATTAATTAAGAAGGAGTACGAGACCGAAGAGACGCATTCCATAACCCAAGTAGTCCAAGTATCATGAAAGCCCATTCTCCGCAGGACGTCGCGTAAGAAATTCCATTCGATCCTGTCATAGGCTTTACTCATGTCCGTTTTTACCGCCATGGCAACCCGCTTCTTTGCTTCTGATCTCCTCAAGTAGTGTAGGACCTCATGGGTAATCAACACATTGTCGAGATTGCTCTCCGAACGAAGGCTGACTGAGACGGTGAGATCGGGAGTGAAGCAGCGGTTGCAGCCTCTTCGACAATATTTTCGCAATTATTTTATACTGCGTGTTGCACAAGGCTATGGGCCTGTAATCCGAAACTCTCTTTGCTCCCGATCCCTTAGGAATAAGCCTGAGGTGCGTTTCATTTTGTCTCGAGGGCATGGAGCTGGTCTCAAAGAAAAGTCTGATGTCCCGGTAAACATCATCGCCGATTACGTCCCAAAAAGTCTGGTAGAAATCTGCCGAGAAGCCATCGGGACCTGGTGCTTTATCCTTGTGAATCGAGAACACCGCCTTCTGCACTTCCAACTTATCTGGTATCTCTATTAGCAGCTGGTTCATCTCTGTTGTTACCTTTGGAGCTAAGGCTTCAGCCACTATCTCCGATGAAACCGTATGCCCAAGAGAACAAATGCTGGTAGAAAAGGAAAATGCCTGCACAATCTGGTCCTCTCATAGAACGCCGCGCCAGCCTCATTTTCGATGATAGAAAATTTATTACAGGCCCCGGCCCACGCAGAACAGCATGGAAGAAGCTGGAGTTACGATCTCCGCCATTCAACCACTGAATCCGACTCCTTTGGCGCCAGAAAGCCTCTTCTTCTGCATAAGCCTTTTCTAGGATCTCTTTTAGGCTAGCTATGCGGTCTGAGTCCGGTACCAGAACAGAGAGAGCTTGCTCAAGTAGAACCTGGTGGGAACTAATGTGATCCTTTGTCTCCGCTGCTTGAGTCTTTGCCCACTCAATGAGTTTTCGCCTAACTTTATTGATCTTTGTTAGCAGCGAGACTGTATCCTCCGATTTCCAAGAATCCTCCACCAGCTTTCTTATTTCCGGTTTCTCGCTTAATCTCCTATCGTACCGGAACAAGCCTTTCTTCTTCTTTAGGTGTTGATCAAAATGTGTTAGAAGAGGTCTATGATCTGACCCTTCAAACCGAAGATACTCACTCCTTGCCGCTGGAAACATCTCCATCCAATCTATATTCGCCATGGCCCGATCAAGTCGAGATTGGATGAAATGGGAGTATCTAGTACCCCTCCATGATAGTGAATTTCCAGAGAATTGCAAATCCCACAGACCATGAGTTGAGACGAAGTTGCGGAAGGACAGGAAAGACCCCTCCCATCTCAGCGGACCTCCCACCTTTTCGGAGTTGTCTAGTAAGTCGTTGAAGTCTCCGGTGAGTAGCCAAGGAGCCGTCCGTCCAATCCCTATCTCTGTCATGACCTCCCAGAATCTCGGTCTCTCTTCCCTATTAGGGGCTCCATAAATGTACGATACGAAAAAGATCTTCTTATTGAATTCAATCCGGGTATCGATTACATTAGGAGAAGAGAATAAAACTTCCAGATGTACATTATCCTTCCACGATAGAGCTAATCCTCCGCTTGAACCCACAGGCGGCACAGTGAAGTGATTAGTAAAAGCCGATCCACGGTACATCAGGAAAACATCTTCATCTTTTCTTTTTGTCTCCATCAGGAACATTATATCCGGGGAGTTCTTTTTGCGGAACTCCTTTAGACGACGAACTGTCAGGTCGCTCCCGATACCTTGACAGTTCCAGCTCATATTGACTAAGGAAGAGGATTTGGACCGGACCGAAAATCCGTTCCCTGCTTCCTCGTTGCTGGAATTATCTTTGAGCGTGGTTGAGCCGTTCCTGTTGCAGTCGAAGGACCTGCATCTTTGTTCCCAAGATCCTTGCTACTTGGCTTTCTTGCTACAGAAATTCCCGGAATCCTCTTGGGAGATCGATAGTTCTTAGTAACTCTGCGTCTTTTCACTGAAGTTCCTGGCGCTGTACTTTGACTACCTCTTTTCTTTGTTTTATCACCTTCCACAGCCGCTTTAGTAGTAGACCTCCGGTTGTTTGCAGGTTGCAGGTTAATCAGACTTTCGTCATCCTCCGAGTGGAAGAGGGGTCCCAGTCTTAGAGAAACATGGACTCTGTCTTCACTTAAAGTTCTGATCGGTGAGCGTTCTTGAGAAGCATCATACGGAATATTTCTAGGGGGATTAGGGTTCCTTGAGGAGGACGGAACACTGTTACCTCCCTGGCTCTTTCCTTGCTCTACTAGCTGGGGGTCTATCTCCTGGAGTCTGCCAGAATCTGCATTTGCCACCCCCTCTTGTAGCAGTGGTACTCTCTCCTTTGGGAGGGAGAGCCGATTAAGAGCCGAGCGACGCCTCGAAGGAGCACCGCCTCCCTCAAACCCTGCCTATTTGTTGATACTCCCTTGCTTGCGTCGCCTCTCCTTCTCGGATTGGTTTAGGAGACGGAGTGTGTGAGACCGAGGAAAGCGCCCCAGCCTTTGAATTGTTCCCCAGGTGAGAGTCACCCTCTATTGGTCTCCACTCGGTCCTCGGGTCCGGAAGTTGTGACGAGAGTGAGAGACATAGTTGGTATCTTTAGACAAGGAGAGTCTTTCCTTAGCAGGCGCTCTGAATCTGCTCGACTCCTGGCGCAAGGACTCATCCTTGTAATATGGGTCTCTCCTAGCACCGTAGTTGACTCGGAAGTCCTTATCATGTTTCCATTCCAACTCGTGTCTGAGAGGTCTTTGCCATTGAGAGCCATCAGATCGTGCTTTCCTCCTTTCATCTGCTCTCCTACGATCAGCATCCAATCTTTCCATGGTTCTAGCTTGTGAGATTCCCATTCTCGCCCAGGTTCTCTGATATTTGCTTGGGCTCTAGAGAGGGACATTCATCTCTGCCGTGGCTGAGTGAGTGGCGATAAAGCAATGTTTCTGCAGTCTTCATACTCCAACTCAACCTGCTTGATTACCCTCGCTACGCTGATCTCGAAGCCATTTCTGGGGTTTCGCACCATTAATCAGCACTCTCATACGACCTCGTCCCACATCAAACCTTTCCACCGGTCCCAATTCAGTTCCAATGGCTTCTAGAGCTTTCTCTGTCCAGTAGTGGAGAGGAATCCCATGAACCGTGATCCAGAAGGGGATGAGAGCCGGGAAGAAGTCAGAGACTACAGGTTCCCATCTTTGTAAAATCATCATCCACCTCTTGAAGTGGAATGGAGCTTTTGCGAGAATCGCTTGAAGGTCTTGTTCCGATTCAAACTTGAACTGGAACAAGTTTGGGCCTAGATCTCGGCCAGTAATGGTGCCTGTTACCCTCCATTGCTGCAGGAAGAAGTCCACAAGCGCACGGGTCTTTTGAATTTTTGGATTTGTAACACGCCCAATAAGAGTGAATCGATTTTCCTCTATGAGAGTTGCGGTATTTTCTTGAGGGATTCGTATTGGGGGCCTGCGAGATTCTTTTGATGGGTCAGGAATCCATTTTCCTTTCTCCAAGCGTGAGCTTCGGTAAGCCATTTAACAAGGCTGTAAAAAGAGAAGAGAAAACAAACTACGCTGGAGTAGTAAATCCGAACAGGTGAAACCTTAGAGACAAGGTAAAATCAGACGCGATGTAGAAGGGGACCAACAGAGCTGAGAGAGACTTTAAAGCTCAACCGAAATAGTTGAAACATTAAAATTTTTCCTGCTACAGAATCCTTCTTCGAGGCAGATTCGCTTAATGCTTTATTCAAAGCCATTTCCGAGACCATGGAGAGAAAGACCGAGCCCTGTGATAAAAATCGCATAACGGATCTACTTCACCGGAAACAGCACACGGAGCCGGAGAGTTAACGGCGGACCCGGAGGAGTTAGCAGTGGAGGCGAGAGGAGGTCAAGGTTACCAGAAGCCTTGGGAAGTGTGCCTGGGAGCATTTGACTTTTTTGTCATCCTTTTTATAAAAAATATTCAGTAAAACTAGTACGTCTAATTTGTCTCTTCTTATACGTGAAAAAACGAATACTCAGTCACGTTTCGATACGCAAACATGGAAGAGCATGAAGCCACTTCTGATCGAAGATGACATGTTATATTTTTGATAACAACTTTATAATCAAGATACAATCCTTCTTTCAGTCTTGAGTCGTTCGTTGTGACTATACACACATGTGATACATCAATACAGCTTTATTTTCATGATCTGGCTGTTGTTTAGAGCTCTGATGTATCCCTTTACATTTTAAGTTTTTGATAAGATTGTAATAAAAACGTATGTTCTTGTGTAGACTTCTTCTCTTGTAAACCCAACGTCCATGACTATGATATTATTTCAATAGAAATTCAGTCTGCTACTTTACTATTTATTTAATAACACTATATAGGACAGTGACCATATCGTGTATTTTACCAGTTTGACTTAACGACATTGAGTTTTTCAATATTAAAATGTTTTTTGTTTTGTTAATATATTATCAATTTCACTAATTAATACATAAAAGTTTTGATTAATTAATAAATTCTCCATAGTTGTTTTCAGATTTCGAATTATAGTTCGGTTGTTGTCTTGTACTTGATCATTTGCATACAAACACAAAAACTTACACATGTTTTAAAAAGGAAAACTTACACATTTTATTTGTTAAAGTTGTTGCATAATGAATATATATATATATATATATATATATATATATATATATTTTAATATGATAATAAAAATTGCGAATCTATAAAACAAGAGATGAAAGCCACGAAGAAGCAGAGAGGGTTGTCAATACTGTGCAACATAATTTTGTATATTAATTCAGCGCCGGCCAAATAATTTTATGAACCATTGAGCTTTGAATCCTTAAAGATTAAAAATATACATATTCTTCAATAACAAAGAAACAGTCTAACTTAGCTGATAAACCAAGTTCATAGATCTAGAAACTACTGATTAGCAAAATCAAGGAAAGGCCCAATATGTATAAAGAAGGCCCAATATGTATAAAGGGCCCACATCAGAAGATCTCAATCACTGGCTGCCCGAGTAGCAGATATAAAAACTGCCTCAAATCCGAAAACTAATACCAAAACAAAAAGCTGAACCACAGTTAAAAAAACTATCAACGATTCAGACATCAGTATAACAACTTCGTCTATCCTCGAGCTGCTCTTGTCGACAAGCTAATCAGACTCTGATCGTTTTCATTAGCAGCATCCATAATCGAAGGTCATACTTTTGTCTGTGATCATAAGAGAAGAGCAAGTCTGTTTCAACTTTCAACTCAGCAACAAGACTTAACAAAGTGTGATGAGATTAACAAGATACGGTACCTGAAGCGGTTTAGCTAAGAAGTCTAACCAGTCCTATGACGATGATGATTGAGATGCTTTTGGAAGTCCCTTCTCCAAAGACAAATCATGGTTAGAACCTGAAAGAAGATAATTAGGACTAATAAATGATGTGTAGAATTAACTGTTAACTGAGTTAGATAACAAGGATCACTGTGCCTACACGCAGTTATAACGCTAGAAGATTAGTTAGACAATTCACCTTTTTCTGCGGAAGAGATGATGGAACCGTGACATAGGATCCAGTACTGTCTCAACGGCATGTGCATCCATGGTCTTGGAGGAGGGAGATCAAGCCCCAGTTTCGATGGCATTCTGGAAAGACAACCAGAAGGTAAATAAACTAAAAAAAGAGAGGCTAAAAACTTGTGGTTAAAGATTATTCAAGTTCACCTTTTCCCACTGAGGACTCCGCGAGCTGATGTAGTCAGAGAAGAAGCTGATATTCCTGAGAACATTGTTGTATAGTGAGGCAAAAGAATCTGTCCTGCAATATGTTTCACATACCATGTCAGCAAAAGTTTAAACACATAAGAGAGCTATGAACTTTTACCTATGCTTAAGAAGTTGCTACGAAGATTGGAAACCATTAGAACCGGGTTGTTGGCAAGAGAAGCATCATCGGAAGAGTTGAGTATATTCTTCCTATAGTGTTCAATTTCAAACCAAACACCAGAAGGGAATCTTTGACGCCTGAAAAGCCAGATCACAATCTCTGCATACGGTGTTGCATGGATGACAGAGATGGTGAACTCAATCAGCATAGATATGGAGTTTATCGTAGTGCTTGTAATGGTGAAAAAGATGTAGAAAACTGAAGTTGTTGGCAAGAGAAGCAGAAGAGGAGTGAACAGAAGAGATCCCACTACATGCTGCTTCACAGTGTAACCATAGCTGTCCAACCTTTGACGTAGAGGATTCATTTTTCGTCCTCTGAAAAGAACAAATGAATCATTCAAGACAGTGTAATAAAATGAACTTTAGCTGATTTTAATAATATAGATTTTACCTGAAAAGCCTCCACAGAGCTGCTAAAGCTTGGATCTGGTGAGAGTACACAAGCGTGATTGCCCAGTGAAGAGCAGTGATATGAAGTGTTGCAAAAGTGATGACATCTATGACAAATGCAGCAGACACCGTTGCACCAAAGGTGATTCCCATGACAGCAACTGCTCTTATCAGATAAAAAATGAAAGAAGCCATGAAGATCCAGAGAGTAGACCATATCTGGATTACATTAAGAGAGACCATGCCTAAAACTCCAGCCAGCTCTGTGTTTAGCTTAAACCCCGCTGGGACTCCCATCAACCACACACAACCGGATCGCAAAATATCGTTCGTAAACTCCTTTGCAAAGTGGAATAACCACGAGCAGACAGATCCGGTGTTAAACAATAGACTTAGACCAATCAAGTTGCCTAAAACAAGATCAACAGCTATGGCTGACCACGTGGAATGTCTTCGCAGTGCAGCTTTCTCTGCATCTTCCACACAGGATATGGACCTTGTGTCATTCTCTCGAAGGGAGATTGGCCAATGTAAGATCTGACAACTGCGTATTCTGAAGTTGATCCATGTGTTCTTGAGTAACCTCCTTGATGCTATACCCACCCATGAGAAAATAGGAAAACTTGAAAGTACATAGATGAGTTGGATAAAGCTGTAGTATAGACTTGATAAAGAGCTTATAAGCGTGGCGAGTAACCACCACGCCAAAGTAGATATCCTGAAGAGTAAGATGCAAGCAGTAAGCTAACAACAAATATAGACAACAAGTGAAGAAAAGTCTCACTGAGAGCTTACAAGTAACTAACAGAAAACTTCCGGGAAGAAGTCTCCAGCTGCTGCGTGGATAGCTTCTTATAGGCTATCTCAGCAGATGCGGCGCAATTTATGGAAAGAATCACAGTTTTCTGCTTACATAAGAAGAAGATAATATTACTAAATGTAACAACACAACAAAGAGAGGCAATTTGAAAACTACTCGAACCATTTCAATCAGAGGCTGCCTCTTGTGAAGATCATCAACCCAACTGGGTTTCTTAAGAGGAGCTTTTGTCTGAGGAGAAGCGTTCCAAAAGCTTAACGAGAAATGGTGAGAACCAAACACTGGAGTGTCATAGACTATAACCTGACATGTCCATGCTATACAGAGTCAAGTACTGGCATAGACTCAAAAAAAAAAAGAACAATACAGGAGTCAGGACATCATGAACTTACATACGTGTACATCACATTGAGATACAACATCGCCATTCCAATGTATATGATGCATTCTAATCCCACGCTCTGAAGAAGAATCGTGCACCATATGAATCCAGTAACTGCTCACAGAATCCTCTAATAAGCCATCAACCTTATGAAAACCATAAGAATCTTTGTCTCTTGCATTCTTGGTATTAGCATTAAGACATGTATCATAACGACCAAGAAGCGTAAACGCTGCTTTGTCCCGTAAACTCAAAGGCATCTTCTCATTAGTTTCATGGAGTACATCCTGTTACATAAAAAAACATCGTTTATCAAAGTGCCAGATCAGGAAACAAGAAAAAAAAATTGAAGTTAAAGGTTTTTACTTGGAGATTAGATCCGCCATTGGAGGACAAGGAGGTTTCATCAGTGGTGAAGGCCACAACGACGTCGAGGCAAGAAGAGGAGTGGGACACGAACCATCCAAACAACAGAGAGTAAGTCGAATCATCAGTTGAAGAAAGGAGCTTTGGCAACCAAATCCTACATTGTCTCTTCATTACAGCTCTGCTAGATCCTCCAAACCCTACAAGATCCTAACTTTCGATCGATTCTATGGAGAAACGATCAAAAACCCAACAAAAGTCTGCGACTTTAGAGGGGAAGGAGATCTCAAGAGACAGAGACTTGACAAGTGAAGTTATTCAATCCATTTGAATTGAGATTAGGTCATGGATTCGACAAAAGAGAAGTGAGATGCCGGAATTCAGACAGAGGAGAAACTGTTGTCGGAGAAGAAGATGACGAAAGCAAAATGTAAAAGAGAGATCTTTAACTAAAGCTACCAACGCCTCTCCATCTCTCTCTCTGTCCCGGGTTCGAATCTCTATTTTCTTTGTTCTTTCGTCTTTAGATAAATGAGTATATGCACGGTCGTGTAGACCGCATGATTGTCGCAAATGATTGGTTATTGCCTCTTCGTTTCCATGTCACTGAGATCTACTAACTGCAAATTTCATACTAGTACTAAATCATATGATATTTATTTCACTATTCATGTATATTTCTATAAACTCAGATTCCAGTTTCTATTTTCTACTTTCTAGGTTGATTTCAACATTCTTTTTAATATACACAAATCCAATATGTTAAACTTGATTTCAAAAGAACTGATTTTTTTTTTCCATGGTGGTGACTACACTGATGTAACTTGTTATCAGCACTAGATCTTTTACTTTTAGACATCAGAGAGAAAATCAGTGCTGTCTTGTTGCTTCTTCCTCCTACGAGCGTCATCCAGCTTGCTAGAATAGGTTCCAAGCGCTTCTGTGATGGCTTTTGGCAACCAGAAGCCAGGCCGCTCAAGAAACGGTGCTCTGTCAATAACCAACGGTTCTCTCAAGGTCACATCGATCCCCTGGTAAGTCCACAGCGCTAACGTTGCTTCACCTTTGAGACCAAGCGAAAACCAGCCGAGACCAGCCACTGCGACGTCGATGCTGTTCACATCCCAGCTACTTCCTGTCACCTTAATCTCCTTCTCTTCCCAGCTTCCCAGTTCAGACGCTCTCTTCTCTCCTATTGGTGGCTAAGTTAACATATAAAAATGGGGTTTCTGTTACATTTTTGATGTTATGGAAACGGTGAGAGGGGGTAGACTTTAAACTCACCTGCAAGCGTAAACCGGAATGGGACTTGAGTATTTCTTCGGCGTTCTCTGTTTTTCCTAGATGCAATGAAACACTGTGTGATGCCCATACTGTTATGTATATTGTTTCAACTGAAGCATGAACAAGGTCTAGCCTGACCAGGCCACCAATGTGAACAGACTGCCCTGCCTGCAACATAAAGATTCAGCAGAACCAGCTTAGTTCTTGGAACAAGAAAACAGTTCACTTGCTTAGAAGAAGCTAGGCCTGGGATTTTGAACCGAACCAAATTTTCGGTTAGTTCGGTTTGATTTATAGGTTTTAAGAAAAAATTTGGTTTTCGGTTCGGTTCAGCAATTGGTTATTTCGCTTTTCTTTAAAAAAGTATAACTAAATTTTGATCCGAACTAACTGAAATTAACCGAACTTATCCGCAATTTTAACAAAACTAGACCAAAATCTAACCAAAATACAAAACTCCGATAGGATTTTCAAAAACCGAATTACCGAATACCAAACCGAACTTTATTTCAGATTAATTCAGTAAAATTTACGTCGAACCGAATTAACCGAAAGCCAAACTGACCAAACCGAACTACCCAAACTAACCGATCCTGCAGGCCTAGAAGAAGGTATCTAGAGTTTACAACTTTAGAGACTAGAACTTTATATATAAGTAAAAGAGGGCTTGCCTTGACTCTGTAAGACCGAGGTTGAAGCTCTTTCCTAATCTCCACCATTTTCCGCTCCTCTGAGTTCAATCTAAGAGACATAATGTAAGGATGCAAGAGACCAGGAGTGTCATACATCTTCGCCTTCGCAGACAACACTCCACCAATTCTCAATATCCCAAGAGTTGTCCCAGGAACCGGAGCCTCCGTGAGCCTAGTCACCTTTGCACCGTCTTTCTTTGAGAAGGCATTGATCAAAGTAGACTTCCCAGCATTCTGAGCTCCAATAACCCACACGTTTCCTCTAGGACCAGCCAGTTCCTTGATGTAAGCTAACAGATTCTTGATACCGAGATCTTTCCTAGCACTAACCATATACACACCACTCAGCTTAGGCGCTCCTCCAGCCTTGGCACGATGTCTCACCCATCTGTCTAACCGAGCTGGTGAGATCTGTGATGGGAGTAAGTCTACTTTCGTTGCAACGAGGACCAGTTTGGGAAGGTTCTTGCCTACCTTAGGATCGTTCTCAGCCTTCTGAAGCGCCTTGAACAGAGAGTTCGCTGCTCGTTTGGGGAAAGAGCCATCGAAGTCTACACAATCAACAACCATCACTACAACCGTAGTGCTGGAGTTCCTACTCATTGGTTTGATCAGTCTAGTTGAGATCATTCTGTCGAAATCGAAATCGGGTAAGAGATTCTCAGCGGCTTGGTTCTTCACTTGGCCGTAGTTTCTCAGAGAATGGCAACGAGCACATACAGTCACATCATTATCATCATCCTTGTCTTTCTTGGCTTCCTCTCTAGCTAACTTCTTCCTCTCTGATTTCGAAACTCGTTTCTTCTCCACCATCTCTTCTGTGACATTACCGTATCCAACACCAGCTGGAGCAAAACCATCAAGCTCAACATCGTTTCCTTCCTCTTTCTCTTCCCATTCATCTGACTCCCAGTCAAACTCATCCTCACTTTCAGAGTCACTACTCTCTAATACATTCGTGATATCATCTTCATCTTCATCATCTTCATCATCATCAACCATTTCAAACCCTTCAAGCTCATCTTCAGCCACCTCTTCCAAGCTCTTTACAACGACCTTTCTCTTCTGATAATACCCTGGCAAATCAGAATCATCGTCCTGCATAAAAATCCCACAGCCTGGACAAACAAGCTTCCCATACTCCTCATCTTCATCTCTGCCTTCGCTCATGATTCCTCTCTTGGGAAAAATCGTCCCTTTGACTCTCTCCACGCTTTCAACAACTTGCTCTTTCTTCACAGCTAAACAATTCACAACACATGTCTTCTTCCTATTTGTCTCACTCAACCCTATTGAAAAAGTTGAGTTTTTTTTTCCTCAGAATCCTATCACGAAAACGAGTTTCAAACGAACAAGAGAGAAAAGTTACCTGAGAAAAATTGAACTTCCGGTCTGGGTATTAACCGGTTGACGGTAAAGCTTGCGTCTTTAAGCTTTGGCTTTACTCTGCAAATGTTCACTGTACTTAAAATCAAAACCACCATATTTCGTTTCAGACGTCTCACTAAGGTGCTCCGTCGAGAGGATAGACAGAGTGGGAGAGTCCAAAACGCAGCGTATTGGCTCGGACCGGACTTACTTCAGTCTTCACCGAGTTCAGTCTAAACCCTACGGACAATTACGTTAACACCCTTCAAACTAGGCCTGCGGTGGTTTCGGTTTATTCGGTTCGAGTATTTTCGGTTTAGGTTAATTTGGTTCGATTACTGAAAGAAAAGTCGATTCTGTTTTTGGATAGTTTCAAATTTTTATACTTTTTTTTTTTTTTTGCCATCTAATATTATTTATATTAAAGGGGACTAAACCCACCAAACCATACATAAAAAACATAAAGCCCAAACGGGCATACTGAAAGAACCATTTGGGACAAAAGCCCAATACGTATTAGAACATGTCCTCACATTCAAATTTTTATACTTTTTCTGAAAACAACTCATTTGGGAGATTTCGGTAATTTTTTTTTAAAAACTTATTCAGTTATTTTTAGTTAGTTCAGTAGGGTTATTTGTGATAAATTTATGGTTTTCTGGTTATTTATTTTTTATTATTTGTTAAACAATAAAAATTGAACCGAACCGAATTAAAAACCGAATTACTCTTCAAAAGTCTTACCGAATTAAGCCGAACTGAAAGTAGTAACCGAACCAATTTGGTTTTGGTTTGGTTCTGCTGGTTCGGTTCGGACAAAATCGGCAAAGCCTACTTCAAACAATCGTATGCTTTTTTTTTTTTTTTTTTGGTAACATACAATCGTATGCTATTGTAAGAAGAGTTGCAAGTAGTAGCTAATACGTGGAACACGTAAAAGACTCAAACTTTAAAACAGAGCTTTGACGATAAGGTTTTGAGAGACCCATCCCGCGGCCAAGAACTGAGCTTAAACCCCATTTGATTTTTGCCGGAGCTCCGACGAACAAAAATGGCGGCAAAGTTTATTGGGGAGGCTGTTCATGGCGGCGGTTTTCAAGAAACTCGGACAAGAGAGCAGCATCATCATCTCGAGTTCTTCTCTTCTCTGTTCGGTCCTCTCACTCAATGGATGACATGGACACCGTCTATAAACAATTGGGTATCTCTCTTTGTCTCTCGTCTTCATCTAGAAATGAGTTTCAAGATAAAGTTGAGATTTTTAAGTTTTTGAAAAGTGTGTTTTTGTGAAATTTTTTGCTTTGGTTTTGTTGGTATTTTGTGTAAGATCTTGTTTTCAATTTTGGACTCAGGACTGTTCTCACTAAAGAAGAAGATCAAAGATGTTGTTCTCAAGGCAGAGATGTTAGCCCCTGATGCTCTCGAGCTCGAAGAAGAGCAATGGATAAAGCAAGAAGAGACGTTGCGTTACTGTGACTTATGGGATGATCCAACCAAATCCGACGAGATATTCCTCAAGCTAGCTGCTCGTGCCAAAGCGGTTGATACTCTCAAAGACCTCAAGTACAAGGTTCCTTTTCAGTTCCACTTCAAACAACTCTTCTTGTTTCTTTTGCAAGATTTTTGAATGTGTTTTGGTTTGATTAGGCTGAAGAAGCTAAGCTAATCATACAGTTAGATGAGATGGATGCTATAGATTACAGTCTCTTTGAGCAAGCTTACGATTCATCCCTAGATGTGAGCAGATCTTTGCATCACTATGAGATGTCTAAGCTTCTTAGTGATCAGTATGACGCTGAAGGCGCGTGTATGGTTATCAAATCTGGATCTCATGACACAAAATCTCAGGTCAGTTTCACCATCCTGTCTTTACTTTCTTTATGTTTTTATAACATTTTTTTTTGAGGATTTGCAGATGTGGACAGAACAAGTTGTTAGCATGTACATCAAATGGGCAGAGAAGCTAGGCCAAAACGCAAGAGTGGCTGAGACCTTGAGCGATAGTAAAAATGGTGTGAGTTCAGCCACAATAGAGTTTGAATTCGAGTTTGCTTACGGTTATCTCTTAGGTGAGAGAGGCGTGCACCGCCTTGTCACAAGCTCTACAACCAGTGAGGTATGCTTCTCATGATTAATCACTCTCCATTGTAAAAGAACTAAAAAGATGTTTTCTTTTGCGATAGGTTTGTTCAGCGTCTGTAGAAATCATACCGTTGTTCTTGAGAGCATCTCCTGATATTGAAGTAAAGGATGAGGATTTGAATGTAACGTATCCTGCAGAAGAGAATCGTAGACTAGCTGAGCAGATGGTTCGTGTTCAACATCTTCCCAGTGGCATAACTGTAGAATCTTCAGGTATTCTTGAGTTGTATCACACTTTGGTTTACTGCATTTTGTGCAAGATTATGATATTAAGATATGTTTTGATGCAGGGGAAAGAAACCGGTTTGCTAATAGGATCAAAGCTCTAAACCGGTTAAAGGCCAAGCTGCTTGTGATAGCAAAAGAACAAAAGGTTTCAGATGTGTATAAAATCAACAGCAAGAACATTGTGGAGCCATGGAGAGTAGAAGAAACCAGGAGATATGTCTCTAAAGGTCAGAAGATGGTGGTTGATTTGAAAACCGGTTTAGAGATTCTGGACCTGAAATCGGTTTTGGATGGGAACATTGGACCATTGCTTGGAGCTCATATTGGCATGAGAAGATCAACTGATGCCATTTAAAATTAATTAAGGATTTTTGTTGTACACATAAAATAGTCAGACTTTGTAAAAACTAAAATTTAATTATATACTGTAACTCTTTTTTTGTTGAAAATATAAGATTCTGAATCTATTGATTAGCATACTTTTTTAATCAGTAAATAGTTTAGAGGTTTGGCAGAAATATTTTTATATCTACGTAGTAGAGTTTGGCAGAAACTTTAATTATCAGTTCTCCTAGATTAGTATAACTTTAATTAGTTTACGTTACCGATGACTAGTTGAATTCGTCAGTTTGTACAGTAAATTAATGCAATTTCTTTGCTTTTTGATAAAACCATAATTTAATGCGGTTTCTCACCATCATCCTCTCAGCAATACATTTTTCTTGACTAATTAAGAAAACAAACTTATCGTTTTCCAAAATTTCAACGGGCATTTAAGTATTTTGGATTTAATAGATTAGATTAGCAACAATAAATAGATTTTTAGCCAGATTTGATGGGCGCCCATTCATTAGTACACCTCCCTATTTTCCTAAGTAGATGTTGCAATATTTTGACATATGAAATTTACGGAAAATCAATTTTGTTTTTACAATATTAATTTAACAAACTGAAATATTTATAAAACATCTCATAAAAAGTAGTACTATTAATTACATATATATGTTTTGTGATTTTATTTGTATAATTTTAAACAATAAATAGCAAAATGCATAAATTTTAATAGTTTTAATTAAGAGAATTTCTCTTTAATGAATTTGAGTTTAATCTTAATACATAATCTATATATAAAATCAGGATAAACTATCATATTAATTTGTTTTTGGGTGTAAGTATGGTATTAATTTAATTCTAAAATGATACTCCCTCCGTTCCTAAATATAAAATGTTTAGAATATCTTTTATGTTCCAATATGTAAGATATTCTCTTATTTCTAGTTAACTTTAACTTTATCAAAAACTGTGTAACAAATTAAATTTAATCGTTCTATTTTGTAATTGGTTAAGTAGTTTTTAATTTATAATCTTAATAATAATTTTAAATAAAAAATAATCTTTTTAAACAATGTGTTTTACCTAGAACATCTTATATTTAGGAACAGAAAAGAGTATTAATTTGTATTTTTCCATGTAAATAAAAAAGATATTTTATAGTGAGGGTAAATAATTTTGATATTATATTATAGGAAGAAAATAAGAAAGAAAGGCCAACTGTCAAAACGGCTTCGTCTCCAATTTTTCCTCCTTTCAAACTCTTTTTCAGTTTCAACTTCGTCTCCCTCCTCCCCTCCTCCATCTCTATATACACACTCACACAACACCTCCTCTCCCTTCCTATGGATTCATAGTGTAAAATCCTCTTCTCCTGCATTGTCACATGGCGGGTCTGTTCTACTCCTCCTCAAAACCTTCTCCATCATCAACACCCTCATCACCATCCTCTTCTTTTTCGCGTCTCTTATTGCTCGTAACCCTCCTCCCTCTCTCCCTCGCCTGTTTCGCCTTCGTCCTCCAATGGCGCGGCGGACTCGACGACCCGGTTACCCACTGGTCCTCCCAGGATCGTCCCGAGTTCCCCGGAATGTCCTCCTCGACCAGCGAGAAACAACGCTCCTTGCCTTCGAATTCTGATTCTGGCTGCGTTGATCTTCTGGGTCAGAGCCGTGCGCCTTCGTTTCCTTATTTCCGTGACTGGAGTTTCGATTACCAATCGGATCTGAAACCTAAGGTTAGTGTGTGTGATCCAATCTCGGGTGGTTCCCCCTGATTTCACGTTGAATTGCTATGATCTGATGTAAAGTTTTGATTTTTCTAATCTGGGTTCATGAAATTGGTTTGAAAGATTCTGACTTTTTATGATAGATATGTATTACGACAAGCACTTCTGCTGGATTGGAGCAAACACTGCCATGGCTTTTCTATCACAAAGTTATCGGAGTTTCAACGTTTTATCTATTTGTTGAAGGGAAGGCTGCTTCCCCTAACGTCTCTCGAGTTTTGGAGACCATACCAGTAAAGCTCTAGAGCTTGATCCAGTTAATTTGTTTTCTTTCTGTAATCAGTAGTTTTTTTTTTATGGCCAATGTGATTTCTTTTTTTGCAGGGTGTAAAAGTTATACACAGGACCAAAGAGTTAGAAGAACAGCAGGCTAAAAGGTACTTTATGGTGTGAGCCTTTGTGGAATTGGTAGAAGTTTTTTATTTTAATGTAGAGAAGTTCTGACTTTTTTGGGTTGGAGTGGTCTTATATAATCCATCGATTTGCATCAGTTTCTTCTAATGGTTAAGAAAATATTAGTAATGGATATGTTGTGCTTGCATTGTGATTGATGTGTCTCTTCTAAACTACTTGTTGTGACTTCTTTACCTTTTGGTGTAAAGCCGGATATGGAATGAGACTTGGTTGGCTAGCTTCTTTTACAAACCTTGCAACTATGAGTTATTCGTGAAACAGTCTTTGAACATGGAGATGGCTATCAAAATGGCTCAGGTATCTAATTACTTATTTTGCCATATAAGTTGAGTTACGTCATAACGTGGTGAAATATATGTTATGGTGGTGTGTGTTTAGGATTCTGGTATGGAGTGGATAATTCATCTTGACACCGACGAGCTTATCCACCCTTCTGGAACCGGCTATGAATACTCTTTAAGGAAATTGCTTGGAAATATCTCTGCAGACGTTGATGCAGTTATCTTTCCAAACTATGTGAGTCTTTGCAGGAGATGAGGATCTTCCATCTTTAATACTGAATATAATAATGCCTTCTTGATTCTGGATTTCATCCTTGTTTCAGGAGAGCAGCGTTGAGCGAGATGATATCAAAGAACCTTTCAGCAGGTACAGAACATCATCATCATCTTATGTGTTTACTTGCTTGAAGATTTGGTTACATGATATCCCATTTCTGTTGTAGGTGTCGATGTTCAAGAAGAACTATGACCATCTTCCGAGAGATGTTTACTTTGGAAACTATAAAGAGGCCACTCGTGGAAACCCAAACTATTTCTTAACTTATGGAAATGGAAAAGCTGCAGCTCGTGTTCAGAACCATCTTCGTCCAAATGGTGCTCATAGATGGCACAACTACAGGAAGAGTCCAAAGTATGCTCTTCTCTCGTTGGGCTCTTAGACCACTTGGTCTATCATTCTAGAGCTGTTTATTCAATACAAGCTTCTTTTCCATCGTAATGGGGCGTGGACGTGTAGTAATGACTATTCTGTGGCATCATTTTTGACAGAGAGATCAAACTAGAAGAATCGGCCATTCTGCACTACACTTATCCCAAGTTTTCAGATCTTACTTCAAGACGTGATCGTTGTGGTTGCAAGCCTACTAAGGTGGATGTTAAGAGGTGTTTCATGTTGGAGTTTGACAGAGCTGTGAGTTGGGAATTGATACTTTTTTTCTGTTTCTTGCTTACTGTTCTGAAGCATACAAGTGACAGCTCTTGGTAATCGTTTTGTGTGCAGGCATTTATCATTGCTTCAACCGCTAGCTCAGAGGAAATGCTTCAATGGTATCAGTGTTTGACTCAAACACAATCACCACTCTTGACCCCATTTTTCCAATGTTTCATTCTAACAAGCTTCACTTATACAGGTACAGAGAGCACGTTGTGTGGACAGACGATAAACTGAAGTTGAAACTCCTTAGGAAGGGAATTCTAACTCGCATTTATGCTCCCATGGTAAAGAAGTAACCACAAACCCCAAACCTTGTTCTTAATTTGACATGATTCATGATTGGTTCTCCACAAGATGCATTCATCTTTTTTTTTATTCACAGGTTATAATCCAAGAGTTAAGAGAGGCAGGTGTCTTCAGCTCCGTGGTAACCTCAGCTCACATGTCTCTGAACAACTCTTCAACCGTAAGAATAAGCCGAGAATCATCTCAGGTGACTGGTAGGAGGAGAGTGTTAGAAGCCCATCTTGATATTGACACTGAGTCTCAAGAATCAGCCGTACCACCACAATCACCTCCAGGCTTGGAAGCAACCCAAATGGAACCATTATCTGAATAACTTTTTTCCATAAAAAAGGGAGATTTTTAGAATGACTTTAACAGGTTTTGAACATGAGTTCTGGTGTACATTTCGGAAAAAGTTTTTTTCCTATAGGTTATACACACAGATGAATAGGGGTATTAGAAAGTTAGCAGGCTTCTATTCTATGTAACATGCAGAATACTTGATCATGTTGACTCTATTACTTCAAATACAAAAGTCATCGCCTTTATGATCCAACTGGTTCTCTTTTGTTCTCTCTTCGTCTTTCTTGAATTGTTCTGTTGTTTCTGACACAGTTCGTGTCTTATTGC
This sequence comes from Brassica carinata, assembly GCA_016771965.1. Lineage (NCBI taxonomy): Eukaryota > Viridiplantae > Streptophyta > Magnoliopsida > Brassicales > Brassicaceae > Brassica > Brassica carinata. Next base: position 38,521,807 of record CM028701.1, on the reverse strand, counting down.
TTCTGTGTTAATCAGCTGATGTTTAAATCCGTAAGTTTACAGATTCTCTCATGTTGTTGCTCCCTTAGTTAAATCCTCCCGAGTCCTGACTGCATAACGTCCTTGAACTTTAAGCCAAACTTTTGGGTTGGAAATGGAACAAAAAAAAGATTTGGGTCTTTCTTAATAATTCTGATTTATTTTGGGGTGAAACTGAAAACTTTTTGTATACTCTCAGTACGGTGTCGTATCGGCAACTCTAGCTTCGAAAGCTACAGACTTTCAGCTTTAGCGAAAAGTCGAGAAAGCCTAACGGATCCGCCATGACAGCTCGCAAGAGAACTTCCTCTTCAGTGACTAACCCGGAGAAACCTCCGACGGAGCATAAACCCACCACCGTCGCTTCCCTGAAGAGTTCCGTCTCGCACCGCCGAAACTGGGAGTGATCTTCGTGATCTCTTCGCTTCTGTGCTCGCTTTACCTCTACCTTCTCTGTTTCCACTACAATGTCGACGACGAGCTCAAGCGTCCGATCCTCATCAACGCTGGGCTTAGCTTGGTGGGGTTCTTCGTCACACTCAAGTTGATTCCGGTGGCTGCTAGATACGTTCTGAGGCGTAACATGTTTGGTTTCGATATCAATAAGCGAGGCACTCCTCAAGGTGAAGTCAAAGTGTAAGTCTTTTAAAATTTGTCTCCTTTAGTTGTGTTTAGGTTTCAAGTTTGTGTTTTTAGTGTTCAATCGTTTTTTTCTTGAAGTGGATGTTTCTTTAGATATGATTTTGTTTGGGGTAGAAATGAATGTTCTATCGAAGTTTAGGATTGATTTGATGTCTGGGACATCTCAGGAGAAGTGAAAGTGTTGTCTTTTACCTCTTTTAAGTTTAAAGTTAGTATTAGTGTTCATTGTTTTTCTTGAAGTGGATGTCTCTTTAGATTTGATTTTGTTTGGGGTAGAAATGGATGTTGTATCGAAGTTTAGGATTTGATTTGATCTATGTGACATCTGAGTTCTGCTTGTGTGGTGGGATTAGTGAGTTTCGTCATATCTCACTTTGTGTTCATATGATCTCTTTGTAGGCCTGAGTCATTGGGAATCGTTGTGGGTATTGTTTTCTTGATTGTGGCGATAATATTTCAGTTCTTTAACTTCACTGAAGATTCGGTGGTAAGTGTGCTGTTACTCAAAAGCTACAAGCTTTGATTGTTCATTTCTTTTGGCTGAATGGGTCAGTGATTAAGCAAAGCTCATGTAAATGTAATTATTTTGTTGCTAAGAAGTTAGTAGCTTTTGGCTCATTTAGTGCTTTGAAGATAGTTTAACAGTCTGGGTGAATTACTCTATGTTTCAGTGGCTTGTGGAGTACAATGCAGCACTGGCGTCTATTTGCTTCATGATATTGCTTGGGTTTGTAGATGACGTCCTTGATGTTCCTTGGAGAGTGTAGGTGCACTTCTTTATTCTGTTTGATTAAGTTACATGCGTGAACTTTGTTTACATATTAGCTATTGTGAAAATATGCAGGAAGCTTCTACTGCCATCTTTTGCAACCCTTCCTCTGCTGATGGCTTATGCTGGACACACAACTATCGTCATACCAAAACCTCTTGTTTCTTATGTCGGCTTGGAGATACTTGATCTAGGTACAATTCTTCCTTTTTTTTTTACTTAGTATTATATCGTGCAGAAACTAATATTCAAATTGATTTTGCAGGACGGATATATAAGTTATATATGGCGCTACTGGCTGTCTTTTGCACTAATTCTATAAACATCCACGCTGGTCTGAATGGCCTTGAGATCGGTCAAACCGTGGTTATTGCAGCTGCTGTAAGTTCTGCAGTCAAAATGTGTCGGAGTTGTTCATTCTTTGGTTCCTCTAAAGTGAAGATATGATGTTATCTTAGTTTACTTGTAGATTTTGATACATAATGTTATGCAAATCGGAGCATCTGTGGATTCTGAGATTCGTCAAGCTCATGCCTTCTCTATATATCTTACTCAGCCATTGATGGCAACATCCTTGGCAATGCTTGCTTTCAACTGGTACTACTTTCAAATCTTGAAGGTTAAAAAGCTAATGGTTACTCTAACCACATTCATGTTGTTTAGGTACCCTTCTGCAGTTTTTGTTGGAGACACTTACACAGTCTTTGCAGGAATGACTATGGCAGTTGTTGGCATTCTGGGTCACTTCAGGTACAGAACTTGTTTCCCTTTTCTAGTTTCATCATTTGCGGTTTTACATCTAAACTAAAGCGTGAAGCCTGCAACTAACTAACTTACTCCATCTTCTGGAAACTCTCTTGTGCAGTGAAACCCTCTTGATCTTTTTTCTTCCTCAAGTGTTGAACTTTCTGTTGTCGCTTCCGCAGGTTTGGTTGCATTTCTCCCTCTTACACTTTCTTTTACTTTTCAAGTTTTTTGTTAAGCATCTAACTAGCTATTTGTGTAACTCTTTAGCTTGCTGGCATTGTGAAATGTCCACGGCATCGTCTTCCCAAGTAAGCTCATTTCTTTTCCCCTGTTACATAAAAGCAGCGCCGGCAACACACGAGTACATGACTCGTCCTCTCTCTTTTTGAACCAGGTTTGATCCTGCTACGGGATTACTAACGGGAACAAAAGATGGGACGCTCGTCAACGTCTACTTGAGGATTTTTGGTAGAAAATCAGAAAAGTCTCTTTGTATTCATCTTCTTGTTTTCCAAGTAAGCTTCTTAATGCCCATTTATCTCTAGATACAAGTTAGCTTGTTGTTACTCCTGAGAGAGAGAGATTGCAAAATTGGTTTTTGTGTTTATGTTGCAGGCACTAGCTTGCGCCTTCTGTTTCCTGCTTCGGCATTTTCTTGCTGGTTGGTACAAATAAACCTCTGCAGTCGTTTTATCTCTTCCTTCAAGAATCACACATACAGAACTTGGTTTTGTCTTCATATCCATTAGCATCATCTTTTTACTTCACTTGCAGAGATTGTTTCCACCCTTAAACGAGATCAATGCTAGCGATTCTCAAAAATACCAGTATATTTGTATTTTGTTGCATTTTCATCTAATTGTAGAGAGAATGAACGGGGAATTGAAGTCAATGAGTGAATCAAAACCATTTGTCTTGGAATGTCAATCACTGCATAGTTCATGGTATGTATGTGTAGTCACTTCCTGATATGCTAGAACGATAATGTATCATCAGCTTGTGTTACGTCCAAACTTTTGGTTTATCTAAGATTTATAAGTTTTGTTTTACTATGAACTAAAAAATAATGTATGTATAGAACTTTATGTATATATGACTGTTTTCAAATTTTTTTTACACCATAAAAAATAATTATATTACTCTAAGAACTTTTGTCATATGTAAACAATTTGATATTTTATTTATTAATAAATATTTCAAATTATATGAGTGTTTTCAAGTTTATTTTATTTGTAAGAAGTATTTATATTAAAATGGAACTTTGTATATATGAAAAATTTGTTGTCTAATTCGTATGACCATTACCTTATTATAGTGATATGATAATGTATTTATAAATATTTGTATAATCAAAACACCTAATTTCTTATTATTACAACATATTCCCACTTTTAATACTATTATACAGAAAAAGCCCTCAAATAATAGATAAATAGCATTTTGTTGCATCTGTAGCCCTTAGTTCTTTAAGAATATTAGTTGAAATTGTTGTTATTATTCATTCAAAAAAAAATTAATGTTATGATTATTATTTTATTAGTTGAAATTAACATTATACTTAGGCTGTCGATTAGGAAGAAACATCCCCCAAAACTTCTCAAGCTCAGGAGGACCCTTCTGATTCTCATCAAACATAGCGAATACATAAGTCTCTATAGCTCTCCCTGGCTTTCTCGGAGTTCCACCCTTCACATGTTGTATCAAATTATTAACATAAGTCATCGCATTCTCTTTAGCGAAAAGTCGAGAAAGCCTAACGGATCCGCCATGACAGCTCGCAAGAGAACTTCCTCTTCAGTGACTAACCCGGAGAAACCTCCGACGGAGCATAAACCCACCACCGTCGCTTTCCGTCTCGCACCGCCGAAACTGGGAGTGATCTTCGTGATCTCTTCGCTTCTGTGCTCGCTTTTACCTTACTCTGTTTCCACTACAATGTCGACGACGAGCTCAAGCGTCCGATCCTCATCAACGCTGGGCTTAGCGGGGTTCTTCGTCACACTCAAGTTGATTCCGGTGGCTGCTAGATACGTTCTGAGGCGTAACATGTTTGGTTTCGATATCAATAAGCGAGGCACTCCTCAAGGTGAAGTCAAAGTGTAAGTCTTTTAAAATTTGTCTCCTTTAGTTGTGTTTAGGTTTCAAGTTTGTGTTTTTAGTGTTCAATCGTTTTTTCTTGAAGTGGATGTTTCTTTAGATATGATTTTGTTTGGGGTAGAAATGAATGTTCTATCGAAGTTTAGGATTGATTTGATGTCTGGGACATCTCAGGAGAAGTGAAAGTGTTGTCTTTACCTCTTTAAGTTTAAAGTTAGTATTAGTGTTCATTGTTTTTCTTGAAGTGGATGTCTCTTTAGATTTGATTTTGATTTGGAGTAAAAAGGGATGTTGTATCGCAGCTAAGGATTGATTTGATCTATGTGGCATTTTACTTCTGCTTGTGTGGTGGGATTAGTGAGTTTCGTCATATCTCACTTTGTGTTCATATGATCTCTTTGTAGGCCTGAGTCATTGGGAATCGTTTTTTTTGATTGTGGCGATAATATTTCAGTTCTTTAACTTCACTGAAGATTCGGTGGTAAGTGTGTTGTTAGCTACAAGCTTTGATTGTTCATTTCTTTTGGCTGAATGGGTCAGTGATTAAGCAAAGCTCATGTAAATGTAATTATTTTGTTGCTAAGAAGTTAGTAGCTCTTTGCTCATTTAGTGCTTTGAAGATATTTTAACAATCTGGCTGATGTTGCAGTGGCTTGTGGAGTACAATGCAGCACTGGCGTCTATTTGCTTCATGATATTGCTTGGGTTTGTAGATGACGTCCTTGATGTGCCTTGGAGAGTGTAGGTGCACTTCTTTATTTTGTTTGATTAAGTTACATGCGTGAACTTTGTTTACATATTAGCTATTGTGAAAATATGCAGGAAGCTTCTTGCCATCTTTGCAACCCTTCCTCTGCTGATGGCTTATGCTGGACAACTATCGCCATACCAAAACCTCTTGTTTCTTATGTCGGCTTGGAGATTTTGATCTAGGCACAATTCTTCCTTTTTTACTGGCATTATATCGTGCAATGCATCAGCCATTGATGGCAACATCCTTGGCAATGCTTTGCTTTCAACTGGTACTACTTTCAAATCTTGAAGGTTAAAAGCTAATGGTTACTCTAACCACATTCATGTTGTTTAGGTACCCTTCTGCAGTTTTTGTTGGAGACACTTACACAGTCTTTGCTGGAATGACTATGGCAGTTGTTGGCATTCTGGGTCACTTCAGGTACAGAACTTGTTTCCCTTTTCTAGTTTCATCATTTGCGGTCTAAACTAAAGCGTGAAGCCTGCAACTAACTAACTTACTCCATCTTCTGGAAACTCTCTTGTGCAGTGAAACCCTCTTGATCTTTTTCTTCCTCAAGTGTTGAACTTTCTGTTGTCGCTCCGCAGGTTTGGTTGCATTTCTCCTCTTACACTTTTTCTTTTACTTTTCAAGTTTCTTGTTAAGCATCTAACTAGCTATTTGTGTAACTCTTTAGCTTGCTGGCATTGTGAAATGTCCACGGCATCGTCTCCCCAAGTAAGCTTATTCTTTTCCCCCTGTTACATAAAAGCAGCGCCGGCAACACACGAGTACATGACTCGTCCTCTCTTTTGAACCAGGTTTGATCCTGCTACGGGATTACTAACGGGAACAAAAGATGGGACGCTCGTCAACGTCTACTTGAGGATTTTTGGTAGGAAATCAGAAAAGTCTCTTTGTATTCATCTTCTTGTTTTCCAGGTAAGCTTCTTAATGCCCATTTTTCCCTAGATACAAGTTAGCTTTTGTTGTTACTCCTGAGAGAGAGAGATTGCAAAATTGGTTTTTGTGTTTATGTTGCAGGCACTAGCTTGCGCCTTCTGTTTCCTGCTTCGGCATTTTCTTGCTGGTTGGTACAAATAAATCTCTGCAGTCGTTTTATCTCTTCCTTCAAGAATCACACATACAGAACTTAGTTTTGTTTTCATATCCATTAGCATCATCTTTTACTTCACTTGCAGAGATTGTTTCCACCCTTAAACGAGATCAATGCTAGCGATTCTCAAAAATATAAGTATATTGGTATTTTGTTACATTTTCATCTTATTGTAGAGAGAATGAACGGGGAATTGAAGTCAATGAGTGAATCAAAACCATTTGTCTTGGAATGTCAATCACTGCATAGTTCATGGTATGTATGTGTAGTCACTTCCTGATATGCTAGAACGATAATGTATCATCAGCTTTTGTTGCATCTGTAGCCCTTAGTTCTTTAAGAATATTAGTTGAAATTGTTGTTATTATTCATTCAAAAAAAAATTAATGTTATGATTATTATTTTATTAGTTGAAATTAACATTATACTTAGGCTGTCGATTAGGAAGAAACATCCCCCAAAACTTCTCAAGCTCAGGAGGACCCTTCTGATTCTCATCAAACATAGCGAATACATAAGTCTCTATAGCTCTCCCTGGCTTTCTCGGAGTTCCACCCTTCACATGTTGTATCAAATTATTAACATAAGTCATCGCATTCTCCACACTAGTCCCAGGTCCTCCCTGCGTTGGCCAACCGCTCTCAGACACCACGATCTCCAACGATCCTCCCCCTGATTTCTCCAGTGCCGCATAGACCGCGTCGAGCTGGGCGTCGAAGAGGTTTCGGTAAGTGTACTGGCCGTCGATGACCGGAGGGGTCGGTTCGAACAGAGCGTACGCTAGAGGGATATCTTTCATGTTGTCCTTGTAGCTGAAGTAAGGGTAACTGTTCAAGAGCAGAGGAGATTGCTTGCTCGCCAAGAAACCTATCACCGGTCTGAGAAAGCTGATATACTCGTCTCTGAATCTTCCGTGAGACGGAGGGTACGTGTCCATTGTGGCTCCCATGTCTATAACCGTCGACACCTTGATCCCGAGGCCTGCTCTAGAAACCGCGCTATCGATGTTTTTCACGGCCTGGAAGAGAGCCCTCGCGGCTGGCTCCGAGGGTTCCACCTCGTTTCCGACCGCGATGTACCTGAATCTGACACCGCTGTAGCTCTTGACGTTGTCGTGGACCCACGCGTCGGCCTCGGCTTGGCTGGAGGCGATGCGTGGGAGGTCTGTTTTGGGAACGTCGAGGATGAGCTGGATGTTGGAGTTGCGGAGAGCGTTGAGAGTGTCGTGGTCGGGGTCGTAGATCCGCATCCTCTGGATGTTGCGCTGCTTGTAGAGAGCCACGACGTCTGATGGATTTGGCCGGGGATTGCCTAGCCTCCCGTAGCATACTCCGATTTGTGCAGCTATATCATTAGTAACAATAGAATTGCATCAAATAATGTAATATTATATATATCATAATCAATATGGTCATATACGAGATGATTGAGGTTAAAAGATGAATATACATACATGTGGTGTCGAAAAAGGAAGCCATTAGAAGGCTGAGAAGAATCAGCAACATTGGTGATGATGAGGATAATATCCTTGATTCAGACATTTTCATGAAATAAACGTTAAGATTATGATTTTTATGTTGATATTTTGAAACGTACCATTGTGCAACTAGTTTATAGTATCGAGTCTGGGCTTCAAGTCAGTCAATGGATGAAGTATAATTAACAAAATTTCCTTTAATCTGTATATGCTTTGAAAAAAGTCTACGAATATGAATTTTCTGCCATAGCTTGCAATACGGTCAAACTAGATAGAGCAACTGAATTGGTAAATGAATAAAAATTAGAAATTTCCCTATATATTAATAGAAATATTTGAAAAGATGTAACCTCAATTTTGTAATAATTAAAAGAAAACTCAATGCACTTACATAATTAATTAGAAAAAAGAGGTCCAAATTCAATTAACATGTCTCGCTAGATACATTAAAGCATTAGCTATATAATATAATGTGCTACGAAACACTATATTAACCCAAAATATTAAAAGCAAGTATACATTCCTTACATAAAACTACTGGAATTACCTAATATGATTACATATTTATGACAATTAATGATTACAGATAATAAAGATTTGATAACAATTTGTGTATAATTTTTATTTTTTTTAATTTTATTTTACTAAAAGAAATTAAATAATCATATTAATCATATAATAAAAATCATATTTTTCTTACATGTTATATTTTTAATTTTAAACAGCTATTAATACTTTGAAAATTTTGTGATCAGTGTCTTAATTTTTATTATTATAACAAGATACAAATGATCATAAAATCATTATTACTATAAATTTTATGTAATAGACATTCACATTAAATAATATATATATATATCACTTTTAATACTATTATACAGAAAAAGCCCTCAAATAATAGATAAATAGCATTTTGTTGCATCTGTAGCCCTTAGTTCTTTAAGAATATTAGTTGAAATTGTTGTTATTATTCATTCAAAAAAAATTAATGTTATGATTATTATTTTATTAGTTGAAATTAACATTATACTTAGGCTGTCGATTAGGAAGAAACATCCCCAAAACTTCTCAAGCTCAGGAGGACCCTTCTGATTCTCATCAAACATAGCGAATACATAAGTCTCTATAGCTCTCCCTGGCTTTCTCGGAGTTCCACCCTTCACATGTTGTATCAAATTATTAACATAAGTCATCGCATTCTCCACACTAGTCCCAGGTCCCCCTGCGTTGGCCAACCGCTCTCAGACACCACGATCTCCAACGATCCTCCCCTGATTTCTCCAGTGCCGCATAGACCGCGTCGAGCTGGGCGTCGAAGAGGTTTCGGTAAGTGTACTGGCCGTCGATGACCGGAGGGAACCGTACGCGGATATCTTTCATGTCCTTTGGCCAGCGCGGCACTGCACCGATCACTGATCTGAATTGACGGACAACCCGACACCGATAAGATAGGCCCGCGGTTCCACCTGCTCCGACCGCTGAATTCCGGACACCGCTGACGTTAGCCGTGACCCACGCGTCGGCCTCGGCTTGGCTGGAGGCGATGCGTGGGAGGTCTGTTTTGGGAACGTCGAGGATGAGCTGGATGTTGGAGTTGCGGAGAGCGTTGAGAGTGTCGTGGTCGGGGTCGTAGATCCGCATCCTCTGGATGTTGCGCTGCTTGTAGAGAGCCACGACGTCTGATGGATTTGGCCGGGGATTGCCTAGCCTCCCGTAGCATACTCCGATTTGTGCAGCTATATCATTAGTAACAATAGAATTGCATCAAATAATGTAATATTATATATATCATAATCAATATGGTCATATACGAGATGATTGAGGTTAAAAGATGAATATACATACATGTGGTGTCGAAAAAGGAAGCCATTAGAAGGCTGAGAAGAATCAGCAACATTGGTGATGATGAGGATAATATCCTTGATTCAGACATTTTCATGAAATAAACGTTAAGATTATGATTTTTATGTTGATATTTTGAAACGTACCATTGTGCAACTAGTTTATAGTATCGAGTCTGGGCTTCAAGTCAGTCAATGGATGAAGTATAATTAACAAAATTTCCTTTAATCTGTATATGCTTTGAAAAAAGTCTACGAATATGAATTTTCTGCCATAGCTTGCAATACGGTCAAACTAGATAGAGCAACTGAATTGGTAAATGAATAAAAAATTAGAAATTTCCCTATATATTAATAGAGAAATATTTGAAAAGATGTAACCTCAATTTTGTAATAATTAAAAGAAAACTCAATGCACTTACATAATTAATTAGAAAAAAGAGGTCCAAATTCAATTAACATGTCTCGCTAGATACATTAAAGCATTAGCTATATAATATAATGTGCTACGAAACACTATATTAACCCAAAATATTAAAAGCAAGTATACATTCCTTACATAAAAACTACGGAATTACCTAATATGATTACATATTTATGACAATTAATGATTACAGATAATAAAGATTTGATAACAATTTGTGTATAATTTTTTATTTTTTTTTTAATTTTATTTTACTAAAAGAAATTAAATAATCATATTAATCATATAATAAAAAATCATATTTTTTCTTACATGTTATATTTTTAATTTTTAAACAGCTATTAATACTTTGAAAATTTTGTGATCAGTGTCTTAATTTTTTATTATTATAACAAGATACAAATGATCATAAAATCGTATTACTATAAATTTTTATGTAATAGACATTCACATTAAATAATATATATATATATCAATTTTAATATTGTTTATATGTACCATTTAAAAATACATAAATATGTTAATTTTGGAATTTGCATTGAAAAAGTATTGAGACCTTAATATTTAATTTTGAAATTTTATCGAAAAAATATCACTTCAAAAATTCTGAGATCAATGGTTTAAATTTTTTGTTACATAGAATATACAAATGTTAATAAAACCATATGAGTAGGAAGTCTCAATAATAAATGTTTATATTCAAATATACTATATATTTATGTTAACATCATTGAAATTTAATTATATACCATATAAAATAAACAAAATAATTATTTTAATCTATTTACCATAAAAATATTGTAAATAAGCAAGATGTATTTTTTGATTTATGTGATTACTCTATTCTCCTATATATTAATTGATAAACAATTGATTACTCTAGCAAGTGTAAGATTTTATTAATTAATATTTTTCAAAAATCTTACAAGAGATCGATACAACGAAAATTTATTTATAAGCTACTGAAATCACCTAACGAGACATGGAGTGCGTGTCAAATTTGTTTTCCTAACCCTAACCCATTTCTATTCATCACAACACCAAAATGGAATATTTGGAAGTGTCGATTGACAATCTGAAATGGTAATATTTTTTTTAAGTTCAGTCCATTGTTTTCCTCAAATTGACATAGAATAGGTTTTAGTGATTAACTAAATGGGTCATGTGCATAGTAAAATGTGCTTTAGTTTAAAAATTGTTGTATACCCAAAATCAATATGAACCATCATCATTTTCGTTTAAAATTTTGTTACAATAAAAATATATGGTTGGACAAAAAATCTAAATCTAAAAACCGAACCAAGTCTGATCAAAAAAATTGTACTGAACTTTAACCAAAACTGGTTAGATATCTGGGTGGGTACAAAATTTTGGTATCCAAAGAACTATAACTGAACCCGATCCGAACAGACTTATTCTGGGTATTCGAATATATCTGAACCAGATTTATAAACTTAAATTAAATATCTAATAATATATTAAATTAAACCAGATTAATATATTAATTATTTTTAAATTTAATATCGAAAAGAATATACACAAAATATAAGATGTTTTTAAGTTTTCTAAAATACTTGGAAGTATATACATATAGTTATAAGTACATGTTTAAGATAAATAATTGATACTTAAAATACCAATATATTTAAAAAAAAATTTGGTTTCCTATCTAAAAATTTAAGCTAAACCAATTTTTATGTTAAGTTTAAGTATTTTGGCATACACTATTCAAATTTATATGATATATTATTTTGATTTTTAGACTTTGAAAAATTTAAAACATATATGAACTTTACTTTTTGAAACTTTTTCAAATAGGTTATCTGAACCCAAAACTGAACCAAATCCACGAAAATCTGAACCGAACCAAAACCACAATGATCCGGACCGAACCAAATCAAATGGTACTCAAATGTCTACCTATAATCAAATGTAAAGAATGTTATTGATAACAAAATGTATATTCTTTATAACATTTAAATACAATATTTTTAAAAAATATTCACTCCGCACAGGGCGTGGATTATCATCTAGTTTTATTAATTCCAAGACAACATACTACCACCTACAAGAACAGCCTAAGTGGAAGCTTATTCATCAAAGTAGTCATAAAATACGAGAACAACCTAAATGTAGTTCATGAGCAAGGAATATAAGTAAAACATAAGCTTAAGACTCATTATTCTTTATTGTTACAACAAGTTCCCACTTTTTAATACTCAAACAATAGATAAATAGCAGTTTTATCGCATCACTGGCCCTTGCTTCTTCAAGATGTGTCTTTAACCAGAGAAGAAATTAACCTTATACTTAGGCTGTTGATTAGGAAGAAACATCCCCCAGAACTTCTCAAGCTCAGGAGGACCCTTCTGATTCTCATCAAACATAGCGAATATATAAGTCTCTATAGGTGTCCCTCTCTTTCTCGGAGTTCCAGTAGTACTCACATGTTGTATCAAATTATTAACATAAGTCATCGCATTTTGAACACTAGTCCCGGGCCCTCCCTCGGTGGGCCAACCACTCTCCGACACCACGATCTCCAACGATCCGCCACCTGATTTCTCCAATGCTGCGTAGACTGCGTCAAAATTGGCGTCAAAGAGGTTTTGGTAAGCGTACTGGTCGTCATCGACTACATTGGATGGTGAAGTGAACAGAGCGTAGTCTAGAGGGATTGTGTCCATGTTGTCCTTGTAGCTCAAGTAAGGGTAGTTGTTCAAGAGCAGAGGAGACTGCTTGCTTACCAAGAAATCTATCACTGGTTGGAGAAAGTTCTTGTACTCATCCGTGAATCTTCCTTGCGACGGAGGATAAGTGTTCGTGGTGGCTCCCATGTCTATAGCCGTGGACACCTTGATACCGAGGCCTGCTCCAGAAACCGCGTTCTCGATGTTCTGCATTGCCTGGAAGAGAATCCTCCCAGCTGGCTCCGAGGGTTTCACCTCGTTTCCGACCGCGATGTACCTGAATCTGACACCTTCGTAGTTCTTGACGTTGTCCCGGACCCACGTGTCGGCCTCGGCTTGGCTGGAGGCGACACGTTCAAGGTCTTTTTTGGGAACGTCGAGGATGAGCTCGATGTCTGAGTTGCGAAGAGCGTTGAGAGCCTCTGGGTCTGGAGCGTAAAGCCGCATCCTCTGGATGCTACGCTGCTTGTAAAGAGCCACAACGTCCGATGGATTTGGTCGGGGGTCGCCTAACATCCCGTAGCATACTCCGATTTGTCCAGCTAATCATTAGTAATAAAATTGCATCAAATAATGTAATATTATATAACATAATCAATATGGTCATATGAGATGATTAGTGAGTGTTACATAAGCTTAAGAGATGATTCAACCTGTGGTGTCGAAGAATGAAGCCATTAGAAGGCTGAGAAGAACCAGCACCATTGGTGATGAGGATAATTCAGACATTTTCATGAAATGAATGCTAGGATATGATTTTTATGTTATACTTTGAACCGTATTATTGTGCACCTAATTTATAGTGCGAGTATGGGGTTCAAGTCAGTCAATGGATGAAATATCATTTACAAATATTTCTGTCGATCTATGCTTTGAAAAGTCTACGAATATTAGTTTTCTGCACAAGTAGGTTTCAGTATGGTCAAAGTAGCTAGAGACTTAAGTGTTACGTTGGATCAATCGACCAAAACAAAATTGTATTCGGTTTTCAGAATACTCAAATTTAAATCATTCTTGTGTTTTTCTTTGGGTACTACCTAGGTCGGCAGTCGGCACTTAGTGTTGGAGGTTTTCGTGAGTAGATCCATTTTATCTGATATTCGATTTAATTTGCATCTGTAGCTATTCGATTATTCGATTTCCAGATATGAATTTTTTTTTATATTTTTAATTGAATATCCAATTCGATCTTTACAACTAAAACTAAAATAAATAAATAGAATGTAAAATAATGTATAATAATAATATATTTATTAAAAATATTTCTTTTATAATTAATTTTAATAACTAAAATAATCAATTTAACAAAGAAAAATATTGTAAAACTTAATTGATTAAGTTGTATATATATTTGCATATTATTATTTGCTTTACTTCGTAGACTTACAAATATTTATATTTTTCGGTTCAAATTGAAACGTTTAAAAAATCAAACCAAATTTACGCTCAAAACAATACCAATCGCCCAAAACAAATTACCAATAAAAAGTTCGAAATTTCCACATGACAGACATTTGTTAATTCCTATGTAATCAAGCTGAAAGTAAATTGAAATACAAAGACACATGACCTTATCTTTGATATTGTTCATTGGATGTCAAATTTAAATCATTCTTGTGTTTTTCTTTGGGTACTACCTAGGTCGGCAGTCGGCACTTAGTGTTGGAGGTTTTCGTGAGTAGATCCATTTTATCTGATATTCGATTTAATTTGCATCTGTAGCTATTCGATTATTCGATTTCCAGATATGAATTTTTTTATATTTTTAATTGAATATCCAATTCGATCTTTACAACTAAAACTAAAATAAATAAATAGAATGTAAAATAATGTATAATAATAATATATGTATTTATTGTAGAAATTAAACCACTCTCATTATATTATAGAAACATATGAAGTAAGACATAGTTTAAGGCTCATTATTCCTTGTTATTACAACACGTTCTTAATTTCTTGATACCCAACACAGAAAAAGCTCTCATATAATAGATAAATTAAACAGCATTTTATTGCATCACTAGCTCTTCAAGAAGTATCTTCAAGGATATTAGTTGAAATTAACATCATACTTAGCCTGCTGATTAGGAAGAAACATCCCCCAGAACTTCTCAAGTTCAGGAGGACCCTTCAGATTCTCATCGAACATAGCGAATATATAAGTCTCTATAGCCTTCCCTGGCTTTCTCGGAGTACCACCCTTCACATGTTGTATCAAATTATTAACATAAGTCATCGCATTCTCCACGCTAGTCCCTGCTCCTCCCTCCGTGGGCCAACCGCTCTCCGACACCACGATTTCCAACGATCCTCCCCCTGATTTCTCCAGTGCTGCGTAGACCGCGTCAAGATTGGCGTCGAAGAGGTTTTGGTAAGAGTACTGGTCGTCATTGACTACAGGGGTCGGTTTGAACAAAGCGTACTCGAGAGGGATGGTGTCCATGTTGTCCTTGTAGCTGAAGTAAGGGTAGTTATTCAAGAGCAGAGGAGATTGCTTGCTTACCAAGAAATCTATCACCGGTTGGAGAAAGTTCTTATACTCATCCGTGAATCTTCCGTGCGACGGAGGGTACGTGTCCGTGGTGGCTCCCATGTCTATAGCCGTCGACACCTTGATCCCCAGACCTGCTCCAGAAACCGCGTTATCGATGTTTTGCAAGGCCTGGAAGAGAACACTTCCAGCTGCCTCCGAGGGTTTCACTTCGTTTCCGACCGTGATGTACCTGAATCTGACACCTTCGTAGTTCTTGACGTTGTCTTGGACCCACGTGTCGGCCTCCGCTTGGCTGGAGGCGACACGTTCGAGGTCCGTTTTGGGAACGTCGAGGATGCTCGAGTTGCGAAGAGCAGCCTCTGGGTCTGAGCGTAAAGCCCTCTACGCTGCTTGTAAAGAGCCACAACGTCCGATGGATTTGGTCGGGGTCGCCTAACATCCCGTAGCATACTCCGATTTGTCCAGCTAATCATTAGTAATAAAATTGCATCAAATAATGTAATATTATATAACATAATCAATATGGTCATATGAGATGATTAGTGAGTGTTACATAAGCTTAAGAGATGATTCAACCTGTGGTGTCGAAGAATGAAGCCATTAGAAGGCTGAGAAGAACCAGCACCATTGGTGATGAGGATAATTCAGACATTTTCATGAAATGAATGCTAGGATATGATTTTTATGTTATACTTTGAACCGTATTATTGTGCACCTAATTTATAGTGCGAGTATGGGGTTCAAGTCAGTCAATGGATGAAATATCATTTACAAATATTTCTGTCGATCTATGCTTTGAAAAGTCTACGAATATTAGTTTTCTGCACAAGTAGGTTTCAGTATGGTCAAAGTAGCTAGAGAGACTTAAGTGTTACGTTGGATCAATCGACCAAAACAAAATTGTATTCGGTTTTCAGAATACTCAAATTTAAATCATTCTTGTGTTTTCTTTGGGTACTACCTAGGTCGGCAGTCGGCACTTAGTGTTGGAGGTTTTCGTGAGTAGATCCATTTTATCTGATATTCGATTTAATTTGCATCTGTAGCTATTCGATTATTCGATTTCCAGATATGAATTTTTTTTTATATTTTTAATTGAATATCCAATTCGATCTTTACAACTAAAACTAAAATAAATAAATAGAATGTAAAATAATGTATAATAATAATATATTTATTAAAAATATTTCTTTTATAATTAATTTTAATAACTAAAATAATCAATTTAACAAAAAAATATTGTAAAACTTAATTGATTAAGTTGTATATATATTTGCATATTATTATTTGCTTTACTTCGTAGACTTACAAATATTTATATTTTTCGGTTCAAATTGAAACGTTTAAAAAATCAAACCAAATTTACGCTCAAAACAATACCAATCGCCCAAAACAAATTACCAATAAAAAGTTCGAAATTTCCACATGACAGACATTTGTTAATTCCTATGTAATCAAGCTGAAAGTAAATTGAAATACAAAGACACATGACCTTATCTTTGATATTGTTCATTGGATGTCATGTTTATCTCATTGCTCTCTGGATCATGTTAACTTGAACGTAACCAGGCTATGGATACACTGTCGAAGAAAAGCTTAGAAAGTTCACATATTTCTTCTTTGTTTAATACTCCTCCATTTTGGTTGAGGAATTATTTGTGTCAACCTTACACTATTTAACTTAATAATATCATTGTTCAAAAAAAAAAAGATTTGCCAGAAGATCGAATACGAGTCCATGTTAATAGTGACAGACCGAAACACATATATTCAAACTAACGTACACTTACTGAAATTAGATTAAATCATATTACATATAACTAATTTATTTTAAACACAATTATAATGAAATATATAATTAATAATAATAATAATATCAATAATAAGATATAGCAAAATTATTAATATATAACAAATAAACTATATATAGCAAATTCAATGTAAAATCATATTTTGAAAATTAAAAATAAGCATTTTATTTGCTCACAAATTTCTTATGATATGCTTATTTTTATATTTATATTTTTCAGATTTTTGTGGCTTTGAGAACTTTCATATATTTCTTTGTAATCCTTGTCTGATATGTATTTTGATGTTTATGGGGTTGAGGTTTTGTTCTAGCGTCAATCACTTTCATGAAATTATGCTCAATTCAATCAACTGATCCTGCCCTTAATCGTTGGATTCATATGTTGCATCGTCAACATCGTCACATATGCATATCGATCATTCATCGTCATTGTAATTTTGCATATCTAGTTAAGACATAATAATTTTACCGACTTATTTCACCAAAATATTTATACCGAATTTGATTGAGTTTCTTGAAGACACTTCTTTAAATCTTTAGGCAGTAGTTTATGGTGAGATGACATTAAACAAACTTTCCATCATCATATCAATTATGTTGAGATGACTTTCGTTACTAATAAGTAATAATTCTTCTAATCATCACTTAAAGTTCTGTCGTTTATCCTTATAGAAAAAGTCAATTTCAGTTCTGGATGACAAAAACAGACGCATCGTTGATGATGTGGCTTTGGTTAGGCTTGTGTTACGTCCAAACGTTTGTTTTATCTAAGATTTAAAAGTTTTGTTTTACTATGAACAAAAAATAATAATATATGTATTTATTGTAGAAATTAAACCACTCTCATTATATTATAGAAACATATGAAGTAAGACATAGTTTAAGGCTCATTATTCCTTGTTATTACAACACGTTCTTAATTTCTTGATACCCAACACAGAAAAAGCTCTCATATAATAGATAAATTAAACAGCATTTTATTGCATCACTAGCTCTTCAAGAAGTATCTTCAAGGATATTAGTTGAAATTAACATCATACTTAGCCTGCTGATTAGGAAGAAACATCCCCCAGAACTTCTCAAGTTCAGGAGGACCCTTCAGATTCTCATCGAACATAGCGAATATATAAGTCTCTATAGCCTTCCCTGGCTTTCTCGAGTACCACCCTTCACATGTTGTATCAAATTATTAACATAAGTCATCGCATTCTCCACGCTAGTCCCTGCTCCTCCTCCGTGGGCCAACCGCTCTCCGACACCACGATTTCCAACGATCCTCCCCTGATTTCTCCAGTGCTGCGTAGACCGCGTCAAGATTGGCGTCGAAGAGGTTTTGGTAAGAGTACTGGTCGTCATTGACTACAGGGGTCGGTTTGAACAAAGCGTACTCGAGAGGGATGGTGTCCATGTTGTCCTTGTAGCTGAAGTAAGGGTAGTTATTCAAGAGCAGAGGAGATTGCTTGCTTACCAAGAAATCTATCACCGGTTGGAGAAAGTTCTTATACTCATCCGTGAATCTTCCGTGCGACGGAGGGTACGTGTCCGTGGTGGCTCCCATGTCTATAGCCGTCGACACCTTGATCCCCAGACCTGCTCCAGAAACCGCGTTATCGATGTTTTGCAAGGCCTGGAAGAGAACACTTCCAGCTGCCTCCGAGGGTTTCACTTCGTTTCCGACCGTGATGTACCTGAATCTGACACCTTCGTAGTTCTTGACGTTGTCTTGGACCCACGTGTCGGCCTCCGCTTGGCTGGAGGCGACACGTTCGAGGTCCGTTTTGGGAACGTCGAGGATGAGCTCGATGTCGGAGTTGCGGAGAGCGTTGAGAGCCTCTGCATCTGGAGCGTAAAGCCGCATCCGCTGGATGTTACGCTGCTTGTAAAGAGCCACAACGTCCGATGGATTTGGCCGGGGATCACCTAACATCCCGTAGCATACTCCGACTTGTGCAGCTAATCATCATTAGTAATAAAGTTAAATCAAACTATATAATATAATGAACAGGGTCATATGAGATAATTTATTAACGTTATATCAGCTTAAAAGATGATTAATTATACCAGTGGTGTCGAAGAAGGAAGCCATTACAAGGCTGAGAAGAATCAGCAACATGGGTGATGATGATAATATCCTTGATTCAGACATTTTTTCATGAAATAAACGTTAAGAAATGATTTTTATGTTATACTTTGAACCATACCATTGTGCACCTAATTTATAGTGCTAGTCTGGGGTGTTCAAGTCAGTCAATGGATGAAATACCATTATAACAAATACTTGTCTAGATCTATGCTTTTGAAATGTCTACGTATATGAGATTTCTGCACAAGTACCTTTCAGTATATGGTCAAAGTAGCTAGAGAGACTGAAGTGTTACGTTGGATCAATTGCCCAAAACAAAATTGTATTCGGTTTTCAGAATACTCAAATTTAAATCACTGTTGTGTCATTAGTCGTGCATCTTACGTTAATCACGTCAATCACGCGTCGACCGTTAACTAAACTGTATCATTACGTCATTAGACTTAAGACTCACTAGCCAACATCAGTTATATTGTTAAACCAATGACACCCGTAAAACAAGTTAGAAACTAAAGTCTACAATCTTTACTTTTATATCCCCTAAACAACGTAAAGAAGATAAAAAAACACCACAACAAAGAATCAAAGATGATTTAGTATACCCTTTCTCAAAAAAAAAAAAAAGAATCAAAGATGATTCCCAATAATCCATGTCACATAATATCTACTAAGATTTGGTTGATTGCGACATGTGAAGTTTCTATAAAACATTGGTTTTGGGCGTGTGCTTATTCATGCATATTTAACTTAATAATATCATTGTTCAAAAAAAAGATTTGCCAGAAGATCGAATACGAGTCCATGTTAATAGTGACAGACCGAAACACATATATTCAAACTAACGTACACTTACTGAAATTAGATTAAATCATATTACATATAACTAATTTATTTTAAACACAATTATAATGAAATATATAATTAATAATAATAATAATAATAATATCAATAATAAGATATAGCAAAATTATTAATATATAACAAATAAACTATATATAGCAAATTCAATGTAAAATCATATTTTGAAAATTAAAATAAGCATTTTATTTGCTCACAAATTTCTTATGATATGCTTATTTTTATATTTATATTTTTCGGTTCAAATTGAAACGTTTAAAAATCAAACCAAATTTACGCTCAAAACAATACCAATCGCCCAAAACAAATTACCAATAAAAGTTCGAAATTTCCACATGACAGACATTTGTTAATTCCTATGTAATCAAGCTGAAAGTAAATTGAAATACAAAGACACATGACCTTATCTTTGATATTGTTCATTGGATGTCATGTTTATCTCATTGCTCTCTGGATCATGTTAACTTGGAACGTAACCAGGCTGCGGATACACTGTCGAAGAAAAGCTTAGAAAGTTCACATATTTCTTCTTTGTTTAATACTCCTCCATTTTGGTTGAGGAATTATTTGTGTCAACCTTACACTATTTAACTTAATAATATCATTGTTCAAAAAAAAGATTTGCCAGAAGATCGAATACGAGTCCATGTTAATAGTGACAGACCGAAACACATATATTCAAACTAACGTACACTTACTGAAATTAGATTAAATCATATTACATATAACTAATTTATTTTAAACACAATTATAATGAAATATATAATTAATAATAATAATAATATCAATAATAAGATATAGCAAAATTATTAATATATAACAAATAAACTATATATAGCAAATTCAATGTAAAATCATATTTTGAAAATTAAAATAAGCATTTTATTTGCTCACAAATTTCTTATGATATGCTTATTTTTATATTTATATTTTTCGGTTCAAATTGAAACGTTTAAAAATCAAACCAAATTTACGCTCAAAACAATACCAATCGCCCAAAACAAATTACCAATAAAAGTTCGAAATTTCCACATGACAGACATTTGTTAATTCCTATGTAATCAAGCTGAAAGTAAATTGAAATACAAAGACACATGACCTTATCTTTGATATTGTTCATTGGATGTCATGTTTATCTCATTGCTCTCTGGATCATGTTAACTTGGAACGTAACCAGGCTGCGGATACACTGTCGAAGAAAAGCTTAGAAAGTTCACATATTTCTTCTTTGTTTAATACTCCTCCATTTTGGTTGAGGAATTATTTGTGTCAACCTTACACTATTTAACTTAATAATATCATTGTTCAAAAAAAAAAAGATTTGCCAGAAGATCGAATACGAGTCCATGTTAATAGTGACAGACCGAAACACATATATTCAAACTAACGTACACTTACTGAAATTAGATTAAATCATATTACATATAACTAATTTATTTTAAACACAATTATAATGAAATATATAATTAATAATAATAACAAAAATAATAATATATGTATTTATTGTAGAAATTAAACCACTCTCATTATATTATAGAAACATATGAAGTAAGACATAGTTTAAGGCTCATTATTCCTTGTTATTACAACACGTTCTTAATTTCTTGATACCCAACACAGAAAAAGCTCTCATATAATAGATAAATTAAACAGCATTTTATTGCATCACTAGCTCTTCAAGAAGTATCTTCAAGGATATTAGTTGAAATTAACATCATACTTAGCCTGCTGATTAGGAAGAAACATCCCCAGAACTTCTCAAGTTCAGGAGGACCCTTCAGATTCTCATCGAACATAGCGAATATATAAGTCTCTATAGCCTTCCCTGGCTTTCTCGAGTACCACCCTTCACATGTTGTATCAAATTATTAACATAAGTCATCGCATTCTCCACGCTAGTCCCTGCTCCTCCCTCCGTGGGCCAACCGCTCTCCGACACCACGATTTCCAACGATCCTCCCCCTGATTTCTCCAGTGCTGCGTAGACCGCGTCAAGATTGGCGTCGAAGAGGTTTTGGTAAGAGTACTGGTCGTCATTGACTACAGGGGTCGGTTTGAACAAAGCGTACTCGAGAGGGATGGTGTCCATGTTGTCCTTGTAGCTGAAGTAAGGGTAGTTATTCAAGAGCAGAGGAGATTGCTTGCTTACCAAGAAATCTATCACCGGTTGGAGAAAGTTCTTATACTCATCCGTGAATCTTCCGTGCGACGGAGGGTACGTGTCCGTGGTGGCTCCCATGTCTATAGCCGTCGACACCTTGATCCCCAGACCTGCTCCAGAAACCGCGTTATCGATGTTTTGCAAGGCCTGGAAGAGAACACTTCCAGCTGCCTCCGAGGGTTTCACTTCGTTTCCGACCGTGATGTACCTGAATCTGACACCTTCGTAGTTCTTGACGTTGTCTTGGACCCACGTGTCGGCCTCCGCTTGGCTGGAGGCGACACGTTCGAGGTCCGTTTTGGGAACGTCGAGGATGAGCTCGATGTCGGAGTTGCGGAGAGCGTTGAGAGCCTCTGCATCTGGAGCGTAAAGCCGCATCCGCTGGATGTTACGCTGCTTGTAAAGAGCCACAACGTCCGATGGATTTGGCCGGGGATCACCTAACATCCCGTAGCATACTCCGACTTGTGCAGCTAATCATCATTAGTAATAAAGTTAAATCAAACTATATAATATAATGAACAGGGTCATATGAGATAATTTATTAACGTTATATCAGCTTAAAAGATGATTAATTATACCAGTGGTGTCGAAGAAGGAAGCCATTACAAGGCTGAGAAGAATCAGCAACATGGGTGATGATGATAATATCCTTGATTCAGACATTTTTTCATGAAATAAACGTTAAGAAATGATTTTTATGTTATACTTTGAACCATACCATTGTGCACCTAATTTATAGTGCTAGTCTGGGGTGTTCAAGTCAGTCAATGGATGAAATACCATTATAACAAATACTTGTCTAGATCTATGCTTTTGAAATGTCTACGTATATGAGATTTCTGCACAAGTACCTTTCAGTATATGGTCAAAGTAGCTAGAGAGACTGAAGTGTTACGTTGGATCAATTGCCCAAAACAAAATTGTATTCGGTTTTCAGAATACTCAAATTTAAATCACTGTTGTGTCATTAGTCGTGCATCTTACGTTAATCACGTCAATCACGCGTCGACCGTTAACTAAACTGTATCATTACGTCATTAGACTTAAGACTCACTAGCCAACATCAGTTATATTGTTAAACCAATGACACCCGTAAAACAAGTTAGAAACTAAAGTCTACAATCTTTACTTTTATATCCCCTAAACAACGTAAAGAAGATAAAAAAACACCACAACAAAGAATCAAAGATGATTTAGTATACCCTTTCTCAAAAAAAAAAAAAAGAATCAAAGATGATTCCCAATAATCCATGTCACATAATATCTACTAAGATTTGGTTGATTGCGACATGTGAAGTTTCTATAAAACATTGGTTTTGGGCGTGTGCTTATTCATGCATATTTAATTTAAGAATGAGCAGTGTCGGTCTAATGTTTAACAATGCCATAATCTAATTTTAAAACTATGCATTTTAATATTTTGTATCGAAATTATTAAAAACTAATATAAAAGTAAATTAAAATTTGAATTAAAACAGTAAATATTAAATATTAAAATTTTTTTTTTGCATTTTTCTATGTAAAAGCATTCATTAAATAAATATAATCAAATCTTATAACAGTTTTGATCGATAACAAAATTAATTTAGGTAATCTTTTAAATAACATGTTAGACTACAAATAACTATTTATACTTTTTAAAAGCTTTTTTTATATGTGATGATCGATATTCTTATATTCAAAAATGCACACTAAACAATTTATGTTTGTTAGATAATAATAATTTTTTGACAAACAAATATTATAGTAGGTTTTCTAATCTATTTTGACATTGATTCTTGTAGAGTATTAGTTCCATAAATAAAATATCATTAATTATGTTCGAATAAATATCATTTTAAGGAATTTTCAGTATTTGAAATGTGTCTTCAAATTATCATTACTAAAATGTCCAATAAGTATACTTTCAACTAAAAAAATCTTATCAAATTCTTTTTATCTATAAATATTAGTAAAAACAATTTTATAAAATATATGCCCCTTTAAATTGGATGCCCTAATCAATGGCTTGGGTGGCTTCTCCTCTGGGCCGGCCCTGAGAATGAGTTCTATAAAATTGTGTTGGTCGTTGTGGGTATTGGATTTGCGGTCAACAATACAACTTGGCTTAGTGACAATGGACCGGACAAGTCAAACTTTTATTGTCGGTTAGTCTTGAGGGCATACCTAACTGTATTGCTGTTTGTTGTTGAACATTAAAATGTAGAAGAAAGAGTCTTTCATTCTTTTCGCTCCAATATTCACTCCAACGACTGAGTATCAGTTATGCTTATTAATTTAGTTTTACACCTAATTTTATATTTCATCAAAATGAATTGAAATTTTACGTTACGGGCCTTTTGCTTGAGACTCGCGCAATGTTTTGATTGAAATTTTTACGTTACGGGCCTTTTGCTTAAGACTCGCGCCATGTTTTGATTTTCACAACTTTGGAAAGAAATAAGCCCAACAAAGAAGCTTAACCCGAGCCCACTTAAAAACTAAACCGAAATCTAAGCACATAACCACTAAACCGAAGAGTTAACAATAATTCACAAAGATAATTTAAATATATTTTATTTCATATTAAAAAAAATCGAAACTGAATCGAGAAACATTAAAAAAAAAAAACGAAACTTAACTTGTCTTATGAAAATTTTGATGATATAAAGTAGTTTTAGTTAAAAAAAAAAACCGGAATTCAAACCAAACTTAAACCGTATCAAATTGATGATACTAAAAGACAAACCAGAAAAGTCCTCACAAAATAAATCCAAACGATAACCAACTACATTTTGACCGTTCGATTTTTTTAAAAACTAAACGGACGGTCACGATTGCTCGATCATCATCGTCTTCGTTTCAGCAAAGAGAGTCTTTAGCGCCGGCCGAATAAAAAAAAATCAACCACTTCCTCTCGTGTTGACCACTCCAATTCCAGTTCTCAGATCTCGAAAATGGCAGCGAAAATATCTCATCTTGCTTGTTTCTCCTCCACCAATCGCCAATTCAACTTCCAGAACCGATCGTTTCCGGGCCTTAGGTTCCGTCCCCAGGTAAACTTCGCCTGTAAAGGACAGAGCTTTCTTCATCTCTATCTAGTTACGGTGATGCCCAGTATCGTAATTTCTTGATTGCTGTCAAAAAAGTTACGAGCTTGATTAAGTTTAGTCTTACAGTCTTACTCATAAACTTAGAAATGGTTCATCTATCGACTTGAATTGCTTCCCTCTTTGTTTACATTTTCTGAGAAAGTATTAGATAGCTTGAAACAATCTTATTCTGTTCTTTGCTTGTCGTTATGTGCTTAGAATAATTTGTTTGGGAACTGATAGTGTTATGAGTGGCTAATACGGTTAGGATGGTGGCAGTCTTTTGTAGTTAGAAGCGTTGATGGGAATAGCTCAGAGACAACACCGGCTTCTCTGAGCTATACAGCTGAGGTTTCTAAACCCTTCGTTGAGAAAACAACGGAACCGTATTCCACTGTGGATGGAACTGCACCGGGTAAAGAGAATGTCACAGAGCCAGTAGAGGAACATGTTGCCTCAACACAGCCTAAAAGAGCAGCAAAGATCCATGACTTCTGTTTTGGCATTCCTTACGGTACTTTGTCACACACACTCTTTCTCTATCAAAACATAATTTCAAATCTTAGCGTTATTGAGATGCTTGTTAAAGGTCTTAAAAAAAGTCTTTCATTTTCCATATCTGAGTATTTTTGTGCTTGAAACTTTGTTAGGTGGTCTCGTTATGAGTGGAGGGTTGCTTGGATTTGCGTTTTCACGAAATCTTACAAGTTTAAGTACTGGGGTTCTCTATGGTGGTGGCCTTCTTGCTCTTAGTACGTTGAGCTTGAAGATTTGGCGACAGGGAAAATCTAGTTTCCCTTATATACTAGGCCAAGCAGGTAATCTTCATTCATCTACGGTTTACATGAACAATTAGTGTGTGTGTTTTGTGATAAGTGGATAAATGAAAGAAGTGGTCATCTCTTAACCAAGATCATTATAATATCCACATGAATTATCTAAATGTTTTATGTTATAATATCCACATGAATTATCTAAATGTTTTATGTTATCTATGAAAGCTTTTGTGCTTACTCATTCTTTCGACACCATAAATTTGCAGTGCTTTCAGCTGTCGTCTTCTGGAAGAACTTCACAGCTTATTCTATGGTAATTCATCGTCTTTCTGATCATCTTGATTGTTTAATTTTTGCTTGCTTGACTCCAACTGCTTAATGTTGTACTTATGCAGACTAAGAAGCTGTTTCCTGCCGGGCTTTTTGCTGTCGTCAGGTGAGAACTCCTTTTGTTGTCTATAAGAGTCTGATGTATCTAAGTTTATTGGCTTCATGTAACCTTGTGTTCATGTCTTTTTCAATTGCAGTGCTGCCATGTTGTGTTTCTATTCGTACGTGGTGATCTCTGGAGGAAACCCACCTCCAAAGAAACTGAAACCATCTGCTAGTCCTTCATACTGAAAAAAATTCTCATAGGTATAAGATTAAAAGATACTCTCTCTTTTGATGGTGTGAGTTGGATTCCTGATGTAATCTTATACTTTGTGAGAGGCAACTGTGGCCTGTTCTTTCCAGAGTCATAATTTAAAGTTTTGTTTACATGTGACATTTCTATGCTTGTCTTTAATCTTTAAAAGTGTTGGAATCACAAGTCAAAAACCACTTTGAAAGTAAAATAACCTTCAGGAGATCAAACAAAAGGTTAATCTGTTTAACGAAATCAAGAAAAGGTCTGAATCCAATATCAAATAGAACATTTGCAGAGATGACCATGTATGTAGTCATGATTCAAAGGACAAAACAATTGATTCCAGACAAAACAAAACGATGATTATCAAGGAGAGAAAGGGTTCTTAGGATAGAGTCGACAGCAAAATTGTGATTAACGAGCTGCTTGTCCCTGTGAGTGTTCTAAGAGCTGAGTCACTAACTTGTAAGTTCGTCCTGACAAGGCTTTGGTGTGGTTAATCAACTGCTCATGCCTGCATTACGTTGGAAATGAGTTTAGATTGTAGAATTTTCAGACACAAGGGACTACTAAAGATGGTATTCTTCTTACACGTTGGGCTGAGTAGGCTCCATGATTACGGTTCCTGACTCTGAATCAATCTTGGCATCAAGCTTTGAGGTGCGGATAAGGTTCACAATCCATCTCTCTGCCTCCTCATAGTTCAGATTCAATTTCTCAGCAAGCACCCTGACAAAGCCATGATATTTTCAGTATCAATACAAAGTTATACTACAAAACCACACAAAAGGAGTAGAAAAAGGTACTAAAACTGAGCAATTTTATGAGAAGTGGACGAAGAAAATAAAGAGAACATAATAATTTACCCCATGTCAATTCTCTGATGAATTCTGCAATAGGTTTCGAAGATAAAGAGGCGGGCATTTTCAAGAAACTCATCTCTCAGTGGTACAGTTGAAAAGTTTCCATTCTCCACTCGCTTTCCAAGGAATGGATCGTTCACAATGACCTACATCATAGTAGCATGTTAGACTCTTGATTGTATTATCCAACACCATTTCCAGAAATACAAAATACATGTGAATGGCTTTTACCTCTTCACACTCTTTCATCTTCTTTTGAGCCCCATCAAAGTCGTAATGGACAAACACACATGCCAGGAACTCCACAATAGGATCTTTGTAGGAGTAGTGCTCTTGTTGAATGACCTTTATGAATTCTTTAAGCTGAGGCCTTTTCCTTTTGTTGACAATGAATGCAGTTGCCAAGTAACGCAGCAAGTGTGGCGCACTAGTTTGTATGGCATTCAGATACCTAAAATATATAAAATAATACTTTAGAATACTAAGGATATTACTTTGCTACTATATAAACCTGTACTAAGGAATAGCAAGGGTTGAACTTACTTGTCTTGGTTAAAAAGATCAATGATTTGCGTCCTTCCGTTATCATGGTTAAAAAAGATATAGAGACCCCAATGCATCAACCAAATCCTGTTCTGCACCTGGTTTAACGGCGACGCAAAACTCTGCAAAAAAAAAAAACTAATTAGTATACATATATAACTCACATAAGGCTAGAAAAGCAAGAAGAGAATAATAAAACAGACCTTTGAGTCAATAATATCTTTAACACGGTTAAGCTCTTCAAACGCAATGTCCCAGTTCTGCATCAATATCTCAGACGCAAGCTTTCCCCACAAGGCGCTCAGACTTCTCTCAAGGTTTGAGCAAAGAGTCCTATACTGGTAAAGGTAATCAGCAGCACCAGAATAGTTCCCACACTCAAACTGAAACTTAGCGTACTGATACAACGCCTCAATCTGGTCCGGACCAATCTGATTTTTTTTTAAAAAACAACACATACAACAACAAGAGCTGAGTTGTTGTAGCATAAATCATAAAACTTAACCAGATTAAAATCACACAAACCTGATAACGTTCCTTCAGCATCTGGAGGTTATACTGCTTATCAGCCCTAAGCTCCTGAACAGCAGAAGGGTTCAAAAGAAAAGTCACGAGCGGTGCAGCAGCCTCCTCCAGAGACTTGAGCCTCGCAACCACCTCAGCTCTCCTCTCCACCATATCTACACACACCACACAAACATTCATCAACAACATCAAAACACAACTAATCTCAAAAGACGCAAACTTTTTAACAGGCATTATCATAAACCAACCAAACAAGCCACAAAGACGCAAACTTTCACAGACATTTATACCTTGGGGACCAAGATTCATCAACATCAAAACACAACTAATCTCAAAAGTCGCAAACTTTTATACCTTGGGGAGCGTCTTCGGTGTGGTAGAGACTCTTGTGGATGTCCATGGCGTAATCGACCATGTTGGTCTTGTTCAGAAGCTCGATCTTGAACTTGAGGATCTGCTCGTCGGGGTAAAGCTGACGCTCTTGGAGGAACTCGAGTATGGGGAACACAAGGTGTCTGTCTAGATTGGGGGCTACTCGTGGTGTCAGGTCGTAGTTCTCTTTGATTTCCGTCATCGTCGCAATCTCCGTCGAGCTCTCAAGACGGCAGAGATGGGAGTTTTGGAGACGATGAGGAAAGTTAAATTAGGGTTTACCTCGAATAATAACTTTCGATATTTATTGAATAGCCCCTATACTTCTTATATATTCTTATTTCAATTTTCCCTTAAATAAAACGACGACGTTTCGACCGAGGGATCTTTATCGTCTCCGTCGTTATCTAACCGGCCGGTATAGCTCATATTCTTCTTATTGGCGCATGGTAAGGAACTTTCATTGAATGGCGTATGTTAGTTTATTGCTACTAGGGGGTTAGATCGGATAATACTTTCAATATTTTATTATTTATCCCTATACTTCTTATATATTCTTATTTGCCCCAAATACTTCTTATATATGCTCGTCTGCCCCCAAAAATTTAATTTTATTGAAACGTCACCGTTCCATCCGATGGATCTTTATCGTCTCCGTCGTTATCTAACCGGCCGGTATATCGGAGGGGGTTTTGCAATTAAAGAAAAAAGGAAATTAAATGATTTATGTGGAGGAGGGCGCACGGTAAGAAGCTTTCATGGAACAGCGTACGTTAGCACTCGACTAAATTGCGCATCTCATCTTTTACCTTTCATCTCTATCATTACCTACTGAGATTAGGGTTCTTCCTCTCGAGAACGAACTCTTCTCTCATTATCTCTCGCGGCGAATGTTTCGCAGCTTTTAAAGGTATTTTTTTTTTCACTCTCCGAGCAAACTCTTCCTCCTTCTCTCATGGATCCTTCGAGAAGGCAGTTCAAGGACTCGCGTTACGCCAATCTCTTCGATCTCGAGGTCTGTACGGTTCTCAAAGTTTGCTTCTTTCTGCAGATTCCTTTGAGATGATCCATGTGACGACACTGATGAATGTAGTTTTGGTGATTGTGAAAATTTTGTGCTAAACAAAAAGTTTCAATCTTTGCAGCCGTTGAGGAACTTCAGGATTCCGAGACATGAAGATGAGTCTGATTACTATGGGAGTAGTAGCCAGGACGAAACTAGAGGCAATAATCAAGGTACTAACTTTATTGGGTTTGTTGACACTTTGTGTATGTGACATTTTATCTGTTTGGTGATGATCAAAGTTCCAAACTTTATTGGTTTTACTGTGATACTTTGAGTGGTTTTCTATCTGTGTCTAAATGTTTGGTGATGATCTTAGGTGGGGTGATTGCAAACTACGGTAACGGCGTTAAACCGGGGAGGAGTTCTAGTACTAAGGAGAGAAAGGGTTCTTAGGATAGAGTCGACAGCAAAATTGTGATTAACGAGCTGCTTGTCCCTGTGAGTGTTCTAAGAGCTGAGTCACTAACTTGTAAGTTCGTCCTGACAAGGCTTTGGTGTGGTTAATCAACTGCTCATGCCTGCATTACGTTGGAAATGAGTTTAGATTGTAGAATTTTCAGACACAAGGGACTACTAAAGATGGTATTCTTCTTACACGTTGGGCTGAGTAGGCTCCATGATTACGGTTCCTGACTCTGAATCAATCTTGGCATCAAGCTTTGAGGTGCGGATAAGGTTCACAATCCATCTCTCTGCCTCCTCATAGTTCAGATTCAATTTCTCAGCAAGCACCCTGACAAAGCGCCATGATATTTTCAGTATCAATACAAAGTTATACTACAAAACCACACAAAAGGAGTAGAAAAAGGTACTAAAACTGAGCAATTTTATGAGAAGTGGACGAAGAAAATAAAGAGAACATAATAATTTACCCCATGTCAATTCTCTGATGAATTCTGCAATAGGTTTCGAAGATAAAGAGGCGGGCATTTTCAAGAAACTCATCTCTCAGTGGTACAGTTGAAAAGTTTCCATTCTCTACTCGCTTTCCAAGGAATGGATCATTCACAATGACCTACATCATAGTAACATGTCATACTTTTGATTATATTATTCAAGCACCATTTCCAAAAATACAAAATACATGTGAATGGCTTTACCTCTTCACACTCTTTCATCTTCTTTTGAGCCCCATCAAAGTCGTAATGGACAAACACACATGCCAGGAACTCCACAATAGGATCTTTGTAGGAGTAGTGCTCTTGTTGAATGACCTTTATGAATTCTTTAAGCTGAGGCCTTTTCCTTTTGTTGACAATGAATGCAGTTGCCAAGTAACGCAGCAAGTGTGGCGCACTAGTTTGTATGGCATTCAGATACCTAAAAATATATAAAATAATACTTTAGAATACTAAGGATATTACTTTGCTACTATATAAACCTGTACTAAGGAATAGCAAGGGTTGAACTTACTTGTCTTGGTTAAAAAGATCAATGATCTGTGTCCTTCCGTTATCATGGTTAAAGAAGATATAGAGACCCCAATGCATCAACCAAATCCTGTTCTGCACCTGGTTTAACGGAGACGCAAAACTCTGAAAAAAAAAACAAATGCTAATTAGTAAATATATATACTCACATAAAGCTACAAAAGCTAGAAGGAACTCAGAAACCAGACCTTTGAGTCAATAATATCTTTAACATGGTTAAGCTCTTCAAATGCAATGTCCCAGTTCTGCATCAATATCTCAGATGCAAGCTTTCCCCACAAGGCGCTCAAACTTCTCTCAAGGTTAGAGCACAGAGTCCTATACTGGTAAAGGTAATCAGCAGCACCAGAATAGTTACCACACTCAAACTGAAACTTGGCGTACTGATACAACGCCTCAATCTGGTCCGGACCAATCTGATTTTTTAAAACAACACATACAACAACAAGAGCTGAGTTGTTGTAGCATAAATCATAAAACTTAACCAGATTAAAATCACACAAACCTGGTAGCGTTCCTTCAGCATCTGGAGATTATAGTGCTTATCAGCCCTAAGCTCCTGAACAGCAGCAGGGTTCAAAAGGAAAGTCACGAGCGGTGCAGCAGCCTCCTCCAGAGACTTGAGCCTCGCAACCACCTCAGCTCTCCTCTCCACCATATCTACACACACCACACAAACATTCATCAACAACATCAAAACACAACTAATCTCAAAAGACGCAAACTTTTTAACAGGCATTATCATAAACCAACCAAACAAGCCACAAAGACGCAAACTTTCACAGACATTTATACCTTGGGGACCAAGATTCATCAACATCAAAACACAACTAATCTCAAAAGTCGCAAACTTTTATACCTTGAGGAGCGTCTTCGGTGTGGTATAGACTCTTGTGGATGTCCATAGCGTAATCAACCATGTTGGTCTTGTTCAGAAGCTCGATCTTGAACTTGAGGATCTGCTCATCGGGGTAAAGCTGACGCTCTTGGAGGAACTCCAGTATGGGGAACACCAGGTGTCTGTCTAGGTTGGGGGCTACTCGTGGTGTCAGGTCATAGTTCTCTTTGATTTCCGCCATCGTCGCAATCTCTCTCTCTCTCTCTCTTGTCTCCGTCGAGCTCTCAAGACGGCAGAGATGGAGTTTGGGAGACGATGAGGAAACTCTGTATATTGGAATTAGGGTTACCTCGAATAATACTTTCAGTATTTATTGGATAGCCCCTATACTTCTTATATATTCTTGTGACCTCTAATTTTTCTTTTTAATAAAACGACACCGTTGCTACCGAGGGATCTTTATCGTCTCCGCGTCTTCTAACCGGCTGGTATAGCTCATATTCTTCTTATTGGCGCATGGTAAGGAACTTTCATTGAATGGCGTATGTTAGTTTATTGCTACTAGGGGGTTAGATCGGATAATACTTTCAATATTTTATTATTTATCCCTATACTTCTTATATATTCTTATTTGCCCCAAATACTTCTTATATATGCTCGTCTGCCCCAAAAATTTATTTTTATTAAAACGGCACCGTTTCACGCGATGGATCTTTGTCGTCTCTGTCGTAATCAAACCGGCCGGTATATCGGAAGGGGTTTTTGCAAAAAAAGGAAAAAAAGGGAATTAAATGATTTTTGTGGAGGAGGGCGCACGGTAAGAAGCTTTCATGGAATGGCGCACGTTAGTACTTTACTATCTTCCGCATCTCGTCTTTTACCTTTCATCTCTATCATACTGGGATTAGGGTTCTTCTTCCTCGAGACGAACTCTTCTCATTATATCTCTCGCGGCGAATGTTTCGCAGCTTTTAAAGGTATTTTTTTCACTCTCCGAGCAAACTCTTCCTCCTTCTCTCATGGATCCTTCGAGAAGGCACTCGCGTTACGCCAATCTCTTCGATCTCGAGGTCTGTACGGTCTCAAAGTTTCTTTCTTTCTGCAGATTCCTTTGAGATGATCCATGTGACGACACTGATGAATGTAGTTTTGGTGATTGTGAAAATTTTGTGCTAAACAAAAGTTTCAATCTTTGCAGCCGTTGAGGAACTTCAGGATTCCGAGACATGAAGATGAGTCTGATTACTATGGGAGTAGTAGCCAGGACGAAACTAGAGGCAATAATCAAGGTACTAACTTTATTGGGTTTGTTGACACTTTGTGTATGTGACATTTTATCTGTTTGGTGATGATCAAAGTTCCAAACTTTATTGGTTTTACTGTGATACTTTGAGTGGTTTTCTATCTGTGTCTAAATGTTTGGTGATGATCTTAGGTGGGGTGATTGCAAACTACGGTAACGGCGTTAAACCGGGGAGGAGTTCTAGTACTAAGAAGAGAAAGCGGTGGACGGAGGTTGAGGATGATGTAGAGGATGGTGATGATCACTACAGTCAGCATGTTACCGAGGAGCATTACAGAGCAATGCTTGGGGAGCATGTGCAGAGGTTCAAAACAGGTCCAGGGAGTCTCGAGGGAATCACGCACCTCTGTTGGGTGTTCCGTTGCGTAAGAGCAATGTGGGGATTAACAGAAGCAGGAACGATCACCACCATAGGAGATTCTATGACATGGACACCTCGTCGAATTTTGCAGCTGATGCCATCCCACAAAGGCGAGGAAGCTATCGTGAAACCAATACTACCCCCAAGTATGTTGTTCATACCTTTGGTTATCTAATGTTGTTGAGTTTCTTGGATTTGACATATTGAATTTTTGCTTCTTTTGCAGAATAGCATATGAACCTTCGTATTTGGATATTGGGGAAGGTGTTGTCTACAAAATTCCTCCAAGTTATGACAAGCTCGTGGCGTCATTGAGCTTACCAAGCTTTTCAGATATTCATGTGGACGATTTTACTTGAAAGGAGCCCTGGATCTGAGATCATTAGCAGAACTGATGGCTAGGGATAAAAGGTCTGGGGCTAGGAGCCGTAACGGAATGGGTGAGCCTCGACCTCAGTATGATTCTCTTCAAGCTAGAGTGAAGGCCTTGTCAGCTTCAAGCTCCAGCCCTAACTTTAGCCTCAAGGTGTCAGAAGATGCAATGAATTCTGTCGTTCCAGAAGGAGCTGCTGGAACTACTGCACGGACAATACTATCAGAGGGTGGTGTTTTACAGGTCCATTACGTCAAGGTTCTAGAGAAGGGGGATACATACGAGGTTTGGATCCTGTGACAGTAAATTTTCATCATTTTGTGTTACCCTTCCCGCCTCTGTCAACAATATATGTTTTTCCTTTCATTGTTGTTCAGATTGTTCAGCGAAGTCTACCAAAGAAACTGAAGGTGAAGGATGATCCTGCAGTAATTGAAAAAGCAGAAAGGGACAAGATTAGGAAAGCTTGGATCAACATTGTCAGAAGAGATATACCAAAACACCATAGAGTTTTCACAACTTTTCATAGGAAACAATCAATTGATGCCAAAAGGTTTGCAGATGGTTGCCAACGAGAGGTAATTGAAATTAACACTCATATTATGGCTTTACCTACTCATTTAAATTTATTTTATTTACTATTGTAAACTGCCATTCTCTTCCATTTCATCTTAAGAGTAGGTTCTCATTTGCTGTTATATTGAGTTCACAGGTGAGAATGAAAGTGGCCAGGTCATTCAAACTGCCAAGGAGTGCACCAATTCGCACCAGAAAGATATCCAGAGACATGCTGCTATTCTGGAAGCGATTTGACAAGCAGATGGTACATTTTTATTCTCCCTTATACTCTGTAGTACGCTTACGGGCTTCTAACTAGATCTGATAACATGTTCTGCTGCCAAATTTAGTTTATGATACATTCTTTGTTTGCCCTTTCTCAAAGATGAGGACTTAAACAGTACTCACGACTCCATAAACTTGGCTATAGAAAGGGATGAAGTTATATACTAGAAAGAGTTGGTTTCAATTACTATAAACTTGTGCTGAAGTTCGTTTGAATGGTGCACTTGGATTAATTTGACTATGTTGACAGGCGGAAGAGAGGAAAAAACAGGAAAAGGAAGCTGCAGAGGCATTAAAACGTGAACAGGAGCTTCGAGAGGCACAAAGGCAGCAACAGAGGCTCAATTTTCTTATTAAACAGACTGAACTTTACAGTCACTTCATGCAAAACAAAACCGATGCAATGCCTTCCGGTTCCCTGCCGACAGGAGATGAAAGCCTGGTTGACGAAGCTCTCCTAGAACCTTCAGCAGAAAAACTTTCTGAGGTGGAGGATCCTGAAGATGCTAAAATGAAGGAAGATGCCCTGAAGGCTGCCCGAGAAGCAGTGTCTAAGCAGAGGAAAATAACAGATGCATTTGACACTGAATACATGAAGCTACAGCAGACTTCTGACATGGAAGGACCATCAATTGATGTCTCAGTCTCGGGCTCTGGCAATATAGACTTGCATAACCCGTGAGTTTGTGTTCTTGTTATTGCCTCATTATATCTTCATGATTTTAGAATGCCAAGCCAATTAATTCTCTCTACTTGCAGATCTACAATGCCTGTTACATCAACAGTTCAGACTCCAGAAATGTTTAAAGGAACTCTAAAAGAATACCAAATGAAAGGCCTTCAGTGGCTAGTGAATTGTTATGAGCAGGTTCTCTCAACTTCGTCTACTTTTATTTTTTCTTGTGGACTTTATAGAGGAATGGGTATATACTAAGATTATTATTTTTTATATGTTCCAGGGTTTGAACGGCATTCTTGCTGATGAAATGGGCTTGGGTAAGACTATTCAAGCTATGGCGTTCTTGGCACATTTGGCTGAGGTAAATCTAACTGTTCTTTTATCTCGTGTGGTTTGGCTATGTTAGTATGTTAACACTCATTCTTCCTCTCACACAGGAAAAAAACATTTGGGGTCCATTTTTGGTTGTTGCCCCTGCTTCTGTTCTCAACAATTGGGCTGATGAGATTAGTCGTTTCTGTCCTGACTTGAAGACTCTCCCGTATTGGGGAGGATTACAAGAACGGACAATTTTAAGAAAGAATATCAATCCCAAGCGTATGTACCGAAGGTAAAGGCTGTGTAATATTTTTCGGTTATAATGATTTGAGTGTGGCCTCTGCTTAGTCTCTTATAGGCTTTGCAATCAATATATCTTCTTTGCTATTTTCTGAAGTTTCTCTGTTGACTCCCCTCTTTTTTCAGGGATGCTGGGTTTCATATTTTAATCACCAGCTATCAGCTATTAGTAACCGATGAAAAGTATTTTCGTCGGGTGAAGTGGCAGTATATGGTGCTAGATGAGGCCCAAGCAATCAAAAGTTCCACAAGGTTCTTACTTTTCCCTTGAGTCAATTGAAACAGGGTTACTTGTGTTCGCAGTGATCATCTCATTTCACTCTTTAATTTTCTTTATACCCTATTATACGTTGAATTTCCAGTATATGAGAATGTTACTTTTGTTTGAATTAGCTTTGTAGATCTCTTGAAGTGCTAAATTCTTATGCATTTCATTTTTTTTTTTCATTTTTTCTGGACAGTATAAGATGGAAGACCCTTCTTAGTTTCAACTGTCGGAACCGATTGCTTCTGACTGGTACTCCTATTCAGAATAACATGGCAGAGTTATGGGCCTTACTGCACTTTATCATGCCAATGGTGTTTGACAGCCATGAACAATTTAATGAGTGGTTCTCAAAAGGGTATGTACTATTTTCTTTTGTTTAATGGTCATGTAAAAGTTTGTAGTGAACAGTCTAGGAAATAGTTTATGATGCATGGATCTATATGGATTAACAGAATCGAGAATCATGCTGAACATGGAGGCACTTTAAACGAGCACCAGCTTAACAGACTGGTGAGATTTCACTTCAAGTTCTTTTAGTTTCTGTCTGCTTTTTATTTTTAGTTTGCTAGGCTCCTTGAGTAGATTCTTGCACAATGGTTCCGCTTACATTTACGATCCATGAATAATTCCTTTCCATTTTTATTTCTCTCGAGAATTTATAGAAACACGACAATGATGTGTATGCATGTCATAAATAGAAAGCTCATCGGCTCTTGTTTTCTGTTTCTGACTAGCAGTCTATTATCCCTTCGTTTGCCTTTTATCTAGTTACTCACATTTTGTTTCTGTTCGGAAACAGCATGCAATATTAAAGCCATTCATGCTCCGACGTGTAAAAAGGATGTGGTTTCTGAGCTAACTACAAAGACGGAAGTTACAGTACACTGCAAGCTCAGTTCTCGACAACAAGCTTTCTATCAGGCTATCAAGAACAAAATTTCTCTGGCTGAGTTGTTTGACAGCAACCGTGGGCATTTTAATGAAAAGAAAATATTGAATTTGATGAACATCGTCATTCAACTTAGGAAGGCAAGCTCTCTTGTCCCCTGCTTTCTCATACATTATTCAACATGAAGTTGTATCTGTCTCCCAAACAACATATGTGCAAGACTGTGGCATATGGTAATGTATTTGTGTCTCTGATGTCAGGTTTGCAACCATCCAGAGTTGTTCGAAAGGAATGAAGGGAGCTCGTATCTGTACTTTGGAGTGATGTCCAATTCCCTTTTGCCTCCTCCCTTTGGTGAGCTAGAGGATGTACACTATTCTGGTGGTCAAAATCCCATAACATTCAAGGTGAAATTCAGTACCTTATATATGTTCCAAGGTCGTCAATATCTTGTAGTCTCTAACGTTGGTTTCTGTCTCTCAATTCTCTTCAGATACCTAAACTTCTACAGAATGAAATGCTCCAAAGCTCTGAAACGTTTTGCTCTTCTATCGGAAAGGGCTTATCAAGAGAATCCTTTCTGAAACATTTTAATATATTTTCACCAGAGTATATTCATAGGTCAACACTCCTATCTGACAGTAGCGTAGATCAAGCGGTTAGTGGAAGTGGAGCATTTGGCTTTTCCCGTTTGATGGATTTATCACCATCAGAAGTTGGATATCTGGCTTTATGTTCCGTCATGGAAAGGCTATTATTCTCTATATTGAAATGGGAACGGCAGTTCTTGGATGAAATAGTAGACTCTTTTATGGAATCCATGGATGGAGATAACATGAATACAGTTCAAACCAGAGCTGTCACAAGAATGTTGTTGATGCCATCAAAAGCTGAAACGAGTTTGCTGAAAGGGAGAGTAGGCACAGGGCCTACCTGTCACTCAATCGAATCTCTAGTGATCTCTCATCAGGATAGGCTACTTTCAAGCATCAAGCTCCTACATTCTGCATATACTTTTATCCCCAAAGCCAGAGCTCCACCGGTATGTTTTCTTTGACTCTGAAGTGCAGCAAGTTTCCTTACCAAGTCTTCTCAGCCATGCTTTTAAACTTTTATTTTTCAGGTAAGCGTTCATTGCTCAGACAGAAATTCTGCATACAGAGTTACAGAGGAAATGCATCAACCATGGCTGAAGAGACTATTAATCGGATTTGCACGAACATCAGAAGCTAATGGTCCCAGGAAGCCGAGCAGTCTTCCACATCCTTTAATCCAAGAAATTGACTCAGAACTTCCAGTTGTGCAACCTGCGCTTCAACTGACGCACAGAATATTTGGTTCTTGCCCTCCAATGCAAAGTTTTGACCCTGCAAAGTTGCTCACGGTAGTTTCTTCTCCCTTTTTGCAACTTCCTTTTACATTCTGAGCTCTTTGTTTCTTATCAACAAAATTGGATCTAGGACTCTGGGAAGCTGCAGACACTTGATATATTATTGAAGCGGCTTCGAGCTGGAAATCACAGGGTGCTCCTCTTTGCACAAATGACTAAGATGCTGAATATTCTCGAGGTAATACAAAGGAATACTTGCTTTTACTTCTAACTAATATCCATGTCTACCCCTTTTGATTTAAAATTTTTATGCAGGATTACATGAACTATAGAAAGTACAAGTACCTCAGGCTTGATGGATCCTCCACCATCATGGATCGCCGAGATATGGTTAGGGATTTTCAGCAGAGGTATGAGTTAACTTTCTCAAGCCTTTTTCTTGTAATGTTCCAGTGAGGCTTGCTGTGCACAAGTGTAAAACCCTTGTACATGGTTGCAGGAGCGATATTTTTGTATTCTTGCTGAGCACCAGAGCTGGAGGACTTGGTATCAACTTGACGGCTGCTGACACAGTCATTTTCTATGAAAGTGATTGGAATCCCACGTTGGATTTACAAGCTATGGACAGAGCTCATCGTCTTGGTCAGACAAGAGATGTAAGTGATTCTATCTGCTTTTATTCTTGCAATATCTTTCATATCCAATAGAAAACTGTGCCTTGATCGCCATTTCCTTTGTTAATCTCATTATATAATCAAAACTTCATGCTAAGTGAATAGCATCTGCTAATGGCATTGATTAGTTTCTTTCTACTCTGACTTCTTCTGAAAAACCTCTTTATAGGTTACTGTTTATCGGCTCATCTGCAAGGAGACAGTGGAAGAGAAAATATTGCACAGGGCAAGTCAGAAAAATACAGTTCAACAGCTTGTAATGACAGGAGGTCATGTTCAGGGTGATGATGTTTTTGGAACTGCGGATGTGGTATCGTTGCTTATGGATGATGCAGAGGCAGCACAACTGGAGCAGAAATTCAGAGAACTACCATTACAGGTAGGGAGAGGACAGCATTCTAGTTACCTCTAAGTAGTTCGCAATTCTAGTTCTATATTAGATGGTAACCCAAAATGAATTGTCTTCTAGGTAAAGGACAGGCAGAAGAAAAAACAGCCAATGAAACGAATCAGAATAGATGCGGAAGGAGATGCAGCTTTAGAAGAGTTGGATGATGCTACCGAACGTCAGGATAATGGGGAGGAACCTGATCAAGAACCGGAAAATACAAAACCCAGTAACAAAAAGGTATATATATATGCTACAAGCTGAGACTCTCTTTCTATCGACTTACCCATAACCAAGTGTGTATCAAGTCTCTATCCATCTAATAATCTGTATCCAACAGAAAATGAAAAATGATGACACTATGAGCTGGTTTTACTTATCGAGCTTGTTTTGGTACTAAGTTGGCTTTGAGTATATTACTTAAAAGGCGTGTGCCGTATCTGGTGATTTGCAGAGGAAAGCTGCTTCAACTCCGAAGACTAGAGTTGCTCAGAAAGCAAAGGAAGAAGAGAACGGTGAAGGAGATGATACTCCTCTTCAGCCTCAGAGAGCAAAAAGGGTAAAGAGACAAACAAAGAGCATAAACGAGAGTCTTGAACCTGCCTTCTCTGCATCAGTTACTCCAACAAATGGAGAATTCAACCCAAGTAGCTCCAATGCAGATGCTGACTAATCCTAAGATGGTTAAAAAAAGCTTTACTAGATATAACTTCAGGGAGGTTTTAGTAAACTCGGTTCCTAGCTTTTGAGCTAATTGTACAGATTTTAATAAATAAATTTCTCTTAAACCTGAATCGATTTAATGGTATATATATTTATAAATATTAATTGATTTATAGATTAAGAATTTAAGAACATCTCCAACTCATTTTAATGGTATACTCATTTTTATATGTATCTCTCTAATAGCATTTACGGATAAATCTATTTTAATTTATCCCCAAAGCCAGAGCTCCACCGGTATGGTTCTTTGAGTTTGCAAACTACTAAAATGGGTAGTTTGCTTGCTAAGTCTTCTCAACCGGTATGTTTTTGAACTTTTGTTTTTTAGATAAGCGTTCATTGCTCGGACAGAAACTCTGCATACAGAATTACAGAGGAAATGCATCAACCATGGCTTAAGAGACTATTAATCGGATTTGCACGAACGTCAGAAGCTAATGGTCCCAGGAAGCCGAGCAGCCTTCCACATCCTTTAATCCAAGAAATTGACTCAGAACTTCCAGTTGTGCAACCTGCGCTTCAACTGACGCACAGAATATTTGGATCTTGCCCTCCAATGCAAAGTTTTGACCCTGCAAAGTTGCTCACGGTAGTTTCTTCTCCTTACATTTAGCGACCTTACTATGAGCTCTTTGTTTCTTACCACAAAATTGGATCGTAGGACTCTGGGAAGCTGCAGACACTTGATATATTATTGAAGCGACTTCGAGCTGGAAATCACAGGGTGCTTCTGTTTGCACAGATGACAAAGATGCTGAATATTCTCGAGGTAATGCAAATGAATTTTTGCTTTTACGTCTAACAAACATCCATACCTACTACACCTTTTGCTTTACATTTTGATTTAAAATTCTATGCAGGATTACATGAACTACAGAAAGTACAAGTACCTCAGGCTTGATGGATCCTCCACCATCATGGATCGCCGAGATATGGTTAGAGATTTTCAGCAGAGGTAGGAATTAACTTTCACATGCCTTTTTTCTTTTAACCAGTGAGGTTTGCTGTGCACAAGTGTAAAACCCTATACATGGTTGCAGGAACGATATTTTTGTGTTCTTGCTGAGCACCAGAGCTGGAGGACTTGGTATCAACTTGACTGCTGCTGACACAGTCATTTTCTATGAAAGTGATTGGAATCCCACCTTGGATTTACAAGCTATGGACAGAGCTCATCGTCTTGGTCAGACAAAAGATGTAAGTGATTTTATTCTTCTTCCAATCTCTTTCATATCCAAAGGAAACTGTGCTTTGGTTGCCAATTCCTTTGTAATTTCATTTTACAATCAAAACGTCATGCTAGTGAATAAGCATATCTTCCAATGGCAATGAAATTTTGATTATATTCTATCTATTCTGACTTCCTGAAAAACCTCTTATAGGTTACTGTTTATCGGCTCATCTGCAAGGAGACAGTGGAAGAGAAAATTTTGCACAGGGCAAGTCAGAAAAACACAGTACAACAGCTAGTAATGACAGGAGGTCATGTTCAGGGCGATGATGTTTTTGGAACTGCGGATGTGGTATCGTTGCTTATGGATGATGCAGAAGCAGCACAACTGGAGCAGAAATTCAGAGAACTACCATTACAGGTGGGGACAGGACAGCATTCTAGTTACCTCTAAGTAGTTCGCAATTCTAGTTCTATATTAGATGGTAACCCAAAATGAATTGTCTTCTAGGTAAAGGACAAGCAGAAGAAAAAACAGCCAATGAAACGAATCAGAATAGATGCTGAAGGAGATGCGACTTTGGAAGAGTTGGATGATACTGCTGAACGACAGGATAACGGGCAGGAACCTTCCCAAGAACCGGAAACGACAAAACCCAGTAACAAAAAGGTGTGTATGCTACAAACTCAGACTCTTTCGTTCGCCTTCTCGATCTTTCTAATGATTTATCCCCTAGCAAATGAAAATGATGGCACTATGAGTTGGTCTACTTATCGAGCATGTCTTGGTTGAGTCTATTACTAAAAGGCATGTGTTATGTGCGGTGATTTGCAGAGGAAATCTGCTCCAACTCCGAAATCTAGAGTTCCTCAGAAAGCAAAGGAAGAAGAGAATGGTGAAGGGGATGATACTCTTCAGCCTCAGAGAACAAAAAGGGTAAAGAGACAAACAAAGAGCATAAACGAGTCTCTTGAACCTGTCTTCTCTGCATCAGTTACTCCAACAAATGGAGAATTCAACCCAAGTAGCTCTAATGTAGATGCTGACTAATCCGAAGATGCTTTAAGCTTTTATAGATGTAACTTCAGGGAAGGTTTTAGTAAACTTGGTTCCTAGCTTTTGAGAAGTGTACAGATTTTAATAAATAAATTTCTCTTAAACCTGAATCGATTTAATGGTATATATATTTATAAATATTAATTGATTTATAGATTAAGAATTTAAGAACATCTCCAACTCATTTTTAATGGTATACTCATTTTTTATATGTATCTCTCTAATAGCATTTACGGATAAATCTATTTTAATTCATCCCCTAGACTATATTTGCGAAGTGATTTTGTCACATATCTTTTCTATAATCAATTTCACAAAATAAATATTATACTGCTTATCAAATTGATGGCACTGGTTTCGAAAAATATGCATGGATAATTTCATTTAATATTGA
This sequence comes from Brassica carinata, assembly GCA_016771965.1. Taxonomy (NCBI): domain Eukaryota; kingdom Viridiplantae; phylum Streptophyta; class Magnoliopsida; order Brassicales; family Brassicaceae; genus Brassica; species Brassica carinata. The sequence continues at coordinate 38,478,660 of CM028701.1, read as the reverse complement.
TTTATATTTTTTGGCAAACTAATTAGAATATGGTAATAATTCATATATTACATTTAATATTGATATTTTTTGGCAAACTAATTAGAATATGGTAATAATTCATATATTACATTTAATATTGATATTTTTTGGCAAACTAATTAGAATATGGTAATAATTCATATATTACATTTAATATTGATATTTTTTGGCAAACTAATTAGAATATGGTAATAATTCATATATTACATTTAATATTGATATTTTTTGGCAAACTAATTAGAATATGGTAATAATTCATATATTACATTTAATATTGATATTTTTTGGCAAACTAATTAGAATATGGTAATAATTCATATATTACATTTAATATTGATATTTTTTGGCAAACTAATTAGAATATGGTAATAATTCATATATTACATTTAATATTGATATTTTTTGGCAAACTAATTAGAATATGGTAATAATTCATATATTACATTTAATATTGATATTTTTTGGCAAACTAATTAGAATATGGTAATAATTCATATATTACATTTAATATTGATATTTTTTGGCAAACTAATTAGAATATGGTAATAATTCATATATTACATTTAATATTGATATTTTTTGGCAAACTAATTAGAATATGGTAATAATTCATATATTACATTTAATATTGATATTTTTTGGCAAACTAATTAGAATATGGTAATAATTCATATATTACATTTAATATTGATATTTTTTGGCAAACTAATTAGAATATGGTAATAATTCATATATTACATTTAATATTGATATTTTTTGGCAAACTAATTAGAATATGGTAATAATTCATATATTACATTTAATATTGATATTTTTTGGCAAACTAATTAGAATATGGTAATAATTCATATATTACATTTAATATTGATATTTTTTGGCAAACTAATTAGAATATGGTAATAATTCATATATTACATTTAATATTGATATTTTTTGGCAAACTAATTAGAATATGGTAATAATTCATATATTACATTTAATATTGATATTTTTTGGCAAACTAATTAGAATATGGTAATAATTCATATATTACATTTAATATTGATATTTTTTGGCAAACTAATTAGAATATGGTAATAATTCATATATTACATTTAATATTGATATTTTTTGGCAAACTAATTAGAATATGGTAATAATTCATATATTACATTTAATATTGATATTTTTTGGCAAACTAATTAGAATATGGTAATAATTCATATATTACATTTAATATTGATATTTTTTGGCAAACTAATTAGAATATGGTAATAATTCATATATTACATTTAATATTGATATTTTTTGGCAAACTAATTAGAATATGGTAATAATTCATATATTACATTTAATATTGATATTTTTTGGCAAACTAATTAGAATATGGTAATAATTCATATATTACATTTAATATTGATATTTTTTGGCAAACTAATTAGAATATGGTAATAATTCATATATTACATTTAATATTGATATTTTTTGGCAAACTAATTAGAATATGGTAATAATTCATATATTACATTTAATATTGATATTTTTTGGCAAACTAATTAGAATATGGTAATAATTCATATATTACATTTAATATTGATATTTTTTTTGGCAAACTTTTTTAAATATAAAAATAGCTCATACATCATCTGTAAAATAAATATATTCATATAACATTTCAAATTTTGAAATATTATTATTTTGTATATTTATACAATTGTATATCATTTTTATTAGTTTTATACAAATTGATTTAATATATATCAAATCTATATTAAATATTAGTAAGAAAATAGTAAAATCTTTAATATTTAATAAATTTTATTTTTAAATATAAAAATAGCTCATACATCATCTGTAAAATAAATATATTCATATAACATTTCAAATTTTGAAATATTATTATTTTGTATATTTATACAATTGTATAAAGCTTTCAAAAATTTCTACAATTTTTAAAAATTTAAATATCTAATCATAAGAGCATTAGTTTTTATATACCTACAAAATTTATAAATATTGTTTACGCTAAATTTTTGATAATTATACAATTGTATATCATTTTTATTAGTTTTATACAAATTGATTTAATATATATCAAATCTATATTAAATATTAGTAAGAAAATAGTAAAATCTATAATATTTAATAAATTTTATTTTTAAATATAAAAATAGCTCATACATCATCTGTAAAATAAATATATTCATATAACATTTCAAATTTTGAAATATTATTATTTTTGTATATTTATACAATTTGTATTACGAAAGCTTTCAAAAATTTCTACAATTTTTTAAAAATTTAAATATCTAATCATAAGAGCATTAGTTTTTTATATACCTACAAAATTTATAAATATTGTTTACGCTAAATTTTTGATAATTATACAATTGTATATCATTTTTATTAGTTTTATACAAATTGATTTAATATATATCAAATCTATATTAAATATTAGTAAGAAAATAGTAAAATCTATAATATTTAATAAATTTTATTTTTAAATATAAGTTAGATTAAAAAATTTCTTACTGCACATGGTGCAGGAAAACACCTAGTTTCTATTAAGAAATAAAGAAAATGCTATTTTAGAGAGAAAAAAAAACAAAATACTGACATAAGAAACTGTGCAGCTAGCAGTTAAGCAATGTCCATTGATGATACAGAGGAAGAGAACATAGTTTAGTCCATATTCAAAGTAAGGTTTGCTATTTTCCTCTTGAGCAATATGAAAAATGCCCTATCACTCTATACATCCTGTTATGAGGTTAGCCAAGGTTTCAGCCGGGTTGGTTAGCTACTTAAGCAGCTTCATCTTTGTTTTATAAATCTTATTAGTGCTTTGCTATGACCCTTGAGTTGTTAGTTATCATATTCACTTGGCTGATAATCTGTCAATCATCTTGGTTTATGTTAAGTGTCCACTTTCACCTTGCCTGCATGGTGTTGTTCAGCCATAGATTCCTGCTGCATGTCTTAGTTGGGAATGACGTTGGGTTTTACACACATTTGTTAGATTTAACAAGGTATTGATTAGTTGAATTTCGCTCTGAGAAGCAAGTCTGTAATAAGTTGCATCATCTTGATTGTCTCAGTGTGATTGATCCTTATATACTTATTCCATGGTTTAAAGCAAAGAAGGTTATGCGTGCGTGCACAACAGTATAGACACAATGTGATGAAAGTTTTGATGCCTTGCTCGAGTGGTGTTTCTAGAGCTTTACTGAATGCTATCCTGAGCTTTTGTAACCAAAGGATTAACAAAAATGTTTTTTCACTTTCCTCTTATCTTGATTTCCAAAAGAGACAATGATCAACGATCCAGATAACAAGACAACGAGGCAGAAGATACATTTATTGACACACAAAGACAAGAAAAGAAACTCAAAACCAGAACAAAAACCCCCGGTAACGCATGACGTGTTAGATTTTATACATATTGAAATCATATCACTATCATGGAATAAAGAAGAAGAAAATCAAATATAGAAAGATGACGTAGCAATCGTACCAAGGAAGTGGGTCAAGCAGAGTCAGATGGACCAGAAGGAAGCAGCTCATAGCCATCGTGATGGCTGTTGGACTCAACCGGTATGCATTTAAGACCAACGGCTAGAATCATGCTTATGGCTCCAATCACAATGCAGAGAAGCCAATGTTGCCAGCTCAAAGGAACAGTGCTTGCAAATGCACCAAGGAACTCAACAATGATCACTTGGAATCCAACTGTTGCAGTCATCACAGCAACAAACACCCAGCTGTTGAACATTCCTTTAAACACGTTTATCTTCTCTATCTCTCGGCTGTTTACCTCGTTAAACACCTGTGTTAGCAGCAAAAGCATTTTGTTACTTTCAGATACATTCTTATTCGTTTTTACAGTGAATCTTGTTTTCATTTACCTGGCAAAAGACGAAGGAGTTGAAGATGATGGTGTTGAGAACGGCTGTTGAATCTGGGCCTTCGAGGTTGAGTATTTGTTTGCCAGAAAAGTTGAGAATGCCGAGGACGATTAGTTGATAGATGCTTTGACCAATGATGTTTCTCCACATGGCTCTGGTGATGAAGCTTGCGGTTCTACCGATTGGTTGACGTTTCATTAAACCTTCGTTGGGAGGTTCGGTTGCTAGAGCTAATGCACCGAGTGTGTCCATGATCATGTTGACCCAAAGCAACTGCACCGCGGTGAGTGGTGCAGATCCTGAAAGCAAGAGACAACGTTAATGATCAGAGGAACAATCATTGGTGAAAATTGTGGCTCTGTGCGTTTGATTTTACTTACCTGTGATGCAAGCAGATACAAAGTTGATGATCAGAGCAACAACATTAACAGTTAGCTGGAACTGAACGAATTTCTGGATGTTGATGTAGACAGCACGTCCCCATCTCGCCACATTCACTATCGTTGCAAAGTTGTCGTCCATTATGATTACATCAGCATTCTCTTTCGCAACCTGAGTATGGAGCATTCATAGTTATCGATTTGCCAATGATAAAATAATCAGTAGTAACAGGGAAGAACCAAAGGCTATAACTAACCTCTGTACCAGCTATTCCCATGGCAAGTCCAATGTCAGACTCATGCAATGCAGGAGCATCATTTGTTCCATCTCCAGTCACTGCAACTACCTCTCCAATTTTCCTCAAATTGTTGACGAGTGTGTGTTTGTCCAATGGCAAAGACCGAGCCATCACCTGAAGTTAGAGAGAAGAAAAAGAAGAGATTATTCTAAAATGCTCTAGACATTTAATAAGAGGATGAATGATCTATGCTACTAATCTAAAATCAGAACCTGGATTTTGGGTAAAATGGCTCTCATTTCATGTGGAGGCATATTACGGAATGTTGAACCTTCGATAGCTACACCTCCTGCTGTAAGAATTCCACATTCCTTTGCAATAGCTTTGGCCGTGCTTAAGTTGTCACCAGTGACCATACGAACAGTGATTCCAGCGTTTTGACAAGTTTGAACGGCTTCTCTGACACCTGGACGAACTGGATCCTTGATTCCAACAACCGCAACCAATGTATAGCCACCATCAGGAAGATCCCCACTTGGAGCTTGATCAAGATCTGTGTAAACCAAGCAGAGAGTCCTCAGAGCCGCTGAAGCAAATTCCTCTATGACTTCAGAGATTTTCGCAATCTTCTCTTCAGATAACGGAACAGACTCTCCGTTTGAATCCACAACCTTCTCGCACATCTTTAAGACAATTTCAGATGCACCTTTGCAGAAAGCGCGTACACTGCCGCCAGAATGAGATGTAAGAACTGACATTTTCTTCTTGTCTGAGTTGAAAGGCTCGATCTTGAGTATCTTATGTTCTCGGCGTTGCGTCTCAACGTCACCACCCAAAAGCAAACCAAATTCCAGTATAGCCCTTTCAGTTGGTGATCCCAGGATCTGAGTTTTTCCTTCCTTATCTTTCACGACTTCAGAACCTGTGTTCTGAAATATGGACTGTACAAGGATATTCTGAACTTTTTCAGATAGGTTCAGCTGGAAGTTTTCATCCTGTCTCTCCTTGACATTTTCACATATCCAAACTTTGTTGACTACCATGTGGTTAGTGGTCAAGGTCCCTGTCTTATCCGTGCAAATGCAGGTAGAAGAACCCATTGTCTCACAAGCAGACAGATGCCTCACAAGGGCCCTGTCTCTCATCAACTGCTTCATAGCAAATGCAAGACTTAAGGTCACAGCCAAAGGTAAGCCTTCAGGTACAGCAACGACTATGATGGTTACAGCAATGGCAAAGTAGTCAAGCAGTGCAAGTGCATCTTCAGAAGACCACTCAGTGATACTGCCAGAAGTGGCTTTGTCTATAACGAACCTTATGCACAACACCACAAACGTCAGCACTGCAAATCCTAAACCAATTTTACCTATGATTGTAGCAACTCCATTTAGCTTCACCTGCAGAGGGGTCTCATCCTCCCCACCTTCACTTAGAGTCTCCATCAACTTTCCCCACTCAGTCCTCATACCAACGGTGGTCACCAGCATCTTTGCAGAGCCGTTTTGGACTTTGGTTCCAGAGAGCAGAAATGGCTTCTCTTTATTCACGTGTGATGGTTCACTCTCTCCCGATAAGCTTGACTCGTCTATCTCAAGATTGTATCCGGATATAAAAATCCCATCAGCTGGAACTCGATCCCCAATAGATAGATGAACCACATCTCCAACAACCAAGTCATCAATGGAGACCTCTTGTCTGTTCCCATCTCTAGTAACTTGGATATTAATCTTCTTCTTCTCTCTATCCAAATCTCTGAACTGCAGAGATTGCCTGTAGTCACTGATAGCAGTAACCATGACCACCAAGATTATACTTAGCAAGATCCCTGTCCCATCATACATTCCCTTTGGAAATCCTTCCGTGGCAACTCCCACTCCTATCGACACAACAGCGCAGACCATAAGGATGATAAGAGTAACATCTTGAAGCGCTTCCCAGACAAACGTAAGAAATGATCTGGCTGGTTTCTCAGCATATCGATTTGCTCCGTAAATTTTTTCTCTGATGTGTAGTTCACTAGAACGGACACCTTCAGTGACAGAAACAGACACTTTCTGAGCAATTCCCTCAGCTCCTCCACTGTGCTTCAGACTCTTTGTGTCATGGTTGCGGACCATAGAAGCAAGTTCATCTGCTTCAACATAGAATCCCGCTTGTTTGACCTCATCAGTGAGTTTATATTCTGTCCGTGCACCAGCTGAAGAAATACAAAATGAACAAAAAAGGATTACAAAATCATACACACAGTCAACAACCAAATTCTGCAACTCATGCATATCTGAAACTCAGCATTGCGTATCTTACCATCAATGAACTGAAGAGCTGCCTTTTGAACATAGAAGGCAACCCGTATCTTTTCCTGGTTGTAAAATAAGAAAAACGTGAGCTGACTGAAGAGCACTACAACGACTAAATCGTTGGTCAACCAACATGTGCATGCTAATTAACAGTATGAAAACATTCAAACTGCAATAAAGACTGATAGCTTTCTTAGGCATTAGAGGATATTAAGCTTTCTCCCACACCACACCACTCAGCTAAACTGTTACTGTATGTCAAAGTCTTAGTAATCCAACAAGATACAACCGGAGCCAACACAATCTTTTTTTTTTAAAACGGTATTTGCCTTTGAAGCTATAACTCATTTAACATATGATAATTACTCCAAAAATTCAATTTTTACTCTCTCAACTTTCATACGTCATTATGATCAAACAGCCTACTATTTTGTCCAATTGTTTAGAGAACTGTCAGTGTTTCGATTTCAACAGGAAAAGAAAATATGACCCAAAACGGAGAAAATATGAGCAAAGAACTGTTTATTTATTTAAATTCAGGCAAGTGGACAAATAAAGATGATAATGTCATTATCCTCCACGAAATTTCTTCGAAACTTACAAAAGCCGAGGTAGCTGTAACAACAAGTCAAAAAACATCAACAACTATATGAACACTGAGACCACCACCACAGAGCATATGTTAAATGTGATTAAATCAGGTAAGTGGATCATTAGTTATTATTAGTTATCACTGAGCTAGAAAAATAAAACTAGTAACGATTGGATGCTCAAGTCAAAACTCATTGATTTAATTGGATACACGTAAGCATGACCTAAGGTTATAAAATATTCATAATAAATAATAACTCATCCGTTACACATTTGATCAAATATTCATAGAGGAATATTCTGTAAGACTAAGCGAACCCTAAAATACGCGTCACTTTTTTGAACGGCTTCTCTGACACCTGGACGAACTGGATCCTTGATTCCAACAACCGCAACCAATGTGTACCCACCATCAGGAAGATCCCCACTTGGAGCTTCATCAAGATCTGTGTAAACCAAACAGAGAGTCCTCAGAGCCTCTGAAGCGAATTCCTCTATAACTTCAGAGATTTTCGCAATCCTCTCTTCAGATAACGGAACAGACTCTCCGTTTGAATCCACAACCTTCTCGCACATTTTTAAGACGATTTCAGATGCACCTTTGCAGAAAGCGCGTACACTGCCACCAGAATGAGATGTAAGAACTGACATTTTCTTCTTGTCTGAGTTGAAAGGCTCGATCTTGAGTATCTTGTGTTCTCGGCGTTGCGTCTCAACGTCACCACCCAAAAGCAAACCAAATTCCAGTATAGCTCTTTCAGTAGGTGATCCGAGGATCTGAGTTTTACCTTCCTTATCCTTTACGACTTCAGAGCCTGTGTTCTGAAATATGGACTGTACAAGGATATTCTGAACTTTTTCAGATAGGTTCAGCTGGAAGTTTTCCTCCTGTCTCTCCTTGACATTTTCACATATCCAAACTTTGTTGACGACCATGTGGTTAGTGGTTAAGGTCCCTGTTTTATCCGTGCAAATGCAGGTAGAAGAACCCATCGTCTCACAAGCAGAGAGATGCCTCACAAGTGCCCTGTCCCTCATCAACTGCTTCATAGCAAATGCTAGACTTAATGTCACAGCCAAAGGTAACCCTTCGGGTACAGCAACGACTATGATGGTTACAGCAATTGCAAAGTAGTCGAGAAGTGCCAATGCATCTTCAGAAGACCACTGAGTGATACTGCCAGTTGTGGCTTTGTCTATCACGAACCTTATGCACAACACCACAAAGGTCAGCACTGCAAATCCTAAACCGATCTTACCTATAATGGTAGCTACTCCGTTTAGCTTCACCTGCAGAGGGGTCTCATCCTCTCCACCTTCACTTAGAGTTTCCATCAACTTTCCCCACTCAGTCCTCATACCAACGGTTGTCACCAGCATCTTTGCAGAGCCGTTTTGGACTTTGGTTCCCGAGAGCAGAAATGGCTTCTCTTTATTCACGTGTGATGGTTCACTCTCTCCCGATAAACTTGACTCGTCTATCTCAAGATTGTATCCGGATATAAAAATCCCATCAGCTGGAACTCGATCACCAATAGATAGATGAACCACCTCTCCAACAACCAAGTCATCAATGGAGACCTCTTGTCTATTCCCATCCCTGGTGACTTGGATATTAATCTTCTTCTTCTCTCTATCCAAATCTCTGAACTGCAGAGATTGCCTGTAGTCACTGATAGCAGTAACCATGACCACCAAGACTATACTTAGCAAGATCCCCGTCCCATCATACATTCCCTTTGGAAATCCTTCCGTGGCAACTCCCACACCTATCGACACTACAGCGCAGACCATAAGGATGATTAGAGTAACATCTTGAAGCGCTTCCCAGACAAAGGTAAGAAATGATCTGGCTGGTTTCTCAGCATATCGATTTGCTCCGTAAATTTTTTCTCTGATGTGTAGTTCACTCGAACGGACACCTTCACTGACAGAAACAGACACTTTCTGAGCAATTCCCTCAGCTCCTCCATTGCTCTTCAGGCTCTTTGTGTCATGATTGCGAACCATAGAAGCAAGTTCATCTGCTTCAACATAGAATCCAGCTTGTTTGACCTCATCAGTGAGTTTGTATTCTGTCCGTGCACCAGCTGAAGAAATACAAAATGATTAGAAAATCATAAACACAGTCACCAACCAAATTCTGCATATCTGAAACTCAACATTGCATATCTTACCATCAATGAACTGAAGAGCTGCCTTTTGAACATAGAAGGCAACCCGTATCTTTTCCTGGTTATGAAATTAAGGAAAACGTGAGCTGATTGAAGAACACTACAACAACTAAACCGCTGGTCACAATTAATATTTACGAACGATACAATCAACATGTGCATGCTAGTTAACAGTATGAGAACATTCAAAATGCAATAAAGACTGATAGCTTGCACTGTGCTTTCTTAGGCAGGAGAGGATACTAAGCTTTCTACCACACCACCTAAACTGTTATTTTATGTCAAAGTCTTAGTGATCTAACAAGACAATCGGAGCCAACAAGTAAAACACATGATATTACTCCAAGATACAATTTTTACTTTTGCTCAAATTTCATACGTCATTATAGTCAAACAGCCTACTATTCTGTTCAATTGTTTACAGAACAGTCAGTGTTTCGATTTCAACAGAATGTGACCCAAAGAACTGTTTATTTATTTAAATTCAGGCAAGTGGACGAAATAAAGATGATAATGTCATTCTCTCCTCGAAATTTCCTCGAAATTGACAAAAGCTAAGGTAATCGTAACAACAAGTCAAAAAACAACAACAACTATATGAACACTGAGACCACCAGGTCCACCACCACAGAGCATACGTTAATTATGATTAAATCAGGGTTTAAAGTGGATCATCACACTGAGCTAGAAACTGATTGGATATGCTCAAGTCAAAACTGAATTATTTAATTGGATACACGTAAGCATGACCTAAGTTAATACATAGACATAATATATTAGTCATCCGTTACAACATTTGATCAATAATCCTTGACGAATATTCTGTAAGACTAAGCGAACCCTAAAATACGCGTCACTTTTTGTTTTTCGTTGACTGAAAATTAGGAACTTTTTTTTTCCGTAAAATGAAAATTACAGGTTTTACAAAATATACAGTAAATTATTATAATGATAATTTTTTGGAGTTTTTTGTAAAATATTAAATATTATACCAGATTTTGGACATTTTCACAACTTATATAACCGATTATTTTGGATCTTTAGATGCAAAACTAAAAGAAGAAAAAAAAAAGATTTACAAAAAAGAAGATTGACTCTTAACAAAAATTAACAACAGAATAGACAATGGATCATCACTGGAAACATTTCTCATATATCAAACAGCTCGTGATCTGTTAGTGTATAGTCGAAATGAGAATAGACACTACTGAAACGCTTACGATTTTCCCAGGCATTTTTCCCGGAATCCAAACATTATTCCAGAAATAAATTACAGAGTCAATCTCACGAGAAAACAGAGAGAGAGAAGAGTAAAATCAAACACACCTGGATCTGGCATCTCTTCTTGTCATTCTCAGCGAGTTTCGAGATTGCTGATCATACGGAAACGACGAGCTCGGTTCTTGACGATGGATACCGACGATCTCCATCGCTGCCGAGCCTCCAGCGACGGATTCTTGGCGTCCACCACGAAATCCTTGAGGAGATTAGACATTTTTTTTCCTCCTGAAAATCTCTCTCTATCTATCCGTTTTACTTTCTTCTGCTACAGAGAGATAATCTTCGCCGGCGCGAAGGAAAGCTAAAGATGAGAGGAGAGAGAGGAGTGAAGAAAAGCCTTTTATTTACTACTGCTAACGCTAAATCTCTCTCTCTCGCAAACGTGCGAGTGTGCGTTTTATGCGATGTCCAAACTCGGTTTAGTCCGGTTATCGGGTTAAAGTATCGGATCGGGCCGCCTTTTCGAATCAAGTGGATCGGTTTTTTTATTTGACGCCATCCAAGCTTGAAAGAAAGTCTTTGCTTACGTCCTCTTTTCGTGGAGTTTTATTAAATCATTCTTAAATAAATTGGTTACAAAATTGTTGAATTTAAAGAACTGTCGGTAAATCAGCCGAATATTAGGTTTTGTTGTAGCAAGTTTTTCTATAAATATATACAATGATGAATGATGTTCTTCTTCCTTTTTAATACACTAAATCGACAAAATAGACGTGTTATTTTCATGAACAACTCGGTCGTAAATACACATTACACTCTCAGAATTGTGTTGATCTTTCAATGATACTCCAATTCTCATCACGCTGGCTAATGATTTACTAACACCTTTGTTTTTATATGCATGCAAACGGTACGTGTATGTTCAAGCTATAGTTATTTCTTTCAAGTTCGTCAAATTGCACAAATACCAACCATTTTTTATATACACAAATTGCAAATACCAACCATGTTATAACTAAAACTTAGAAGCTATCCGATATCGGTACTCAACAAGTTACACACTCGTTTGCAGATATAAACCAAACTGTGAATTCAAATGCTAGGATATCGATTTGGAATTTTTTTTTTATAAAAATGAATCTATTATGATGTCTGATTAACAGATCATGAGATTATTATATCATAAGCGATTCTTAAATTATATGGATTATTGCTTTGAAGGTGCGTGGGTGCACTATAACACATGCCACCCAACTTGCTATGTTTTAATTGAATCCTCACTTTATGAGGCTGCGCTGCCTTGCCTTCGTGTACCACCTTCCCTATCTCTTTTACCATCTTCCAGTTTTCATTCTTTCTTTTACGATTTTTAAAACTTTTAAAAATTATAACACATTCTTCTCAACAAAATACTGTATAAAATATATTTTGTTCCTTTATACGAAAAATCTAAACAAATTTTGTTTGACTACTTGCAACAATTAAACAAGTGAGAAGGCAATAAAACGTGGTCGACAGACTTAATCTATTGGTTAAGTTTTGGGATACAGTTTAGGTACAATCCAATGCTTAAATCTAGATTTTCTGTATAAATTCAGGTTTATCAACAAGTTGACAAATAACAACCACGTTAATCTCAAATCTGGCGCCTTTAAAGAATCGATATAAAAAAAAGAACAGATCTATACAGACATCTTTAGACCTCAGAACAATCATACTTCATAAACAATTATTTTTAAAAAGAACTCAAGAGTAATTTAGAAAGGCGGTCAATTAACATACATAATATATTGAATGATATGGTATAATGTGAGGGTGAATTTATTAATATATATGAAAAAGGGTAGCTCCATAGTCAGGAAAATGCATTTAATATATTAATGGAGGGATTCATTGCTGTCCAGTGTCCACTGGCTTGCCAGTTGCCAACCATGGTTGACCCAGTTTCTCCCAGTTAGTAAGTCTTATTGAAAAGATAGTAGTAGGCCAGTAGGTCTTTGTTGCCACACAAATATAGTAACAAGCCTTTAAATTTTGTTCATCTCTATATATTATGATTATGATATTAAGACTGCTTCTGCCAAGAAACCAAACCCCCTCCCCACTATTGATATCCACCATCAACGATCTTTCATGATCTGTTGTTTTGTTAGTTTTTAAAGTTAATTGGCCACTACAGACAACAGTTGACACAATCAAGAAGCACAATACAGAGAACATGCTAACCATTCCATTACATTGCTACTACATCATAACACTACTGAGAACTGAGCGAGCGAATTAAGAAAAAGAATGTTAGGAGAAACTGATATTACCGCAAACCAATCAAGTAATTATGCAATATTTATAGTCTAATATGTGTCATATCAAGAAATGCTCTCAGATGATTATGATCATTTCTATCCATTATGGTTGCAGGAAACAATATATATATATTTTTTTTTTGAAAAGAAGTTAAGAGCACATGGCGTGAACAACTCACAGCTTTAAAGACTGTGAAGCTTCCTGCAGAACTGATCTTACTCCTCCTTGGTTACAGTAGTGAAAAAGGAAAGTTGGGTAGGCCTCCAGCAGCCAACAGTCCCAACTTGGTAACAAGTACATTCTTACTTCAATGCATCTTTTGTTTTTGTCAACCACTTCAATGCCTCTTTGTTTTTTTGAACATCCACTTCAATGCATCTTCTAGTTAAGAATCCAAGGGTTCTCGAAATTCTTCTTTTTTTTGGGCCAAAATTTGGTGCATATTTAAATGTAACAAGAGTTTTTACAACTCTAATAAACCCCATGATAAGAATCTAAGAGAACCCATTAGTGAGAAAGCTCGAAGCTTAGATAAACCCAAACTATAGCCCATATATAAATAATTGGTGCTGAAGTCAGAACATGAAAGAAAAAATTGTTAATGACCTAGTCTAGAGTATATACTTCTATTGCCATTTTCCATATTTATCCGACAAAAATGTCTTACCACAAAATCCGTTAAGACTGATTAGATTAGAGTACAGAGTATGACTTTTAAGGCATATAGCCAACAACTTGGAATCAGAAAGATGCATTAACGGATGCTATGAGATTTTAGTCGTAATTTGCAAACACGTAAGATTTCTCTATGCTCTGAGCATAAACTGGCCTAACCAAAACAGTCAATCTGTAACATACGAGCTTGATCAAAAAAAAAAACATACGAGCATCCCTGTTCGTTGGATGGATCTACTCATTACCTAACAACAAAAGATTAAAATAACACAAAACAAGATTATAACCGATATTGAGAAAAAAAAAAAAAATCCTGCTGAACCAAATCGAATCGATATTGAGAATTCAGATTACGCATTAATAAGTTGATAACCGGATTGCTCAAATTCTTGCGAACCGGATTACTCGATTATTGATAACCGGAGTTGATAATTATCTACCGACCTTGGTACGCTAATCTCCACATCAAATGGTTGCCTTCCATTAGTCTAGTCTCCGTCCCACAAATCCAAATCTGAAAATCCGATCGGTGAGAGAGAAACCCTAATTTCGAAGAAACTCCATCACTTTATCTATAACTCGCAAGTCTCACGATCGAGATTCACTTCTCGTGACACACTCTCCTCTTTGATTCTCTCGATCTATTGTTTTCGTAGGGGCTGATTCCGAGATCCGAAACAATGGACGGAAACAAAGAAGACGCGTTGAAATGCCTTCGAATCGTCAAGGAAGCGATCAAATCCGGAGATCGAGATCGAGCTCGGAAGTTCCTCTCCAAAGCTCGTCGTCTCGATCCGGATCTCCCCATCGACGATCTCAAATCCGAGCTCAACAACCAACCAGACGAACGAGGATCCGAAAAACCTAAAGATACTCCAAGTCCATCATCTCAGCCTTCTTTACGCCAACGTGGATCGTCATCGTCTTCTTCTTCCTCAATCTCCTACACGGAAGAACAGATCTCGATCGTTAAAAAGATCAAATCCAAGAAAGACTACTACGAGATCCTAGGTCTCGAGAACTCCTGCTCGGTCGACGACGTGAGGAAAGCGTACCGTAAACTCTCCTTGAAGGTTCATCCCGATAAGAATCCAGCTCCCGGCTCCGAGGAAGCGTTCAAATCCGTCTCCAAAGCCTTTCAATGCTTAAGCAACGAAGAGTCGAGACGAAAGTACGACGTCAGCGGCTCCGATGAGCCGATCTACAATCAACCAAGAAGGTCCGCGAGGAGTAACGGAGGTGGTTACTACTACGAAGACGAGTTCGATCCCAACGAGATCTTCAGAAGCTTCTTCGGTGCGGGAGGGATGATGCCTCCCGCGAATGCTCAGTTCCGTACTTTCAACTTCGGAGCTACACGTCATAGAGCAGCAGCTAATCATAATCATAACAATCAAGCTCATGATGCAGGTTTCAACGCTCGTGTGCTTCTCCAGCTTCTACCTGTTCTACTCATCCTCCTCCTCAACTTCATTCCTTCTTCTCAACCAGTTTACTCCCTCTCCGCCACGTACCCTTACAACTACAAGTTCACTACGGAGAAGGGTGTTAATTACTATGTGAGATCGTCCAAGTTTGAGCAGGAGTACCCACGTGACAGTCACGAGCGGCAGAATGTGGAGGATGAGGTTGAGAGAGATTACGTGTCTATACTTGGTCAGAACTGTAGGTATGAGCTGCAGAGGAAGCAATGGGGTTTTGTTCGTGAGACGCCTCACTGTGACATGATGAGGAAGTTCGAGACAGCTTCTGCTTAAGAGAAACCAAATCAATAACTTTATTAATCAAATCGTATCTTACAAGCTCCATCGAGCTGTCCTTATATAATAACTAAAAGATCCTAAAACCTAAAGGACTTGTAAAATCATTAACTTAATTGTAAAAGGAAAACCTAATAAAAAAAGCCAATACGAAAAAGGAAAGGAAAGTCCAAAGTCGGTTACTTGTGATCAGCCATGATCACGGGTTATGCTGCATCAGTTAGGCCTCCAACAGCCAACAGTCCCAACAAGGTGGCAAGTACATTCTTACTTCAATGCATCTTGTAGTCAAGAATCCAAGGTTTTCGAACTTCTATGTTTTTGGCTAAAATTTGGTGCATTATATTGAAATGTAGCAAGAGTTTTTACAACTATAATAAACCCCATGATAAAAATCTAAAGAACCCATTAGCGAGAAAGCTAGAAGCTCAGAGAAACCCAAACTATAGCCCAAAAAGAGATAATTGGTGTTGAAGTCAGAACATCAAAAGAAGAAAAACTTGGTAATGACTTAGTCAAGAGTCTATAAACTTCTGTAGAAAAAGAGAGTATATACTTTTATTGCCATTCTCCACATATTTATTCAACAAAAATGTCTTATCACAAAAACCATTAAGACTTATTAGAGTAGAGAGCATGATTTTGAGGGCATATAAGCTAATAACTTGGAATCAGAAAGATGCATTAGGATGAAGAGTCAAGAACATGCCTAAAACCTTCAAAAGTCCGCAAATGCTATGAGATTTTAGTTGCAATTTGCAAACACGTAAGATTTCTCTATGGTTTGCCTTTGAGCAGTAAACTGGCCTACCTAAATGCAAACAATCAATTTATAACATGCAAGCATCCCCATTCAATGGAAGTATTTACTCATTACCTATATGTAGAGATGTCAAACATGTTTTTCCATCCCGTTTCGTTCCGTACCGCGGCGGGTTAGTCGTCGAGCGGGTCACAGCGGGCATGTTCCGCGCGGACTGCGGTCTTCAAAATGCCGGCCCAAACCCGTACCGCAGAATATATAAGCCTTCGCGGGCCGTCCCGCAGAAACGCCACCTTATCAAACCGTCTGCTACATCTTCTTTCATAAATGTTCAAGTAGAAGAATTGTGTAAGAGAGTTGAATAGAGCTCATTAAGTTTCACTAAAGCCTTATCAAAATCAATGCCACAAAGCTCCGTTTGTGCTTGCGTTTTTGAGTTAAAAGCCTTCTTTTGTTATTAGCATAAGCTTTTATTAAGTCTGAATCTGATTGAGTTGTTGTCCTTGTAATAATTTGGCTCAAGTGTTATATGTCTTCGTCAAACCATCTATGTTTTTAATTATTTAGATTGCAAAAAAAAATTGTGAATCACTTTGCCAAATTATACAAGTGACGTGATATACAACTAATTTTTCTCCTAAACAACACTATTGTAACCAATTTTTTTTTTAATTTAAGAAAAACATCACTTCACAGTACTGAAAACAAAACCAATCAACTTAAACAAGAAATATCACATTGTAATAAATGAATTCATAGTTGTGTATAATAAAAAGAGAAACCCAAATCAACACACCACAAGAACTCGAATCGTCATCGCTGGAGCTGGGGTCGTCATCGTCGGAGCTCGAATCGTCATCACCGGAGCTCGAATCATCATCGTCGGAACTCCTTATGTTTTCTGGGGGAAAGTCACAAAAATCGTTTTTTCTCACTTTTTTTTTCGTTTTTTCAGATAAAATAAGAAATGAAGAAAAAAAAATGCGGGTCCATGTAATCCCGCAAGACCCGTTTCGGCCCATTCCGCAAAAAGCCCAGTCCCTCAAAGACCTGTCCCGCGAAGCGCAAATTTGCGGACCTAGAAAACTTCGTCCCAATACCGTCCCGCGACAGTACTTTACGGGTGAGGTCCGCGGTCCAGATCCATAATTGCCATCTCTACCTATATATCGAATAACAACATAAGAGTATAACACAAAACAAGATTATAAAAAATTTATCATTATAACTTTAATATATTAAAAATAATTATTTTGGACTTTTTTACCCTCTAAACTCATTTTAAAAAAAAACACAAAATTTAAATTGGACCATGTGCATATGCATAGAGAGGGCTGATTTCACGTACTACATTTGAGACAAAAAAAAAACTATCCTGCTGAACGATTTTGAGAATCCGGGCCGGTTCAACTATACGGATAAATAAGTTGATAACCGGAATTGCTCAAATTCTCGATAACCGGAAATGATACTAATCTAACCGACCTTGGTACGCTAATCTCCACGGCAAATGGTTGCCTTCCATTTAGTCGAGTCGTCGTCCACAATCCAATCTGAAAATCCGATCGGTGAGAGAAACCCTAATTTGGAAGAAGTCTCTCTCGCCAGTATCTTGATCGAGATTCACTTCTTGTGACACTCTGTATCTTTACTCCCCTCTTGATTCATCTCAATCCGTTGTTTCGTAGGGCTGATCAACATGGATGGAAACAAAGAAGACGCGTTGAAATGCCTGAAAATCGTCAAGGAAGCGATCAAATCCGGAGATCGAGATCGAGCTCGTAAATTCCTTTCCAAAGCCCGTCGTCTCGATCCGGATCTCCCCATCGATGATCTCAAATCCGAGGTCAACAACCAATCAGACGAGCCACGATCTGAGAAACCTCCCGCCGCGAAAGACGCACCAAGCTCTTCATCGTCTCAGCCTTCTTTACGCCAGCGTGGATCGTCGTCTTCTTCTTCTTCTTCAATCTCCTACACAGAGGAACAGATCTCGATCGTTAAAAAGATCAAATCCAAGAAAGACTACTACGAGATCCTCGGCCTCGAGAACTCCTGCTCGGTCGACGACGTGAGGAAAGCGTATCGTAAACTCTCGCTGAAAGTCCATCCCGATAAGAATCCAGCTCCCGGCTCCGAGGAAGCGTTCAAGTCCGTCTCCAAGGCGTTTCAGTGCTTAAGCAACGAAGAGTCCAGGAGAAAGTACGACGTGAGTGGCTCCGACGAGCCAGTCTACCAACCGAGACGGTCCACTAACGGATTCAACGGTGGTTACTACTACGAAGACGAGTTCGACCCCAACGAGATCTTCAGAAGCTTCTTCGGTGGCGGAGGGATGATGCCTCCGGGGAATGCTCAGTTCCGAACGTTCAACTTCGGAGCTACGCGACATAGAGCAGCTGCTAATCATAATAATAACAATCAAGGTCATGATGCAGGTTTCAACGCTCGTGTGCTTCTCCAGATTCTACCTGTTATTCTCTTACTCCTCCTCAACTTCATTCCTTCTTCACAACCCGTTTACTCTCTTTCCGCGACTTACCCTTACAATTACAAGTTCACTACGGAGAAGGGTGTTAATTACTATGTGAGGTCGTCCAAGTTCGAGCAGGAGTACCCACGTGACAGTCACGAGCGACAGAATGTGGAAGATGAAGTTGAGAGAGATTACGTCTCTATACTTAGTCAGAATTGTAGGTATGAGCTGCAGAGGAAGCAGTGGGGCTTTGTTCGTGAAACGCCTCACTGTGACATGATGAGGAAGTTCGAGACAGCAGCTTCTGCTTAAGAAACCACTGAAGGTACTTATAAGCATCTTCATGTCGATGCTTAAGAGTCACAGACAGATATATGTTTTTTTTTTTGCTTTGGATTATGTTGCATTAGAACATAACATACGAATTCTTGGATCTTGTGTGATTATGTCTGAATTAAGATTTTGCTTTCGTTATAAAATATACTTTTGAGAAAGGAAACATAATCTCGTTTTTAAGGTTTTCACAAGTTCAAAGAGATTATTAGAATTCAAAAGCTTCGAGCCACCTTCTCATACAAGTCTCGAGGCCAGTTCTGGTGTGTGTTGCTTGCAAGAAACCCAGCAATCTGCAAAAGAGACTCATATAATTAACATCCATATCATGAACCCTCCTGATCACATATATGTTTGTGACATTTGTACCTTAGATCTCATGACCCGGATGGATCCATCACGGTCAGGTATGTTGTCCAGACAAGTCAAAACAACCTTTAGTAAATCAGGGACACAAGTCTTGAAGTAAGAGGACGCTCTCTGGAACTCGTCCGGGGTTGTGTCGGAGAGTCTAGGGTCGAGATGAAGGAACGGGAGTTTAGCTGCTTCCTTCAAGGCGTCTAGATGATTGCCTAGTCTGGCCAACTTGTGGATCGACAGTATTGCCTCAAGCTCTCGTATTATTGTTTCTTGTTCCATGACCCGTTCTCTTTCCTGGGGACTGGTGGTATGAGAGTTTTAGTGCAAGAACTTGACCAAGTTAATAAATGAGTTTATTAGAGTCTCGATTTACCAGACTTCAGGGTAGTATTTGTACGTGTCGAGAATCTCGTTTCCTGAGAGAACTAGTCCTGCTGTTCGGCTTTCACCATCTGACCTTCCACGGAGAAGAGAGCAGATGGCTTCAGATAGACACTTGTTTATTGTTTCCAATGCAGCCGCATAGGCACCAACTCTCTTCTGTATTTCTATAGACTGCATCAACAAATGGTTACGAGACTTGAGCACAGAACCAACATGTTTCAAGTAGTTATAGAGTATATGATCAAAAAAACTCAAAGGCTACTTACTTTCTCAAATAATCCAGCGTCTTGACATTGATTCGCAGCTTCGATCAAGAACTGCTGCCTCGATTTTGAATCAGGAAAAAATCTTCCAAGCTCGCCTTCTTCACCGGAACCTCTAGCACCAAGCAGAAAGTAAATACCACCTTCTCGTAACAGAATCTCAGTCAGTAGTTGCTTCAGCATCAAGTTCCTTTGCCTTTGCTGATCAACATTGCTTCTCCCGGACCAAACTAGTTGCCCTCCTCCTACTGCAATAGCAGCTTGTGCATAGTATTCCAGCGTCATTTGCATATCACCATGATGCAAATACATCGACCCGTACTGCCTTATCATGCTCGACGCCTCAGCATTTGCATCCATCACGCTAAGTTTGTGCCCAGTCCCAGATCCTTCAGAGAGAACGGAATGGTCCACTAGCGAAATCGCTATATGCACAGCGTCGATGTTATACCATTCATCTCCTGCTTCTTGAGACATGTGCATGATCGCCGGTAGTAATTGAATACTAAGAAGCAGAACATATGGGTATACCAGAGGGTCTTTGCCATTCTTAGTGTAATAAGCAGGCTCAAACTTATTAAGATAAGCCTGAAGGTCATCTAAACTGTAAGGAACTAGCCCATCGTTGAAGACCAGAGATGACGATCCACTAGCAACGTCACGTATGCATGATAATTTGAACCAGAGAAAATCTTCTATTGTGTTAAAGAGCGTCGAAAATTCCCTCAAGATGCGATCAATTTGCCTTCGGGAACCAGATATGATAGTGTAGAGTAGGAGCTTCTTCTTGTCATACGTTGTTTGGCCCAACCGATCACCCAACCTAAACAATTTCTCACATTCTTCAGAAGCAATAGCCGCGGTATTTGTAGTCACAGTACCGCCTGTGGTAATCCACTCTGTAAGCTGCGAAGAAGAGGTAAATCAAAAGCTCACTCCGGGCTTTAATGTAGGTTATTAAGACAAGAACATATACCAGCGGAGCAAACTGTTGTTGAGATGATCGAGATGATTGGGCAATTTCTCTAGCCTCATCATAATAGCCACTTCTCAAGCAAAAATATATCTGTAATCAAAGAGAGATATTAAATTAATCCATTGTGAAACAGCAGTGAAACGATTATGTAGTTCAACTTTAATTTCGAGAACAACGGTGAGAATTCAAAGCATGTGGGAAAATTATGCGACACCTGCTGCCAAGTAGTATCAACTGGAGGCTGTCGACGCGCATCACCTGAATCAAAATCCAAAATTCCATAGTCCCGTAGACGAATCTGCACAGTATTCAAAAACAGAATCAAGCAAACAAACAATCCAATGTAAATGATTGCTACGAAAGAACCATGTGTGCATATGCTTCGTGTTAAGCTCTACTAAGTCTGTCGCACTAACCCGAAGAAAGGCACGAACTCTTTGCAAATTTCCAACAGATCCACCAAGAGCAGCCTTGAACATAAAAAGGGATAGAAACATGTTATGATTATTAAAGAACTTGAACTCAGAGTGAAAGATCAGGGCAGCTTCTCAAAACGCATCCTTGAAGTAAATGTTTAAAATATGCATTAAGACAAACGCAACATGGGGTAGCATGTATACAACAAGTAAAGACAAGATAGAAACAAGTACTGTACTTGTGTAGGATGACTTTGAATTGTATCCATTATATGTTTCTGATGCCCACATTCCAAGTGGCGTCTTGCACCTATCACGAGGGACATCCTCTTGGAAACACCCTTGTGTACTGCTGAATCTTCACCCGTCATGGCCTGTTTTTATAGATTGTTATAGGCATTGGAAGTGTAAAACAGTCCTTATAGGTTGAAACATGAAACTTCTAATCAAAAGATACCTGAATAAGTTGCCATAGTTTCTGCACACTGACTGATTTCCCACGAGTCAAATCAATCCCGAGACTTTCATAAGCATCTTTGAACGACGTTGCAGGCTATACAAACGCATGAATGAGAAATTAGTAAGAAACAGAGCCAAACCAGAACAAAGTCAACTAGTTTACACTAATGCTACACAAAAGCAATCATCATCAAAAGGTGAAGCCCGTACAAAATTATTTCAAACCTAGCTGGACGTCTAAAGGCAATAAGGAAAAATGCATAATTTTCAGCTGCAATTATCAAACAAGACGTCATTTAAAATGCACACGAGGAGGTACGGAAAGACCATACTCTGAATGGCAAGCCTCGTTCTCTTGAAGAATTAAGTTTCTTCACAACCTCTGCATAGACATGTGCTTTCTTCTCATGAATGGGTTTGTTAGCCAGAGAGACAAGTTCTGTTCCAGTGTTTGATACTTGAGGACTCGAAGCCACAGGCACTAGTTGACCAGCATGAGTATCTCTGCTTGTATCGATCATCTTGGTCTTAGGTATCATTGAAAGTTTGCTACGACTTTGAAGGAAGTCACGTTTTTCTTTCCTACAGTCCTCCTGCCAGAAGATTTAACATTTGAGTATATGAGAACAGACATAAATTCGGAAAATATCTTTCTAATTTGCAATAAGCACTCAACTAGCTTCTAATGCTACGTCAAGAATTTCCAAGTTACAATCCAAATAATTTGTAGGGATGAAGAAAATAATCCCTCCGTTTCACCATTGCAGTCTAATGCTAATACCGTTAACCAATCATTGTGTGCAAATACATAATGAGAAGAAACAAAAAGCAAAGAGGAAATATCCTACAACCATTAGACTATATTGATTGAAGGAAAAGATACGACAGATAAAAGTAACATGGAAATAAAGTCAAAACAAACGTAGTCACAATACTGACCTCCAAAACTTTCAACATGTAATCATTAAAGCTTCGAACATTATCCTTTTGGGCCTCCTGTATAGCTGATACCATAGCCATTTCATGAACCTACACAAGAATAATTCATATAGAACGATCAGTTATCTCCAAAAGAATCTATCT